>CM062819.1:1276335780-1277535780 GCA_031772625.1 Pinus tabuliformis
ACTCCCCACAACCCACACAGAATCATGTAGTCGAGATAAAGAACGAGAGAATTGTGGGAGCTGTGAGAGAATTCTACATGACCAAGGCATTCCACTACATTTCTGGGTAGAGGCATGTAACACAATAGTCTACTTGCAGAACTAGTGTCCTCATCAGATTCTTGGTATGAGTACACCGGAGGAGGATTTCTCGGGGAGAAAGTCGGATGTGTCCCATTTCAGAATTTTTGGAGCCTTTGTTCACTGCCATATCTCCAAAGATTCGAGGAAGATACTTGAACAGACAGAAGAGTTGGGAGTTTTTGTGCGTTACACTGGAACTCTACACAATTACTGGGTGTACTTACTTTCCCTCATAATGATAGTTGTGTGAAGGGATGTAAAGGACGATAAGGAGAAAGGAATGAGATGCTCTCTTGAGAGGGAGTTTCAAATCCCACCAAAAGAGGAGCTTTTAACTCCAAAGGAGGAGCCTCAGGAAGTTGTGGAGTAGCCACAAATGGGGAAGAAGAGAGGAGGCAGAGTGGAGACATCCACTCAAGCAATAAGACCATCCATAGAAGGTAGAAAAAGAACCAGGGAAGTTGAAATATTGGTGCAAGATGCGAGGGAGAATGTGGGAGCTCCTTCAAATTTGCATAGGAAAAGGAGGTCACCTGAGAGGTACATCGACTACATGGTTCTAATGACTGATCTTGTAGAGAATAAGCCATATTCTTTTGAGGAAGTAGTTGAGAAAATAGTTTGGGTTGATGCAATGGTGGAATAATATGAATCCATAAAAAAGAAAAATGTTTAGGAAGTGGTCCAAGACCGACAGAAAAATCATTTGTGGGTTTGAAATGGATATTCAAAGTTAAGCATGTAGCAGACGAAAGGATAGAGAAGTATAAGGCCAAATTTGTGGCCAAATGATTCTCTCAAGTTGAGGGAATTGACTATGAGGAAACCTTTGCTCATCTAGCAAGGTATTTATCCATTAGACCAATTCTTGCATTGGCTATATATATGGGGTGGAATATCCACCAGATGGATGTAAAAACAACATTTCTCAATGGAGTTGTTTTGAGACATTTGAACGAGAGTATCATGTGTGAAGACTCAGGCGAGCATTGTATGGTCTCAAATAGGCACCCTAAGCTTGGTACACTCGGATTGATAGTTATCTCACTGGACTAGGCTTCACCAAAAGTGAAGCGGATGCAAACCTCTATCATATTTTGGTAGAAGGTAAATTTCTTATCATTGTTTTATATGTTGATGATTTAATATTGACAAGTGATGAGAAGTTGATCAACTCTTATAAGAAGGACTTTTCAAGGGAATTTGAGATGAAAGACATGGGTCTCATGCACTACTTCCTTGGGCTGGAAGTATGGCAAGGTGATGGGGAATTATTTGTGTCTCAAGGCAAGTATACCAATGAGATAATGCAGAGATTTTGCATGGAGAGTTTTAAGCCCATGGAGACACCTCTAGTGACTAACTGGACGAAGGAGAATGCCACTTTGGGTGAAGAGGTTGATGCTACCATTTACTGGAAGCTAGTGGGTTCACTGATGTAACTTTTGAGCACACAACTAGATATGTGCTATGCAGTCAACTAGATGATCCAAGTTATGGTTAGGCCGTCCAAATTGTATTGGAAGGCAGCAAAAACATAGGAAAATGGGGAATTCATGCGTGATATTACATATTGAGAAAAAAGAACTCAAACCCTAAACATAATCTTTGGTCATTTCTTACCATACAGTCGAGGAGCAAACCCAAATATGTTTCACTAGACGCTACTCTTATTGCTCTGCTCCCCACTTCTATGGCTCCCCTCCCTTTCCTTTCATAGGCCCAAAATGAGAATCAAAAATTTATTTTCCACAAGGATAGAAAATGGAAGAACTAAGAATAACAGAAAACCAATAGCATAAAAATAATTAAATATTAACTGAGTAGATTAAAGGAACATTGAAGCTGAGAGGATTTGATCACATGTGTTGCCTGCCTAGACTCTAATGGTGTGTGTCAAGTTGAGGGAGTTATCGTTATGTCTGCAGTTTCGACGTATGTGATATGATTGATGTTTGAGTAATTGGATTTGCTTTGATGCCCGCAATTGAAGTTCCAGTTCCACCACCACTTAAAGCAAGGAAAGATCTAGGGCTGGGCACAGGAATATCATGACACAATACAAAGAGCTGACATACAAATTTTTACTGTAATTAGAGAAGTCCAGTAGCCTTCTAATGCTCTCTAGACCAAAAAACAAAACCAATTACATTTGTACAATATTCTTTCTGCTAAGAAGCCTCCTCTTTGAAATCAGAGACAAATTGATAGTCCCAACAAAGCCTCTATCAAAATATTATCTTCTATTAAAGAATAACAAAACAATGATGAGTTGTAAACATGAAAACTCAATAACATCGCTAAACTGCAAACAATAAAAATAGTTCACAGTAGAGAAATCATATATTTCCATGTCCTAAAGAGCTCATCTATGAAAAATGGTTCTAACATTACTATTAGCGAGTGGCCTACCACGACCCATGGTAAAGCCTTGGGTTCCATCTAGCATTCTTGGTTCTGGAGGTTGCTTGACCACAACTTCACTACTCCTAGAACTGCCAGTTGATGCTGAGCCAATTAGATGGCCACACCCATTACCATGATACTACCCATGCCCATGAGCCTTCCCTCGTCCATGTCTCCTGCCTTTTATTCTTCCATTTCTTTCATTTGGGTGATGCGCATCCCCTTTAAACTCATCATGTCGGTTTGAATGTTGTGCAGTAACTTTCTATTGCTTATCATTTCCTGTGTTAGATGTGTTGTTCACATCTTCCTCTTCACCATGTACGTCAACATTATCCAATTGTCATCCCTTTATTTGGTGTCCATACTTACCCATCCGCTTTAAAAGCAGTTGCACTCGAAGGCCACTTCTCCACTTTCCTCCATTATATTGATCAACAACAACTTTCACAGCTTGTTCAATAGTCTCATACTCCACAAGTGAATGCAACTTGTTGCTGACAAACATATCATTCCTATGTGCCTTCATTGAAACTTGGCCTGAATCGTATCTTTGAGGTTTGAAAACACGCACAAATTTTACATGGCCAACAACACCAAAAGTTTCTCCAGATTTTGGAAAGACTAATCATTGGACATATTTTCTGCAAGAACAGTGCGAGAATGCACCTCCTCAAAGTGAGTATCTGTCAATGGGTGAAGTCGCCTCACTTTCTTCCCATCTTTATTTACAACTAGTTGTGAAGTTGTCCTCAATGCAACTGCCACCAATGAATGATTGCTAACAAGGCTTTTTACTTTCCTAAAATATGCCACAACCGAAAGGTACAAATCCTTCTGGATCCTTCTTCACAAACCACATCAAATATTTGTGAGTGGGCAGATTTGCATCACTAAAATAGAACTCAACCTGCAACACGGCCTTTTGTCTCAATTCCTTGGTGAGAATGGCCTTTGAGGAATGAGTGGGGGCAACTTCACTCTCGCCTCAGATGCCAAGACCTCCTGCTCAAAAAACTGCTCTTGCAGTGGATGTTCTATAAAGTCTGGCATAATTGATCTTCCGACATGAACGACAACTTGCACTTCTGGAACAAACACGAGAGCTTCAACATTAAGCTTGCTCAATGACAAGCTTTTCTAAAAAGAGCCAACGAAGATGAATATGACAAGAAGCTTTTTTCAAGAGAAACCGACGAAGAGGACAATGGCGCCTCTGTGCTTGCGTTCAAGTTCTTAGAACATTTCTCTAGGAGACCGTCGTCCATTGGGGTTTCAACCAAAGAAACTTCTCCATGGGTTTCGTATCAATGGAGGGTTAATTTTTTGAGGTTTTAGAGTCATCTACCTATGGTTTTGCCATGGATCATGTGCAAACAAACCTTAACTTCACAACAAGTTTAGAGACCATAGAGATAAGATTGATTATGTGGCGCACATTACTAGAGACATTTCAATTTCATTTTCTGAAAAGTATGCGCTTTGATAGTCTACATAGTACTGGAAATTTCATGACATATTCAAATCTAATTATTTTTTGAAATATTTAAATTAAAAAATAAATTATTTAAGTAATAGTTTAGTTATTTTATGTTTTTTAAGTTTTTTGGTCAAATTTGTTTTAATTTTAAACATTTTATGTTAACAACACAAAGATATAAGATAGATAATGCAGTGGACATTTCTTCAAAACTTTTCCATTTCATTTTTTTGAAAGTATGATTTCAATAGTCCACATAATAATACTCTCATCACACATCTAAATTTAAATATTCTCTTGAAACATTCCTTGTTAAAAACAAGCATTTAAGTCCTAGTCTAACTGTTCTATGTATTGGAATTTTTTTTGATCAAATTTATTCTAAATTTAGACAATAAAAATAAGATAAATAATGTAGTCAACATTTTTTTTTGAGACATTTCAACTTCAAATTTTAAAAGTATGTGCTTTGATAGTCTACATAATAATACTCCCCATCACGCATCCAAACCTAACCAATACTTTGAACCATTCAAATTCGAAGAACAAATCATTTAAGTTATAACCTAACTATTTTATGTTTTGAAGTTTTTTTTTTGGGTTAAATTTGATACAAATTTAAGCACTTTATATAAACACCTCATAAAAATAAAATAGATAATATAGTCAACATTTTTCGAAATATTTTAACTTCAATTTTAAAAATATGTATTTTGATAATGCACATAATACTCTCCATCACATATTCAAACCTAACCATTCCTTTGAAACATTCCATTTTGAAAAACAAACCATTTATCTAACCACTCGATTTCAAATTTCACAATAACGTATACAAAGTTTGATCTTAATTTTATTTGTAGTATATCATAAAGCCCTTTATATTTACTTTTCATCACTTTTAAAGGAGATATTGCAACCCTTTTACATCTTTAACTCAACGTGCTATTTTTTTTTTTTATTTCCCACCCAACCTGAAAAAGCCAAGAAAATGACTTTACAAAAGTAATGGGTTTTGAATGAATAATGATTGGTAACCGACATAGACAAAGTGTTTTGTAAGGGTGGATAAGTAAAATGTAAGGCTTAGGCATTATTAGTAAAAAAAACCGATAGAGAAATGTGCTATTTTAAAGCTACAAAACAAAAACCCCTAAATGGGAGTGGGAGTTGAATTACTTTATGTGAAAAGGACTAAAGTATATTTATGAAATTGACACTTGTAGTTAAAATAAGTTATTGGTTAATTTTGATATATGATTTAAATATAGATAAATAATTATCCATATGGTTTCAATGGTTTTCTTGCAATTGTAGTTTAATTACATCTATTTTATATTTACATCTATTTTATATTTGTATAATATTTCAGGCATTTAAAAATGTAAATTTATTATTGAAATTATGTAATTTAATTTATTTTATTTTTATTTTCTGAATATTTATCTATATATATAAAACAATTGTTTTGAAAACAAAGCGAGGGTTATCACTGCAATAATCTCCTATGAAAAGATATGAGGTGGAAATTGGATTGAGAACTAATACAACCACACAAGGTTTTACGAAACAAAACCAATATGTATGTTTTATACTTATTATTATCATTTTCTCTCCGTTGAAAGACCTTTTTCCAAAATGCCAACAAGTCACTTCTTGTTCCCTAGAAAAAGTATCTCGCTCCAGTTTTCCCTAATGCTTCTTCTTCCCAAGAAAGAAGTATCTCACTCAGGTTCTCCCCCTAAATTAGACAAACACTTTATCTCTGTGTTGCATGCATTAAAGCGATAAAAAGATTTCAAAAAAATGGATGGCAACAGGAGACAAGAACAACCGGGGCAAATGGGGCATTTATGCATGATATTACATATTGAGAAAAAAGAACTCAAACCCTAAACATAATCTTTAGTCATTGCTTACCTTACAGTCGAGGAGAAAACCCAAATATGTTTCACAGGATGCTGCTCCTATTGCTCTGCTCCCCACTTCTATGGCTCCCTTTCCTTTCCTTTCATAGGCCCAAAATGAGAATCAAAAATTTATTTTCCGCAAGGATAGAAAATCGAAGAACTAAGAATAATAGAATACCAAAAGCATAAAAATAATTAAATATTAACTGAATAGCTTAAAGGAACACTGAACATGAGAGGATTTGATCACATGTGTTTTCTCCCTAGATTCTGATGGTGTGTGTCGAGTTGAGGGGGTTATCGTTATGTTTGTAGTTGGCGTATGTGATATGATTGATGTTAGAGTAATTAGATTTGCTTTGATGCTTGCAATTGAAGTTCCAGTTCCACCACCACTTGAAGCAAGGAAAGATTTAGGGCTGGGCCAAAAATACCATGACAGGATACAAAGAGTTGAGAGACAAATTTTTACTGTAATTAGAGAAGTCCACTAGCCTTCTAATGCTTTCGAGACCAAAAAACAAAACGAATTACATTTGTACAATATTCTTTCTGTTAATAAGCCCCTCTTTGAAATAGGAGACAAATTGATAGTCCCAACAAAGCCTCGATCAAAATATTATCTTCTATTAAAGAATAACAAAACAATGTTGAGTTGTAAACATGAAAATCAATAACATCGCTAAAGTACAAACAATAAAAATAGTTCACAGTAGAGAAATCACATATTTCCATGTCCCAAAGAGCTCATCTATGAAAAATGGTTCTACCATTACTATTAGCGAGTGGCCTACCACGACCCATGGTAAAGCCCCGGGTTCCATCTAGCATTCTTGGTCCTGGAGGTCGCTTGACCACACTTTACTGCTACTAGAATTGGCAGTTGATGTTGAGCCAACTTGATGGCAACACCCATTACCAGATATTGCCCATGCCCATGAGCCTTCCCTTGTCCACGTCTCCTGCCTTTTCTTCCTCCATTTCTTTCATTTGGGTGATGCGTGTCTCCCTCAAACTCATCATGTCGGTCTCAATGTTGTGTAGTAACTTTCTATTGCTTATCATTTCTTGTGTTAGATGTGTTGTTCACATCTTCCTCTTCACCATTTACATCAACATTATCCAATTGTCATCTTTGTTTGGTGTCCATACTTACCCATCGACTTTAAAAGTAGTTGCACTCGAAGGCCACTTCTCTAGTTTCCTCCATTATATAGATCAACAACATCTTTCTTGGCTTGTTCAATAGTCTCATACTCCACAAGTGCATGCAGCTTGCTACTGACAACATATCATTCATGTGTGCCTTCATTGAAACTTGGCCTGAATCATATCTTTGAGGTTGGAAAACACGCACAAATTTTACATGGCCAACAACACCAAAAAGTTTCTCCAGATTTTGGATAAAGTAATCATTGGGCATATTTTCTACAAGAACAGTGCAAGAATGCACCTCCTCAATGTCAGTATCTGTCAATGGGTGAAGTCACCTCAATTTCTTCCCATCTTCATTTACAACCAGTTGTGAAGCTATCCTCAATGGAGTTGCCGCCAATGAATGATTGAAACTAGCCATTTTTTTCATTCAAAATGATTTTTAAACTTCTCTGAACAAAAAAAACTTGGGGAAATGCAGCTCTTCTCTAAACAAAAAACGATCTTTTATTTCATTATCAAAGTGTGTAATGAAAATTACCATAAAATACCTAGAATTGTGATTTGTTTTTGTATGATTAGTTTTGCGGTGCTAATAATAATTACAAATTTATAAATATGTGCATGCTTATTGCTCCTTGTGTTGAGGATTCATTAGCTGTTTGTGCATACAATCAAGTAAATTTCCTCAAGTTTAAAAATACATTCATGAGAAAAATAGCTTCAGAAACAAATACTGAACAAGAAACATGTACAATGCAACAAACCATCAAAGAGACACATTAACACAATGTTTTGATGAAGGAGTTCACCCCTCCTGGGCTACATCTCCTTGGTCTAGCTTCCATGGCTTGGGCCTATGTATTAGCTCAATGTGGAAAAAATTCTTTTTACAAATATCTATGGCTCCTGATACCTACACCAATGTGTTCAGAATGTCCAAATTA
This sequence comes from Pinus tabuliformis, assembly GCA_031772625.1. NCBI lineage: Eukaryota > Viridiplantae > Streptophyta > Pinopsida > Pinales > Pinaceae > Pinus > Pinus tabuliformis. Next base: position 1,276,343,802 of record CM062819.1, read on the forward strand.
GCGAAAAATGACTATTAGATCTCTGAAAACTGACTCTGGCTGATCTGGGCATGACCTCCTTCCCTAGTGGCCCTGAGCTTCCCTGTGGAAAAATCACATGTAGAAGTATTATATTTCCTTTGAAACCTATACCAATGAGTTCAAAATGTCCAAATTAGCTAAGAAAACCTCTTTCTGAGCTCAATTTGGTTGAAAATTGCTCAAGATATGCTTCATTCAATTTTTCCCTAGGAAACCCTGCTAAAACTGGAGAAGACTCTAGTTAGCACCGCCAAAATTGGCAGTCCCGCCGAATTTGGCACGCCTCCAAAATTGCAACCATCTTAATTTACGAATTAATTAGTGCTAAAAAATATTAGTGGCGCTAATCGTGCTTATTCATTTAGCGCTGGCCCTTGGTCACAGTCTTGTGGTCGTATGGTGAGGGAGCTGGCTTGCGGGGCTGGCTCCTTCCGTTCTCGCCATAGGTAAACACAATAAATTTAAATAACGTATGGTGGATTCGTTTAACAATACTTTCCCTTTGGTCCAACAATAATGTATTGGAGTTGGGAGGGGGAGGTCACGGGTTCGACCCGTCCTCCACCCATCCCTTAATATTTTTCCACCCTGAATATATTCGGACTTTGGACAAACCACAACACATTTAAAATGTGCCATTAATATATATGTTATGCGGATTTATATAGATCAAAGTTATGTGATATTTGTATATAAATATATATATATATAGATATATATGATATATATTCTAAAATACAATTCACATAATATTCACCATGAACCAATAATTCCACCTTGGAGGACATTGGACAATTACACAACTAAACTGGTGAATCTTGAAGTGACACTTGTCACAACCTCATTGGGAAAAAACCGAAGAAGATTCCCATCACTTTGATTGTATTGCCATGTCATCATTTTGTCCTGTTCTGCAATTTTTTTAGCTGTGTAGGAAAACGAACTGCAGGCATTTTCTCCTTCATTCAGACTCGTTTTCAGTGAAACGAACTGCGTTACGATCGTCTTGACAAGATGGACACAGTCATATAGGTTTCAAGCCAATCTGAGAACTATGATTTTTGAGCTAAATACTGAGCACCTGATCATCCTCCCACTAGAAGCCTTTTGGGCCCAAAAACATACTATTATCTGACAAGTAGACAAGGGTACAACCCCCTCACATTTCCAAGCTCAATCCAGTTGTATTTGACGAATTTGTTTCCTTGAGCTCCTCTCTAAGGAAATCAACATTCACTTGCCTAGAGGACCCCGTTCTTCTGTCATGGATGGTGTCTTGTTGAAACTGATTTAGAAATTTTGTAGGAATGCATTCAGAATGTGAAATATGAACATTCTCTCTTTGTTCAACAACTTGAAGCCTCTTTTTGCAAAACTAACACCAGCTTGCACCGTTGACTTGAAACCTGTGATTGACATAATACTTGTACTTGTCTTTGCCCTTTTCAAGCTGATCTTGCACTATTTGTTGCACCATTTTCAGTTGTTAATAGAAAATCATGGTTTTGTCCATGTTGCCATCAAAAAAACATCCTTCTTACCAAGATGACATAACAAAATATAATGCAAATGGATGACAAATTTCACTACTTGGTTTTCATGATTCAAGCCCGATTGTACATCTTGAAAGTATGAAATTTTTTGAACATAACTTTAATGTAAAACATAATGATGCCCGAATACAACAGTTACATAACCAATAGGCCTAAAAGGCATAACAATGAACTTGTTGTTTATACCTCTTTTGTACCTTCGAACCAAGTGAAATTTTTGACAAGTATCCATCCAATGAAAGTGCATGGATCGCTGCAGCTTAATCTTTACACCATGGAAATATTCTTAATGAAATAAGATGGTGAAGTTGCTTGCAAAAACCTGAAACTCAAATGAACCGTTCAAGTTTGAAAGAGCACAAAAAAGAATTGAACTGATCTTTTGGTTTGAAGTAACACATGCCTCTTTCTTTTTGCCTCCCCACTAGAAGACTTTGCACACACATGACAATGCATGCCAAGGAGCTTCGAAAGAAGAAATGACAACAACAACTCTCCTCCAACATTGGGCTACTCCCAACAAACCTATTATCAAAATGACGATCTTGGGCGTTGACCAATCAACAATGGCATCCAACTTGGAGAGGCTTGCCTTCAACTTACCTCCTCCAATATTATGGCCCAAATGCATCAAAGAAGTGAAACCCAACGTGTACTTTGATATCTTCAGAACATCAAACAATTTTCCTTCATAGATGACATGTGCATAAGAAAACTTTCTAAACATGTTTATGTCACTCAAGTGGAAATTTCTTCAAGAAAGGACTCTTTTTTGCCATAATTCAAATACATGTATGTAATAGAATGCTACAAAGAACATACAACATTAAAAGCCATACAAACCATTCTTGTTTGGTGTTATGTATATTCTTGCACTGACCTCCTTTTACAACTTTACTTTGGCTAAAACTACTCCTTTTGTTCTCTTTCTTGAAATACTTACCATTCCTCTTTGGCACCATAACCATCGGTGAACCACATGGCATAAGGGATGATTGAATGAGCCCATTATTCAACAAACTTTTGCATTGCATTAGTGTCTCTACACTTTGCAATTTTGACAAACCTTGCTGCTAACATCACAAAGAGAAACCTCTTGCTGCAAATATATTTCATGTGATGTTTCTTTCTCCTTGAAGGACGATTCTTTCACAACTTGAAATACTTCATCACTCTGATGAACTGAACCAGCCAAATCAGAATTGAAACTTGCATTACATGCAACAACATTTTCATAAACAATATCATCATTTGGCTTGAACATGAGAAGTACTAAACTTTTACTTGAATTCACTAGTCTTTTTGCCTGTCCTGCATTAATAACTAATATGTTTAACTTTGTGTGATGGGCTCTCATTATATACTCCACACCATCCTTGAACAAGTGATACTTGTTTTCATGGCGTTAAAATATTGATTTCCAATCATACAAATATGGACTACCCAATACCACACCTGAAATATCAAGCGGTACCACATCTAACTCTACTTCGTCAAAAAAATTTGCAGTGATTGCAAACTTAAACAAACATTTTCTTGTAACCTATAAACTGGTGTCTCTTGTTATCCATCCCAAAGGGTATGGTTTATGGTGAGGTATAGTTTCAAGATTCAATCTGTTGATTAAGTCTTCAGAGATTAGATTCGCTTGTGACCCACTATCGAAGAGTGTGTTGATCTTGGTGTGTTTAGATATGACCCTAACATGAAATAACTCAATTCGTCTCTTTTCATCTGGCGTAGTAGTAGTGTTACAATTTTGTGAACTAGTGCTTGCAATATCTTGCTTTCCTTTGATTCCCATGATAGTGATTTTCATCACCTGATTCAGAACCTAAATCTTCTTGAGTGATAGCAGTGGTTTTCTGTTTCCCTTTATTGTTGAACTTATTTGGTCTCATTTCTCGATGGAGTTTCTAGCAATGATTCTCATTATGTCCCTCTTTTGAACAATGTTTACAGATTATTTTCTCCCCTTCTTTCTTCACACTTGCATTTTTCTTCCCTTTCCATTTTCCTCCTTTCTCTTTCTCCTTACCCTTAGGTGTCTTTTTATTACTATTCTCTTCATAAGTGTTATTTCCTCTAGATTCAAGATGCGTGGCTTGCACACATACTTCATCTAAATTGATTGGATTGAACATAAGAATAGTGTGTTTCAGATAGGAATGTAAACCCCCAATATATTTCAGCAGTGTATCTTGGGAATTCAAAATCACTCCTAATAACAAAGCCCTTTTCCTAAACTCCCGTGTATAATCTTGGACTGTTTGGCCTTTAAGCTGCCTAAAATTTTTCCAACTCATAATGGATTTTTGCATATAAGCTAAAGGATAAAACTATCTTTTAATTGCAGAAACAAATTCAACCCAAGTGATGGATATCTTACCATGGATTCTCATTTCATCTTGAGTATTTGCTTCCCACCAAACTAGTGCAACTCCTTCTAGCCTTAGTGAAGCCAGCTGGATATTTATGTCATCTTCTTGAAGGTTATGAATTCTGCAATATACTTCCAACTATTGAATCCAATTGTCCAACTTTTCTACATTCACCTCCCCATTGTACATGGGACGTTCGAATTTTTTGTCCAATTTCAATAATGGAGTTTTTCCTTTTGGGGTTTTGGAATGAGTATGGGCAGTTTCAATGGTGGTAGTGGAAGACAATGTTGTGTGAGATGATGGAGATGATGAGGATGGTGTAGATGGAGGTGGCTTTCCACCGTTCCCTTTGGAATCCTTATTCTCATCTTTTTTGTGCTCTAAGCTTCCTTCTCCATGTGGAGGTTTAGAACTCTCTCCAACCATTCTAGTGTTCCTCTCTTCATAGAGGACTTTAACCATCTCAGTTAAAGTGTAGAAATATTTCTTGAATTCTTCCTCTTTTGAAGAGGGACCTTCAAGCTCTCTTTCTCCAGACATAATGGCTAGGGATCCAGGCTCAGAAATTGGTACTGCTTGTACCACTTCAATCTCAGTTGAAGGCAAAACTTGAGGAGTTTCAAGTGCAGCTGGAATTGAAATTTTGGATGGTGGAGATTGTGGACTTGTGGTTCTCCTTCTTTTGGGCATTACCCCAGGAGTTCCAACCAATAGCTTCCCTTCTCCTTTCTGCAACTTTAACCTTGTAAGCATCACAATTTTGCAACCATTAAAACCCTAATTGCACAAACTCAAGCAATCAAGCAATTCAACCTTTGCTCTGATACCAACTTGATCTGTTTTTGTATGATTAGTTTTTTGTGCTAATAACAATTACAGATTTATAAATATGTGCATGCTTATTGCTCCTTGTGCTGAGGATTCATTAGCTGTTTATGCATGCAATTAGGTAAATTTCCTTAAGTTTAAAAAGACATTCATCAGAAAAATAACTTTAGAAACAAATACTGAACAACAAACATGTACAGTGCAACAAACCATCAAAGAGACACATTAACACAATGTTTTTATGAAGGAGTTCACCCCTCCTAACCTACATCTCCTTGGTCTAACTTCCATGGCTTGGGCCTCCGTATTAGATAAATGTGGAAAAAGTGATATTTACAAAGCTCTATGGCTCCTGATACCTACAGAATGTGTTCAGAATGTCCAAATTAGCGAAAAATGACTATTAGATCTCTGAAATCTGACTCTCGCTGATCTGGGCATGGCCTCCTATTGCTCTTCTCCCCACTTCTATGGATCCCTTCCCTTTCCTTTCATAGGCCCAAAATGAGAATCATAAATTTACTTTCCGCAAGGATAGAAAATCAAAGAACTAAGAATAACATAATACCAAAAGCATAAAAATAATTAAAGATTAACTGAGTAGCTTAAAGGAACTCTGAATATGAGAGGATTTGATCATGTGTGTTTCCTCCCTAGACTCTGATGGTGTGTGTCGAGTCGAGGGGGTTATTGTTATGTCTACAGTTTCTACATATGTGATATGATTGCTGTTAGAGTAATTGGATTTGCTTTGATGCCTGTAATTGGAGTTCTAGTTCCACCACCACTTGAAGCAAGGAAAGATCTAGGGTTGGGCCGAGAATACCATGATAGGATATAAAGAGTTGAGAGACAAATTTTTATTGTAATTAGAGAAGTCCAGTAGCTTTCTAATGCTTTCCAGACCAAAATCAAAACCAATTACATTTGTACAATATTCTTTTTGCTAAGAAGCCTCCTCTTTGAAATAGGAGACAAATTGATGGTCCCAACAAAGCCTCTATCAAAATATTATCTTCTATTAAAGAATAACAAAACAATGATGAGTTGTAAACATGAAAACTCAATAGCATCGCTAAAGCGCAAACAATAAAAACAATTCACAGTAGAGAAATCACAGATTTCCATGTCCCAAAGAGCTCATCTATGAACATTACTATTAGTGAGTGGCCTACCACGACCCATTGTAAAGCCCCGGGTTCCATCTAGCATTCTTGGTCCTGGAGGTTGCTTGACCACAACTTCACTGCTACTAGAACTGCTAGTTGATGTTGAGCCAACTCGATGGAAACGCCCATTACCATGATACTGCCCACGTCCACGAGCCTTCCCTCGTCCACGTCTCCTGCCTTTTCTTCCTCCATTTCTTTCATTTGGGTGATGCATGTGTCCCTCAAACTCATCATGTTGGTCTGAATGTTGTGCATCAACTTTATATTGCTTATCATTTCATGTGTTAGATGTGTTGTTCACATCTCCCTCTTCACCATGTACATCAACATTTTCCAATTGTCATATTTGTTTGGTGTCCATACTTACCCATCCACTTTAAAAGAAGTTGCACTCAAAGGCAACTTCTCCAGTGTCCTCCATTATATAGATTAACAACATCTTTCTCAGCTTTTTCAATAGTCTCATACTCCACAAGTGCATGCAGCTTGCTGCTAAAAAACAAATCATTCCTTTGTGGCTTCATTGAAACTTGGCTTGAATCATATCTTTGAGCTTGGAAAACACGCACAAATTTTACATGGCCAACAACACCAAAAAGTTTCTCCACATTTTGGATAGAGTAATCACTGGGCATATTTTCTGCAAGAACAATGCGAGAATGCACCTCCTCAATGTCAATATCTGCCAATGGGTGAAGTTGCCTCACTTTCTTCCCATCTCCATTTACAACCAGTTGTGAAGCTGTCCTCAATGGAGTTGCCACCAATGAATGATTGAAACTAGCCATTTTTTTTTATTCAACATGATTTTTAAACTTCTCTGAACAAAAAAAACTTGGTGAAATGTAGCTCTTCTCTAAACAAAAAACGACATTTTATTTCATTATCGAAGTGCGTAATGAAAATTAACATAAAATACCTAGAATTGAAAGTTTTGAAGCCATTATATTGAACATTTTATGGTTTGTGGATGCTGCCAGAATCGAAAATGGGATGATGGTATGTGGAAATTGCAAGAATCAGAACAAAACCACTGAAAAGACTAAATTCTACTAGAGAAAATATTTCGTTACATGACACACACACACACACACATACACACATATAACAATTGTTTTGAAAATAGAGCAATGGTTATCCACTGCAATAATCTCTTATGAAAAGATATGAGGTGGAAATTGGATTGGGAACTAATACACCTACGCAAGGTTTTAGGATACAAAACCACTATGTATTTATGTACTTATTATTATCATTTTCTCCCGTTGAAAGACCTTCAAATTCCAAAATGCCAACAAGTCGCTTCTTGTTCCCCAAGAAAGAAGTATCTCGCTCCAGTTTTCCATAATGCTTCTTTTTCCCAAGAAAGAAGTAACTCACTCAGGTTCTCCCTAAATTAGATAAACACTTTATCTCTATGTTGCATGCATTAAAACAATAAAAAGATTTCAAAAAATGGCATGGCAACAGGAGACAAGAACAACAGGGGCAAATGGGGCATTCATGCATGATATTACATATTGAGAAAAAAGAACTCAAACCCTAAACATAATCTTTGGTCATTGCTTACCTTACAGTCGAGGAGCAAACCCAAATCTATTTCGCAGGCCGCTGTTCCTATTGCTCTGCTCCCCACTTCTGGCTCCCTTCCCTTTCCTTTCATAGGCCCAAAATGAGAATCGAAAATTTATTTTCCGCAATGATAGAAAATGGAAGAACTGAGAATAACAAAAAACAAAAAACATAAAAATAATCAAAGATTAACTGAGTACCTTAAGGAAACACTGAAGCTGAGAGCATTTTATCACGTGTGATGCCTGCCTATACTCTGATGGTGTGTTTCGAGTCGAGGGGGTTATCGATATGTCTGCAGTTTCGCGTATGTGATATGATTGATGTTAGAGTAATTGGATTTTCTTTGATTCCCGCAATTGAAGTTCCAGTTCCACCACCGCTTGAAGCAAGGAAAGATCTAGGGTTGGGCCAAGAATACCATGACAGGATACAAAGAGTTGAGAGACAAATTTTTACTTAAATTAGAGAAGTCCAGTAGCCTTCTAATGCTTTCCAGACCAAAAAACAAAACAAATTATATTTGTACAATATTCTTTATGCTAAGAAGCCTCCTCTTTGAAATAGGAGACAAATTTATAGTCCCAACAAAGCCTCTATAAAAATATTATTTTCTTTTAAAGAATAACAAAACAATGATGAGTTGTAAACATGAAAACTCAATAGCATCTCTAAAGTGAAAATAATAAAAATAGTTCACAGTAGGGAAATCATAGATTTCCATGTCCCAAAGAGATCATCTATGAAAAATGGTTCTAGCATTACTTTTAGCGAGTGGTCTACCATGACCCATGGTAAAGACCTGGGTTCCATCTAGAATTCTTGGTCCTGGAGGTTGCTTGACCACAACTTCACTGCTATTGGAGGTTGCTTGACCACAACTTCACTACTACTAGAACTGCCAGTTGATGCTGAGCCAACTGGATGGCCACGCCCATTAGCATGATACTACCCATGCCCACGAGCCTTCCCTCATCCACGTCTCCTACATTTTCTTCCTCCATTTCTTTAATTTGGGTGATGCACATCTCCCTCAAACTCATCATGTCAGTCTGAATGTTTTGCAGTAACTTTCTATTGCTTATCATTTTTTATGTTAGATGTGTTTTTCACATCTTCATCTTCACCATGTACATCAACATTATCCAATTGTCATCCCTTTGTTTGGTGTCCATACTTACCCATCCACTTTAAAAGAAGTTGCACTCGAAGGCCACTTCTCCAGTTTCCTCCATTATATAGATCAACAACATCTTTCTCTGCTTGTTCAATAGTCTCATAGTCCACAAGTGCATGCAGCTTGCTACTGACAAACATATCATTCTTGTGTGCCTTCATTGAAAAACTTGCCCTGAATCATATCTTTGAGGTTGGAAAACACACAAATTTTACATGGCCAATAACACCAAAAAGTTTCTCTAGATTTTGGATAGAGTAATCATTGGGCATATTTTCTGCAAGAACAATGCAAGAATGCACCTCCTCAATGTCAGTATCTGTCAATGGGTGAAGTCGCCTCACTTTCTTCCCATATTCATTTACAACCAATTGTGAAGCTGTCCTCAATGCAGTTGCCACCAATGAATGATTGCTAACAAGGCTTTTTACTTTCCTAAAGGATGCCACAACCAAAATAGGTACAAATCCTTCTGGATCCTTCGTCACAAACCACATCAAATATTTGTCAATGGGCAGATTTGCATCACTAAAATAGAACTCAACTTGCAGCACGAACTTTTGTCTCAATTCCTCAGTGAGAATGGCCTTTGACGAATGAGTGGGGGAAGTCACACTCTCCGCCTCGGATGCCAAGACCTCCTGCTCAAAAAATTGCTTTGGTAGTGGATGTTCAGTAAAGCTTGGCAAAATCAATCTTCCGACGTGAACGACAGCTTGCGCTCTGGGAACAAACACGTGAGCTTCAACGTTAAGCTTGCTTGACGACAAGCTTTTCTAAAAAAGAGTCGACGAAGACGAATATGACAACGAGCTTTTTTCAAGAGCAACCGACGAAGAGGACAATGGTGCCTCTGTGCTTGCGTTCAAGTTCTCAGAACATTTCCCCGGGAGACTGTCATCCATTGGAGTTTCAACCAAAGAAACTTCTCCATGAGTTTCGTATCAATGGAGGGTTGATTTTCTGAGGTTTTAGAGTCGTCTACCATTGGTTCTGCCATGGAACCTGTGCAAGCAAACCTCGACTGCCTCACAACAAGTTCATAGACAAATTTACGAAAACAAGTTTACAATTCAGGGAAACAGGAATAAAGTGTGCAGACCCACGTAGCTTCTCTTGGACGCTGCATTCAATATCCTGACGAAGAAGTACATCACCATCCATAGCCTCACTGTCTCGCTTGTAGAACCATGCATTCAATACAAACGGAGGTTGCAAACAGAGGCTGCATTCAATACAAATATTGTTGATGCTATGCGTTGAGAAAATGAGCCATGGTGGCGGTGGCATGCCAACATCACCACCTTGGAAACCCCGAAACCTAAAGTTAAACTATGCAAAAAAAAATAAATGAATATTTTAAAAATATTTGTTTATACGATTCAAATTAATACTAAAACGCGATTACTAAATATCACTAGCAATGACATAATAATTATATGATAATATATATATCTAATTAAATAAAACTATTTATATCTAAATGTTATTTACATGAGATTTTAAATATTACTCAATTTATTAGTTAGTTCAATTTATTAGTTAGAAATTTATTTAATAGGCAAATTATTTATTTTCATTTTAAAAATTAAACAATTAGAAAAACATTTTTGTCTTTAACATTATAATTTAAATAATTATATAATAATTAATAACACATTATTTTTATTAAAAAATATTTAATAAATAAGAAAAAATATTAATTAGAAATTTATTTAATCTGCAAAATATTTATTCTTATTTTAAAAATAAAAATAAAATATTTTTATCATTAACATTATAATTTAAATAATTATATAATAATTAATAACTTATTATTTTTATTAAAAATTATTAAATTTTTTTTATCATTAACATTATAATTTAAATAATTATATAATAATCAATAACATTTTATTTTTATTAAAAAATTATTTAATAAATAAAAAAAAATTGAATTAAAAATAAAATAAAAATTATTTAATAAATAAGAAAAAATTGAATTAAAAATAAAATAAAAAAAGGCCTCTCCATGAAGAAGCAAGGAAAATACCATTCCAACACATCGCTATTACCATAAGGTCTATATGGAAGCGAGGAAAATACCATTCCAAACCCATCACCATCACCATCACCATCACCATCACCATCACCCTCACCCTCACCCTCACCCTCACCCTAAGGTAATTGTTAAATGATATGTGACCATTTAAACCCTCACCCTCACCCTCACCCTAACCCTAAGGTAATTGTTAAATGATATGTGACCATTTAAATCCATGTACTTTTGGTAAATTGCGATTATATAAATTTCAATTTCACTATCAACAAACTATATAATTTGATTTTAAATTTCACCATCAAATTTGTATCATCGGGTCTCAGCATTTCAATATATAAATTTCAACTATTCAAACTGTTCGGCGGAATTATTAGATTCTTTGTTAAATTTTTTACTTGATTCTTATTAAAATAAATAAAAAATAATTCTTTTATGGCTATAAAATGAACTTACAATTAAAGAAAACATAAATCATACCATATGGCTTCTTTTACCAAATTTAAAATTGAAAAATAAAAACAATTGTATTTAAAAAAAATTAAAGTCAAATATCGTAATTTTAAGATCAAAGTGAACTGGACGAAGCATGTTTATCTTCATAGAGACACCTCATAGAGATAAGATCAATTATGTGGCACACATTACTAAAGACATTTCAATTCCATTTTCCAAAGAGTATGGGCTTTGATAGTCTACATAGTACTGGAAAATTTTATGACGTATTCAAATTTTTTTTTTTAAATATTTAAATTAAAAAAATAAATTATTTAAGTAAGAGTTTTGTTATTTATGTTTTTGAGTTTTTTTTTGTCAAATTTGTTTTAAATTTGAACATTTTATATTAACACCACAAAGATATAAGATAAATAATGTAGTGGACATTTCTTCGAAATATTTCAATTTTAACTTTTTAAAAGTATGAGTTTCAATAGTCTACATAATAATACTCTTATCACACATTTAAATTTAACTATTCTCTTGAAACATTCAAATTTAAAGAACACACCATTTAAGTCGTAGTCTAACTGTTCTATGTAATGGAGTTTTTTTTGGTCAAATTTACTCTAAATTTGGATAGTTCGTATAGACTCCCCATAGAGATAAGATAAATAATGTACTCAACATTTCTTTGAGACATTTCAACTTCAAATTTTTAAAAGTGTGTGCTTTGATAGTCTACATAATAATGCTCTCCATCGCACATCCAAACCTAACCAATACTTTGAACCATTCAAATTAAAAAGAACAAATCATTTAAGTCATAGTCTAACTATTTTATGTTTTGAAGTATTTTTTGGTTAAATTTGCTCCAAATTTAGACACTTTATATAGACACCCCATAGAGATAAGATATATAATGTAGTCAACATTTCTTCAAGATATTTCAACTTCAATTTTTTAAAAGTATGTATTTTGATAGTGCACATAATAATGCTCTCTGCCACATATCCAAACCTAACCATTCCTTTGAAACATTCAATTTTGAAAAACAAACCATTTAAGTTGTAGTCTACCTGTTTTATGTTTTGGAGTTCTTTTTGGTCAAATTTGGACACTTCATATAGACACCTTATAGAGATAATATAGATAATGTAGTGGACATTTCTTTGAGATATTTCAACTTCGAATTTTTAAAAGTACGTGCTTTGATAGTCCACATAATAATGCTGTCCATCACACATCCAAACCTAACCAATCCTTTGAAACATACAAATTTGAAGAAAAAACCATTTTTTTGTTTATCAAGTTATCTATGATCCTCTAGGCTTGACCTGTGGCTTGAGAAACCGCGACCCAGGAGCATCTAATCCATCAAAGTCACCCGGGATCGCACCTGGCCTGGGCCACACCAACCCTAAGCTAACTGGATTTTTAACATGTCTCCTCCCCCTAGCATAGGCACAACCACCCCCTTGAGGTTAAATCTTGGGTTGCCTTACTAATGAGGCCCATCCTCAACCGGTTGTGCTAATGGGACTTGACGAAGAATAAACCATTTAAGTCGTGGTCTAACTATTTTATGTTTTGGAGTTTTTTTGGTCAGATTTGCTCCAAATTTAGACACTTCATACATACACCCCACCAAGATAACATAGATAATGTAGTGGACATTTCTTTGAGACATTTCAACTTCAAATATTTAAAAGTACACGCTTTGATAGTCCACATAATAATGCTTTGCATCACACATCTAAACTTAACCATTCCTTTGAAACATTCAAATGTGAAGAACAAACCATTTAAGTTGTAGTCTAACTGTTCTATATTTTGGAGTTTTTTGGGTCAAATTTGCTCTAAATTTGGACACTTCATACAAACGCCCCACGGAAATAAGATAGATAATGTAATGGACATTTCTTTGAGACATTTCAACTTCAAATTATTAAAAGTATATGCTTCAATAGTCCACATAATACTGCTCTGCATCACACATCCGAACTTAACCATTTCTTTGAATATTCAAATTTAAAGAACAAATGATTTATGTCGTAGTCTAACTATTTTATGTTTTGGAGTTTTTCTAGTCAAATTTATCCCAAATTCAATAAAGATTTGTTGAAATCATAACTTTGAGCTATAAACTCTACATAATCCAAATGCCACAAAAATATTTTAAAATGTTAAATCTATTTATATATTCAAAAATTTATTTTAAATAACAAAAAAATCACAATTTAACTTAAAAAAATATTTCGAAGTTTAAAAAAATACAAAATACAAAATAATTAAAACCACCACTTTTACCTAACCATTCGATTTCAAATTTCACAATAACGTATACAAAATTTGATTGTTTAATTTTATTTGTAGTATGTCATAAAGCCCTTTATATTCACTTTTCAACCCTTTAAAGGAGATATTCCAACTCTTTTACATCTTTAACTCAATGTGTTATTTTTTTAAAATTTCCCACCCAACCTGAAAAGTCCAAGAAAAAGACTTTAGAAAAGTAAGGGGTTTTGAATGAATAATGATTGGTAACACTTATAGACAAAGTGTTTTGTAAGGGTAGATAAGCAAAATATAAGGCTGAGGCATTATTAGTAAAAGGTAGATGTGAAGGCTTTATTAAACAATCACTGTTGTGGGACCCTCAACATGAGGGGACGATATTTGTTTTGGAAGCAAGGTATAATGCCTTACACATGAAATGGATAATTGCACTTGTCACATTATTACCCTTGTTCTTTACTAATTCCCAAGGTTTTGTCCATAAAGTAAAGCTATTAACCTTCATTCTAAATAATATATTACTTCTGACATATATCATACATGGAATATAAGTGATCACAAATGTCAACGTTATTATATTAATCACGGTAGTTTCTATTTAAGAGGTTAATAGTTAGTTTTTATGGGGTTGTTTTTCTTAATTATTAGGTTTTTTATTAGTTTTTTAATTAGGATTTTTGTTTTTAAATAATTTTTTGATAAAATTGTGAATTTTATTTTATTTAAAATGTGTTTTTAAATGAATATATATATATATATATATATGTATATATTTTAAGACACTTGATTTTTGTAGATCACATAAATTAACAAATTAAAAAAAATATTGTCATATTTTAGGCAAATTAACTTTAAAAAATGTCAAAAAAACAAATAAACCTATAAGGGTAGTTAAGCTATTGCTTTTTTGCTTGAGTACATCATAAATGCGCGTGCATGTGTATATGTATATATATATATATATATAAAACTTGGTAGATCTTTCCATTTTCATTAAAATATAAGCAAGTTACATCCACATATGAATAGTTAGGTGGTCTCAACTTGCCCAAAAGGAAACGTGTATATTATATTAATAACTAGTTTTTATATAATTTTTTGATATTGATATGATGAATATTAATAATTTTTTTTTTTTTTAAAGATTATAATTCTATATCTATTATATGATAAGGGGATACATATTTTGGAAATATATATATATATATATATATATATATATATATTTTAGTAATTGCGTTTATAGTAATAAGGTGCTCTATATTTTAATATGGGAGGGAAGTTGTCATGAACAAACTGAACGCTAGATTGAAAAATTAAAAATAAATAAATAAACAAAATAAAAACAAACAACTACATACATTGACAATGTTTTAAAAATTAAACTAGCTTAAATCCATGTTAAAATTGGATTTATTAAACATCAAGAAGGATCAACTTTATTCATGTGTAATTTTTTAAATCGTTTAATATGAAGGAATAATACATGACATAGAATTAAATTATTAAAAATATTACATAAAGAAATTGGATCCCTCTCGGTGTTTGATAGATCTAGGTCTAAAATATGTCTATATTGGTTTAAAAAACATTTGCACTCCAAGAGATTTGATCCTTTTTGACATACAATAAATTTACAATTGTGATAGATTTACAATGACATATTATTTATAACAATAATGTTAGAACAATTATGTAATGTTCCCTTCCTAACCAGTCGAGTTGGTGGACCTCTAGCTTATTAGTTGGTTCTCATAGGCTATTGGCTTGGGGTTAGGGAACCTTAGAGGCAATTAATTCAACACTTTGGTAGTGTTTGATGGCCAGTTGATATCTCATCGGGATTATGAGAAGATTTTTTTTTTTTTTGGAATGATTTCATTATAGTTTTCTAATACATACTATTTTTAGTAAGTTAGTTTCGAGCACCAACTAGGTCAACTAACATGGTTACTATTTTTAGTATTGTTGGTGGGTTCAATTTTGATGACGATCTCAACATCTTATACTCTTCAATGGTTTTAAATAAAAAGTGATAAGTTATTAATTAATAAATTTAAATCAAAGATTTAACTTTATCATTATTTTAATATTTTTAATGAAGGGACTATAAGCGCCAATTATAAAGTGAAAGATGTATTATTTAAAAAGAAAAGAAAAGAAAAAAGAATGAAGCCTTCAATTGGGAGCCTAACAGTGATTTTATTTATTCCCACATGGCTTGATGAAGAGGGTCAAACTTCTTGTGTTACGGTCCAACCCTAACCCATTTATTTATGTAATAAGCCCAATGGGCCAAGTCAGAGTCATAGTTAGTTAGAGAGTCAATAAAGCCCGCATTAATAATTGTAAGTGGTTGACCTGCATTAGAGAAAAGGGACCACAATTAGTTGTAAATGAGCCATATTTAATAAATAAAGTGGTTAACTCGTGTTATGCAAGGGACCACTAGTAGTTAGGGTTTTGGATGTCATTTAGCTATAAATAGTCTTAGTTAGTAAGGGAAAGATCATTAAGTCTTATTGTAATTGAGCTTTGCTTTGTTGGAGGTTGCCCCCTCGAAGAGGTAATTGAACATTGAATCTATTTTTGAATAATAAAATACTTTGTCATTTTTCTCATTTCATGTGATAATTCTATGTTCTGGGCTATATTTCTTTGTATTTATGGTATTCTAGATTTCTCAAAGGTCAAGAGCATAACAAGAGGTATCATAGCACTTTCCAGGGCCAGTCGTACCTCTAATTTTCACAATTTTTTTTTTTAGGCTAGAGACATGTTTCGACATCTTTAAACCACATGATATGTGGTTGAGCACATAAAATTGCGGATTTGGGGAGGCATGTACGCATGTACAAGAGGTGGCCATGCTTTTTGGACTCTCTTGTAACCCCTGTGTGTACCCCTTCGAGTAGTAGCGCATTAGACATAACCGCGCACAAACTGCACTTCCACGTACCCTTGTATATATCGGAAGCCCCATAGGCTCACCTAAAACATAACCTTAGATAAGCCGTCGGCTGTCTTGTTGCTATAGCACATTGAGAACGACACTCAGGGAGATTACTTGCACATAAAATAGGGTAGTCGGGTAGTACAGCTAAGGGTATAGTCGATTCTCCTTAGTTAGCGCCTAGAAAAATTAGGCGAGTACTATTGTTGGACCCCTGCGTATATTGCGATCTGTAGCACCTGACACTCCTTTGTGACCATAGTTCCATCTACTATATGAAGATCACCCTCTACCTTATCATCTAGATCAGATCTAGTAGTTGAGGTTCTATCGCTGCCGTACAACTCAGATTCAACACTTAGGGTTTTCACAATGCAGATCAGACTCTTTATGCAGTGAGGGTTTTGGCCGCCAAAGTCCAAATCAAATTGTCACAGACATTTGGCAGTACCAAGACCTTAGGCTTTTTGTTACTACAATCCAGGCCCTATTTTTGCAGGACATTAGGCAATATCAAGCTTTCTAGAATTCGATTACTACAATATTGATTAGTGGGGAGTAAAACTCCTTTCGGAGTAGAAAAAAAGAAGTTAGAGACCATCCTATTGAAAATAACAACAAGAAATGATAAAAATAGAATCCATAATATTCCAATTTTAATTTGTCCTTGAATTAAAATTGTGAATTAAATTCGAATTTAGTCTCACCAGCTGCTTGGAATTAGTTAATTAATTCATTATGGATTAATTAGTTGGAGAAATTCAAGTTAGAAGTCTTTCTGAAGTCATGCAACAGTTATCCCTTAAATTAAGGAGATTATCCCTTAATTAAGGATAAGATTGAGTTATATTTGAGTTGTAATTAATTAGCTCAGTTTACTGAGTTAAGTCTAGTTAAATTAGTTCCAAACTGTTTGAGGAACTAATTGTGAGTTTAGTCCGTTAATGCATGCATGCATCCAACTAGTGTACTCTAGATAACTGAAGATTCTATTTTCAGTAACTCATGCATGTCTATTATGAGAAAGACCCAGTTGAAATTAAAAATAGGGACAATGTATTATCAGTTGCATGTTTTCTCCTATAAAGGAAACTCATGCATGCAGAAGGAAGAAGGTTCCTTGAGGATTGTGCAGTTTTGACAATGTGTTAGAGCAGTGTGTGAGAGCAGTGTTACAGTGGGTGAAGGAGATCATCCCAGAGGTAACTGCACAAGGAAATAGGAGCTTTGAGGGCAGAGGAGAAGGGTTGTGAGAAGCTTTGATTGCCTGGTGAGCATCTAGGAGGATTGTACTGAGAACTGGTTATTTGTGAGAGCTAAGGCTTTGTATAATTCTGATGTATTTACAACTTGTATGATAATACAGATAGTGGGGTTTTTAGCTGAGGATTTCCCCTGAGTATTTTCTGTGTTTCATGTGCATTGATTCTTCTTCTTATGGTTATATGTGTTTAGCTCTGATTTAGCTCGATCTTTAAGCTTCCGCAAGTTTGATAGTAGAAGTAGATTATAGTATTTTTCTTTGGTATATTGCATTATCGAGTTAATCTACAGTCAGATTTTCTACATAGATCTCAGAGGTAGATTTGTAGAGAATTTGCAGGAAATTCTACATGGTATCAAAGCCTAGTTTATCAGAGCTGTGAATAGTATACAGAGAAGAGAATTCGAAGTTTGAAGTTCGGGGTTGCAGGTGCAAATCGAATTCATATCATACAGTAAAAAAATAAAAATAAAAATTGAGATGGGACATTATGCGACTAATTTCCCATCAAAGAAGTCCAAGAAGGGATCCCCGGATGGATTGGAAGGTGAGGCATTAGCCACTCAGTTCGAAATGGGTTTTACTCTCATCGCATGCATGGTGTCATTGATGATGGGTTGTGGTTGGTATCTTGACAGTGGAGCCTCATTCCACATGACCGACGATAAAAGTTTATTCAGTGCCTTGGAGGAGAAAGACCTCAAGATGCGCATAGATATGGGTGACGATGAAAGGTTTAGTGTTTCAGGAGTGGGCACAGTTGCTTTTCAGAGGGAGCATGGACCTCCTATCAGCCTGACAGATGTGAAGTATGTGCCTGGACTGAAGAAGAACTTGGTATTGGTCGCGATGTTGGAGGGCAAAGGCTATGGTGTTGTCTTTAGTAAGGGAAAGGTTTTCCTTAGACACATCACCACGAGATAGGTGAAACAGATCGGTTCATGACTCAAGAACATGTATGCTCTTGAGGTTCAAGATGAATGCAAAGCCTGGAGGAGCAAGACAAATGTTAGAGACTCGGTGTTTGAGAGGGAGAGTAAATTACCTCTCAACATGCAATCCCAGAAGTGTTGAAAAGTGTGCAACAAGAAATGCTTGTTGAGAATGCAACATGATGATGGAGCTTAGTGAAAAGAGTCGCCTTCACTAAGTGGGCCCGCAGGCAAATTATGGCGCAAGTTCTATTTTTGGATCCCAGCAGGGATGATCACAGTAGGGATGATCACATCAGGAGTGACCACAGCAGGGATGATCACAGTAGGAGTGATCACAGCAAGAGTGATCACAACAGGAGTGATCAAAGTCTGTTTTTAGACTGGCTGTCAAAAATAGAAAAGTCAAATATTATTGTCTCATAATAATATTTGGACTATAAACTTGATCTTATTCTCTTGGAGCACTTCAGTTTGAGCTACAGATGTGGCACATGCAGCTGTCAGAAGGAATTACGCTTTCTTTGTGGGTCAGTTGAGTTGTTGCATGCATGACTTCAGTTAGAACTCAATCAATTGAGTTTGGTGGAGTTGATTGTAGAGTTAATGAAGTTGTGTTCAGTTTGACTTGGTTAAACTAGTTGTAATTAGTCTAACTGCAAATAGACTAATGATGAGTTGTTAAACTAATTATTAACTCATAATGCAACTATAGAATACATCAGTTAACTCAGTTGCATGTCAGTGCATGTTCAGTTCAGCAGGGACAGGTGTTATAGGATCAGATTGCTATCAGTTGTGACTATAGTTGTGCATGAGGATTTGCACAATCAAAGGGATTGAGCATGCCAATGAATTGGCCAATACCAAGTATTATAGCCTCTGCTCACATCTTTCCCAGTGTGAGTGATTCTTTGGAGGTTAAATACGAGTTTGGTAAACCATTCTCATTCATTCTTGAGCACGTATTAAGCTGTGGAGGCAGGCAAGCAGCGGGGGAGATTTGGAGATCAGATCTGAGTTGTATTGTGTGTAGCATGTGGAGATAGTACTGAGTACTTGTGAGGATTATTGTACTATGTATTGTTACATGATTCAATCACTATAATATACAGATAGTTGGGGTTTTTAGCGAGATGCTTTCCCTGGGAAAATACTGTGTTGATATGTGTGATTGATGCTTCTATGTACGCCTGTGAATGTTTCTGCTTCTGTAAATTGATGATCAACGTAGAGGAGGTTATGTATTATGCATGTTCCACTTATAAGTGTATAATCAGGATAATCTATGTGAATATGAGTTATATTATTCAAAATTTCTACATGGTACCAGAGCTGGTTGATTTGTAGAAAAAGTTCTTCAGGCAGAGTCTGTAATCGGGCCAGGTAGCCTCTGGATTCATCCTTCTTTTGGAAGGTGAGATATCCGGTGAATTCCCATACAGTCGATCTCTGTACAAGAAATACCTTTTTCTCACGAATTTTTAGATCAGAAGTGGTTGAGTTTTGAGCTAGTGGAATGGCGCTCAAGGATAAACTTAGAAACATTAGGTGTGAGAATGGAGACAGTATGCCCCAGTATCTCACGAAGTTCACCCAATGCCAGGATGAGCTGGGAAGTGTGGGGGTAACTGTTGAGAATGAGGATATGGTGAGTCTAGCACTCCTTGGCCTTCCTAAGAGTTGGCATAGCTACCAGGACTCGGTGAATGGAAGGGAGAAGTTGCCAGGATGGGAGAGACTTTGGTCGGATCTTGTGCAAGAGAAGATTAGACGGCGCACTAGAGACAGTTCTTCATCTATACATGATGAGGAGAACTGTGCCTTAGCAAGTAAGGTGAAGAAGGGGAACGGGAAGGTTTCTCTTTCCGAATCCAATTCTTCCAATGATGGGAAGAAGGTTGACAAGTCGAAGGTGAGATGCTTTCCTTGTCATGCGATTGGTTCACGGGTCATGAACCTGTATGCTCTTGAGGTTCAAGATGCATGCAAAGCCTTGAGCAGCGAGGCAACTGATGGAGACTTGGTGGTTGAGAGGGAGCATATATTACCGCTCAACATGCAGAGCCAGAAGAAGTCTCAGACGATTGTGGAGGAGCCACGATTGGTGCAACAGCTTCAGGAGGTTTTGGAGTGGCCACAACTAGAGAAGATGAGAGGAGATCGAGTAGAGACATCTACTCATGCAGAGACCTCCAGTAGGGGGAAAATTCGAGCCAGGTGGGCTGAGGGATCACATGCAGCCATGCCTCCAGGTAGGAGGTGGGGCGATATAGAGTGATCGTCCCAAGGAGGAGGGGCAGGATCGTTGAGGTACCCAACCTCTTGGATGAGACCTTGCTACGGGAGCCCTGATGTGGAGTAGCAGGAACTGACTGATTGGGTAGAGACAGATGTGGATGGAGCAGCAGAGAGAGCGACAGTGCGGGGAATCCCAAGACAATGCATAGCTAGTAGGCTGCAGCAATGCAAGAGGCACAAGTGTTTTGCATAGTGCTAGGTGGCACAGAGAGGTGTGCAATGGTGCGAGATGCATGGAGATGTTGCAGTAGCGCAGATTTTAGAGAGGGAGCACTTTGTCAGCAACAGGTAGAGCTTCAGCATCAGAGGGTGTTTCTAGCCCAACAGGGAGGTTAGTTGGGAGGTGCAGTGCGGATGCAATGCTAGGAGATAGAACCAACATCAACACAGATGCAGTTAGAGATCAAAGTGACAGAGGCTAGAGCAGTCAGATACTGAAGAGCACAGAGATGCAGAGTCTTCAGTTGACAGAGGCAATAGCAGTCAGAGACTTTGATGACAGAGCAAGTGGACCGGCCAGATGTGTTGCATGGAGAACATTCCAGAGTTACAGGATCGGGTTTGAGAGGAAGCCTTTCTTGTTGAGAGGGAGTGTTGAAAAGTGTGCAACAAGAAATGCTTGTTGAGAATGCAACAAGATGATGGAGCTTAGTGAAAAGAGTCACCTTCACTAAGTGGGCCCGCAGGCAAATTATGGCGCAAGTTCTATTTTTGGATCCCAGCAGGGATGATCACAGCAGGAGTGACCACAATAGGGATGATCACAGCAGGGATGATCACAGCAGGAGTGACCACAGCAGGAGTGATAACAGTAGGAGTGATCACAGCAGGAGTGATCACAGCAGGAGTGATCAAAGTCTATTTTTAGATCGGCTGTCAAAAATAGAAAAGTGAAATATTATTGTCTCATAATAATATTTGGACTATAAACTTGATCTTATTCTCTTGGAGCACTTCAGTTTGAGCTATAGATGTGGCACATGCAGCTGTCAGAAGGAAGTATGCTTTCTTTGTGGGTCAGTTGAGTTTTTGCATGCATGACTTCAGTTAGAACTCAATCAGTTGAGTTTGGTGGAGTTGATTGTAGAGTTAATGAAGTTGTGTTCAGTTTGACTTGGTTAAACTAGTTGTAATTAGTCTAACTGCAAATAGACTAATGATGAGTTGTTAAACTAATTATTAACTCATAATGCAACTATAGAATACATTAGTTAACTCAGTTGCATGTTAGTGAATGTTCAGTTCAACAGGGACAGGTGTTAGAGGATCAAATTGCTATCAGTTGTGACTATAGTTGTGCATGAGGATTTGCAAAATCAAAGGGATTGAGTATGCCAATGAATTGGCCAATACCAAGTATTATAGCCTCTGCTCACGTCTTTCCCAGTGTGAGTGATTCTTTGGAGGTTAAATACGAGTTTGGTAAACCATTCTCATTCATTCTTGAGCAGGTATTGAGCTGTGGAGGTAGGCAAGCAACGGGGGAGATTTGGAGATCAGATCTGAGCTGTATTGTGTGTAGCATGTGGAGATAGTACTGAGTACTTATGAGGAGTATTGTACTATGTATTGTTACATGATTCAATCACTATAATATAGAGATAGTTGGGGTTTTTAGCGAGATGCTTTCCCCAGGAAAATACTGTGTTGATATGTGTGATTGATGCTTCTATGTACGCCTGTGAATGTTTCTGCTTCTATAAATTGATGATCAACGTAGAGGAGGTTATGTATTATGCATGTTCCACTTATAAGTGTATAATTAGGATAATCTCTATGAATATGTGTCATATTATTCAGAATTTCTACAAGAAGAAGTCTCAGACAATTTTGGAGGATCCACAATTAGAGTCAGCAGAGGGATCACATGCAGCCATACCTCTAGGTGTGAGGTGGGGTGATGTGGAGTGATAGTCCCAAGAAGGCTGAAATTGGGTAGGGTCCATTGAGAGGTTTTATCTCATGGATCGTACCTTGCTACGGGAGCCCAAAGTACATAGTAGTGGGAGGAATCAGTGGGATTGATGCAATTAGAGATCAAAGTGATAGAGGCTAGCACAGTCAGATACTGAAGAGCGCAGAGAAGGATTGAAAATAGTGCAGAAAGGCAGAGTCAACTGAAGCGCAAATTTTTCAGTTGACAGAGGTAATAGCAGTCAGAGACTTTGATGACAGATGCATCATATTGATTCAGGTTGGTTGTTTTTTTGTTTCCGGAGTTGCTGGAGCAAAAACACTAGAGAGAAGTGTTGCATGCATAACATTCCAAAGGTTCACGATTGGGATCAAGTTGAATTCCTTTCTTGTTGAGAGGGAGTGTTGAAAATAACAACAAGAAATGATAAAAATAGAATCCAGAATATTCCAATTTTAATTTGTCCTTGAATTAAAATTGTGAATTAAATTCGAATTTAGTCTCACTATCTACTTGGAATTAATTAATTAATTCATTATGGATTAATTAGTTGGAGAAATTCAAGTTAGAAGTCTTTATGAAGTCATGCAACAGTTATCCCTTAAATTAAGGAGATTATCCCTTAATTAAGGAGATACGATTGAGTTATATTTGATTTGTAATTAGTTAGCTCAATTTACTGAGTTAAGTCCAGTTAAATTAGTTCCAAACTATTTGAGAAACTAATTGTGAGTTCATTAAGTTAATGCATGCATGCATCCAACTAGTGTACTCCAAATAACTGAAGATTCTCCCTTCAGTAACTCATGCATGTCTATTATGAGAAAGACCCAGTTGAGATTAAAGACAGGGACAATGTACTATTAGTTGCATGTTTTCTCCTATAAAGGAAACTCATGCATGCAGAAGGAAGAAGGTTCCTTGAGGATTGCGCAGTTCTGAAAGTGTGTTAGAGCAGTGTGTGAGAACAGTGTTACATTGGTGAAGGAGATCATCCCAGAGGTAACTGTGCAAGGAAATAGGAGCTTGGAGGGCAGAGGAGAAGGCTTGTGAGAAGCTTTGATTGCCTATGATCATCCAGGAGGATTGTAGTGAGAGCTGGCTATTTGTGAGAGCTAAGGCTTTGTATAATTCTGATATTTTCCACCTTGTATGATAACACAGATAGTGGGGTTTTTAGCTGAGGCTTTCCCCTGAGTATTTTTTGTGTTTCATGTGCATTGATTCTTCTTCTTATGGTTATATGTGTTCAGCTCTCATTCAGCTCAATCTTTAAGCTTCCGCAAGTTGGATAGTAGAAGTAGATTATAGTATTTTGCATTATCAAGTTAATCTACAGTCAGATTTTCTACATAGATCTCAGAGGTAGATTTGTAGAGAATTTGCAGGAAATTCTACACATCCCAGGACACTTGCAAGTGACAGCCCATAAGATCAAGACGACGAACTAGTCGCAGTTGTACCATTCACTTATAAGGCCCCATTTTTTCGGTGGTCCCAAATTTTTTCCTGACGCAGTTTCAAGTGACCCACATCATTAGACTCCCGAGCTTGCCCTCTTTCCAAGCAGATTACTCTTAAGTAAGCTCAAAAAAATTGACTGGGATTTGTGTATGCTGGGTACCAGATCTCAAGTTATGGCTACGGAAAAGGCAGTCGAGAGGGTCAACCACCTTGAAGACAAATTCGAGGCATTCGAGGCCAATATTACCAAACAACTCTTAGAAATAACAACCCTTATAAGAACACCTCATAGGGAGGAGCCTAATGTTGATGCACACATAGAAGGAGAATCCAACCATCACATTCACTTCCATGGAAATCACCACTCTTCCAACCACTAGACACCCAAGCTAGACATGTACAAATTTGATGGCTCTAACCCTATAGTATGGGTAGCACAAATGGAACAATATTTCTCCCTTAATGATATCTACAAAGATGAAACTAAACTACATGTGGGAGCCATTTACTTGGACCAAGAGAGATGGAAGTGGTGGTAGTGGCATCAGAAATGTTATCTAAGGAGAGAAACTTGGAACATGTTCTCAAAAGCCATATGTGATTGCTTTGACCGGGAATCTAATTTTTTGGGTCATCTCACTAAGCTCCAACAAATAGGTACAGTAAAGGACTACATTGCAACCTTTGAGAAATTAACCATCAAAACTTACGGTCTAGGAGATGAATTCTACTTGGAATGTTTCATCAGTGGCCTAAAAGAAGCCATCCAAGCCCATGTCTAGATGCACCACCCAACTACTTGGTTGGACGCATGCCGCAAGGCCTTAGATGTGGAAATCGCCTTAAATGCCCAGTCCAATCATCCAAATTTCATTGCCAAGGCATGTCCCACCCAGGCTCAAGGCCCCACCCAAACACTTAAGGACTGTGCTACTACTGTGATGAAAAGTACTCTCCTGGATAGAAATGCAAGGAACCAAAATTATTTCAAATTGATGCTACTGATAAAAGCTTAGCAGATGAAGCTCCTGATTCGGATTTAAACAGGAAAGCAACAAATTACAGAAATAACCATAAATACAGAGATGCAGCAGAAATAATACTTTATTTCATTACTGTAAAATAATGAAATATGCTTACAAACATAAATGGAAATAAATTAGCTAGGGCGATGGTAGCTTATCTCTGAGAAGAGATGTGGCGGATACATGCCTTTGAACTATGTTACAATGAGGCTCGAAGGCCTATTTATTGTTGAAAAACAATGGAAAACCTTAAACATACAAAAACCTAACCCTAGGAGATGAAGCGCCACATTATGGGTCCCGTTCTGGGTAAATTGGTACATCAACTTCCCGGGGTCGTAACTTTGGCATACAATCTCCATTTGACGTGCACCATAGCTCGTTAGAAAGATCTATCCAAGAAATACAACTTTGGGAAGAGAAACATCAAACCATGGACCCATGTTGCTCCCAGTTTTCCCAAAAAACATCGTTTAGGGCCTCAAAATGCCTCTGGAAGTTCAGGACCTGAAAAATTTCTAAAAATAGTAAATTGTGCTACAATTAAGGAAACTAAAAAAATGTCAGAGACAATTGTGCGAGTCTGAGTGGGATAGGTGGGTGGCCATGAACATCCACCTGGATCATTCCTCCACCCTTAGGAAGCAATGGTCCCCTTTGCGGTCAGTTCCTCCATCTGCTGAACTTGGTCCTTGGTGAGCTATTCTACAATCTCTAATGTGTCTAGTAATGGTGGGAAGCATGGTAGAGGGATGTCCACATTGAACACTTGGTGCAAACGAAGGAATGGGGAAATGATGTGCTCCAAAGCATTGTTCCCCATAGCCTTGGTACTGGTGTAAGGACCATGTCGCTTCTTGTACTTGTCATTTTTTAGAATGGAGGGGTGATATATCGACCCATTGGGTAGAGGTGCTCTGGGAGTTAGATCGAATGAATGCTTGACTTGACAGTGCAACAGTATCCCTGTTGGTGAGGAGAAGATGTTCCTGTCTGCTTTCATGACCGTATCCATCTGCTGCTGCTGTTGCGTGGAGGAACCCTTCGCGGGGGTCATGGATGTGGCGACAATCTTCCCCTTACTTTGAGAGTGAACCAAACAGAAAATAAATTTTTTGGTCTGGGAGATGATCTTACTGCCTTTCTTAGCAGAAATCAAAGAAGTGGCAGTAGGTGGGGCTACCTCTGGTATCCTGCATAATGAATCACGCAAAGAAATAATAACAACGCGAGGCCTTGACTCATACACAACATGTCACCTCCATAAGTATGGTTGGCCTAATAGTACATCACAAACATCCAGAGGTGCAATGTCACACAATACCTCGTCTGTGAAGGGCTTGATGCTATAGGGAAAGCGACACTGTTGGCGAACTCAGAGATCTTGTCCTTTATGAAGCCACCCGATATTGTACAACTGCGGGTGTGGTGTAGTTGGTAGGCCCAACCGCTTCATGACCTCTGTTGAAATGAGGTTCTTTTGGTTGCCACTGTCGATAATGAATTGCAGCGATGAACCCTTCACCCACATCTATGAGTGGAAAATATGCTCCCCCTCCTCTAGATCTTCGGGCTCATTCTTCTGGATCTTGGCGGTGGCAACAGTGGCACTGGGCTCCGCGTCAATGATCTGCTTCCCTTTGCCATTCCCCTTATCGGGTTCTGACTCAAGGTTGGAACATGCATCTGATTCTGAAGCCTTCAACTCGGCCACCAGCGACTGCTTGGTCCGACACTCACTTTTGTTGTGAGTGGGGCTCTTATGGAACTCACACCACTTTCCTGTGTCCTTCTTTGACTTCGTGGTGTTGTTCTTTTCTTGTGGCTTCGATGGGTTGTATTGGGTCACCCCACCTTGGTTTTGTCCTTTATTCTTCGGATTCACAGATCCAACGTCTCGCTTCTTTTGTTTAAACTTCTGCTTGATTTTGACAACGTATCGGTACGCTGTTCCGAGTGAGGAGATGTTCAAGAACTCCATCTCGTCTTGGATGTATCTGTGTATGCAACCGTGGTATTTGAGTACCAAATGCAGCTCAAAGTCCTTGATACCCAACTATGTGCGAAGGGTATGAAAAATGTTTGTGAACTCCGACACATCTTGGTCCCTTCCCTGCCACAGCGTGGTCCACTTTATGTATTTGTCCTCATAGATTTTGACAGGGTAGTACTACTCCTTGATGGCATCTCGGAATGAATTCCAAGTGGGTGCGGCTGAAAATAGTGAGCCCATACTTTCATCCTTCTACTCGCAGTAGGTTTCCCACCAGTCCTTAACATGGGGGGTTGCTTTGAGAAGAGCGAAAATAATCTTTCCTGACTGGAAAAATCATGAACAGAAAAATACCCTTCTAGTAGATTTAACCATTTATCTATGACATTTGCATCTATTTGACCCTCGAATATGGGGATTTCAAAGTTAACTTGTACCTTAAAGGGTGTGGCATTTCCAAAGTAGCTGTTGGAAGTAGCTGCGTCGCCCCTGGGTAGTCGTTGAAGGATCTGGGCAAAGCTATCCATCATCGTGTTCCTTTGTCACTCGAGGGCTTCTTCGAGCAAGATTTTGATAGGATCTCCTGCCCCCTCGTCTTTCTTTTCATCCGCCATGGGAGGCTGTCGGGATTTGCGAGGCTGGTCTTGCAAAGGTTCGACTAGTTCAAGCCCTAACTCCTTATATCCCGACCTCGTTGGGGACATGCAAAGAAAAATAGAGAAAGAGCAGACCACTCTGATACCACTGATCCAGATTTAAACATGAATGCAAAAAATTACATAAATAACCATAAATACAGAGATGCAACATAAATAACACTTCATTTCATTACTGTCAAATAATGAAATATGCTTACAAACAAAAATGGAAATAAACTAGCTAGGGCGATGGTAGCTTATCTCTGAGAAGAGATGTGGTGGCTACATGCCTCTGAACTATGTTACAATGAGGTTTGAAGGCCTATTTATTGTTGAGAAACAATGGAAAACCCTAAACATTCAAAAACCTAACCCTAGGAGATGAAGCACCACATTATGGGCCCCTTTTTGGGTAAATTGGTACATCAACTTCTTGGGGTCGTAACTTTGGCATACAATCTCTGTTTGACGCGCACCATAGCTCGTTAGAAAGATCTATCAGAGGAATACAACTTTGGGAAGAGAAACATCAGTCCATGGATCCATGTTGCTCCCAGGTTTCCCAAAAAAAACGTCGTTTAGGTCCTAAAAACGACTTCAGAAGCTCAGGACCCGAAAAACTGCTAAACATAGTAAATTGTGCTACAATTAAGGAAATTGAAAAATTGATAGAGACAGTTGTGGGGGTCCAAGTGGGATAGGTGGGTGGCCACCAAAATCCACCTGGATCAACTCCATCCATTGAGGTGCCTAAGGAAGAAGCAGGGGAAACCCAAACTGACAATGATATCATACCTATGCCAGATAAGCTGATTATATCACTACATGCCTTGGTTGGCATTTCTTCACCTTAGACTCTCAAAATCCGAGGCTTTATTAAACATCGACCAATAATGGTATTGATTGATAGTGGTAGCACTCATAACTTTATCCATAAGAGAGTCACATAAGCTGTTCATTGTTTTATGCGGGCAATATCTAATTTCCAAGTCCTTATCGCTGATGGGGGGACCATGAAATGTGAAGGCCACTGTGAAAATATTAAGCTTCATATGGGAGATTACTGCCTAAAGACCCACATGTTTGCTATTGAAATGGGTGGTTGTGACATTGTCCTGGGTGCTAAATGGCTTCGCACACTAGGCCCTACCACAATGGATTTTCAAGAGTTATATATGAGCTTTAAGTAGAACGACTACATTCATACATTAAGGGGACTCCAGGAAGGTGATGCTACTATCATCAGCTCAAATTGAATGGAGAAGCTTTTAGAAAAGGGCCATCATGGAGTAGTCACCCAATTTAATGTCATTCAAGCAATTGAATCCACTACTCCTCATATTCATCCAGAGATGCAACATGTATTAGATCACCACCAACACGTCTTTGACAAACCTAAAGAGCTTCCACCCTCTAGGGATGAACATGATCATATCATCCCTTTGGTCCTGGGTGCACAGCCGCCTAATGTCCGCCAATATCAATATCCTTTTTCCCAAAATAATGAAATTGAAAAAATCATCAAGGAACTCCTTAAAGCTGATGTTATTTGTGTTGAAAAATGTGTAACTAGGTTCAGTCTTCATAAGTATGAAATGTATTATTGTAAATATAAAATGAAAAAGAAATTATTATTATTATTGGAGCATGGGTTTCATGTTCAAGTTATTTTATTTTATAGGTCAAGCACCCATTGAGTGTTTCTAGGGTTTGTCCTTGGTATAAGAGTCATTTTCATATATTGAAGACCCTATAGGAACATTGTAAAATGTAAAGAAAAATTTATTTTGTCTTTAAAGTGTCAAAATAACTCCAAGATCAATTCAGCCTAATGAGATGGAAAGTCGGCCTAAATAAAGAGCCACTCCAAACCTTGAAGCAACCTATATATAAGAGGAACTCGTCCTCCATTTGGATCACTCACTCACTCATCTCTTATGCGAAGAAGCATAAGAAGAAGAAGTCAAGAAGGAAGTGTGCAGAAGAGGAAGTCGAAGAAGTTGAAGTTTATGGGCCTTATTTATTCTTCTGGGAAGGTCGAAGATAGGGTTTTTCTGCACTGGATCTTCTGAGGTTCGATTTTGAAGGAGAAAGAGAAGGGAAGGCAAGCGAAGGTCTCTTAGGGAATCCTACTAGCCCTAGGACTCAAGTGAATGCAAGAAAAGTTAAGAGGAAGGCTATTGGAATGAGATCAAAGTCTCCTAGAGGAGCAGAAACAGTTGGAGCAGTTGTTGGGGAGTAGAATTTTTGGCTCTACTTGGAGGTTGAAGATATTGCATCTGGAGCCCATGGTAGATTTGATCTTGGAGGGTATTTTTCTGAATCTATGTCATGGTATTCGTCAATTGAAATATACGAAATATAAAGAAGAGATTTACGGGTTTTCCCATCAAGAGGAGGGGTTTTGGCCCCGGCTTGGAGCCTATATACTGTGCCAATGTTCTTACTATTTTAGTAGCTATTTGATCTATTTCACATTGGAATAATAACAAACAAAGCTAGTAAGTAAAAAAGTAACTAAAACAATTATCAAGTTAAGATAATTAACATATTCATTTCGCTATTGAATTCTCGATAATCCGTCTAATCATCAGCCCTTATTCATCTCTAGTGGTCATGGTTCTAAAGAAAGATGGAGAATGGTGCATGTTTCTGGACTTTCGGGCCCTCAACAAGCTCACTATCAAGGACACATTTCCTATTCCGGTTGTTGATGATCTACTTGATGAACTGCATGGTGCTCAATTCTTTACCAAGCTAGACCTCTGCTCAAGCTATCACCAAATATGCATGAATGAATTAGATATTCCCAAGACTGCTTTTCAAATTCATGAAGGCCAATATGAATTCCTGGTCATAACATATGGCCTTTGTAATGCTCCATCTACTTTTCAAAGCCTCATGAATCACCTGCTGAAACCATATCTCCGAAATTTTTTCCTAGTCTTCTTCGATGACATTCTCATCTAGAACACAACCTGGGACAAACATCTTTAACATGTAGACCAAATATTGCAACTGCTCTGAGATCACAAATTATTTTTCAAATTATCAAAGTTCTCTTTTGGCAAGGAAGGAGTCAAGTATTTGGGGCACATTGTGGGTTGTGAAGGAGTGAGGGTTGTTTCGAAAAAGATTCAGGCAATGCAAGATTTGCCCCAACCAAAAACTTGAAGAGTTTGAAGGGATTCTTGGGTCTCACTAGCTACTATTGCAAATTTGTTTGCAATTATGGACACATTTCTAGACCCTTGCTAATCTTCTCAAGAAAAATTCGTTTCTCCAGACTGATGCAACTCAGCAGGCCTTCTTGGCTCTCAAACATGCCATGTGCTCCACTCCTGTATTGGCCAAACCCGACTTCACCAAATCTTTTGCGATTTAATGTGATGCTTCAAGTACAGGTATTGGCATTTTATTAATGCAAGAAGGTAGACCATTGGCTTTCACCGACAAACAACTCAGTGGAAAACATATGGGTCAATCTACTTATGAGAAAGAAATGATGGCCATCTTACATGCAATAGACACCTGGTAGCCATACTTGTTGGGGCGACGTTTCCAAATCCACACGAACCATCAAAGCCTAAAATATTTTCTGGAGTAGCGTCTATCGTCGCCATAGCAAAATAAATGGCTTTCCAAAATGTTGGGATATGATTATGAGATAATTTACAAGAAAGGGCGTGACAATGTAGTGGTTGATGCTTTATCACACCAATTTGAGGATGAGAGCACCCTGCTATCAATCTCTCTACCCATACCAGATTGGATTGAAGAGGCCCGCAAGGAATGGTTCTCCCACCCCTCTCTTTCCCAACTCATTAATAACTTAAGAGAAGATCATAATTCCTCAGCAGACTACTCTTGGAAGGATGAGATTCTTCGCTACAAGGATCGAGTAGTTATATCATTGGCCTCCACCCTCAAAACCCGCATCTTGGATGAGCTGCACTCATCTCCAATTGCAGGACATTCAGGCTTTCAGAAGACTTATGCTCATGCACGTCGTTCTTTCTTTTGGACTGGCATGAAAAATGACATTCTTACTTTTGTAGCTGAATGTGATGTGTGCCAATGCAACAAAGGGGAAATAGTCAAGTTACCAGGAACCTTACAACCATTTCCACTCCCTGCTTCTGTTTGGACGAATGTTTCCATGGATTTCATCACTGGTCTCCCAAAGTCAGGAAAAAAATTAGTCATCATGGTGGTTGTGGACATACTTTATAAATATGCTCATTTTTGCACTCTACCACACCCATTTACCCCCACTTTGATCACTCAAGTTTTCTTGGACCAAATCTTCAAAGTGCATGACATGCCGACTTCCATTGTGTCTGATCACGACCCCACTTTCACCAGCAAATTTTGGCAGGAAATTTTCAAGCTACAGGGCACGCAAATCCAACTAAGTACTACCTATCATCCCTAAACCGACAGAAAAACAAAAGCAATCAACAAATATTTGGAGACCTATATGAGGTGCTTCACTTAAGAAAAGAAGCATCAATGGGTATAGTGGCTACCTTTAGCTGAATGGTGGTATAATAATAACTATCATGAAGCCACCAAGATGACTCCATATGAGGAAGTGTATGGCCAACTCCCACCTTCACCTATTTCTTATATCCCTGGATGTTCTAAAGTATAGGTAGTTGATCAACTCCTACAGAACCATGCCGCCATGATCACTCATCTCAAAGATAATCTACATCAAGCTCAAAACCAAATGAAGCAACAGGCTGACCAACATCATTCCGATCTCTCATTTCAAGAAGGGGATCATGTATTCATGTGACTCCAACCATATGAGAAAAATCTCTTAAAGAAAAGGGCTACCAGAAACTAGCACCAAAATTATATGGGCCTTATCAGATACTTAAATGCATAGGAACAATTGCCTACAAACTGGCCTTGACACCCACTTCAAAAATCCATCTAGTCTTCCATGTATCATGCCTCAAGAAAGTGGTGGGGAACAATTTCCAATTTCAAACAATTCTACTCGAATTGGATGAGGAAGGATCACTTTGGCTCCGACCAGAACAAGCCCTCGATACTTGTGAAAGACATCTTCATGACCACACGATCAAGGAAGTCCTCATCAAGTGGAAAGACACCTCTCCAGAAGATGCGACCTGGGAAGCAACCATTATTCTTCAGCAGTTTCCGCAGCTTCAGCCTTGAGGACAAGGCTGATTTTGATGGGGGAGGGCATGTTAGGGTCCAACCCTAACCCCTTTATTTATGTAATAAGCCCAATGGGTCGAGTCAGAGTCATAGTTAGTTAGAGAGTCAATAAATCCCACATTAATAATTGTAAGTGGTTGACCCACATTAGAGAAAAGGGACCACAATTAGTTGTAAATGGGCCATAGTTAATAAATAAAGTGGTTAACCCGTGTTATGCAAGGGACCACTAGTAGTTAGGGTTTTGGATGTCATTTAGCTATAAATAGTCTTAGTTAGTAAGGGAAAGATCATCGAGTCTTATTATAATTGAGCTCTGCTCTGTTGGAGGTTGCCCCCTCGAAGAGGTAAGTGAACATTGAATTTGTTTCTGAATAATAAAATACTTTTCCGTTTTTCTCATTTCATGCGATAATTCTGTGTTCTGGGCTATATTTCTTCATATTTCTGGTATTCTGGATTTCTCGTAGGTCAAGAGCAAAACATCTTGGGAGTGTTATAAAATCAAATTTGTGGAGTTTATTTTATATGTTGGTTTTGATATTTGATATTGTCATTTTTTGGAGGAGATTACTTCTTCTTGGTTTTTGAGGACGAAACCCCTTGTAGGTGACATTCTCCACATTATTGAGAGATATAATCTAGAGAATATCTTGGTGATTTCACATAAAGATCACAACTAGGCTTCATTGTTGGTTTGATATCTATAGTCTAGAGTAGATTTGAGGATATTTGTGGCAACAAAAGGGATTTTAGAGCTCTCTATAGTATTGTTGCTATCATAATGTTGCTACAATGATTTTGAAGATTTCAATTCAAAATCTGACTTATGCATTTCTAGATTTAACGGGCATGCTTGAATTGTGTTTTTAAAACACATTGGTTATCTCAGTTTTTTTCATTTTGATCATAGATTGTAATCCCAACTCTAAAAATAAATATGAGTTGCATCACTTTGTGGGTTTTCCTAAATATTGTTATTTTATGAGTTATTTCATTGCTTCATGAATTCTAGGTTATATCAGTTTGTGGGTTTTCCCAAATACTTTAATTTTTTGATCTATTTCATTATTGTCAATACTATCATTATAAAAAAAAATGAGGGTACATGTTATAGTGGTATCAGAGTAGTGTATCCTGTCATTATGAAAGGTTTAATATGATAGTACAATGATATGTCAATATTTGACCAACAACATTATACACACAATTAAAATACTTGTAGAAATAGGTCTGCTACAAATTTGGCTGCAGAAAATCAGAGGGCAATTGAGGGACAAAATATATGTAATATGAGTGATAGAGACCTTGGAAATTAGAACCCCAAATAAAATTTTCTGAATTTGTTGGATGCCTTGCTTAGAGGGAAACAAGTTGTAGAGCAAGGAGCCAAACATAGAATCAACAAGTGGATCTTTTAACAAAATTTATGGCTAGACAACTGGGAGTTAATATTAGTGGTAATAATGCATATAATGGAGACAACAGTGGAGGCAACAATGGTTAGGGAGAGAATTTCATTCATCAGGGCAGTTAAAACTTTTAGCATAGTTAATGTCTAGACAAATGAGAATTAATATTGGTGGTAACAATGCAAATAATGGAGACAACAATGGGGAAAAAATGGTCAAGGAGATAATTTCGATCATGGGGGTAGTCAAAATCAATGAATTAGAACCATTAGTTTGAGGCCTCGTATGCCTACCTTCCCACCTAGAGCACCAACACCAATTGAAAATGAGCCATAAGTCACCAATTTGCAGAATTAGTTTATGCAATATTGGGAGAATAATGGCCCATAATTTTATGCCACTATATCTCTCAAAGACTATATTGATATCTGGATGAAACATAAACCCCACACAAGTGACAAAACACAAAATTATAATTAGAAGAAGGTGAGGAAATTGACTCTCCAATATTATGATGGTTTCGGGAAGACTTAACACGAGCTTGGGTTCAAAAGGTTGATACCTATTTCCCACTCAACCTAATTCCAGAGGAAGAGGTCGTTAAATGTGCAACTATACGCCTTGATGGCATAACATACGAGTGGTGGCATCATCAGATGATCACCATGGGACATGAAAAGATCACTTCATATGCAAATTTTATAGAGAGATTGATTGAGATATTTGATAAGAAGGATTCAAAGTTGCATTTCAAAGAGTTGGAACAAATTAAGTAGTGGGGTTTAGTTGACACTTATATTTCAAATTATCAAAGGCTTACAGTGCTAGTCATTGATATTTCACAAATAAGACTCATGGTGCTATTTATGGATGGTTTGATAGAACCTTTGAGAGGTTGGATTAAGGCTTTAAATCCACCTACCTTGTAGGAAACCATCAATAAATCAAGGGACATGGAGGTTTCTACTTCTAGAAGCAAGTTTCAGTCCAAAGTGTTCCCATAGAAGAGGGATAAAGACAAAATAACAATTTCAAAGAGAATCACAACAACCACAAAATGATTCTAATAGGTTATATAGTGAGTAGCTAAATGACCTTAGAAGAAGTTGCTTTTCTGTTGTAGAAATCCATGGGATCTCTCACATAAATGAAAATTGAAACCAAAAGCTAGGCAATTAGAGTATTTTTCTGTTGAAGCATCTGCATCAGAAAAATCAGATCAACAATATGATTTGCAGAATAGTGATGAGGAGGACACTTCAGAGAAAGAGTCCCAAAATGATAGGACCATAGCACAAATATATAGTGCAAAAAAGGCAATCACATTCAAGGTGAGAGGTGTAGTATAGGGGCATTGAGTTGTTTCTTTGATTGATATATGGTTAACTCATAATTTCATTGATGAGAGGCTCGTGACTATGAGGGGTTTGCAAACAAAAGAACATGGTGGGTTTAAGGTGATGGTAGCTAACAGGTATACAATTCCTTGTACTTGTAAGATTTCAAATCTAAGTATATAGTTGGGTGATTATTAATTGCAAGATATGGTAGACATGGGGGACGATGATATTATTCTTGGTATGGAATGGATGATGTTCCTTGTAGAGTTCTATTTCAATCTACAAAAGTTAGAAATGAAGTTTGAACATCAAGGAAGGAAAGTAACACTCTGAGGAATTTTAGATGGAGAGCCTAGAGTGTTATCACTTAAGAGTATGGAGGGACTAATTAGACATGACTATATAGAGCAGGAAACAAAGTGTCTCATCACGACAAAAGTTCCTATAGTTTTGGACCAACAAAATAAAAATTACCATCCTGATATTCAGGGGTTTCTATCCAAACATAGCAAGGTGTTTGGGAGTGTTCCTCAAGGAGTTCCTCCTGACAAGGGAATCAATCCTGTAATTGAGATGGAGGAAGGAGCCAAACCAACTATTATTACTCCTTATCGACACACTAAGAGGCACAAGGATGAAATAGAAAAGGAAAATAAGGAGTTACTCAAGGTGGAGCACATAAGACCCAACTAAAGTCCTGTTGTAGTGAAAACTCAACACCCCTATTTTGACTTATTTATTTCAAATAATTTCCATAAATTTTTGGCTGAATCACCTTTTTGATATTTTATTTTGCTTAAGTTTCCTACAATTTTTCCATTTTTTCGTTTTCATCGGATTTCTATTTTGATTGCTTCAGTGAGTTTGAGCTTTCGCTAGCTTTCCATCGGTTATTGTTTCATCTCATTTGGTTACACGATTTGAAAATGGTGCTCATCCAAAGTTCGATAATTTTTACCGCATGGGTTAAAAAATGTACAAAATGTATATTATTTTAATTTTTGTAAATAAATTAGTAATTCATTGTAAATATTAATTCCTAGTTAATTTTTACTAATTTTCTTCATTTTTCACTAATGGTCCTACAAAATCGCCGAGCCAAATTGTAGAACAATTAAAATTACGTATTTTTCGGGATCTCAATAATTGATTCCTAATTTTTTTAAAAATTACGAGACACGAAATCTCAAAATTGCAAAGTGGTTGTAGTTAATTTTGTAGGATTTTTAATTACCAAAGTGGCTGTAGTTTATATTAGAGGAGTTCCACTTCAAGTGGGTCCCACTTGACCTCACCTCCTCCATTCCTTTACAAAATGATGGATGAAAAAATCCCGATGAAAAGTCCCAATATCCAATATTTGAAAAGTCCTGATATTTTAAAAAATTTCCGACATTTAAATTTTTTCCTGATATTAAAAGTTTTGATATCGAATATCGGATATTGGGTTTTCATTTTGGTACACATTTTAAAAATTATGATATCATAATCGTTCTGATATCCGATAAAAATGCGATAACTATTCGCATGGTCGCCTCCAGCCATCTCACCTCCGTCACGTGGCCCTCTTTATACCTCCTGTTAGCTCTGCTACAAATTTCGACATTTGAGGGTCAAATACAGCTTGGCCGTGTTGTTTTATTCTAAATGGGAGCTTACAACAGTCTGTTTCCTTCTTCCCCTTCATTCTCCTTATACTCTCTTGACTCCCGCTATCCCTGTTTTCCTCCATAATCCTTTGTAAACCTATATTCCCCTTCGCCCCGCTTAGTCCCTTGTATTCCGCTGTCTCTGTTTTTCCTCTGAAAATCTCTTCATTTCCCGCTTTCCCGTCTCCTACAAAACTCTGCATAACCCTTTTTTCTTAAGCCCGGGCGCTTAACCCATGAACCCACGCCCATATGACCCTTCGCGATTGCACGACTCTACCCTTCCTCAGCCCTTCGTCATTCTTTAATCGCAGCCGTTGATCGTCCTGATCCAACGGTCCCCGTCGCCACAACCATTTTTTCTTGCGTATTAAACCCTGCTCGTTTCCCCACCGTCGATCGCATTCACCGTGAGATCTAACGGTGATCGCGCCTCCCGCTCCCATAAACTACTCGCGATTTAACCCGCGAGGAAAACGGTTTCCCCGCCATCACATCCGACACGCATCACAGTTCTATTGCGTCGCGCCCCCGCATACGGATACCACCTACCCTCCCGAAGCGGTGCGGGGAAACCGCTTACCGCCCACTCGTATGTCCTCCACTCGTTAACATTCGCGCGTCTCTGCCACCCGATAGCCGTCGGATCTGTCCGACTGCCATCCGATGGCCCACGTTCGTCCGTCCACATTTCCTCCTGATAGCTCCCTCTGATTTGATCTCCGCCGTCCACCTGCCAGATCTGACGGCTCACAATCATTTCGCTTCCACCTCGCCTCCCGGTACTCCTCGCCAAGCGTTTTCCGCCATTGATCTGCGTGATCCTACGGCCCTTTTTCCCCCTCAGTTCGCCCACACGGTCCTCTTCCACAGCCTTTCCAGACTCCCGAAGAACGAAGGTGACCACCTACCTGTACCTGGCGCAATTATTCCTCAGCGATTGCATTTAACAGAAAGGATGACCAAAGAAGGAGAGAATGACCTCTAGAAGTCAAAGGCATTTACCAGTTATGGAGTTTCACTCATACAACACTCCACCTGCCTGAGAAGGACTGTAGAACATCAGAGAAAGTCGAATTCATGCACATACACAGTCAGATCGTAGTAGAGACTCCATCAGAGAGTTAATGTGGTTGGTGGTCAATTATGACCCCTCCACGCATAGCATAACAGAATACCATTGTAAACAAACTCTATATATACCCAAAACATAGATGTAATGAAGGTTGATGGATATTATTTTGATGTAAGGTTCAACTTCTGGAGACTGTAACTACTGTGATACCTGCAACGTCTGGTCTTCATTTTCAGCTAATACAAGCTTCTTTTGCTGTTAATTGCTCACTTTCCACTTCTTCTTTGTTCCAGGTTGTGCTTGTTATGCATTTTTCATGTGCTCTTGATGTTTAGCATTGGAGGGGCTGTCATCCCACCTCTGTGTTAGAATCTAGTATGTATTATTGAAGGTGTATGTAGGTTTCTGTTTTCTTGGTACCAGAGAGCTATCATCCTGTCTGTGCATTAGGAAATAGATTTACAGACCTTTCTACTGGTTGCAGCCGGCCATCACATGGTCTTGTGCATCTGCTGGTGTGGTCAATATTCTCCATGTTCACCTATTCCTTAAACTGTGAGTAATTGGTGGTCTAAAGCCTTGTAGTCTGGGGGTGTTCACCCATGTCTGGGGTTAAGCATAGTAGAAGTGGTTATCTGGCTTGAATATGCATCATTCCTTCCATTCATCCACCATTTTCCAACATTTTTGTTGAGTTTGTAATGTTCCCGAGCATCTCTGATATACAACCTAGGAGAGTTTCTTGGGGTGATAACACCTCCCATGCACCTCCCTTCACCTTATGTTATATACGATCCCTCCTCCTTTAATATTCGATCCATGGAATGGATCCAAAGCCACTTCTTTTTTATTCGATCCATGGAATGGATCTCAAAGATACTATGAAGTAATAAAATAATTTTTATTAAAAAGTTATAAAATATATTTTAATTATAATATTATTATATTTTAAATTACAAAATTATAATTTTAATATAATATTTAATTAAATTTATAATTATATACAATTAGTTTGTAATTAAATTAATATTTTAAAATTAATATTAATTAAATAATGACTGTTAATTAATTTAGGGTTAGGCTTTTAATTAAAATTTTCCTATTTTTGGCCTAAGTAGCAAATTTTTCAGAATTCTGGCAATTTTGACACGTCAATGGAAAATGAAGTTTCATATCATAATCCTGAATGAAAAAATGAAGTTTCAAATCATAATCATGAACATCAAGAACTATTACTCTTCCAATTCCAATTGATGTTCATTTCTGATCGCTTCTTCCTTTTCTCTCAAATGCAGTGCCGACAAGAGAGTGTATTTTCGCAATATGACAAATGATCTAATTCAATTAATGATCTTCCGTTGAATCCATCAGATTTCCATCCATATTTCATTGACACATTTGAAAGAAATTTGGAAAGTTTTCCTAAACTGAAGATTGTTAATAATTTAACATATGTACATAAGACTTACAATTTCATGCAAGCCATTGTATCTAAAAATGCATTTCCACAATTTGGCTTGTTATCCTCTCTTTTGAACCTCTTCCAATCATTAATGGAAATCCATCTAGATTTCTATGATCCAATTGAAATTCAGCTGGAAAGGACATTTCAAGAGAAGGTGATTGTAAATAAGTTGCTTCTTGTAAATATGTTAGCAATTAATATACATACTATATTCAAATTTATTTTTACTCATTTAACTATATTCTTATTACTAATGTTTGACTTGTACATACATGTAGGAGTTAGAATGAGAGAATGGTTACATTGGAAATACGACTATACTTAGTCATGTTTCTTTTCATTGAGTTAACAATAGGAATATATTAATTTAGATTAGATTATTTTTCTGTTTGCATTTATTTCATTATTGCAGATTTTTAATAAGCAAGTAATGAATCTGATTTTTTCTTGGCATCCCCTTTCATTTTCTGGCAAAGTGGCTTAGAACATATCAAATTTCTTATATAGTCAAATCATACACACTTGTGAAAGAACTTGATTGTCTTGTTTTTGCAAAAACTTCATCACATTGTTAAAAATGTTTTTTAGTCATATATGAAGAAATTCTAAGGAATTGCTACAGCTTGACAATTTTTCAATTCACAAGTATTTCTAAACAACTCATTTTCACCACTCTTGTCCTCCGATGTAAATTTGAGGTGGATGCTATTTGAAAGTTCATAACTTTTCATTTTTTACTGAACAAGTAGATGATGTTGAGCATATGCGAATTTTAAGAAATGTATGGGAGAACTTGAAGATTCATGAGGTAAAATTACAATCAATATTATTCCATGTATGCATTAACAGGTTCATTTTCATTTGTTGTTAGTTTTCTCTTTTTCATAGTTTACTTCTTATTTCTATTTTGTTTCTTTTGCAGGTCTTCATTGACTTGATTTTGGAGACTTGAGATAAGCAAGCAGTCAATCCTTTATAATCTGCAACATGTCCAAGGAAGTATTTGTTGTTTCATCAGAATTTGGGTATTCTTTAGTTTTGCTTCTATTCATTAAAATCTCGATATGCCTTTTTGTATTAAATTAATGCATTATTGGAAGATTCATATCATATCCTTATAATATCGTAACTTTCCTCATAATAAAGTTACAATAAAATCATTCTCCGATCAAATATTCCCGATAGTT
Organism: Pinus tabuliformis; assembly: GCA_031772625.1. Classification (NCBI taxonomy): domain Eukaryota; kingdom Viridiplantae; phylum Streptophyta; class Pinopsida; order Pinales; family Pinaceae; genus Pinus; species Pinus tabuliformis. Next base: position 1,276,385,089 of record CM062819.1, read on the forward strand.
AATATAATTATTAAAGGGGTTTTTGTTAAAAGGTGAAGTTGAGTTGGGTGCTTCCTTTTAAATTAAATACTTTAAGAGTTGTCGGCCCCACAACTTCCACTTGGAATATCATCCTTCACAAATATCATAACTTATAAAGTGTGCCACGCTCAAAACTTCCGATATCTCAATATTCCCGATGCCTCCTACTTCCAATATCTGATATTCCCGTCCTCAACCTATATCAGGACTTTCATATCGGATGCTTTCTCTTTAAATCCCTGATATATTATCGTTGATATCACTTCCCACTTCCTCTTATTATCCGTTATTTCTTTAAATATGATTTATCAGAAGTTTCATATATCGTAACTTTCTAAAGTATAGCCAAGTGATTTCTCCGATATATTTCTTCCGATATGCTGATGTGTGCAGACCCACGTGAATTCACGTTTTTACATTTAGCAATATGAGTCAATAATCATATTCTGCCTCTCATCGATGCAGCTAAAATGAAATGCTTACACTCTTTATTGCTCAGATTTGCTACAAACAGAGGAAAATTTGCACAAAACTCTTGCAACAAATAATCTTATCCATGATTTTATCTATACCTATTTCGAATCTCACATTTGTCGGTTGAGTTAATTTTTTTTTCCATTTGCGCTCATTCATTTTACATCTGCTTCAATCACATTGCTTCTTCCGAATTGATTCAAGGCCTCTATCTGGTAATTATCAGAATCCTGATTTTATATTGTTCACTTTCTGATATTGGATTCTTGGGTTTATGTTATATCGGAACCATTTCAAAGATAATTTCCTAGGCATTTCTCTGAGATCTACAAGCCCCATTTGATTTTATCTGCTCAAAATACTTGATCTTAGAATCTCGCAGAAATCATCATGAACTATTATCATACCCGAGTTCCGATATTATATTTTTTTTTCCAATATTGATTCCGAGCTTCCTTTTATCAGAACTTTTATTTAAAAAGCTCTACTTCTGATATTGGAAGTGAAAATAAATTAAAATTCTGAAAATAATTTTTGCCGAAAAAATTCAAATAATAAAAGGCCCATACGATATCAGAATGTGTAAATATCGTAAGTTTTATTTCATAAGTCCTCCAATATGTCTAACCCCTTCGATGTCTGATACGTTAACTCCTCCAATCACATAATCTTATCGGACCTCAGAGTTCTTGTCACCTCAGGGCTCTTTTGAAAATGTTACAATATCTTAATATCTCCGATGGCATTGAAACCTCCGATATGATGTAATTAGAATATCTTCGATCTTCAGTGGCATGAAAAACCTACGATATGATGTAATACATCTGATTGCATAGAAAGACCTCCGATCAAGTTTTGGTGGTTTTCGTTAATAATGTAAGGGAGATGTAATATCTAAACTCTAGTCTTGAATTTTGGAATTTTATGAGAATTATGGAGTGAATATTGAAATATTAAGAGAACAATCATCATTGCAAATGCACATTATCATTATTCTCATTTCTGATAGATTTTGTTTATTTCAGATTCCTTGGACCATGAAACATTGTTTTCTTTTAGTTGAGTGATTGCTTTAGTTTAGATTTAATAAATAATGATTTTGGGTTAATAAGATTTCAGAAAATTCAACTTCTTCATGCTTTTAATTCTAATTAAAAGAAGAGGTTATCTTTTATTAGAGAAAATGATATTTCCCAGGTAAGATCAAACAAAATTTTCCAATGGTAAGTTTCATATGCCAACTTTCATTCATTTTCATTTCTTTACTTTTGTTTTTAGTTTTTGTTGATATAAAACTCTGTTTTGTAGCTCTTCATAAATCTTTTTCACACCTCTACCAGATCAGATTTAAAACTCATTCTCCTTGTTTTCTTTTTGAGTTTTGGAGCAGCAGTAATGATTGATCATTAAATCAACTAAATTGGGGAGTCTTTGAACTTTTTATCTGTTTCATAAGTATATCTTTTATTGGAAAATTGTCAAGATGTTTTTATGTAGGTTTTGCTTTAAAACAAGAAAATTTGCAGTAGACAAAGACTTTTCATTTGGATTGAATTTTACTTCATGACTGCTATTTCCCTTACAGTTTGGAAGCTTAATCACTTATAACTCCACAGGATAAAATTTATTAGATTCTCAACACAACATAGACACACGTATGGTTTTCTTCTTTTATTCGTTTGTTGAGACATTTTATAGTTAATCTTGTTGGAGTTGATTCTTTAGAATTGGGATTTTTCTTTTAGCTTTCACTTTATTCATATTTACATTTTTAGAGTTTGCTGATTTATTTTTCTACTTTAGTTTGGGGTTCTTTTCCTTTTTCTTTTGGTTTTGGTTTGATTGTGGTGACTTCGCCATGATTTATGTGGAAGACCTGTTACTCACCCAACAATGGTTGGCATACATGCGACCTTTTTACTCTATCTATTTCAATGAATTTCATTTATCATTAAAGATATATCTTTATGGAACCATAAAGGCCTCTTGCTTTAAATTTTTTTCATGGAGGAACACACATCCTTTATAAGTGATATAGTTCACCTTTTCAAAGAAAGAACTGACCTGAGTTTAACTCAATGGATCCCTCCCACCCCTCCACTTTATAAAACCTCTTATTAATAGTCACGGGGAGAGACTTTTGGAGTCAACATTATGAAAGTATTATATCCATTAACATAAGTCTCTATTACCTTCCCACCTCTTTCACTCGGTTACATCATAAACTAAAAGCTCACAAATGCGCTTATCAAAAGGGTGATTAAAAGAGGAAGTAAGGGAAGTACAAGTAAACCCGTCGGAGCTATGGACTCTCACTGATAGCAGGGCTAGGCTTGTATGGCATAAAAGACAATTTTGCCGGGGTACTGTTCAAGCTCGCTGGTAGCGAAGCGATGTCAGAGACCATTCATAACAATGGATATATGCTTTATAAAAGAACTCCTATATGCACCTTCTTCTATTTCTCATATGAGATAACTTTAAAATAAAATTTTCCCAAAATTTTGGATTCATGATTTTTACTCAAGTCTGCGTTGTGTACTTATCTTTTCATAACTCATATTGCTTAATATATTTATGTGGGACCCATAGAAATGTTCTATTGTTTGGTGATTCAATGGACTCCATTATTTTTAACCTTTGGGTAAATTAAAGTTCATTATCTTTAACTAGAGATAACTAGCTCTTCTCAGTGTGTTGCTAGTGTTGTAGTGAAAACTAAATACTCCATTTTTGACTTATTTATTTCAAATAATGGAGACCTTTTTCATAATTTTTTTGCTAAATCATATTTTTGATATTTTCTTTTGGTTAAGTGTCCTACAATTTTGCCTTTTTTTTTTTGTTTTCGTCGGATTTCTATTTTGATTGCTTCATTTTCAAATGGTGTTCATTCGAAGTTCGATAATTTTTACCGCCTGGGTTAAAAAATGTACAAAATGTATATTATTTTAATTTTTGTAAATAAATTAGTAATTCATTGTAAATATTAATTCCTAGTTAATTTTTACTAATTTTTTCATTTTTCACTAACGGTCCTACAAAATCGCCCAGCCAAATTGTAGAACAATTAAAATTATGCGTTTTCGGGATCTCGGTAATTGATTCCAATTCCTAATTTTAAAAGAAATTACGAGACCCAAAATCTCAAAATTGCAAAGTGGCTGTAGTTCATTTTGTAGGATTTTTAATTACCAAAGTGGTTATAGTTTATAATAGAGGAGTTCCACTCCAAGTGGGCCCCACTTCACCTCACCTCCTCCCTTCCTTTACAAAAGTCTCGATGAAAAAATCCCGATGAAAAGTCCCGATATTCGATAAAACTCCCGATATAATTTTCTTGATATTTGAAAAGTCCCAATATTTAAAATTTTTCCCGATATTAAAAATTATGATATCAAATATCGAATATCAGCCTTTTATTTTGGTGCACATTTTAAAAATTACGATATCATAATAGTTTCGATATCCGATAAATATGTGAGGGATATCTTGATTTTATTGTATGGTTGCCTCCCGCCATCTCGCTTCTGTCATGTGACCCTCCCATGCGCCTCCTCCCACACGCCTCCATTCACCTTATGTTATATGCGACCTCTCCTCTAATATTCGATCCATGGAATGGATCCAAAGCCACTTCTTTTTTATTCGATCCATGGAATGGATCTCAAAGCCACTATGAAGTAATAAAATAGTTTTTATTAAAAAGTTATAACACATATTTTAATTATACTATTATTATATTTTAAATCATAATTTTAATATAATATTTAGTTATAATTTTAATATATATATATATATATATAATTTTTAATTAAAATTTGTTTTAATGGTATATAATTGGTTTGTAATTAATTTAATATTTTAAAATTAATATTAATTAAATAAGAACCGTTAATTTAATTTAGGATTAGAGTTTTAATTAAAATTCTCCCATTTTTGGTGCAACAAATTTTCCAGAATTTTAGCAATTTTGACACGTCAAATTTGGAAGCTCATAAGTTGAGTTTTACTTGGCCAAATGAGGTCCAAGATGACTCGCTGGATAGATAAAATCACGTAGAATATTTATGAAGTGGTTGCATGACCATATTCAGTCATTTAATGAGCCTAAAATTTAGCAGAATATCAAGCTCTGAATTTGTAAACAAAATTATTTTTCTGAGTTTAATTTTTTGCATTTTCATTTGTTCATAGCCTCTGCTGAGTGTATATCCATTCGACTATGTTCTCTTTGACCAATAAGATCTTTACAAGGATCAATGAAAAACTCAGATTCCCTTTTATTTATTTATTTAATTAAAATTTAATTGGAGATGTTTTATTTTCCAGATTTGATATTTTTTTATTTTAATTTGCATTTTAGTTGAATTTTGATTGGTTTTGGCAAGAGAACAGTTGAAGAGATGAGGAAGATAACATTTAAATCAATGGTATTACTCCAACAAGAGGGAAAAAGAATTGGGACCAATGAAAATTGTTGGAGCAGATTTATTCTTCAACAACTCTCCTATTTGGAATTCATTTTTGTAATTATAAATAGTGGTTTGTAGAATGAAGAAGGGGCTTCTCTTCTCTGCAATTCTGGAATTCTTAAAAGCACTATTGTAATAGGAGTTTCATGCTATAGGTAGAGAGGATCAATCTCAGATCTGAGAATTATTGGGATTTATCTTTTTCCATTCTGAACTGTGTATGAGAGGTAGAGTTTGGATTATTGCAGCTCTTGCTTTTAGCAGCAAAGTTTATGCTTTGGAGGAGATTGTAAGAGATTCAAAGAATTAGGAAAGAGACCAGGTTTAATCAATCTGTGTTTTGAATACTATTATTTTTAATACATATTTGATTTCTTTTGATAGCAGAATTATGTTATTGGATTTATATTTGTGCATTTATGTCAACATGAATTCCTTTCTTGTGGCTTGGCTATCTAATCTGTTTGTCTCATGATTCTATTATCAATTTTGTCTTTTTCTCTTGTGCATTCAAAACAAATTTCTGAGTGACTATTTACTCAGAAATCTGCCATTTAATCCTTATTTAATTACTAATAACATTATGTGACCTATTATCTAATGTTATTAGTTCATCATTCATTGTTAAATAGTTTAATGGTTATTAGCATTATGAAAATTTATTCCTAATGTTAATGATTAATCATCCCTGTTAATAGATCTTTGAACAAAATATGTTTTGGTATTCATAATATTAGTTAATTGAACTACTTCATTAACTTGATATTCATTATAAGCCAGACATATTTAAATCCCAATCATTTAATTACTTTGCTCTCGGTTGGGTTATATCTACATCTTCCTAATCAAGATAGGCTTAGGAGTTCTTTCTTTTTGCTCGTATTCTAGGATTAGTTTGTATTTAGATTAATCATTACATTTCTATAAGTCCTCTTATCAAAGAGACAAACTTTAGTTGTGGCTTGTCTGAGCCCTAGATCATATTAATGATCACTTTCTTACTTGATCAACAAGAAGAGTCGATCTGATGTCTCTTCTCTATTGGTAGCTGAAAGTCATACTTTAAGCCAGTAGAGATAGAGAGAAGGTAACTGGACCTAGTTTAACTAGTTGGAACCACCATTCCAAACGGAAAAGGAGCTGCCTTAAGATCTTGACTGGGTGGTCTCCTTTATAATGTTGAGGCAGACATTTCGAGCCTACGACAAGTCCTTTCACATCAACAATAATGTTGGTAAAAAGAAGGATGCAACAATACATAAGTGCATTGATTCCATGGCCTTGAACAAAAAGACAATTATGAACATGTATCCATTTCCTAAGTTAGATGAATTGATCAATGAGGTGCATGGGGCACAATAATTTTCTAAGATAGATTTGAGGTAAGGGTATCATTAGATTCAGAAGAGAGAAGAGGATATTGATAAGACTACTTTGAGATGCCATTTTATGCATTTTGAGTTTTTGGTAATGCCCTTCGGATTGACGAATGACCTAGCCACTTTTCATAATTGTATGGAACAAGTGTTTAGGAGATATTCAAGGAGATTTGTTTTGATATTCTTTGATGACATCCTAATTTTCAGTAAGACTTGGGAGGAACATATGCACCATCTTGAGGAGGTCAAGGCTATTCTAGAATGCTCTACACTTACAAATCTCACCTAGCTTAAGGGATTCTTTGGTCCTTACGGTTTCTACATTAGACTTGTTAAGGGATTTTCACAAACTGCATCACCACTTATGGATTTGACTAAGAAGGGGAACTTCGAGTGGTGTGATTTAGCATAGAATCTTTTTTTAACACTTCGTGCAAGTGATGTCCACATGCCCTATGTTGGCAATACTAGATTTCTCTAAACCTTTGAGTTGGAGTGTGATGCTTTAGGAGAGTGGATAGGAGCTATTTTGATGCAGGATAAGCACCTTATCACTTTTGAGAGAAAAAAATCAAGAGGTGTGGAGAGGAGTGAGTTAGTTTATGATAGAGAGATGTTGGCCATTATGCACGCCTTGGCTAAATTTACACCATACATATTTTGGGGTACGTTTATCATTAAACTGATCATAATAGCATCAAATGTTTCATGAACCATAAGGATCTAAATCATAGGTAGCATAAGTGGGTTAGTATATTGCAAACATATGATTTTGGCATTGTATATGTCAAGGGAAAGAAGAATATATTTGTCGATGCACTTTCCAAGAGGCCTCACATATGTTCATTGGTGGAAATTTTTGTTGATTGGAGGGAGTTAATTATAGTAGAGTATGCCAAAGATTAATGGGAAACAAAATTATGGAAGGCATAGTTCATGATGATCGATGGTAAATGAGTTGATCATGTATAATGACATAATTTATTTGGTTCCTTCTTAACAACCTAAGAGGGAATTTCATGATGTTGAATTTTGTAGATATGGTTGGTCCTCATAATTAATATTTTAGCCCTTTAAATCATTAACATAAGACATGTTCTTCATGTTGGTATCATAAGAGAAACATTTGAATTTTGAATTTTGAAATTTTTTCTCGAAACTTGTTAAATCGTCACTCCTTCAAGTCAAGTAAGCCCCGATGAAGAGACACCCATTTTGGCAGGTAGAACACTATATATAGAGCACTCAACCTCCTCCACAAGGCCCCATTCAACCTCACACAAGATAAGATATATATTTTGGCTATTTGAGAGAAGAAGAAGAAGGACTAAGAAGGATGAAGAAGGATGAATTAATCTCTAACATTTCTCTCTCTCTCTCCCTTGAATTCACATGTGTGATTTTTTGGGCAGCAGGTCAAAATTCTGGGAAGTAATTTCTAGGTTGCAGGGCCGAGTTTTTGGACATATTTTGGGAGGGTGGAATTCAGTCTAGGAATATCAGAGAAGGTCAATTTTGTTGGGCTGAATATTGACTTAACAAGAGGGATATTTGACCATGTTTGACCATAACATTGTTGGTCAATTAAACCATCATATTTGATTAGAAAAATTTAGTGTATCTCTTGTTAAAATGAATAATTTCTTTAAGGAAAACATTGCTGGGTTTTTTCCAAAGTGGGTTTTCCCAATGGAAATCTTGTGTTGTCTTTGTGCATTGTGATCTCTATTGTCCTTATGCATTTATGGTGGAATTTCTAAAGCGTGATTACTTAATGATAAATTATAAGTTCTAAAAAAATATATAGATCATTATAAGTAATTATGAGTATTTCAAAAATTAGTGCTTGTATCTATTACACTTGAAAAGTCAACACATGATGCACCTATGATTGGTCACCCGAGTTTCTTTAAAACCTATAAGCAAATCTAGGAGCGATTTAAATGAAAAGGACTTAAGAATGAAGTCCTTAAGTATGTTAGAGAGTTTCCTACTTTCCAGCAAAACAATAACGGACATACTTATCCAGTTGGTATGCTTCAGCCCCTACCCATTCTTAATAATAATTAGGAATCTATCTCTATAGATTTCATTATAAGGTTACCTAAGATATTTTGGTAAAGGTTGCATATATGTGGTGGTTGATAGGTTGACTAAGTTTGCACACTTCTTTTCCATTTCAATGACTTATACATCAACGTAGGTGGTTGATTTGTTTTCAGGGAGATTTTTAGGTTGCACAGGATGCCCAAGAATATTATTAGAGATAAGGACGAGAAGTTCTTGAGTATGTTTTGGTAGGATCTCTTCACATTGAGTGGGATTGAGATCATTCCTAGCACTAGATACCACCCATAGATAGATGGTCAAACTTAGATAGTGAACAAATGGGTGGAAGAGTATCTCAGGAACTATGTTTCTGGACAACAAAGAGCTTAGATCAAATGGCTACACCTTGGTCAATATTGTTATAATATTACTTATCAGATGTATATCAAGATGTCACCATTTATGGTTATATATGGTTATGAGTCTCCCAAGTTCATAGATATACCATTTGGGGATAGTGGAATGCTTAAGGCAAAGGAATTACTACAAGAGAGTCAAGACACCATGAAGTCACTAAAGGAAAATTTGTAACATGCACATAATTAACAAAAGTTGTATGCTGATCAACATCAGATAGAGCACAATTTTGAGGTTGGGGACATGGTTTATTTGAGATTTCATCCATACATACAGTCTACTCTCAAGAAGAGTGGAGTAGAGAAACTCAATCCCAGGTTTTATGGACCATTCAGAGTCTCTTGAAGGGTTGGAGAGGTTGCCTATGAACTTGAGTTACCAACTAGTAGTAGGGTTCATAATGTATTTTATGTATCTAGGCTTAAGAAGGAACTTGGTCATAATGTGGTTCCCTCATATGAGTTTCCACCATTGGATGAGGAGGGGAAGTTGATATTTATTCTAGAGGCCATCATTGACACTAGAGAGAGGACCCTTTGTAAGAGGTCCATCAAAGATTTTATGGTAAAATAGAAGAACTTGTCAGTGAAGGATGCCACATAGGAAGAAAGACAAATATTGTAGTATCTAGAGCTGAGATTGCTTGAGGACAAGCAATTTTGGGAAGGGAAAAGTATAATGTCCCCTTCCTAACTAGTGGAGTTGGTGTACCTCTAGCCTATTAGTTGGTTCTTGTAGGCTATTGGGTTAGGATTAGGGAACCTTGGAGGAAATTAATCTAGTAGTTTGGTAGTATTTGATGGTAAGTTGAGATATTATTGAGATTATGAGTAGGGTGCCTTTTTTTCAGGAATGAATTTAAGATAGTTTTCTAATACATATTGTCTTTAGTAAGCTAGTTTCAAGCATCAAATGGGTCAATTGGCAAAGTTAATATTTTTAGTATTGTCTATGGATTCATTTTTGATGACTATTTCAACATTTTATATAGTCTAATGGTTTTAAATAGAATAACTATAAGTTATTAATTAGTACAAATAAATCAAATATTTAACTTTATAGCTATTTTAATATTTTTAATGAAGGGACTATAAGGGTCATTTATAAAGTGGAAGATGTTTTATTTAAAAAAAGAAGAAAAAGAATGAAGCCTTTAATTGGGAGACTAAACGTGATTTTATTTAGTCCCTCATGGCTTAATGAAGAGGGTTGAACTTCTTGGGAGAGTTATAAAAGAAAATGTTGTGGAGTTCATTTGATATGTTGGTTTTGAAATTTGATATTTCTATTTTCTAGAGTAGATTATTTCTTCTTGGTTTGTGAAGATGAAACCCCTTGCATGCAACATTCTCCATGTTATTGAGAGATATAATCTGGAGAATATCTTGGTGATTTCACACAAATATCACAATTGTGATTTATTTTTGGTTTGATATCTATAGTCTAGAGCACATTTGAGGATATTTGTGGCAGTAGAAGGATTTTAGAGCTTCATACAATAACGTTGCTACAATGAATTTGTAAATTTCAATTTAAAATCAGACTTATGCATTTATAAAGTTAATGGGTATGCTTGAATTATGCTTTAAAAGTATTTTGGTTATTTGGGTATTGTTCATTTTAATAACACATTGTAATCCAAACTCTAAAAATAACTTGAGTTATATAATTTGTGGGTTTTCCTAAATATTGTTATTTTCTGAGTTATTTCATCGCCGCCAAAAATCTGAGTTATATTACTTTGTGGGGTTTTATAAATATTTTTATTTTCTGAGTTATTTCATTGTTGCTAGTATTATCATTGTCAAAACAAAAACAAAAACAAAAATGAGGGTGTATGTTAAAACTTATTTGTGTCTTTCAACTCTTTCCTTAAAAAAATTACTTCAAAAAATTGATTTTAAATGGTCGTTTATCTAAATAAATCTTATTTATCATTTAGAAACTAAATACTAAACATTTTAATATTTACAGTTTTGCATGTCCCAATTTTTCATGAATATGAATATGAATATTATATATCACATATCAATTCCAAGGAATAATTGATTTGAATTCAATTTCCCATTATATCTCTTTAAATTTGAGTCACAATTGAGTTCTAGCATAAATGAAAAAATGACATAAAAGCAACTCCAAACTACCTTTTATTAGAGATAAACACACAATTTTATCTAATAATGAGTGCATCCAACACTATGAGTTAGTAGTTATAAACCAAAACATCCATCCTCTAATTTACACAATCTCGTGAAGTTGAGTAGTATGATATTTTCAGGTCCCTATTTGTATCACCGTATCCCTGCTACAAACCAACCATGGATGCTCACAAAATATTCACAACTTTAGGAGGGCCAACACATATTATGGTGCACCATGGAGATCTATCCTACACAATTACTGATCTATCCTAATGATGAGCCACGGTGGAGGGCTCGACACGTCGATACAAACAAATCATGGATGCGAAAACTCTGAAAGAAAACAACACACAAAGAATTACATCATTTAAACATTCAAATAAAATTCAAGAAACACAAATATATATGTAGGTAGCCTAAAATAATCCTAACACTCGAAAATGGTTTATATACAAAAGTGGCACAAATACCTTACATATATTCAACCCACTTAGACTTACAACTCTTGGTTATTCAACTGATTCAAGACTTAGGTCTTTGTCCAAAACATATGGCTCAAATTTGGCTCACCCAAAGTTAATCTCTCAGTGAAACATTAGTTCATCTCCCCATACCACTACTTAGTTGAAACTTTTGTTCGACTCGAGTTGAACTCGGTTCACCCTTTAGTTCAACATTGGCCCAAAATTGGCCTACCTCATGCATCAAAGAACCAATCGACCGTAATTCGTACTTCATTTTGCAAACTTCCCACATAAACCAATGCTCCTCAACTACTCTACACCTCAAGATAGATCTCGATCCAAACGCCTACCTAAGTTCTGTAGTGTGTGACCTCATTATGTAAGACTCATTGTCTTATACGTACCATGATTTGAATTGGATCATTATATAATTTTTCATTCATATTGATGCCTTTAGAATGGAAAAAGTAGAGAATTCATCTTACAGGAATATTTTTAGCGGCGGGACTCAGTTTGGAGAATTGGGGTCATAAGCCTTATAGAGCCAATTTGAGGCCTTAAAGGATATTTTTTGGGGTAATATTTTCCACAGAAGAGAAATTCCTTATGATTCTATTGTACACTCGAATACCTTTCTAACAGTGCAAGAATCAAGGTAATCGAAGTTCGAATGAAAAACCTATGCCTCCAGAAATTTGACCTATTGTGACTGACCATCATAATTAGAGAGGATGCCATGTCATCCCTCATTACTCATGGAAAATGGGATAGACACATGGATACCATGTACAAGAATCTATAAGGTTCAAGTTGCAACTCATGTTTAGGGTTAACCCCTAATTGGCTATCAATCTATGCTATAATTAGGCCACTATTCTATTCAAGTGCATTATTTTTCATAGTAGAGAAGAGTAGTTGAGAGTGGATAAAAAGATAGCATAACATATGAGATTTGTGTTATGTAGTAGCCCATGGGCCACAGGTCTTTGGTAACTCTATAATATTCCTACTCGTTTGTATTTACATCATTTTTATTTAGATAAAAGAGAGCACAACAACCTCACCCTTTAGTTGGGTTTTCTCTCAAAAGAGTTTCCTAGATCATATCTTGGTGTTCATTATGATTGGTGTGTGTTTGTATTTCATTTTTTTCTATTTTTCACATTTTATTTTTTACACGTATAAGTCAAAAGTAAATAAATAATAAATCTAAAATATAAGGAAAATCAACCCTCATAGTATATGTTTCAAATTTTAGTCTCTTTGCATCAGTTATGTTGTGACAAATTGTGCAATGGAATATCCAAGGTAGTTTATAGATCATATTAGTATGAGAGTAGGTTCCTTTGTGCATATTGTGGGAATTTGTAGGATATCAAGTTGGATTAAGTAGAAATTCATAAAACCCGAGTCATGGTTGGAAAATTAGTTTATGATAACCCTTGAGATCAAAGATAGGAGATTTTTGCATGATTGGAAGCACAAGTCGCATATTTAAATCATGATGTGAGGATATTCATGGAAGTCCTAAAAAATAATCTTAGGCTATTCTAAGAAGAGGAGGTTCCAACACAGAGGTCAAATCTTAGGAGAAATTGAGTGGTTGGGAAGACCTAGAGAAGGAGTCTAGGAAACCTGAAAAAGAGTAGCTGATTTAGAGCATTGTGAACCATTCACAATCTCTCCTAAAGATGGAAGCAAAGGTGGGAATCAATATATATCAACGTAAGATTGATGTTTTAAAATTAAATTATTGGTTGTATAAGTTAGAGGTTTAATTTAGTGTTCACCGCATAGATGAGGAACATAAAATTTCATTTGTTCATTTGAAATTGGAAGGCCATGCCTTAACCTACTGGGAAAGCTATATAGAAACCTTGAGGGTGGAGAGGGATCCTATAATAAATAAGTGCAAGGATTTAAAAACTCTCATAAATTCTGAATTATACCTTATTGGTTATGTACAAAACTAGTGGAGATGGTGTCATTCCTTAAGGAAAAGATAAGGGCATAGTGTACAGGAGTACACCACAAAATTACAGAAGATGGAAATAATGTTGGATATATATCCCAAGAAGACGTACTCAAGTATATGGGGGGTCTATGAAGCCATATATGAAAGCAAGTGATAACGTTCAAACCTAGATCAATGGATGAGGCTTATGGGTAGGCACAATACGTGCAAAACATAGGTTAGAAGAAAGGTCAGTTGAATTATTTAAAGCAGAAGAAACACTAGGAAGCTTTAAAAGAAGGGAAGAAGAAGTGGAATGGGGGGAAGGAAGAGAAGACAACCACAACACAGTAGTGAAAATATCCTTGCAACCACTGTAACATTGATGGTTACACAGAGGAGAGGCATTAGAAATTAAATCCAGAACTCATCTCGAAGAACTGAAAGGACAAGAAGAAGAAAAACCCCATAGCCATAGATTCGAGCAGTCAAGTGGAAAGTAACTTGGATGTGGATGAGAATAAAATTTTCAAAACAATGTAGAAAGGGGCGAACCTAAGTATCCTTCAACAACAGGAAAAGGAGATGAAAAAACTCTTACATATAAAGATACATGTCAAGAAGACAAAAATTGATACTTTGTTCAACTTAGGATCGCAGAAAAATATCATTGTAGTAGAGATGGTAAACAAATTGGGATTATAGGTTTGAGATAATCCTATTCCATATCCATTGCGATGGGTAAATAAGGATGTAGAATTCATGGTCAAAAAACAATGTAATTTTTTTTTTGCTATAAGTGCTGATTTTGTTGATGAAGTAGAATTGAATGTAGTTCCACTTAATGTATGTGGAGTTGTATTGGGATCCTCTCTATGTACATGCAAGATGCAATTTTCATGCGAGAACCAACCAATACCACCTCACCAAGGATGGAAATTCCTTCATTATCAATGCAGATAGGGGCAAGTCTAAATTTTTTCTAGTAAGTGCTAACCAAGCTAAAAAAACAGATTAGATCTAGCAAGAAGTATGTTTTACTATTTTTGAAAAAATTAGTTTGTAAGAGAGTCAATGAGATAAAAGGAATCCCTAGAGGGGTGCACTAAGGAATAAATATAACATCTAGAAGAGTTGCTACATGCATACAGGGGAGTGTTCCAAGAGCCTAAGGGCTACCACCCAAGAGGGAAGTGGAGAATGAGATCCAATTATTTTCAAAATCTCCATTACCAAAAATCAAGATATACATGTAGTCTATTTTAGAAGCAAACAAGGTGGGGAATCATTTGTAATGACTATTGGAGCATAGTATTACTAGACCAAGTACCTCACCATGTGGGTCACCCTTCATAATTGTGCCAAAGAGGGATGGGTCTTGGTGAATGTGCATTGATTACAAGGCGTTAAACAAAATTATGCTCAAGAATAAATACTCTCTGCCCATGTTTTATGATCTTTTGGACCGATTGTAGCAAGAAAAATACTTCACCAAATTATATCTAAAATCAGGGCATCGCCAAGTTCAAGTCAAACAAGAAGGTACCTGGAAGACTGCCTTCCAAACCAAACAAGGTTTATATGAGTGGTTACTCATGCCATTTGGTCTATCCAATGCACCAACTAAATTCATGTGATTAATGAATGATATATTATTCCCATATCTAGATTCATTTTTTATTGCTTATTTAGATGATATATTGGCATACATTGCTACTTGGGAGGAGCACATATGACATTTGATGTAGGTGTTAAAGACATTTAAGAAGCACAAACTATTGGAAAATCTCAAGAAGTGTGAGTTTACATAGTAGCCTTTGGTGTATTTATGCTTTGTGATTGGTGGAGGGGAGCTCAAGATAGAGCCTACTAAGATGGAGGCCATCACGAAGTGGCTAGTTCCTACCAATGCTTATGAGGTTAGGAGTTTCATTGGGGAATACAATACTTAAGGAAATTCATAGCCTCATTTTTAGTAGTAGCTACACCACTCCATGCCATAATAGTGAGTGGTAAGGTTTTTGAGTGTGGGAAGGGTAAGCAAAATGCCTTTTAGGAGTTAAAGAAGAAAACATGTCAAGCATTAGTTCTTGCATTACCAAATTTGTAGTAGCCCTTCGAAGTGGAGAAAAATGCGAGTGGGTATGCTATGGGAGAAATCTTGATGCAGACAGGAAGACCTGTATGCTACCATTATAAAGTGTTTCATGGGGTGGTTCTTTACTATAATACCTACAATAAGGAGCTCTATGCCCCAATACAATATGTTAAGAAGTGGAAACACTTTTTGATGGAAAGGAGACAATCATCCACACAAATTAGTAGCCACTACAATGCTTAAAGGCCCAAAGTAAGTTACAATAGAACATGGATTACAAGTGTATGGGTTTTTTACAATAGTTTATTTAGTGATCAAGTACAAGAAGGGGAGCATAAAAAAATGGCCAACGTGCATTCAAGGCCACCCACATAGAAAATTATAACTTTGGGAACTTTGGTACACATGGAACCTTTTACCCATGATGGATATAGAGGGGCATATATAGAGGATGAGGAATTAAAGGAGGTGTTTCAAAGCTAGAGTTATGTAGAAAATGGAGATAGAATAATTGAAAATTATCTTGAGAATGGGTTACCCTATATGATAGAAAAGTTATGTGTTCCTAAAGGTGAGAAATTATGACTAATAAGAGAGGCTCACACCTCCAAGGTTACAGGGCATTTTGGTATAGGGAAAACAATGTCCAACTTATAGAGGTATGTATATTAGCTTAGAATTCAAGAAGTTGTAGCTAGGTTCATAAGAGGATGTACGCATTATTGTACTAGAAAGCATAGTAATAAGGATCAAGGTATATACCATCCCTTACCTATAACCACCCATCCTTGCGAAATAGTTTCCATGGAATTTGTGAGGTTTACCAACAATCAGGAAGGGACATGAATACCTATTTATGGTAGTTTAAAGGTTCAAAAATATGTGCATTTTCACACCCTACAAAAATACCATTAGTAGTTGTAACACTGCTTCCCACCCCCTTGAACTTCGCAATCCTAGGAGGAGGTGTTATTTTCAAATAACCTAACCTCTAAGATCTCATTATGAAGATGGGGTTACCAAATTAATTCTCACCCAAAGTTCACAAAACTCAGTTTGGATAAATCCATTGTGTTTAGCTTGTCAAGAGCTTTCCGATAATATAAATTTTATTATGATCCGACTCTTTGATCAAAAGTTATGGCCGTTTGAAGTTGATCCTTTAACCCTTGCCACATTAACATACATTGCCCCATGGAAATGCCAAGAGTCATACATGGTTTTTCCATGTCTCTCATACTTCAATGTTTCCCCCACTATTCTAGCATGCCCAATTCCACACTAGCATGCCCAACACCATCGTGCCCTCACATTATACCATATAAATTGCCCTACACAATCCCCCATTGCACGACAATAATTTTCCTATTACCTACAAGGGAAATTCCCGTTCCCCGCTTTCTTTATGTTGTGGGTTTGTTTGCATTATTCCCTTACGAATTTCTGATTCGAACATTTGTGGTGTATTGATAGGTATATTTTTACGTTAAGCAACAAGGGTATTCTGATTTCGTGGCTTCCATCTACCATAGATCCTAATAGGCACTACAAACATTGCCACGGGTCCACAGTACATGTTGACATGGCCTCGAACCATGTAGACTCCATGCTAGCACAACGTGGCACTCCCATGCCATGTGGCACCATAAACTCACTGCCACATGTGCTACATATGACTAATTTCCACATTACCCTATTGCATGTCACTTTGCATCTGCTGCCTCTTCCTGATGTCAAGATGACATCACTCCACTATGTGTTATCCTGTCAACCAAAAATTCCCCCCCTTGGCCATCCAAAAAGGGAATTTCTTCCTGCCATGTGTCACACTGACTATGTGACATGTCAATAACTCTACCACGTCAGGTATCCACATAGACTTATTGGCCCACTAGGTGCTTTACACCTCAGCTTAAGTCAGTGGTCCCACCAAGCCAAGCACATCGTGCAATTATTCCTTTCATGTTATAGTCATATATGGTCCACTTGCAACACTCCATGTTATTAAAGCTCTGCCTTTTCATTTCCCTGGGGCATGAATATTCATGTGTCCTGCTACCAAATTTATTGTCCTATAGATCCATTTCTCTGTCTCCTGTGACATGGATATTCCTAACTCCTCATGCCAAAGTTTCCCATCCCATGGAGCCTTATCACCATTCCCTAGGTTTTTCCTAATTTCTTCTTCTAACAAAAAGGATTTCCTGTAATGCCCCGCGTCTTCCATCACTAGTGCCATCCTTTATTGAGGCTAACCATAACACTTGGTGTGAATTGTGCGACGTTTATTGGCACTAAGCGAAGTGATTAAGCAATTTTTTTACAACTGATTAGTGGTAATCCCATAGGTGAATCTGGATCTTCACCCTTGTTAAAATTTCCGAATTCCTTTCCCAATTCAACAAAGGTCATTTGCCTTGAATGTAATCCTTTTACTCCATGAAGGCTAGGCTTGGAAGTCATAAGCACTTTGATGGCTTTTACGAAGCCTTCCTTGATATTGAGCAATTCTTAGCACTATTAACATCGTAGGAATGAAACCTCCACTCCAATGCAATCATCCAAGGCATCATTCAAAGACATAATCCAATCCACTAAAGCTATAAACATGCCTTTTACCAAGCACTAAAATAAACCAAACTATGACTAACATTGTTTCTTCTATTTCAAGCACAATGGAATTCCAGGCATTTAACATAGCTATAATAAGGAATATAAGTTGTTAACATGCCTACCAATAAGTACAAGACTTGGATAAGACTTAATTGTAACCTAGGTACAACAAAATCCCATTAATCACATAATGGATTCAAACGCGCACCATCATATCCACTGATATAACATACCACACACACAACATCAACCCCAAACTTTCACTAGTCCATAATTAATAGATATCCATGATATTAATGACATATCAAACAATAGAAATCACACGTAGTGACAATCAACTGTGCTCAACAAATAATCATACATACTATGTAATTAACACTACACTTAGGAAAGTATCAACAAGCACATGGATATGCAAGTCCCTCTCAGCCATGAGAACATTCACATAACCCATTTCATCACAGGAAACTAGGAATACACCATTCCTCCATAAGCAATATTGATACATTCATTGTTATAACCCATAACAACAACATATAACATTCATAACACAACAAAATTATAAGTACATACAATTATCTGTATAGTTTAATGACTAACAACTAAGGAAGGGACCTCAACTCTCCACCCAACCATAGGCCAATCGTATTACAATCTTTCTTGTAGCTAACCACCCCGAGCTGGATTCATAGTCTGAGGAGTAAGTGCTCAAGGGAATTAGACTAATGCCAGTCAACTAGTTCACATAGGAATCTAGAGACCACCCAGTCTCCACTTGCTCAGTACAAGATTATATCCCATAGTTTCTCCACTTCGCAACCTTCCATGTTATTCAAGCTCAAACTTTTCATTTCCCTAGGAAATGAATATTCCTATCTCTTGCTACCAAATTTCTTGTCCTGTAGAGCCATTTATCTATCTCCCATGACATGGATATTCTTGAATCCTCTTTCCAAAGCTTCCCATCCCATGGAGCCTTATCACCATTCCCTAGGTTTTTCCTATTTCCGCCTTCTGACAATAAGGATTTCCTGTCATGCCTCACATATTTCTTCAGTGGTGACATCCTTTATAGAGACTAACCATAACACTTTGTGCAAATTGTGCGACCATGATTAGCACTAAGTGAAGTGATTAAGCAACAATTTTGCAACTGATTAATGGTAATCCCACAGGTGAATCTAGATGTTCACCCTTGGTAAAATTTCTGAATTTTTTTCCCAATTCAACTATGGTCATTCACCTTGAATGTAATCCTTTTACTCAATGAAGGCTAGGCTTGGAAGTCTTAAGTACTTCGATTACTTTTATGAAGCCTTCCTTGATATCGAGCAATTCTTAGCACTATTAACATCACAGGAATGAAACCTCCACTTCAATGCACTCATCCCAGGCATCATTCATAGACATAATCAAATCCACTAAAGCTATAAACATGCCTTTTACCAAGCACTGAAATAAACGAAACCATGACTAACATTGTTTATGCTATTTCAAGCACAGTGGCATTCTAGGCATATAACATAGCTATAATAAGGAATATAAGTTGTTAACATGCTACCAATAAGCACAAGACTTGGCTAAGAATTAAATGTAAACTTAGGTACAAAAAAACTCATTATTGACATAATGGATCCAAACACACACCATCATATTCACTGATATAACATACCACACACACAAAATCAACCCCAGAATTTCACTAGTCCATAATTAATGTATATCCATGATACTCATGACATATCAAACAATAGAAACAACACATAGTGACAATCAGATAAGCTCACATTCACGGCTTTGAATCTTGATTACAAATAATAACAACATCAGGGGATATTATCTTGTAGAGGGTTCAAACACAGAGGAGATAGGGCTAATAGGAAACCATGGCAGCGCAGGGAGGAGGGAGCTCCACTCCCTCCTACAACAATGTGGTTTCAAACAGAGGAAGAGCAGGGAATAGGAACAAGCCTCCACACTCCTTAGAGGACGAGACAAGAATTCCTGAAACCCAGAAGGAGGAAGGTAGCAAAAACCATGCAGAGCAAGGGACCCACGAGGAAGACCGGGAGGAGGATAAAGCGAAAGACAATGGTCAGGGAACAGAAAACAGAACCAAGATTGGGCCCTGCAAACCCAAGACCAACACCAAACCACGGGTTATTTTGAATGATCTTGCTCTTCAAATTCACAGGGATCATATGACAAACTACGCTATCATATGCAATTTTATGGGAATCTGGTCGACAGAGAAAGCGTTATACACTTGGATAAAATACAACTGGAAACCAAAAGGGGAGTTAAATATACATCTTGGATCCAAAGGTTTTTTTACAGTGGTGTTCATGAACATGGAGGACAAAGATAGGATTTTTGAAGGAGGACCATACTTCTATGCGGCAGCTGGTCTCTATATGTGCCCATGGACGATGAACTTTGTGCCGGAGCGAGAAACTTTCACATCGGTATCAGTATGGATTAGACTCTACTCCTTACCCTTAGATTATTGGATGCCAGAGTCTTTAAAAGCAATAGGCAATAAATTAGGTCATTTTTTAAAGATTTCAGAAGCAACCCTACGAGGAAAGTATACCTCCTATGCCCGTATATGTGTGGAAATGGACCTTTCTGGAGCTCTTCCAGATGAGGTCATTCTTGAAGTCTATGATGAGGAATGGGTTCAGGTAGTTGACTACGAGCACATCCCTTTCAGATGTCGCAAATGTCATGAGCATGGACACCTATTCAGAGATTGCCCTCTTAACAAAAGGGAGGAATACCAAAACACCAGTAAAGGGAAAGACCATATGGGTTTTACTAAAGTGGGAGGGAAAGGTAAAGGAGGGGGAAGGAAGACACAAAAGAACCCTAATGATAAAAAACCAAACAGTCACAATAGGTTTGAGATCTTAGAAGAACAAGAAGAAGATAAGGGAAATCAAATGCAAATAGAGAATCAGACGGAAAGAGGGAAAGGTAAAGAGACAAGTATGGAGTTCACACAGGAACAGAATGAACACATAACAGACCCATTGAGTACCATGGAAATAGAAAAAGACCATGAAATGACTCAAAGCGAAAGTGGTACAGAGGACCAAGACTTACAAGAGATCCTGGAAAGGGAGAACCTAGAGTTAGAAAAGTTTCTAGAACAAGGAGGAAGCATGGGTATTAACTCCATACCACAGGAGGAAGTTGACAAGGTTCAACAAATATTCCTCAGCAAGTCACACCAAACAGCTGTAGGAGTAAAAAGAGGACATGACAATCAGAAAAACAAAGGGGTTTCCTCACCAGGATTAACAGCAGGAAAATTAGCGAAAAACCCAGGCAGAAAGAGAGGAAGAAAGAGACAAAAAGAATTGCTACTAGAATGTGGAAAACTCATGATTGACTCAGGAAGGATGAAAGACCTGTCCAGTTACTCCTTCAAAACCCCACCTCAATGAAAATCACAACCTGGAACATTAGAGGACTAGGGAGTAGAAGGAAACAGAGGAATCTAAGCAATAGGATCAGAGAGGAGAAACCTGACATAGTGTTCATATAGGAAACAAAATGCTCTGTGGAGAAGATCAGAGAAAAACACAACAAATGGTTAAATAGATATGAATATCTTGAGGTCAAGGCAAATAAATCGGCTGGTGGCATTCTCACTCTATGGGATCCTAGGAAATTTGTTATACAAGATGCAGAGGTGTCCAGACATCACCTTTCCTTGATCATCCAACCTGTGGGTGACAGGCAGTGTTATATGATTACCAATGTCTATGGTCCCCAACCAGTGGAGGACAAACTTTGGCTCCTTACTACACTGGAGGATATGAAGAAGAGATACCCAGCTTTACCCTGGATTCTAGGGGGAGATTTTAACATGATAAAATCTCTCACGGAGAAAAAAGGGGGAACTAGAACACTTGGTCGGGAGTCAGTTTCCTTCCAGAACTTCCTCACCAACATGAAACTGGTGGATATGGACACTAGCAATGGAATTTTCACTTGGAATAAAAAAAGGGGGGGCTCTAACCAAGTAGCCTCAAAGTTAGACAGATTCATTATTTCAGAGGAACTTCTACTCATGGGAAGAAGTCTAGCAGCGTTCATCCTACCTTTTGGTGGTTCTAACCATTGGCCCATCCAATTGGAAGCTTCTCTAATTGGAAAACCTAGGAACAACCCCTTCAGGTTTGAGAATGTATGGCTCATGCACTCAGATTTCCTCAAAAACATTGAAAGATGGTGGAAAGAAAAGATTCCCTTTCAAGGCACAAAGATGTTCCTTATTCATTGCAGGCTCAAGCACATTAAAGGCAGACTCAAAGACTGGAATAAAAATGAATTTGGTAACATCTTCAAAGCTAAAGGAGAAGCGGAACAAAAACTAAAGGAAATAAACCAAATTATTATCACAGAAGGCTACATAGAGGAAAGGAAAGAGCTTGCAGATTCACTTCAGCATGAATGGGAGAATAGATGTCTACA
Organism: Pinus tabuliformis; assembly: GCA_031772625.1. Lineage (NCBI taxonomy): Eukaryota > Viridiplantae > Streptophyta > Pinopsida > Pinales > Pinaceae > Pinus > Pinus tabuliformis. The sequence continues at coordinate 1,276,407,656 of CM062819.1, forward strand.
AGAGGAAATACTCTGGAGACAGAAATCCAGGGTCCAATGGATCAAGGAAGGGGAGAGGAACACCAAATTCTTTCACAGATCCACTATAGATCACAGAAACAACAATAGAATTATCAAACTCACTGACCATCATGGAGTTGAAAGAAACACACATGAGGAGATGGAAGAGGTTCTTGTCTAGCATTTCCAAAAAATTGCTGAGGAGACCACTGTAGACAGATCTCAGTTTACGAAAAGATTTACACAGTACGTTCCTAAATTGGTCTCCAGAGAAGAAAATTACAATCTCAACAGACCAGTAACAGAGGAAGAGCTTGAGGAAGTCATCACAGAGATGCACAATGGGAAAGCTCCAGGCCCTGATGGCTTCAATGTGGACTTTTTCAAAGCTTGCTGGAGGATTGTAAAGCATGATATTCTGGAGGTGGTGGAAGACTCGCGCAGTTCTAAAACAGTCTTGAGGGTGCTTAATGAATCTTTCATTGCCTTAATCCCCAAACAGGAAAAGGCCACCTCTCCGGATAGATTCAAACCTATAGCCTTATGCAATGTGGTGTACAAAATAATATCCAAAGTAATTTCCAACCGACTCAAACCACTCCTCCCTACCCTGGTGTCAGAGGAGCAAACGGGTTATGTGGAAGGAAGACAGATTCTGGATAACATAATTCAAGCTCATGAAGTGGTTCATTCACTTATTACCAATAAGCAGGCAGGGATGATAATTCAGCTGGACATAGCGAAAGCCTATGACAAACTCAGCTGGACTTACATAAGAGCAATGCTTAAAGCTTATGGCTTTGACTACAACTGGATTAGTTGGGTCATGGCTCTAGTTACTACTGCTAGCTGTTCTATTCTTCTCAATGGCTCTCCCTCCAGAACCTTCAAGCCTACAAGAGGTCTCAGGCAAGGTGATCCTCTTTCCCCTTTCCTTTTCATTCTCATGATGGAAGGGTTGGGTAGAGCAATAAGAGCTGCCAAGGAGGAAGGTAGAATTCAAGGTCTGAGACTCACTCGAGGGGGAGACACGGTGACACACCAACAATTTGTGGATGATACTATGCTTCAAGGCACTCCCACAGTCAAGGAAGCCAAAGCATTTAAGCAAATTCTGTATGAATTTGCAATGGCAGCGGGCACTGAGGTAAGTCTTACTAAATCAAAGATCTTCTTTTTCAATACTGACATTTCGATCCAAAGAAATCTTTCCAGAATTTTGGGCTTTCAAAGAGATTCATTGCCCTCGAAGTATCTGGGAGTTCCCCTCACTGACAAACCATTACATAAGGACATTTGGGAGCCTGTTCTAAATAAATTGAAAGACAAAGTCAGTAAATGGACAAACAGAGCCCTAAATCTAGCTGGGAGACTAACTCTCACTAAGGCTATCCTCCAAACCATCCCTATCTATATGCTATCAGCCATTCCGGCACCAACTGGAGTCAGTATTCAAATAAGAAACATTCAAAGAGACTTTCTCTGGGGGAAAGGTGAAGAAAAGAAGAAATGGGCTCTGGTGGCTTGGGAAAAGATTTGCATGCCTAAATCCCATGGTGGCCTGGGTCTCCATGACCCAGGTATTCTGAATAGAGTTCTGGGAGCTAAAGTCTGGTGGAGATGGCTAAAGGAAATACGAGCCCCCTGGGAAAAACTCTGGAAACAAAAGTATGCAATGAATTGGCCGGATATGAACCTCATAAGAATGACAGGACAAGTAAAAGGTTCACAAGTTTGGAACAGAGCCTGGGCGAATAGGGCCTTAGTTCAAAAACATAGTTTCTGGGAGATCAGAAACGAAAATTTGGCCTGGTTCTGGGAGGAAAATTGGCAACAGGAGGGCAATCTCAGCAGAGAGGAATTAGCAAGTATCCAGATGGATACCATCAACAAAGGCTTAAGAAGGGTAAGTGACTATTGGGATCAGTCAAGGAGCAATGAAAAATGGAGAATATGGAAGCTTCCAGCCTACAATGAGATGAACATGTTGAGTACTCAAGCTAAGGCCCTCCAAGGTATTCTGGAAAAGAGGAAAATCTTAACCTCAACCTCGGATGATCAATTACGATGGGGGAGGAATAAGGTGGGTCTCTTCACCCTTAAAGAGGCCAAAAGAATCGCTACTGGGCTTAACTCTCCAAACACTGACAAGACATGGAAAGAAATTTGGGATAACCCTCACTGGATGAAGATCAAACTGTTTAAATGGCTGGTTCAACAAGGTAAAATTTTGACTTGGGATAATCTAAGAAAGAGAGGCTTTGTTGGCCCCTCAAGATGTCACCTGTGTGGACAACAGGAAGAAACCACAAATCATCTCCTCAATAGTTGCTCCTTCACTGCCTCACTATGGAACTGGGTTGGAGATGTCTTCGAGTAGACAGATAGGCAGGAAAATGACATCATTGCTACGCTGAAAAATTGGAGGAAATTTTTTTCAGATAATGAGACAATAAACTCAGCCTGGGCTTTGATCCCAGGGTTTTTGATCTAGAATGTATGGAAGGAGCACAACAACAGAATTTTCAAAGATAAATTGGGCCCAGTGAGCAGCATCATTAAGCTAATCCTCAAGAAACTCAAGGAGACTATCCACATCTTGGGGAGAGTTTCCTCCAAGAAACCCAGAGGAAACAGAGAGGCTAGCATCCTGGAAAAACTGGAGCTTCAGGTACATCTCCCTCAGAGTCCTGTGCAGATCACTAAGCATAACGTAGAAGGAAAGGCTTTCTGGAGACGCAGGGTATAGAGGGGTCATGAGAGATGAGGAGGGCAACATACAGGTAATTTTCCATAGTTATCTAGGGAAGGCAACCAATAACATGGCTGAGCTCATGGCGATGGAGCTATGCTTGGAAATATTGTGTAAGCACAACACACATAATGTCATCATAGAAGTTGACTTGGAGTTAGTCATTAATTCGATCAAGAGGCTAAGTGCAGGAGCAACACCAGAGAAAATTTCAGGTCACTGGCGGCTTCTACAAGTCTACCAAAGAATCCAATCACACCTAAGAATTCTAAGAACTCTCAGGTTTGTGCATGTTTGCAGGGAAGCCAACAAAGTGGCGGACTGGCTAGCCAATGAGGGGGTTAGAAGCAAGCTTACTGACATGTGTTGCTGGTGGGAGGAGGTAACAGATGACAGAGTGAGAGATGAATGCTCATCTCGGGCCCTCATAGACAGACAACACTATCAGAACAGACAGAGAGATAGCATTTCACTTTATGCAAATGAGGAATAAGTTCACTTTAGGCAGATTCTCAGCAGAGGTTCACTTTAGGACTGCTCAGGATTTCAGCAAAGTCTACAATAGCCTGGGCGCTACTGGAAGTCGAGACGGAGGAAGTCATAGGGCAAGAAGCTATCTGCGCAAAAGGAAAAGCTCCGAGGAAATGGGCTACCGAGAAGATTGACAATGGCTGCCAACACAAGTCCTGGTGTTTTCCGTGCAAAAGGCACGTCTTCCTTGGGCAGTGCATTGGGAACCAGGAGAGTTGAGTACTGGAGTCGAAAACTGCTCAGGATATACCACCTGCATCGGGTGCCCTTTGACCAGGAAGCTATTTTCCCGGATGGCACGTGATGCCACTCAGCAATCGACGCGTGGTGGAGGAAGAAGAATGAATACCGCCCTCATCGCACGGTAATCCTCGAGCTTATGAGATGTGCGATATTGATTGGGGCCGTTGGATCAGGATGGGGAAGATCAACAGCCACAGATGGTCGTGCAGGTTTGTGGGACCAAAAGGTCAAAACCTCTTACGGTTTACCACCTTATCGAGCGCCCTCAAACCCAAAGATGGTTTTTAGGAAAAGCTAGCGATGCCACTCAGAGAGCAACACGTGGCGGGGATCAAGGAAGGAATACTGCCCTCATTGCACAATATTCATCCTGCTTCTAAGCTGCGCGATATGAATACTAGCTATTGGATTAGAAGGGGAAGATTGACGGCCATAATGGGTCAAGCACTTTAGGGGGTTTTTCGCGGGCCACTGCTCCACGTGTTTTGTTTGTGGACCGTCTGATTAAAAGGGGATAGATCATTGGAGGCTACTTGTGAGTGAACTATATGGTTCTTAAAAAAAAAGAAGAAGCGGTTTTTAGGGCACATTGTTTAATTCTCCCTCTTCTTGGTGGGGGTTTGCGCTTTTGAGTGCTTGCTGTAACCTATGTAAATTATTTTCTTTCTTAAGTCAATAGAAGGACTGTCTCTTGCTTCAGCAAAAAAAAAGACAATCATCTAAGCTCAACAAATAATCATACATATTATGCAATTAACACTACACTTAGGAAAGTATCAACAAGCACAAGGATCTGCAAGTCCCTCTCAACCATGAGAACATTCACATAACCCATTTCATCACAGGAAAATGGGAATACACCATTCCTCCATAAGAAATATTGATACATTCATTGTTATAACCCATAACAATAGCATTTAAGGTTCATAACACAACAAAATTACAAGTAGATACACTTATCTGTATAGTTTAATGACTGACAACTAAGGAAGGGACTTCAACTCTCCACCCAACCATAAGCCGACTATAGTATAGTCTTTCTTGTAGCTGACCACCCCTGAGATGGATTCATAGTCTGAGGAGTAAGTGCTCAAGGGTATTTAGAATAATTCCAATCAACTAGTTCACATAGGAATCTAGATACTACCCAATATCCACTTGCTCAGTACAGGATTATATCCCACAATGTCTCCACATATCAACCAGGGGTCTAGAATACACTAAATCTCCATCTACTGACACCGTAGATACCTAAAAAATATAGAGCTTTACCCTCCTCTAATCAGGAAATCAGATTACACTATATTCCACCCGCTCCACCTCACAGGACTCTCTAATGCACAATGTCTCCACTCGCTTCTTCTCTTCTCTCCTTTGCTATGCAAGGATCCAAAGCACATAGTGGTCCCAACCCCTTAAACCAGTGGGTATCTAGACTAAAATGTGCCTCCTCCTACTCTTGTTTGATTTGATCTCCAATCCCGCAATCCAAACTCATATAGTTATCACTTTAGTATGCAAGAGTCTAGAGCACATAGTGGTTCCAACTCACTAAGCCAGTAGGTATCCAAACTACATTGTGCCTACACTTGCATGCTCTTGCTCTTGTACCAATGCAACTCCTTGCATTTCCTTCCATGATTTCACCTCACATATCCTTGATCTAGGTGGATATTGGTGGCCACCGGCCTATTCCACCTAGACCCCCCATTCAATTTCATCTTTTTCCTTATTTATTTCATCATTTACTATTTTTAGCAATTTTTCAGGTCTTGAACTTCTGAAGTAGTTTTGACCCCCTAAACGACGTTTTTTCGGGGTCCGCGGCAGGCCCGTGGCCAATGGTATGAACTTGTGGCAAAACCTATAGTAGTCAGAGATACCTTTCCAACCAGGTATCGTACGCGCCAAATGGAGATAATATAACCAAGTTACGACCCTGGGAAGTTGGCTTCCCAACTAACCTCAACAGGGCCCACAAACTCTTGGTGTTACATCTCCTGGGGTTAGGGTTTTGGTTGTTTAGGGTTTTCTCATGTTTTCCAATAATAAATAGGCCCTTGAGCCTCATTGTAACACAGTTCAAAGGCATGTAGCCGCCACATATCTTCTCAGAGATAAGCTACCATCGCCCAAGCTATCTTATTTCCATTTTGTTTGTAAGTATATTTCAATATTTTTATATTAATGAAATGAAGGGTTTTTCTGCTACATCTATGTGTTTATGATTATATTTGTAAGTTGTTAAGTTCCTGCTTAAGTTCAGATCGGTGGTATCAGAGCAGTCTTCTTTTTCTATGTTTTTCTTTGCATGTCGCCAATGAGGTCAGGGAAGGAGTTAGGGCTTGATCTGGATAAACCATTGCAAGATCAGCCTCGCAAAACCCGATGACGTCCCATGGTGGAAGAAAATAAAGACAAGGGTGCAGGAGATCCTTTTAAAATGTTGTTCGAGGAAGCCCTCGAGTGATAGAGGGATGTGATGATGGATAACTTTACCGAATCCTTTGATGGCTACCCACAGATGATGCATCTTCATCCAGCAGTCACTCTGGAGGTGCCACTCCTTTTAAGGTACACGTTAACTTCGATATTCCCATATTCAAAGGGTTGATAGATGCATACGTCGTAGATAAATGGTTAAATCTATTGGAAGGATATTTTTCATTTCATGAATTTTCCAATCGAGAAAATATTACTTTTGAATTTATTAAAGCTGTCCCACACGTCAAGGATTGGTGGGAAGCCTACTGTGAATAAAAGGACGAGAGTGAACCCTCACTGTTTTCAGCCACACCCACTTGGAATTCTTTTCGAGACGCCATCAAGTAACAATATTACCTTTTTGGGAGCTGTGAAGACAAATACACAAAGTGGACCACGCTATGGCACAGAAGGGACCAAGATGTGCCAGAGTTCAAAAATACTTTCCATACCCTTTGCACGAAGTTGGGTATCAAGGATACTGAGTAGTATTTGGTGCTCAAGTATCGTGATTGTCTACACAAGTACATCCAGGACAAGATGGAGTTCCATGAAATTTCCTTGCTCGACATGGTGTATCGGTAAGCTATCAAGATTGAGCAGAAGTTTAAACAGAAGAAACGGGACTTTGGATCTACGAATCCAAATCAAGGAAAAGGCGCCCCAAAACCACAAAATAAAGGACCAAGAGAAGGCGACGCTACCCATGATAGCTCGCCGAAGCCACAAGAAAAGAAAAAAAACCCTGAAGATGAAGAAGGACATGGGAAAATGGTGTGAGTTACATAAGAGCACCACTCATAATACAAGTGAGTGTCGGGCCAAGCAGTCACTCGTAGTCACACTTAGGGATTCCGAATCAGATGTAGGTTCCGACTCTGAATCAGAGCCTGATAAGGGAACTGACAAAGGGAAGAAGATCATTAATGCGGAGCCCAGTGCCACCATGGCCACCACCAAGATCTAGAAGATTGATCCTAAAGATCTAGAGGAGGGGGAATGCCTCTTCAACTCACAGATGTGGGTGAAGGGTTCTCCACTGCAGTTCATTATCGACAGCGGGAGCCAAAAGAACCTCATTTTAGTAGAGGTCATGAAGCGGTTGGGCCTAAAGACTATAGAACATCCACAACTGTACACCATCAGGTGGCTTCACTAAGGATAAGATCTTTGTGTCAGCTAGCCGTGCCGCCTTCCCTACAACATCAAGCCCTTCACGGATGAGGTACTGTGTGACGTTGCTTCTCTTGAAGTTTGTGATGTATTGTTAGGAAAACCATACTTGTGGAAGCGAAATGCTGTATATGAGTGTAGACCTTGCTCTGTGATTATTACTTTGGCTAATAAGTTGTACATGATACCAGAGGTAGCCCCGCCTATCGCCATCTCTTTGATCACTGCAAAGCAATGCAGTAAGATCATTTCCCAGACTAGGAAATTTGTTTTCCTTATGATTTTCCCCCAGGGCAAGAAGAAGGTTGTGGCCACGACTTCCAGGCAGGGCTCCTCTGCACAACAACAACAGATGGACAAGGTTGTGGAGGAGTACAGGGATATTTTCGCCTCACCCACAGGGGTACCTCTGTATTATCAGGTCAAGCACTCCTTCAATCTAACCCTAGGCATGACACTGCCAAATGGACCGATCTATTGATGCTTTGTTCTAGAGAATGATGAGATCAAGAAGCAGATTCAAGAACTATTGCAGAAAGGGCACATCAGGCTAGGCTCATCACCTTGTGGGAGCCCGATTGTATTGGTACAAAATAAGGATGGGACCTGGAGGCTCTGTATTGACTATCAGGTGTTGAACAAGATCAATATCCAGAATATGTACCAATCCATCTGATCAATGACCTTCTGGACTAGCTTAAGGGGGCCAAATATTTCAGCAAGATTGACTTGAAGTCAGGTTATCACCAGGTGCCTATCGAACCCTTCGATGTGTGGAAGATTGCCTTCAAATCCAAGGAGGGCCTTTTCGAATGGTTGGTCATGCAGTTCATATTGACAAACACCCTTGCAACCTTCATGAGACTCATGGATGACATCTTGCGACCATTCACTAATGCATTCGTGGTGGTGCATTTAGATGAAATCTTGATTTTCAGCAAGAGTTGGGAAGAGCATCTCCACCATATTCAACAGGTCCTTTAAACCCTGCACCAACAAAAGTTGTTTGCTAACTTGGAGAAATGCGCCTTTGCCCTGACCTAGGTTCAATATCTGGGGTACATCATTGATGAGAAGGATGTACATGTGGACCCATCCAAGATACAAGTCCTTTGGGATTGGCCAGCCCCAACTGCTCTAACAGAGCTCCGCAACTTTTTGGGTCTTGCCAATTTCTACTATAGGTTCATGTTGGGGTTCTATCATATCACTTGGACTTTAAGTTAACTCACCAAGGGAAGAGTGAAAGAAAAGTTTTTTTGGTCGGAAACCCAAAAGCAAGCATTCTCCGAGTTGAAGAATTGCCTATGTTCTACACCAGTTCTCACATTACTATACCTACAACAACCATTTGAGATTGAGATAGATGCCTCTAATTATGCTAAGTGGTGCAGTTCTTACTCAGCATGAGCATCCAGTGGATTACCAAAGTGAGACACTTTCAGACATAGTCTAAAAGTACCCCACTTACGACAAAGAAATATATTCCATTGTGTAGGCATGCCGTCAATGGAAGCATTGCATTATGGGGAAGAAAATGGTCATCCACATAGACCACCGACCTCTACAGTTCATACAGACAGAAGGGAAGTTTCAGAACATTCACCATGAGAAATGGTCCATCTATTTGCAACAGTTCCATTTGAACATTAACTATAAGAAGTGAAACACCAAAAAGTTTGCTGATTGCCTCAACCGACCACCGGTCATGGCACTGATCACTGTGCTCAACTCCTGTGGGCATGAGACATCGGTGTGGCCACATCTTTACAAGAGCGATCCGAAATTCAACATCATATACTAGATCTCCTGGAAGGGAAGCAAGTTCCAAATTTTCACCTTCAGGATGCACTGTTATGCCACTTGGGACACATTTGTGTTCCTTCAAGTGAGCATGCCAAGATGATTTGGGAGGCACACTACAAGTGGGTCACTAGACATTTCGAAGTAGAGAAAATAATGGTGGTATTGCAAAAGTATTTTTATTTTCAGAAACTTCGTCAGGATGTTGGAAAGTACATTAGATCCTGCACTGCCTACGCCATTGCCAAACCAACCATAAAAAAGCAAGGCCTGTATACTCCTCTACCTACTCCTAGTCAACCTTGGGAATCTGTCTCCATGGATTACATGTCGGGCCTTCCTTCTATGAAGCGCAACAACAATTGCATTTTCGTGGTTGTCGATAGATTCTCTAAGATGGCCATCATGGCGGCCTACAAAAAGAGTATCACAACAGAGGCCACTACTAAGCTCTTCTTTGAGTGAGTATGGGTACACTTTGGGAACCCATAGTTCATTGTTTCAGTTCGGGACAATAGATTCCTGAGTGGATTTTGGTCAAGTCTCTAGTCGATGCTGGATACAAAACTTACTATGTCCATGGCTTTTGATCTCCAAACTGATGACCAAATAGAGGTTGTTAATAGGATGATCGTACACATTCTGTGCATGTACAACTCGAAGCATCCATGCACGTGGGATGAAAGTCTCCCCTATGTCCAACGCAACTACAATAGAGCTCTCCACAACTCAACCGACCACAACCCCTTTCAGGTAGGGCTGGGATTTCAACCATTATGCCCCATTGATGTGGCCATACCATTTGCAACCACTCAGGTAGATTCAGATCACGTTCAATTCAAAGCTGAAAGAGCTAATAGATTCATTGAGTGCATTCAACACATCCTCCAATAGGTCCATGATATATTGGATAAAGCCAATGCTAAGTACAAGTAGCACCATGATCAACATCAAGTGCCGCACAAGTTCCAGATGGGCAACAAAGTTTGGCTACATTCGTAGAAGGAGCACCTTGCAGGACCCTAGCGCAGGCTTCGCCTCCTCCTATATGGGACATACATCATCACCAAGGCCGTTGGTGACAATGCCTTCGAGCTCAGCATCCCATCGTTCCTTGGTCTGCACCCAGTGTTCAATGTAGATCTCCTTTAGCCATACTTTCGACCATTGTTGGACACATTTGACATTGTATAACAACTCACACCAACAGAGCTCAACCCAGACTGCATGGAATAGGCCACAACTGATCAGATCATGGAAAAAAATCAAGAACACTCGCCAACAGAGGATACAACTATATCGAGTTGTCAAAGTAGGTCAACTTCTTCACCAGGGCAAGTGGTTCACCAGGGACCAAGTTCAACAGAAATTTCCTCACCTCATGGAGGCTCTGCATGCAATGGGGACCATTTCTTCCTAAGGGGGGAGGAATGATCTAGGTGGATATTGGTGTCCACCCGTCTATTCCACCTAGACCCCCCTGTCAGTTTCATCTGTTTCCTTATTCATTTTCACATTTACTATTTTTAGCAGTTTTTTGGGTCCTGAACTTTCGGAGCAGTTTTTACCCCCTAAAGGACATTTTTTGGGGTATGCGGCAGGCCTGTGGCCATATGCAGGGGAATATGGAAAAACATGTAGTACTCAAAGAGACATTTCCAACAAGTTATTATACGCGCCAAATAGAGATAATATGATGAAGTTACGACCCTGGGAAGTTGGTTTCCCAACTAACCCCAATGGGGCCCACAAACTCTTGGTGTTACATCTCTTGGGGTTAGGGTTTTCCCATGTTTTATAATAATAAATAGGCCCTTAAGCCTCATTTTAACACAGTTCATAGGCATGTAGCTGTCACATCTCTTCTCAAAGATAAGCTACCATCGCCCAAGCTATCTTATTTCCATTCTGTTTGTAAGCATAGTTCAATATATTTATATGAATGAAATGAACTGTTTTTCTGCTGCATCTTTGTGTTTATGATTATATTTGTAAGTTGTTTCATTCTTGATTAAGTTTGGATCAGTGGTATCAGAGCGGTCTGCTCTTTCTCTGTTTTTGTTTGCATGTCCCCAACAAGGTCAGGGTATAAGAAGTTAGGGCTTGATTTGGTTGAACCATTGCAAGGTCAACCTTGCAAAACCCGACGACCTCCCATGGAGGAAGAAAAGAAAGATGATAGGGTAGGAGATCCTTTCAAAATGTTGCTCTAGGAAGCCCTCAAGTGACAGAGGGACGCGATGATGGATAACTTTGCCCAGATCCTTCGACGGTTACCCACAGACGATGCATCTTCATTTAACAACCACTCTAGAGGCGCCACTTCTTTTAAGGTACAAGTTAACTTCGATATTCCCATATTCGAAGGCCTGATAGATGAAGACACTATAGTAAATGGTTAAATCTATTGGAAGGATATTTTTAGTTCATGACATTTCCAATCGGGAAAATATTACTTTTGCACTTCTTAAAGCCGCCCCACACGTCAAGAATTGGTGGGAAACCTACCGTGAACAAAGGGACTAGAGTGAACCCTTGCTATTTTTAGCCGCACCCACTTGGAATTCTGTCTGAGACACCATCAAGGAACAATATTCCTCTATCGAGAGCTATGAAGACAAATACATAAAATGGACCACACTACGGCAGGGAAGGGGACAAGATGTGCCAAAGTTCACAAATACTTTCCATACCCTTCGCACAAAGTTGGGTATCAAGGATATCGAGTGGAATTTGGTGCTCAATTACCGCGGCTGTCTACATAAGTACATCCAGGACGAGATGGAGTTCTTGGACATTTCCTCGCTCGACACGGTGTATCAGTACATTCTCAAGATTGAGTAGAAGTTTAAACAGAAGAAGCGAGACTTTAGATTCGTGAATCCCAAGCAAGGAAAAGGCACACTAAAACCAGAGAATAAAGGAACAAGCCAAGGTAGTGCTACCCAGGACAGCCTGCCAAAGCCAAAAGCAATGAAAAACACCCCAAAAATGAAGAAGAACACAAGAAAATGGTGTGAGTTACATAAGAGCTCCACTCACAATAGAAATGAGTGTCGGGCCAAACAGTCACTATTGGCCGCGCTAAGGGATTTCGAAAAAGACGCAGGTTCCAACTCTGAATCAGAACCTGATAAGGGAAATGACAAAGGGAAGAAGATCACTGATGTGGAGCCCAGTGCCACCGTGGCCATCACCAAGTTCCAGAAGATTTAGCCTGAAGATCCAAAGGAGGGGGAATGCCTCTTCCAATCACAAATGTGGGTGAAGGGTTCTCCGCTGTAGTTCATTGTCGACAACGAGAGCAAAAAAAACCTCATTTCAGTAGAGGTCGTGAACCAGTTGGGCCTAAAGACTATAGGACATCCACAACCATACACCATTGGGTGGATTCACCAAGGACGAGATCTTCGTGTCAGCCAACAGTGTCGCCTTCCCTACAAGATCAAGCCCTTCAAGGATGAGGTACCGTGTTACGTTTCTCCTCTTGAAGTTTGTGATGTATTGTTAGGAAAACCATACTTGTGGAAGCGACATGCTGTATATGAGTCTAGACCTCTCTCTATGGTTATCAATTTGGCTAATAAGTTGTACGTGATACCAGAGGTAGCCTTGCCTACTGCCATCTCTTTGATCACTACAAAGCAATGTAGTAAGATTATCCGTCACTCCCGCATGGTGCTACCAAGCCCAAAGAACTGAACGCTCTGATACCACATGAAGGTAATTTAATCAACTAATAAAACATTAATAAAATAAACAACATACATATACACAAATCAGACATGGCGGAAAAGGCCTGAGAGCCTCACTGTATTATATTCCTCACACTCTCAATGTAATCTACAAAGAATGATAATAGTACAAATAAATACATGAGGAAGTTTGTCTCAAGATAGTACGTCTATCTTGGACACTATGGTTGAGAAAATATCTCAACAACACACTAATCTAGGAGCCTAACTAGTTGGAGAGAATCTCTCAACCAACTAGGCCTAAATTGACTCCTACCCATGAGGAACAAACTCAATCTAGAAAGGTAGGATTAAATCCTAACTTTCATGATTTTAACTAATTTAATTATTTGGACTTAGAATTGTTTTAACATATGAGAGTGAGGCTAACAGTAAGATCATTTCCTAGACTAAGAAATTTGTTTTCCTTATGATTCGCCCCTAGGGCAAGAAGAAGGTTGTGGCCATGACTTGCAGGCATGGCTCCTTTGCACATCAGCAATAGATGGACAAGGTCGTGGAGGAGTATAATGATATTTTTTGCCTCACCCATAGGGGTACCTTTGCACTGTCAGGTCAAGCACTCCATTGATTTGACCCCGGGAGCGTCGCTGCCCAATGGACCGATCTATTGACACTCTGTTCTGGAGAAAGATGAGAATAAGAGGCAGATTCAAGAACTATTGCAAAATGGGCACATCAGGCCAAGCTCCTCACCTTGTGGGAGCTCGATTGTATTGGTATAGAAGAAGGATGGGATCTGGAGGCTCTGTATTTACTATCGAGCATTGAATAAGATCACTTTCCAGAATAGGTACCCAATCCCACGGATTGATGACCTTATGGACCAGCTCAAGGGGGGAAATATTTCAGCAAGATTGACTTGAAGTCAGGTTATCACTAGGTGCCTATCGAACCCTCCGATGTGTGGAAGACTGCCTTCAAATCCAAGGATGACCTTTTTGAATGGTTGTTCATGCCATTTGGATTGACGAATGCCCCTGTGACCTTCATGAGACTGATGGATGACATCTTGCGACCCTTCAAAAATGCATTCGTGGTGGTGTATTTAGATGACATCTTGATCTTCAACCAGAGTTGGGAAGAGCACCTCCACCATATTTGACAGGTTCTTCAAACCCTGTGGCAACACAAATTGTGTGCTAACTTGGAGAAATGTACCTTTGGCTTGAACCAAGTTCAATATCTAGGGTACATCATTGATGAGCAGGCTGTACATGTGGACCTATCCAAGATACAAGTCATTCGGGATTGGCCAACCCCAACCAATCTAATAGAGCTCTGCAACTTTTTGGGTCCTGCCAATTTCTACCATAGGTTCGTGTTGGGGTTCTCTCATATCACTTAGCCTTTAAGTCAAGTCACCAAGGGCGGAGCGAAAGCAAAGTTTTTTTGGTCAAAAACCCAACAACAAGCATTCTTCAAGTTGAAGAATTGTGTCCATTCTACACCAGTGCTCACATTATCAGACCTACAACAACCTTTTGAGATTGAGACAGATGCCTCTGACTATGCTATTGGTGCAGTTCTTACTTAACATGGGAATCCAGTGGCTTACCAAAGTGAGAAACTTTCAAACATAGCCCAGAAGTACCCCACTTGTGAGAAATAAATGTATTCCATTGTGCAGACATGTCATTAATGGAAGAATTACATTATGGGGAAGGAAACGATTATCCACACAGACCACCGACCTCTACAGTTCATATAGACACAAGGGAAGTTACCCAATGATCGCCATCAGAAATGGTACACCTATTTGCAATAGTTCCATTTGAAAATTAAGTATAAGAAGTTCAACACCAATAATGTTATTGATTGCCTCAGCCGACCACCGGTCATGGCGCTGATCACTATGCTCGACTCTTATGGGCATGAGACATCGGGGTGGACACATCTTTACAAGAGTGATCCAAAATTCGACAACATATACCAGACACTCCTGGAAGGGAAGCAAGTTCCAAATTTTCACCTTCAAGATGCACTATTATTCCAGTTGGGACATATCTGTGTTCCTTCAAGTGAGTGTGACAAGATGATTTGGGAGGCCCACTAAAGTCGGGTCGTTTGACATTTTGGATTAGAGAAAACAATGGCGTTATTGCAAAAGTATTTTTATTGGCTGAAACTTCATCAGGATCTTGGGAAGTACATTAGATCCTGCACTTCCTGCACCAATGCCAAACCAACCATGAAGAAGCAAGGTCTGTATACTCCTCTACCTACTCCTAGCTGACCTTGGGAATATGTCTCCATGGATTACATGTCAGGCCTTCCTTCTACTAATCACGACAATGATTGCATTTTCGTGGTTGTCGACAAATTCTCTAAGATGGCCATCATGACGGCCTATAAGAAGAGTATCATAGTAGATGCTAAGCTCTTCTTTGAGCAAATATGTGTACACTTTGGGATCCAGGACAAGATATTTTTGAGTGCATATTGGTTAAGTCTTTGGTCGATGCTAGAGGAAAAGCTTACTAAGTCCACGACTTTCCATCCCCAAATTGATGGCCAAACATAATTTGTAAACAATATGATCGTACACATTATGTGCATGTATAACTCGAAGCATCCATGCATGTGGGATGAAAGCATCCCCTATGTCCAACACACCTGCAACAGAGTTCTCCATAGCTCAACCGGCCACAACCCCTTTCAGGAAGGTTGGGATTTCAGCCATTATGCCCCTTTGATGTGGCCATACCATTTGCAGCCACTTAGGTAGATTCGGCTCACGTTCAGTTCGAAGATGAAAGGGCTAACAAATTCATTGAACACATTCAATACATCTGCCAATAGGTCCATGATATATTGGACAAAGCCAATGCTAAGTACAAGCAACACCATGATCAACATCGAGTGCCGCACAAGTTCCAGGTGGGTGAAAAAGTTTGGCTACATTTGCAGAAGGAGTGCCTTGCTAGACCCCACTGCAGGCTTTGCCCGCTCCGATATGGGCCATACAACATCACCAAGGCTGTCGGTGAAAATTCCTTTGAGCTCAGCATCCCATCAGTCCTTGGTATGCACCCATTGTTCAACGTAGATTGCCTTTGACCATACTTTCCACCATATTTGGACACATCTCACATTGCAAAACTACTCACACCAACAAAGCTCAACCTAGACTGCATGGAATAGGCCACAACTGATTAGATCATGGAAACACAAATCAAGAACACTTGCCAACAAAGGATACAACTATATCAAGTTGTCAAAGCAGGGCAACTCCTTCACTAGGGCAAGTGGCTCACTGGGGACCACGTTCAACAAAAATTTCCTCACCTCATGGAGGCTTTGCACGCAATGGGGACCATTGCACTTGTGGTCGTAGGCAAGGGCTTGCTGTAAAACCTATAGTACTCAGAGAGACCTTTCCAACAAAGTATCGTAAGTGCTAAGTGAAGATAATATGACCAAGTTATGACCTAGGAAGTTGGCTGCCCAACTAACCCTAATGGGGCCCACAAAATCTTGGTGTTACATCTCCCGAGGTTAGGGTTTTTGTTGTTTAGGGTTTTCTCATGTTTCCAGTAATAAACAGGTCCTTGAGCCTCATTGTAACACAGTTCAGTGGCATGTAGCTGCCACATCTCTTCTCAGAGATAAGCTACCGTTTCCTGAGCCATCTTATTTCCATTCTGTTTGTATGCATAGTTCAATATTTTTATATTAATGAAGTGAAGTGTTTTTCTGTTTCATCTCTGTGTTTATGATTATATTTGTAAGTTGTTGCATTCCATATTAATTTTGGATCAGTGGTATCAGAGTGGTATTCTCTTTCTCTATTTTTCTTTGCATGTCCCCAACGAGGTCAGGGTATAAGGAGTTAGGGCTTGATCTGGTTGAACCATTGCAAGATCAGCCTCTCAAAACTCGATGACCTCCCATGGCGGAAGAAAAGGAACATGAGGGGGCAGGAGATCCTTTTAAAATGTTGTTCGAGGAAGCCCTAGAGTGATAGTGGGACGCGATGATGGACAACTTTTCCCAGATCCTTCGACGACTACCCATAAATGATGCATCTTCATTCAACAACCACTCTGGAGGTGCCACTCCTTTTAAGGTACCAGTTAACTTTGATATTCCCATACTTGAAGGCCTGATAGATGTATACATTGTAGATAAATGGTTAAATCTATTGGAAGGATATTTTTCAGTTCATGAATTTTCCAATTGGGAAAAGGTTACTTTTTCACTTCTTAAATCCACTCCACACGTTAAGGGTTGGTGGAAACCTACTGTGAAAAAAAGGACGAGAGTGAACCCTCGCTATTTTCAGCAGCACCCACTTGGAATTATTTCCGAGACACCATCAAGGAACAATATTACATTGTCAGGAGCTATGAAGACAAATACATAAATTGGACCATACTATGGCAGGGAAGGGACCAAGATGTGCCAAAGTTCACAAGCACTTTCCATACCCTTCACATGAAGTTGTGTATCAAAGATACTAAGTGGCATTTGGTGCTCAAGTACCACGGTGTATTTAGATGACATCTTGATCTTCAGCCAGAGTTGGGAAGAACACCTCCACCATATTCGATAGGTCCTTCAAACCCTGCGCCAACACAAGCTATGTGATAACTTGGAGAAATGAACCTTTGGTTTGACCTAGGTTCAATATCTAGGGTAAATCACTGATGAGTAGGGTGTACAGGTGGACCCATCCAAGATACAAGTCATTCATGATTGGCCAGCCCCAGCCACTCAAATAGAGCTCTGTAACTTTTTGGGTCTTGCCAATTTCTACCATAGGATCATGTCGGGGTTCTCTTATGTCACTTGGCATTTAAGTCAAGTCACCAAGGGCGGAGCGAAAGAATTTTTTTTTTCGTTGGAAACCCAACAAAAAGCATTATTTGAGTTGAAGAATCGCCTCTGTTCTGCACCAATGCTCACATTATCAGAGCTTCAACAACAATTTGAGATTGAGGCATATGCCTTTGACTAGTCTATTGGTGTAGTTCTTACTCAACATGAGCATCTAGTGGCTTAAGTGAGACACTTTTAGACACAGTCCGAAAGTACACCACTTACGAAAAAGAAATGTATTCCTTTGTGCAAGCATGCCTTCAATGGAAGCATTACATTATGGGGAAGGAAACAGTCATCTACATAGACCACCAACCTCTACAGTTCATACAAACACAAGGGAAGTTGCAGAATGATTGCCATTATGAATGGTCCACCTATTTGCAACAGTTCCATTTGAACATTAAGTATAAGAAGGGAAGCACCAATAATCTTTTTGATTGCCTCAGTCGACCATCGAACATGGCGCTGATCATTATGCTTGACTCTTGTGGGCACGAGACAATGGGGTGGTCGAATATTTATAAGAACGATCCAGAATTCCGCAGCCTATACTTGACACCCGTGGAAGGGAAGCAAGTTTCAAATTTTCACCTTTAGGATGCACTGTTATGCCACCAAGGACACATCTGTGTTTCTTCAAGTGAGCGTGCCAAGATGATTTGGTAGGTGCACTACAGTCGGGTCGCTAGACATTTCGGAGTAGACAAAATAAAGGAAGTATTGGAGAAGTGTTTTTATTGGCCAAAACTTCGTCAAAATGTTGGGAAGTACATTAGATCTTACACCACCTGTGCCATTGCCAAACCAACGATCAAGAAGAAAGGCCTGTATACTCCTCTACCTACTCCAAGCCAACCTTGGGAATTTATCTCCATGGATGACATGGCGATCCTTCCTTCTACTAAGCACGACAACAATTGCATTTTCGTGGTCGTCGACAGATTCTCTACGATGGCCATCATGGCGGCCTGTAAGAAGAGTATCACATCAGAGGCCACTCCTAAGCTCTTCTTTGATCGAGTATGGGTACACTTTGGGATCCCACAGTCCATTGTCTTAGATCGGGACAACAAATGCCTGAGTGCATTTTGGTCAAGTTTCTGGTTGATGTTGGATACAAAACTTACTAAGTCCACAACATTTTATCCCCAAACTGATGAACAAATAGAGGTTATTAATAGGATGATCGAACACATTCTGCACATGTACAACTTGAAGTATCCACACACGTGGGATGAAAGTCTCCCCTATTTCCAACACAACTACAATAAAGCTCTCCACAACTCAACCGGCATCAACCCCTTTCAGGTAGGGCTAGGATTTCAGCCATTATGCCCCATTGATGTGGCCATACCATTTGCAACCACTTAGGTAGATTGGCTCACATTTAGGCCAAAGCTGAAAGGGCTAACAACTTCATTGAGCACATGCAACACATCCGCCAGTAGGTCCATCATATATTGGACAGAACCAATGCTAAGTACAAGGAGCACCTAATCAACAGTGAGTGCCGCACAAGTTCCAGGTGGGTGACAAAGTTTGGCTGCATTTTTAGAAGGAGTTCCTTGATTGACACCACCGCAAGCTTCACCTACTATGATATGGGCCATACAACATCACCAAGGCCATCAGTGAAAATGCCTTTGAGCTCAGCATCCCACCGTTCCTTGGTATGCACCCAGAGTTCAATGTAGATCACCTTCAGCCATAGTTTCCACCATTGTTGGACACATCTGACATTGCAAAAAAGCTCATACCAACAGAGCTCAACCCGGACTACATGGAACGGGTCACAAATAATAAGATCATGGACACACAGATCAAGAACACTCACCAACAGACGATACAACTATAATGAGTTATCAAAGCTGGCTAGCTCCTTCACGAGGGCAAGTGGTTCATGAGGGACTAGGTTCAACATAAATTTCCTCACGCCATGGAGGCTCTGCACATGATGGGGACCATTGCTTCCTAAGGGGGGAGGAATGATCCAGGTGGATATTGGTGGCCACCTGCCTATTCCACCTAGACCCCCCAGTCAATTTCATCTGTTTCCTTATTCATTTTAGCATTTACTATTTTTAGTAATTTTTTCGGGTCCTAAACTTTCGGAGCAGTTTGGACCCCCTGAATGATGTTTTTTTTGGGGTCTACGGCAGGCTAATAGCCCTGAGCAAGGGCTTGCGATAAAACCTGTAGTACTTAAAGATTCCTTTCCAACAAGGTATCGTACATGCCAAATAGAGATAATATGACCAAGTTACGACCCCGGGAAGTTGGCTTGCCAAACTAACCCCAACGGGGCCCACAAACTCTTGGTGTTACATCTCCTGGGGTTAGGGCTTTGGTTGTTTATGGTTTTCTCATGTTTTCCAATAATAAATAGGCCCTTGAGCCTCATTGTAGCATAGTTCAGAGGCATGTAGTCACCATGTCTCTTTTCAGAGATAATCTACCATCACCCGAGATATCTTATTTCCATTATGTTTGTAAGCATAGTTCAACATTTTTCTATTAATGAAATGAAGTGTTTTTTGCTGCATCTCTGTGTTTATGATTATATTTGTAAGTTTTTGCGTTCCTACTTAAGTTTAGATCAATCCTAAATGCCAAACCTGACATACTCCCTATGCATGAACTTCACTCTTACTCAAACCCTTGTTGTTCTGTGATGTAGGGGCATTGGTAAACCTCGAATGACCGAGAAGGTCAAACCTTTTTACTAGAGGAGTTGGTTCATCAAAGTGTGGGTTTGTTGAATAGATTAGGAAAAATATTATTTATTTGATAGCAATGTAATCTATTTGGTTGTTAATATCATCCAGGTGGATATTGGTGTCCACCCACCTATTCCACCTAGACCTCTAGTCAGTTTCATCTATTTCCTTGTTTATTTCAACATTTACTATTTTTTAGTAGTTTTTTTGGTCATGAACTTTCATAGCAATTTTGACTCCCTAAACGACATTTTTTTGAGGTCCGCAGCAGGCCCATAACGTGTTGCAAATCCTGTAGTACTCAAAGAGACCTTTCAAATAAGGTATCATATGCACCAAACATAGATAATATGACCAAGTTAAGACCTTAGGAAGTTCGCTACCCAACTAACCTGAACAGGGCCCACAAACTCTCGGCGTTCCATCTCCCGGGGTTAGGGTTTTGGTTGTTTATGGTTTTCCCTTGTTGTTCAATAATAAATAGGCCCTTGAGCCTCATTGTAACATAGCTCAGAGACATGTAGCCACCACATCTCTTCCCAGAGATGAGCTACCATCGCCTGAGCTAGTTTATTTACACTATGTTTGTAAGCATATTTAAATATTTTGATATTAATGAAAGAAAGTGTTATTTCTGTCGCATCTCTATATTTATGGTTATATCTGTAATTTGTTGCATTCCTATTTAAGTTCAGATCAGTGGTATCAGAGTGGTCTGTCCTTTCTATGTTTTTCTTTGTATGTCCCCAACGAGGTCAGGGTATAAGGAGTCAGGGCTCGATCTGGCTGAACCTTTGCAAGACGAGCCTCACAAACCATGATGGCCTCCTATGGCAGAAGAAAAGAAAGACGAGGGGGAAGGAAATCCTATCAAAATATTTCTTGAGGAAGCCCTCGAATCACAGAGGAATGAAATAATGGATAACCTTGCCCAAATCCTTTGACAACAACCCACATGCAATGCATATTCATCCCGTAGCCACTTTGGAGGCGCCACTCCTTTTAAGGTACAAGTTAACTTTTACATTGCCATATATGAGGGCTAGATAGATGCAAATGCTGTAGATGGTTGAATATGTTGGAAGGATATTTTTTAGTTCATGAATTTTCCAATCGGGAAAAGAGTACTTTTTCACTTCTCAAAGCCACCCCACACGTCAATGATTGGTGGGAAACCTACTGTGAACAAAAGGATGACAGAGAACCCTCACTGTTTTCACCTGCACCCAGTTGGGATTCTTTCTAAGATGCCATTAGGGATAAATATTACCTTGTCGGGAGCTATGAAGGTAAATGCATAAAGTGGACCATGCTACGATAGGGAAGGGACCAAGATGTGCCGGAGTTCACAAATGTTTTCCATACCCTCCACCAAGAAAAGGGTATCAAGGATTCTAAGTAGAATTTGGTACTTAAGTACCACAGCTTCCTGCACAAGTACGTCTAGGACGAGATAGAGTTCCTAGACTTCTCCTCGCTCGGCACAACATACCGATACACTGTCAAGATTGAGCAGAATTTTAATCAAAAGAAGCGAGACTTTAGATTTGTGAATCAGAAGCAAGGAAAAGGCGCCCTCAAACCATACGGAAAAAGACAAAGCCAAGGCGGGTTGACCCAGGACAACCCGCCAAAGCCATGAGAAAAGAACAACACCCTAAAGACAAAGAAGGACATGGGAAAACGATGTGATTTCGGTAAGAGCTCCACTCACAACACAAGTGAGTGCTGGGCCAAGCAATCACTGGTGTCCAAGCTAAAGGCTTCCGAATCAAATGCATGTTCCAACTCTGAGTCAGAACCTGTCAAGGGGAATGACAAAGCGAAGTATACCATTAGCATGGAGCCCAGTGCCACCATGGCCACCACCAAGATCTAGAAGTATGAACCTGAAGATCCAGAGGAGGGGGAACACTTATTCCACTAACAAATGTGGGTGAAGGGTTCTCCGCTGCAGTTCATCATAAATAGCAGGAGCCAAAAGAACCTAATTTCAGCGGAGGTCATGAAGTGGCTGGGCCTACCGAAGAAAACACATCCGATACCGTACACCATTGGGTGGCTTCATCAAGGACGAGATCTTCACGTCAGCCAAAAGTGTTGCCTTCCCTACAGCATCAAGCCCTTCACGGATGAGGTATTGTGTGATGTTGCTCCTCTTAAATTGTGATGTACTATTAGGACAGGCATACTTGTGGAAGCAACATGCTGTATATGAGTCTAGAACTCACTTTGTAATTATTACTTTGGGAAATAAGTTGTACAAGATATAGGATATAGCATCACCTGCCGCCATCTCTTTGATCACTGCAAAGCAATGCATTAAGATCACTTCCGAGACCAGGAAATTTGTTTTCCTTATGATTTTCCTCAAGGAAAGAAGAAGGTTGTGGCCATGGATTCTAGACAGGGCTCCTCCGCACAATAGCAATAGATGGACATGGTCGTGGAAGAGTATAAGGACATTTTCACCTCATCTACAGGGGTACCACTGCATTGTCAGGTCAAGCACTCCATCGATCTGACCCTGGGTGCCTCGCTACCCAATGGAATGATCTATTGATGCTCTGTTCTGGAGAGTGATGAGATCAAGAGGAAAATTTAGGAGTTGTTGCAGAAAGGGCACATTAAGACATGCTGATCATCCTGTGGGAGCCCAATTGTATTGGTACAGAAGAAGGTAGGGACCTGGAGACTCTGTATTGGCTATCGGGCACTGAATAAGATCACTGTCTAGAATAGGTACCTAATCCCATGGATTGACGACCTTCTTAACCAGCTCAAGGGGGCCAAATATTTCAACAATATTGAGTTGAAGTTTGGTTATCACTAAGTGCCTATCAAATCCTATGATGTGTGGAAGACTGCCTTCAAATCCAAGGAGGGCATTTTCGAATGGTTGGTCATGCCTTTTGGGTTGAAGAATTCCCCCGCAACCTTCATGAGACTGATGGAGGAAATCTTGAAACCCTTCACCATTGCATTCATGGTGGTGTGTTTAGATGACATCTTAATCTTTAGCCAGAGTTGGTAAGAACACCTCCACCATATTTGACAGGTTCTTCAAACCCTGTGACAACACAAGCTGTGTGCCAATTTGGAGAAATGCACTTTTGGCATGACCCAGGTTCAATATATGGGATACATAATTGATGAGTAGGGTGTGCATATGGACTCAGGAAAGATACACATCATTCGGGATAGGCAATACCCAACCACTCTAACAAAGCTTCAAAACTTTCTAGGTCTTGCCAATTTCTACCGCAAGTTCGTGTTGGGGTTCTCTCATATCACTTGGCCTTTAAGTCAAGTCACCAAGGGCGGAGTGAAAGAAATTTTTTTTTGGTGTGAAACTTGACATAAGGCATTTGTTGACTTGAAGCATTGCCTCTGCTCTACACCAAAGATCACATTACCAAACCTACAACAACCATTTGAGATTGAGATAGATGCCTCTAACTATGCTATTGGTGCAGTTCTTACTCAATAGGGGCATCCAATGGCTTACCACAGTGAGAAAATTTTAGACACAGTCCAAAAGTATCCCACTTATGGCAAAGAAATGTATTCCATTGTGTAGGCCTATCGTAAATGGAAGCATTACATTATGGGGAAGGGCCATCCACACAAACCACCGATCCCTACAGTTCATACAAACACAAGGGAAGTTGCAGAATGATCGCCATTAGAAATGGTCCACATTGAACACTAAGTACAAGAAGGCAACACCAATAATGTTGTAGAAGGCCTCAGCCGACCACCAAGCTTGGTGCTGATCACTGTGCTCAATTCCTGTGGGCACGAGACCTTGGGGCGACCACGTCTTTACAAGAGCGATCCAAAATTTGGCAGCACATACCATACACTCCTAGAAGGTAAGAAAGTTCCAAATTTTCACTTTCAGGATGCACTATTATGCCACCTAGGACACATCTGTGTTCCTTCACACGAGTGTTCCAAGATGATTTTGGAGGCACACTGCAGTCGGTTCACTAGACATTTCAGGGTAGAAAAAACAATGGTAGTCCTGCAGAAGTATTTTTATTGTTTGAACATTCGTCAAGATGTGGGGAGGTACATTAAATCTTGCACTGCTTACGCCATTTCCAAACCAACCATCAAGACACACAACCTATATACTCCTCTTCCTACTTCTAGTAGACCTTGGGAGTCCATCTCCATGGATTACATGTTGGGCCTTCCTTATTCGAAGCACGACAATTACCGCGTTTTCATGGTCATCAACATATTCTCTAAGACAACCATTAAGGTGCCCTGTAAGAAGAGTATCATAGAAGAAGCCACTACTAAAGTCTTATTTGAGCGAAGGTGGCTAAACTTCAGGATCCCACAATCCATTGTCTTAGATCGGGACAATAGATTCCTGAGTGCTTTTTACTCAAATCTCTAGTTGATGCTGGATACCAAACATACTAAGTCCACAACTTTCCATCCCCAAACTGATGGCCAAACAGAGGTCGTCAACATGATGATCATACACATTCTGTGCATGTACAACTTGAAGCATCCAAACACATGGGATGAAAGCCTCCCCTATGTCCAACATAGTTACAATAGAACTCTCCATAGCCCCTTTCAGGTAGGGATGGGATTTCAGCCATTATGCCACATTGATATGGCCATACCATTTGCAGCTACTCAGACATATTTGGAAAATCCTATAGTACTCGGAGAAAAATTTCCAACAAGGTATCATATGGCCAAATGGAGATAATATGACCAAGTTACAACCCCTGGAAGTTCGCTGCCCCACTGACCCCAACAGGGCCCACAAACTCTTGGTGTTCCATCTCCTGGGCTTAGGGTTTTGGTTGTTTAGGGTTTTTCCTTATTTCTCAATAATAAATAGGCCCTTGAGCCTCATTGTAACACAGTTCAGAGGCATGTAGCCACCACATCTCTTCTCACAGATAAGCTACCATCGCTCGAGCTATCTTATTTCCATTCTATTTGTAAGCACAATTCAATATTTTTCTATTAATGAAATGAAGTGTTTTTCTACCGCATCTCTATGTTTATGAATATATTTGTAAGTTGTTCCATTCTTGCTTAAGTTCAGATCAGTGGTATCAGAGCGGTTTTCTCTTTCTTTGTTTTTCTTTGCATGTCCCCAACGAGGTCAGGGTATAAGGAGTTAGGGCTTGATCTGGTTGAACCATTGCAAGATCAGCCTCACAAAACCTGACGATCTCCCATGGTGGAAGAAAAGAAAGATGAGGGGGCAAGAGATCCTTTCAAAATGTTTCTCGAGGAAACCCTTGAGTGATAGAGGGATGTGGTGATGGATAACTTTATCTAGATCCCTTTTCCATTCTATTTGTAAGCATATTTCAGTATTCTAATATTAATAAAATAAAGTGTTATTTCTGTTGCATCTCTGTATTTATGGTTATATCTGTAATTTGTTGTGTTCCTACTTAAGTTCAGATCAATGGTATCATAGTGGTCTTCCACTTCTATTTTTCTCTTTGCATGTCCCCAACGAGGTCAGGGTATAAGGAGTTAGGGTTTGATCTACTTGAACATTTGCAAGACCAGCCTCGCAAACCATGGTGGCCTCCTATGGCGGAAGAAAAGAAAGACAAGGTGGCAGGAAATGATATCAAAATATTTCTTGAGGAAGCCCTCGAACGATAGAGGAATACGATGATGGATAACCTTGACTAGATCCTTCGACAACTACTCACATGCGACACATCTTCATCCAACAACCACTCTGGAGGTGCCACTCCTGTTAAGGTACAAGCTAGCTTTGATATTCCCATATTTGAAGGCTAGATAGATGTAGACATTGTAGATGGTTGAATATGCTGGAAGGATATTTTTTAGTTCATTACTTTTCCAATCGGGAAAATATTACTTTTACACTTCTCAAAGTCACCCCACACGTCAAGGATTGGTGGGAAACCTATTTTGAACAAAAGGATGAGAGAGAATCCTCACTTTTTTCACCCACACGCACTTGGGATTCTTTCTACGATGCCATCAAGGAAAAATATTACCCTGTCGAGAGCTATGGAGATAAATACATAGAGTGGACCACACTACGACAGGGAAGGGACCAAGATGTGTTGGAGTTCACAAATGTTTTCCGTACCCTCCGCAAAAAATTGGGTATCAAGGATTCTGAGTTGAATTTGGTACTCAAGTACCGTGGCTACCTGCACAAGTACATCTTGGACGAGATAGAGTTCCTGGATATCTCCTCGCTCGGCACAATATATCGATACACTGTCAAGATTGAGCATAAGTTTAAAGAGAAGAAGTGAGACTTTGGATCTGCGAATCAGAAGTAAGGTAAAGGTGCCCCCAAACCATAGAGAAAAAGCCAAAGCCAAGACTGAGTGACCAAGGACAACCCGCCAAAGCCGCGAGCAAAGAACAACACCCCGAAGATAAAGAAGGACATGTGAAAACAATGTGAATTCCATAAGAGCTCCACTCACAACACAAGTGAGTGCCAGGCCAAGAAGTCACTGGTGCCCAAGATGAAGGCTTCCAAATCATACGCATGTTCCGACTCTGAGTCAGAACCTGAAAAGGGAATGACAAAGAAAAGTAGGTCATTGACACGGAGCCTAGTGCCACCGTGGCCAACACCAAGATCTAGAAGAACGAGCTTGAAGATCCAAAGGAAAGGGAACACCTCTTCCGCTCATAGATGTGGGTGAAGGGTTCTTTGTTGAAGTTCATTGTTGACAAAGGGAGCCAAAAGAACCTCATTTCAGTAGGGGTTGTGAAGCGGCTGGGCCTACCGACAACAACACATCCGCAGCCGTACACCATCAGGTGGCTTCATCAAGGATGCAACCGTCACGTCAGTCAGCAATGCCACCTTCCCTACAACATCAAGCCCTTCACGGATGAGGGATTGTGTTATGTTGCTCCTCTTGAAGTTTGTGATTTATTATTAGGAAAACTATACTTGTGGAAGTGAGATGCTGTATATGAGTCTAGACCTCCATATGTGATTATTACTTTGGGCAATAAGTTGTAAAAGATACCAGAGATAGCCCCGCCTACCGCCATCTCTTTGATCACGAAAGAAATGTAGTAAGATCATTTCCAAGACCAGGAAATTGGGATTCTTTATGATTCGCCCTCAGGGAAAGAAGAAGGTTGTGGCCATGGTTTCTAGACATGGCTCCTTTGCACAACAACAACAAATGGACAAGGTCGTGGGAGAGTACAGGGACATTTTCGCCTCACTTATAGGGGTACATCTACATTGTCAGGTCAAGCACACCATCGATCTGACCCCAGGCATGCCATTACCCAATGGACCGATCTATCGACACTCTAATTTGGAGAACGATGAGATCAAGAGGTAAATTTAGAAGATGTTTCATAAATGGCACATCAAACCAAGCTCATCACCCTGTGGGAGTCTGATTGTATTGCTACAAAAGAAGGATGGAACCTAGAGAATTTGTATTGAATATCGGGTGCTGAACAAGATCATTGTTCGGAATAGGTACCAAATCCCATAGATTGATGACCTTTTGGACCAACTCAAGGGGGGTCAAATATTTTAGAAAAATTGACTTGAAGTCCGGTTATCATGAGGTTCCTACCAAACCCTCTGATGTGTGGAAGGCTACCTTCAAATCTAAGGAGGGATTTTTTGAATGGTTGGTCATGCCTTTCAGGTTGACGAATGCCCCCACAAACTTCATGAGATTAATGGAAAACATCTTGTGAACCTTCACCAATGCATTTTTGGTGGTGTATTAAGATGACATCTTGATCTTCAGCCAAAGTTGGGAAGAGCACCTTGACCATATTCGACAGGTCCTTCAAACCTTGAGACAACACAAGATGTGTGCAAATTTGGAGAGATGCACTTTTGGCATGACCTAGGTTCAATATCTTGGGTATATCATTGATGAGTAAGGTGTGCATGTGGACCCAGCCAAGATACAAGTCATTCAGGATTGGCCAACCCCGACCACTCTAACAGAGCTCCACAACTTTCCGGGTCTTGCCAATTTCTACCGCAGGTTCGTGTTGGGGTTCTATCATATCACTTGGCCTTTAAGTCAAGTCACAAAGTGTGGAGCGAAAGAAACGTTTTTTTGTTCAAAACCCAATAGAAGGCATTTTCTGAGTTGAAGGATTGCTTCTGTTCTGCACCAGTGCTCACATTACCATACCTGCAACAACCATTTGAGATTGAGACAGATGCCTCCCACTATGCTAATGGTGCAGTTCTTACTCAGCAGGAGAATCCATTAGATTACAACAGTGAGACAGTTTCAAACACATTCCAAAAGTATCCCACTTACGACAAAGAAATGTATTCCATTGTGCAGGCCTACCGTCAATGGAAGCATTACATTATGGGGATGGAAACAGTCATCCACATAGACCGCCGACCCTTGCAATTCATACAAACACAAGGGAAGTTGAAAAATGATTTCCATCAGAAATGGTCCACATAATTGTAACAATTCCACATTGGGGTGAACCATGGTGATTTGGTTTCTTCATGTGTATATTTTCTTATTATTTGTTTTGGAGTTGCAGTTATTACAGTTGCATTCGATTTCCATACAATGATGGTTTTTGGTTTGATATGATATGCTTAAGTGATTAGTGTAATGTGGTGAAGTGATTTATGAATATTAAAAATAAAAGAACATAATAATACCACATCTCCACATCCAAAAAGGTTGCAGAAACTTGGTTCTGCATCCTCCCATAGTCACTTTGGGTGAGACTGTGATATGCTTGCAGGATGTTGCCGAAAGGGCTAGGGATTGAGGGTTTTGTTGCTGCGCAATATAGATCGAACCTGGGTCAACCCAAACAAAACCAACAAATGGTTCCATTTCCTAGACCAGGATCTATTTGAGGGATATGTGGATGTGGAACCCATCGAAGAAAGAGATTCAAGGCTTGATAGAACTAAAAGAGTGCGAATTTGTGAATCAAGAAAATAAAAACCATCGTCTTACATCCGAAGCTTGGTTACATAAGTATATTTTTACAGATCAATAAGAGAATTTCTTTTCCTCATTTCCTTTCGAGCTGTACAACTGGATTCGAGGTTGACTGGAAGGAAGAATTGTTTTAAAGGTGAAGAACCTATGGTGTGGACTCTTGAACTAATACAATGACTTAAGAGCACTGACAATAGATTTTCAAGGGATGTCGATTTATGGATTGATAGTGTCTTGGGAGGATTCATTACTGAGTTTGCAGTAGACTCGAATGTGTCCTACAACAAAGTAGAATGATGATTCTTCAAAGGATTGCAAGGTAAATATTTAAAATCTCTGAACTTTGGATTAAGATGCTTCTTTGTGAAAAGGGAGTTTTACAGATGCAATCAGGTTTCTAGTTTACTTATGTTTGGAAGAAGAGAGAATACATTTGAATAGATATGGGAACAACGTGAAGTGGAAAGAGATATAGAGTAGATACCAGAAAGAGATCCCATGGACAAGACTCAAATAAGTTCATAGAGCTTGATTACAACCCTCTTTTGAGTGAATCTGAAAGTGAAGAAAGCCTCCGTGATTATCCTCAGGTAACTCCACAATATTTACCCTTCCATCCTGAGAGTTCATAGAATCAGAACCCAGTAACAGCCAGGGTATTTTTGGCTCTCCCCCTCCCCCTCCAATAAGAAGTATGGCTGATGATATTAAGCTACCCGTTTTCAAAGGAATTGGATTGGAGGATCTAGAAGAGTTTTGGTTTTTATGTGAAGCAGTATGGACAACAAAGAAAATCAACGATGAGAATATAAAGAAAGTGCAGCTCATTATGAAATTTTGAGATAGGTCATCATGGTATATGAAGTATTCAAATTATCAGATCAAAACATTTGCAGATATTAAAACAACACTGATAAGAGCGTTTTAGAGAACGAAGTTTGAGTCACTGTGCATCACTGAGTTGAAAGAGATCAAATAGAAACCTACTGAGTCTCTTTTGGAGTTTGATCAAATATTTTAGGTGTTATTGGATCAAGTAAGCTTTGACGTAGCTCCGTAACAACATGATGAATGGTTATAGTTAAGCTGCTTCTGCATATCAGATTTCCAATAATGCAACAAAAGATAGGAAGTCAAGCTGAAGCTCTAGAAATTGCGATAAAATTGGAAGCTTTGCCTATAGGAGTTACTAATACATGCATGAAACAAATTTAGAGTCAGCTGGTGAACCTAACCTTGAAGTTACAAGACATCAAGAAAAGAAAATAAGTTAGAGAAGAAGTATGGTGTACGAAGTGCAAATCAGAGGGTCATTCTAAAGAACAATGCCCTATTTTTGGAAATTACATGGATACTAGAGCATCGAATCCTTTGAATGTAGCATCCAGCATGTGGTGCGAAATATGTAAGACTAGAACCAAACATCATTCAAAAGACTGTTACTTGTTACAAAAATATGTACAGACTCCGAGGAATGTACATTGCAAATTTTGTAAATTGGTAGGACATGATGAGAATAATTGTCGGGCTTACGTAATAATGATGGAGCATGGTGTTGACACTTATAGAATGAAAGCAGAAGAACATGAACATGAGGACAATGGACAACGCGATGGTGGAGGAGGTTACTAAGGAAGAGGTCGAGGTGGTGGAGCTGGTCGAGGACGTGGACATATCATTTGCTATAATTGCGGCCAACTAGGTTATTTTGTGAGATATTGTCAGAATCCCACAATGACATGTAAGTACTGTAAATACTTTGACCATGTAATTGAATAATGTCTTGTACTTATGGTGAAGATGCAAGAAAAAAGGAAACAACAACCGACACAAAATATTCAAATGATGACTGCTGAAAGGAGGTTTGGCGAACCTTGAATTAGTATTGTCACTAGAAGTGGATCTGCAATCGGTAGTGATAAAGAGAATGGAAGGAAAGAATCTGAAAGTGCACGGGGTAGAAAGACTGTTGAGAAAGTTATTGTTTTTGATAGTCAGAAATAAAAAGAAGTATTTGTGGAAGCAAAACGAAGTTTTATGGATGCTAAAGGTTCGACCTCTAGTGCATAGCCAAAACCCAACCATAAAATAATCTACGACATGTCATCAACCTCGAGAGAGGATCGAGTTTCGACACAAGACCAGGATTCATAAAATCAAGTAGGTATTTTAAATTCTATTTTGCAAACTTGTATGAAATTGTTAAGAGATCAAAAGGCGGTAGAAGGGATCCAGGTGTTGATAAATTCCAGTGCATCCAAAGAAACATTGCGAAGTGAGATGCACGTAGTCAATAATTTGCACCGACAAAAGAGAACCGGAAGAGAAATGAGGCTTAGTGCACAGATAGGAGTATATGAGATGGATCAAATTATCTTGGATTTGGGATCTGATGCTAATGTCTTGATGAAACAGACATGGTAATTAATGGGTAAGCCGAAGCTACAATGGTCACCTCTTCAGTTAAGGATGGAAAATCAACAAAAGATCTTCCCTCTGGGAAAACTACCAGGTATCACAGTGGATATTGAAGGAGTTCACATTGCTGCTAATTTTGAAGTGATAGAGATCATCGATGATAGTAACCCTTATCCTAAATTTCTTGGAATTGATGGGGAATTTAACAATATGGCCATAATTAACCTAAAGAAGAGACAAATGATATTTGAAGGAAACAATGTGAGAGTAATTGTTCCCTTGGATCCATCAGAAGGAGTAAGATACACATAAACAGTCAAAGAATAATAATGTGCAACTAACATAAACAATATCTATCAAATGAAAACGAATGAACAATATTTTGTTAACTCTATTGCAGAGGGAAAGTTGAGTTGGGAGCGTGATAGTTCTTGTACCTCAGACTCAAAAGAAGAATTAGAAAATGGCAGAATAGGCCACATGAAGTATCCATAAGGCACTGTGCAATAATGACCAAATTAGTTTGCTTTATGGTATCTGAGGTATGTAACCTGCCCTCTTATGATGGCTTAGATGATGTAAATATTTTCTTAATAATTATGAAGAACAAGTTCCATAAAATAAAAGGTTTCCAGCCTTGGATATAGCCTTAAAATCTAACCTTGCTAGATGGTGGAATTCACATGAGAAGAATATAAGAGGTTGGCAGGAATGTCAAAGATTGATGCGGATAAGGTTTGTACGGATAGATACAGAGACAATCCCTAAGAACTGGTATCTAGAAACAGAGCTTTGGCATGGTACAATAAACTGGGCAGCCATGATTGATGTCTTCATATTAACATTCAAATTTGAGGATGATTGTCCATACACAGATTTGGCCCTTCAGATAGTTAAGAAGAAGATCTTTGAGAATGTAACCCCACTAACATGGCAACAACCTGATTGGGTTGCGCAGATAGAAAATGCACTGGAATGATATAACCTTACTGTAGATGAAGAAGAAGATCCTCGCAACATCGACATAGTAGAGTCAAAAGGATACCGCGATGTAACTAGACTCGAGCCAAAGATACCAGATATAATGAAACCACTGAAGACCAAGAAGGTGAACATAGGACCAAAGAGGGAACCTAATTTTGCAACATTAGGAGACTACTGGAATGAAGAGACAGTCAGTAAACTTACATAGTTACTTCATGAATATTAAGAACTATTTCCCACTAAGTTTTCATAAATGAAGGGTATAATAGGAGATCTAAGAGTCATGAAGATTCCCCTTAAGCCTGATGCGAAGCCATCCAAACAAATACCTTACTGATTGAACCATAAGTATAAGGAGAAACTAAAAGTAGAGC
The DNA here is from genome assembly GCA_031772625.1 of Pinus tabuliformis. Lineage (NCBI taxonomy): Eukaryota > Viridiplantae > Streptophyta > Pinopsida > Pinales > Pinaceae > Pinus > Pinus tabuliformis. The sequence goes on from CM062819.1 coordinate 1,276,440,677, forward strand.
TTGATAAGATGATAGCGGCAACAATTATTGAACCAGTAGAAGAGTCAGAATGGGTGAGCCCTATGGTGGTGCAAGAGAAGAAGACTCAACGAGAGATTAGGATCTGTGTTGATCTAAGAAAGTTGAATGATGCATGTTTGCATGATCCCTTCCCTACCCATTTCATAGATGAAGTTCTAGATAATGTAGGAGGTGAGGAAGCTTACTCATTTATAGATGGATTCTTAGGTTATCATCAAATTAGGATTGCACCTGAAGCTCGACATAAGACCACATTTGCTACAGAATGGGGCTCATATCAATACACAATAATGCCTTTTGGATTAAATAATGCCCTTGCTATATTTTCTAGGGTGGTGGTCACCACTTTTAAGGAATACATTCATAAGTTTTTAGAGGTATATTTCAATGATTAGACATTATTTGGATTGTTCAGCAAACATGTTGGAAGTTTAAGACTTATGCTCGACACATGTAGGTAGCAACAGATCTCTTTGAACCTAAAGAAGTACATATTTTGTGTACCTTTCAGCATATTGTTGGGACATATTGTTTGTAAGAAAGGTCCTATGGTGGACCCTGCTAAGATTGCTATCATTGTAGACTTGTCTCCACCTAAGATAGTAAGACATATTCGCACTATGTTGGGACATACTGGGTATTACAGGAAATTCATCAAGGGGTATTCTTAGATCACTATGCCTATGGAGAAATTATTGAAGAAGGATGTAGCTTTTAAGTGGAATGAAGAATGTCAGAAGAGCCTCAACATAATGAAAGAAAAAATGGTAGCTGCACATATACTAGTGTTCCTTGATTGGAATAAGGAATTCCATGTCCATGTGGATGCTTCTTGTATAGCTTTGGGAGTAGTACTGGAACAACCTGGTGTAGGAGAGATTGATCATCCTATAGCTTTTGCAAGTAGAAATTTATCTAAAGTAGAAAAGAATTACACCACTACAGAAAGGGAAGGACTGGCCATGGTATATGCTTTGCATAAGTTTAGAAACTATTTGATGGGGTCACACTTTAAAATTTTTATAGATCATTCTGCACTGAATTATTTAGTTAATAAGTCTATCATAGGAGGGAAGATTTGCAGATGGTTATTGTTATTCTAGGAATATGACTTTGAGATCATTGTTAAACTAGGGGGACTGAATGCAGGAACTAACCATTTGTCAAGACTAGAAACAGGGGAAGAACCAACCAGCATAGAGGATAATCTCCTTGATGCGCAGTTATTTACAATTAGAGTTTCAGATGACCATTTCACATATATAATTCAGTGTTTGAACAAAAGAATGACTCCTTCATAATATACTACGCAATGAAAGAAAGAATTGGTGGTTAAGGAAACTGACTTTTCATTAATAGAAGGACATTTATATAAGATGGGGCTAGATGAGATACTGCGCAAATATGTTCCTGAACATGAAAGAAAAAATATTCTAGAAGAGGCTCATGGGGGTACAACTGGTGGACACTATGCAGGAAAAGCTAATGCATAGAAGATTTTGAGAGCATGCTTGTGGTGGCCTACACCACACAAATATGCAAAAGGGTACTGCCGAGCATGTGATGCGTCAACAAAAAAAGAAAGCCTTCAAGAAGAGATGAGATGACTTTGGTACAACAAGTTACGTTGCAGGCCTTTGATAAGTGGGCCATTTATTTTGTTGGACCTATCAACCCACCTGGAAAGAGGACTGGTGCAAGGTACATGATTACAATGATTGATTACTTGACAAGATGGGCTGAAGCACAACGAGAAAGGGACTGCAGCATAGAGACTTCTATGGAGTTTATTTTTGAGTACATATTGTGTAGATTTGGATGTTCAAAGATTTTGATAAGTGACTAAGGTTCACACTTCCTAAATAAGAGAATTGAAGCATTGCCTGAGGAGTTCCAAGTTTATCATCAAAAGAGTACCCCTTATCACCCTCAGGCCAATCGAACAATAGAAGAATTTAATAAGATTTTGGAGAATGTGCTTACTAGGGTATGCAATGTGAACAGAGATGACTGAGACCTTAGAATTCTAGCAGTATTATGGGCTTATAGGACCACATGTAAAAAATTGACAGGTCAGACACCATTTAGGTTAGTTTATGGACAAGAAGCTATGATGCCCATCCAGTACATCATGCCTAGCTTGAGGATTGCAACTTTTATAGATATGTCAGACCCTGATATAATGAAGGAAAGATTGACACAATTGCTTACTTTAGAGGAAGAAAAATTTATAGTAGGATTCCATTAGTAGGAATAGAAGGCAAGAGAAAAGGCCTAGCATGACAGACTGTTAATTTTAGGTATGTTCTATGCTAGAGAAATTTATTTCAATTTCTTTTCCACATTAGAAATCACATCAGCATAAAGTAAATTGCAGATAAAACATAAATATAAATCGCAGAAGACAAGCCAAGACAAGAGGACACAAGATGTGGTGCTAGCCAGGGACAAACCCCAATGTGGGGAAACCCTTGACCAATTCTTCTTTTATGTTCTTCAAAGTTCAGCAGAGAAAGTGAGAGAGATAGTACATTTACAATAGAAGTCAATCACTTTGACTTTTGATTTCGGCATGAGATCAGTTGAAGACATATTGCTTCAACTGATTCTCTAAGGTGACTCGTTCACCTATCATAGTGCTGCATCTCGTCTATTTTTTGCACATTACCGTGTGACACCTTGCTGTACTGTCACATGTGTTGAACCTTGATGACTGAGCCGCTCTCATCTTCATGCTGCTCTTCATGCTGCATCTTCCATGTTCTTATTCATCATCAAGCTGCCCATGCTCATGATCTCAATCATCATTATGCTGCCCATGCTCATATCATCATGCATCATTATGATGCCCATGCTCATATCATCATGCTTCTTATTATGCTACCCATAATCTCATACATCATGCTGCCTTCCTTCGGAGATAGATGCTTCGGCTGTTTCAGCAGTTCCCGGTAGTTCCGGCAGTTCCGACATTTCTGGCTTTTCCAGTTTTTCCGGATTTTCTTGGTTTTCCGGTATTTCCAGCTTTTCTGGCGTTTCTGGCTAATCAGGTAGTTCTGGCTTTTCCGACAGTTCCAGCTTTTCCGGCAGTTTTGGCTTTTTCGGCTTTTCTGGTATTTCCGGCTTTTCCGGTCTTTCCAGCTTTTCCGATAGTTCCGGCTTTTCCAGCAGTTCCGGCTTTTTTAGCTTTTCCGGTATTTCTGGCTTTTCCAGTGTTTCCGGCTTTTCTGGTAGTTCCGGCTTTTCCAGATTTTCCAGCTTTTCTGACTTTCTGGCAGTTCCATCTTTTTCGGCTTTTCCAGCTATTCCGACTATTCCGACTTTTCCGGCTTTTCGGGCAATTCCAGCTTTTCCGGCTTTTCCGACTTTTCCTTAGGATCTCTCCTCCTACTAAAACCCAAAGACAAGTAGAGAGAGGACGAGATCCAAGTGTGTGTAGAAATGACTTGAAGTCTTCTTCTATTTCTACTAAAAGGTAGAGGTTGAATAGACATGACTGTTGGGCTTCTAAGCTTATATAAGTTGCTGGCCGACTTAACAATTTGTCCATAACATAAATAAATTCATAACTTCATAAATACTTATCGGAATCGGATGATCTTTAGATCAATCCTACACCTCTCAATGAGAGGGATCCGATAAAAATATTAGCTGCCATAAATAATATGACCCACATGGAGTTTGGCCCTAGTTGCCAATTTTAACACTCCCTCTCAACTAGGGAGAACTCCAACCACTGATCCATATGTCCAACTGTACAATCTCTGCTATCAGTGCCCTGCACTGCTCTGCTCAGCTCTGCTAGCTCTACTCAGCTCTGCTGGCTCTGCTTAACTCTGCTGGCTCTGATCTGCTGGCTCTGCTCTGCTCTGCTGGCTCTTCTTTGCTCTGCTGAGCTCTGTTGGCTTTGCTCTGCTCAGCTCAGCTCTGCTGGCTTTGCTTTACTCTGCTCAGCTTTGCTGGCTCTACTCTGCTCTGCTGACTTTTCTCTGCTCAACTTAGCTCTGTTGAACCATGAAGAAGAAGAATTGATCGAGAATGTGTCATACCATTCTCCACTGACCCGAAGTCAATCTCAGAGTGTGTACCACTAGTCCCAGACTAGTCCTCAACCGACCCAAAGTCAGTGTCATAGTAGGTACAACTCCTACCACTGGTCGTAGACCAGTACTCTACTGACTCGAAGTCAGTCTCAGAGTATGTACCACTGGTCCTAGACCAGTCCTCAACTGACCCGAAGTTAGTGCCATAGTGGGTACAACTCCTACCACTGGTCCTAGACCAGTGTCATTGATCCCAGATCAATGAAGGTCATCTTAGCATAGGGAGTACGGTAGATACAGCGATGCGTCCATCGGTACTACTATGGTCCCTATCCTCATTTCCCTTCTCATTGATCGGATGAGAGGTACTTCCCATGAGTCCCAAACTGCATGGGTAGGATTCCTCGACAGGAGAACTTAGTCAATCCTATCCTCATAGGAGAACTAATCATCCTGCTACATAATTGTCATGGAAAACACATCATCCAAACCTCACAGGAGAATTGATCATCCTGCTACACAATCATCATGGAGAAAACATCATCCAGACCTCACAAGAGAATTAATCATCCTGCTACACAATCGTCATGGAGAACACATCATCCAGACCTCACAAGAGAATTAATCATCCTGCTACATAGGAGAGCGAATCATCTTGTCCCACAAGAGAGCGAATCATCCTGTCCACAGGAGAGCGAATCATCCTGTCCCAGTGCGCACCACCAGGGGAGGGTGAGTCACCCTGTGGTCGTATGTTGCTCCAGTAAGAACCACAAGCCCCCAGATCTCCTAGAGCTCAGTGTATACAATATGCAGGACCCTTGTACAAGGGTCTCTTGATGACTCCAAGTCGTTCGGGAAAATCACAGATTTGATCCTTCCCCCAGGGCTTAGACAAAGTGTAGCGACCTGTACATCATCTCATAGCAATGGAGATTCCTTGCTCATAGACTTACCATATCCCAGATAAGGTAGTATCTGATGTCTATTTGTTGGAGCAATCGTCAAAGATGGGATTCCTCAATAATCGAATCCCACCTTTGGTTGTCACAGAGAATCACAATGGTACAAACAAATCACTTGAAGAGCTTCCCCAACCAGGCAGCTTCATACGAGATCATACTCGTAGATATGTATCTGGTCTTAGCGGTGCTTATAACAACCAACTTCTGCTTCCTGCTCATCCATGATATTGAAGTAGAATCCAAAGAGAAACAACACTAAGAAGTGCTCTAGTGATCCTCCACACTGCCTGCCTAATCAGCATTCGAGTAATCATGCAGTTTCATATTTCTGGCAGTGTATCTCAATCCATGAGAGATTGTGCCCCAAAGACATCTCAGAAGATTCTTAGCACCAATCCAGTGAGGTTCAACCAAATATGAGCTGACCATGCTAACTGCAAAACATATGTCTGGACGGAAGTTCACCAAGAACATCAACGCGAATGAGTTTATGAGATTTAAAGGCATTTCCCAAATCTGGTCCGACATCACTACCATATAACTTTTGAAAGTTAAGATCCTCGAGGTAGTCACATGCTTGCAGTTCACCATTCCACATTTGGAATCCAAATCCTTCTTACTTTTTCAAATGAGAGGCTCTGCACCTGTTAGAAGGAGGTCGTCCTCATAAGGTGCTGGTATGAGAGGTCTGTCAGCCACAACCTTTGGATGGTTTGGATGCGTTTCACTCCTAGTGAATCTCAGTGTTATCAGACAGCTATTGATCCTCTCATACTATGTCCAGGGTGTTTTGCTTCAAGCCATAGAGGGCTTTCTTCCATCTGCATATGCAAGATTCCTAATTATCAATCTCAGACCCCTTGGCTTGTTCCAGACCTGTGGACCTGCTACATGAGGGGAATGGTCCCCTTGTATGATTTTCCTTCGGTACATCTCAGGCATGTACTTTCATGCTCCTTTTGAATTCAAGCATCCCTGTCACCATCTGACTCATAGACCTTCAGTGCTACGTGACAATGGACATGGTCCCTAGTGGACTTCCTGCAATTTGATACAACCCTGAACTCAAAAACAGCTTTGAAAATTCTATTTCCAAACACGTACCTTTCCATCGATGAGTGCCACCCTGAAACCTTTGACTTCCATTTTCGAGATGGATACCAGGTTCTGCTTGCGATCAGGTACATAAAAGTGATTCGGGGTTCCTTACTTTCTTTGAAGAGTCGACCATTTCCTTGATGACTTGCATTACCTTCGGACACTCCTTCGCATAATGGCCGAACTTATTGCAACCAAGGCATCCACCTTTCCTTCAACCCTTAGATCCAAACTTCCCAATGAAGTGATCTTTAGATGGGCCATCAGAAACTTCCATGTTATGCTTCGACTTCACCCTTTGTGAACTTAGAAGAGAGATGTGGAACCCATTGATCCTTTTGTCTTGTTCCTATTGTCTTTGGTGATTGCTCTTTCACTCTTGCTTGGGCATTGTCTTCACCTCGCCTCTGATACCATGTTAATTGTAGGTATGTTATATGCTAGAGCAATTTATTTCAATTTCTTTTCCACATTAGCAATCACATAAGCATAAATTAAACTATAGATAAAGCATAAATATAAATCGCATAAGACAAGCCAAGAAAAGAGGACACAAGATGTGGCGCTAGCCAGGGACAAACTCCATATGGGGAAACCCTTGATCAATTCTTCTTTATGTTCTTCAAAGTTCAGCAGAGAAAGTGAGAGAGATAATACATTTATAATAGAAGTCAATCACTTTGACTTTTGATATCGGCATGAGATCGGTTGAAGACATATTGCTTCAACTGATTCTCTAAGGTGACTCGTTCACCTATCATAGTGCTGCATCTCGTCTATTTGCTGTACATTACCGTGTGACACCTTGCTGTACTGTCACATGTGTTGAATCTTGATGACTGAGCTACTCTCATCTTCATGCTACTCATCATGCTAAATATTCCATGGTCTTATTCATCATCAAGCTACCCATGCTCATGATCTCATTCATCATTATGCTGCCCATGCTCATATCATCATGCATCATTATGCTGCCCATGCTCATATCATCATGCATCATTATGCTACCCATGATCATATCATCATGCTGCCCATGATCTCATACATCATGCTGCCTTCCTTCGGAGACAGATGCTCTAGCTGTTTCGGCAGTTCCCGTTAGTTCCGGCTTTTCCGACAGTTTCAGCTTTTCTGATAGTTTCGATAATTCCGCCATTTCTGGATTTTCCAGCTTTTTTAGCTTTTCTAGCTTTTTTGGCTTTTCTAGTATTTCTGGCTTTTCCGGCATTTTTGGCTTTTCCGGCTTTTCCGGTAATTTCGACTTTTTTGGCAGTTCCAGCAGTTCTAAATTTTTGGCTTTTCGGGTATTTCCAGCTTTTACGGTGTTTTCGGCTTTTCCAGCAGTTCCAAATTTTTCGGCAGTTCCGGCTTTTCCGGAAGTTCCAGCTTTTCCATCTTCTCTGGCTTTCCCAGTATTTTCGGCTTTTTCGGCGTTTCCGGCAGTTCCAGGTTTTCTGGATTTTCCGGTATTTCCTGTTTTTTCGGCATTTCTGGTAGTTTCGGATTTTCTGATAGTTCTGGCTTTTCTGACTTTTCCAGCTTTTCCCTCTTTTCCGACAGTTCCAGCTTTTTCAGCTTTTCTGGCTATTCCGATTTTTTCTGGCAGTTCCAGATTTTCCGGTAGTTCTGGCTTTTCCGGCAGTTCTGGCTTTTCCGGCTTTTCCTTAGGATCTCTCCTCCTACTAAAACCCAAAGACAAGTAGAGAGAGGAAGAGATCCAAGTGTGTGTAGAAATGACTTGAAGTCCTCTTCTATTTATACTAAAACGTAGAGGTTGAATAGACATGACTTTTCGGCTTCTGAGCCTACATAAGTTACTGGCTGACTTAACAATTTTTCCATAACATACATAAATTCATAACTTCATAAATACTTATCTGAATCGGATGATATTTAGATCAATCCTACACCTCTCAATAAGAGGGATCCAATAAAAATATCAGCGTCCATAAATAATATGACCCACACGGAGTTTGGCCCTAGTTGCCAATTTTAACACAGACTTATTAAGTAGAAGAAGTTCGAGGTAGGAGACCTTGTTCTCCTCTATGACAGTAAGTTTGTGAAATTTCTAGGAAAATTCAAGATGCATTGGTTGGGCCCATACATTATCAATCATATTACTGATGGAGGCACACTTCAACTAGCAAAGTTAAATGGAGAATTAATTCAAGGAAGAGTAAATGGCAACAGGTTGAATCTATACAGGCACAACCCTATCCCTACAACTTATCTTTGGAGAAGAAAAGAGAAAATTCTTAGTGCCATCTGTATTTGAAAGTGGGCACTGGACTATAAACTAGGCTACAAAGAGAGCTTCTACGTAGGAAGTTACTTTTCTATAGTCTGGATTATGTCAAAGTTCGTAGGAGCCTCGATGTAAGAGGGGTTGTTCGCTACAATATAGGATGTGTTGAAGTTTGCCGGAAAAATATGACCGTTAAAAAGGAAAGTTAACGTTAAAACACACAAAAATTTTCATTTATGAGGATAGATTGACAAGATCTAGGGATAGATATGCAATTAATAAGCACAATCTAAACACAATCTGAGCTAATGATGAGGTTAGAAATTTAGAATTGTTATAAAAAGGTGCATCCCGCCTAAATTTGGCACTTTTCTGAATTGAGAATTCAAGTCTTGATATTGTGAAGAAGTTGCAAAAAATTTGGCATGAATATCCTACCGACTAAAGAATTCATTCATATATTCAATGAGAAGGGCTTAGCCAGAGTCATGGAAGCAGCAGCTGAAGCAGTAGCTGGTACGCCTGCAAAATCATTTGAGATGCCCGCAACAACATCATCACACACACAGTGGATATCCTCGCGAAAGAAGGTGCCCAAGGAGAAGATAATGAAGAATAAACAAGATAAGAGACCTGTTGAGTAGCCCAAACAAGTGAGAGATAATGAAGAAGAAGCAGAGAAGGTGAAAATTAAAATGGATGGCGCAACTTTTCCATTGCCTCTACCACCATATATTCCACCTAGAAAACCAAACACAAAACCTGTAAAAGAGTTCAAGGATGCGAAGATGGCACCTTCACACCTTTATTTATGGATTCAGTGCCATTTTAGGGAGAAATCCTTGGGAAAATTCGCAGTTGAAGTTCGCAGACTACAATTTCAATGACAGGAAGAAATACTCGCAGTTCACACCAGACAGATACTTGAAACAATTGCACTACCCTGAGAGTGGTGTGACAAGGTTAGATTCATAGTATCGGGCGACTCGATTGGCACAATCAGGATTACTGAACATGTCGAATGTGCTGTAGTTTGGCAGAAGTCTAGGGAGCACAGCCCGTGTAGGACAATTGCTCATGCTGGTGCACGATGGATGCTCATGGATGGGGAAGAGGATCCTTATAAACAAAATGCTAATATGGAGAATCAAAAGACTACTGTATCAAGGGTGGAACCCCATAGAATAATTTTTTGGGAAAGACTAGGACAAAGAAATAGCCAAAAACATGAAGAAGAAGTTTGGACTGATAAAAGGGTAGCGAGGTTATGATATCAACTCAATTAGTGACCAGGGAGTTCACTTCGCAACATATATACTGGCTGGGAATATTATGAGGAAGTGGCGGGCTAACGAAGTCCCTACATCAGTGGTTTCATTAGCTGCACAGTGCGCTAATGGGGTTCAATACAACTAGGCTGCATATCTATGCCAGGAGTTTCTAGATGACTACCACAAGGTTCAAGAGAAAGGTACTAGATTTCATTACGCATGGTTAATTTTAATAATTGTGACGTTGGCATGGAGAGATCCGGAGGATTCACAGTCCTCTTCGATAACTTCAGATGCTTATGAAGACACATGATATGCCTTGCTATGGTATACCACTAAAAGATCGGGAGCAGAAGAGAACATGATGTTTTTTGTGTTATATCATATAGAATTAGATATGTTAGTGAATCAATACCCTTGCCTTTCGCCAAGCTTATACGAGTAGTATAGCTCTGTCGTGAAGTTTAAGGTCGATTTCCACAAAATTTATATACATGCTCGCAGAGATGCAAAGAAGAAATGGCATCCCTTGCCATATTTAGTAACAAAAGATGATCTCCTAGCACATGTACAATAGCGGGCCACCAAATGGATGACTACGTTGGAGACAGCGGCAGAGGATAGTTCGACAGAGGAGGAAACGACGCAACATGGGGAAGTGAGCGAAAAGGATAAGGATAAGGTTGAGCAAGAATCAGAAGAGGAGGAGCAACACGATGAGGGTCACCAGGATCCTCCTGAAGGTGATGAGAAGAACAAATAATCAGAAAAGATAGAGATTGACCCAGCTGTCGTAGAGAAGAGGAAATCAGGCGTCAAAGCTGCCACAAGAACAAAAAAGAAACAAAAGGAAGACATGACTAAGGATATAACGCCAGTGGTCCTCACTGTTGGGGACTTAGATCAGGTTGGGGATAGAATTAAGGAAGCAACAACAAAATCATTGAATAGGTTAGAGGATCACTACGACACACTTCTAACATGTGTGGAGGAGCATGTCACAGAACTTAAAATATTAGCACACGCATTTAGACAACTAGTTCAAGTAGTGGAGAAAATTGGACAAGAAAGTCCAGTAGAGCCTACACTTGCAGTGCAGATAGCACTAATACCTACCAGAGCCCTGTAGTTTGACTCCACCTAGGTTAGGAAGCATGCTAAAGAATGGAGGTATGTGAACATGAATATCACAGTAGTACCATTACAGAGATTACACAAGCTGCATTTGAGGATAATAGATGAGCCAAAGCTGCGCGAACAACACACCTCGTAGTTGAACATTCAGGTAGAAAGAGAGCACGATTCGCTACAAAAGAAGCTCTACTAGGTGACCCAAGAAAGGGATCAAGTAGTTCAGAAACAACAGAAGCTGAAGGAAGTGGTCGAAGCCACATCTCAAGAGATTACAGACATGGATGTCCGAGAAGAAGAACTAGTGAAGGACAAGGTCACGAAGCTCAACCTTGCAGTAAAAGGATATAAGGAAAAGATCACCGAAGTAAAATTTCAATATGAGATGAAGATCAGTGACCTACAGATGAAGCTACAGGAAACCACACCACATGAAGTAAGGAAGCAGAGGGACACTGACCTGAAGATTTCAATGGCCTGCATCTCTGCAGCAGTGGCAGATTGTGGGAAGATTTTGGATGAAAGCTTACAAATTTGGAATTCATTGCAAGAAGATCCAAATGTGTAGAAATTACATGAAGACATTCAACATAAGCAATAGTAGCTGGAAGAGATTTGGGCAACTGCGAAGACTTTACCAATCTTGCAGAAGTTCACCAAGATCAATGGGGGCAATTCCCTCCAGAAGAAGATAAAAAAGCTAAGGAAGGAAGAGCAGGTTTTGAAAGAGAGAACCTAGCCATGGAAAGATGAGGCTCTCCAACTGTCCCAAGCAGTGGATGAGAAGCTTCAAGAGATTCGATAAAGGGAGACAACAATGATGCAGAACGCTACAAAATTTGTGACAGAGGCACTACTGGAGGAAGTGCACAATGAAGAGAAGTAAGTCACATAGATTCTGCAGTAGTTCAACAATACCTACAACAATATTGCAACAAAGATCAGAGGCAAATTGGCTGAGTGACTTAGGACGAGTCACATGTGAGTGTTGGGGCCTATTGGGTGCAACCCAACTTGGCCTAGATTTTGACAAAGACTCTACATTTTGTGGAGTGGAGTGCACAATGGAGCATGTAGTAGAGTAGCAAAAAGCGTTGTGGAGCACTTGGAATATGCCGTGTGGTATAAGGGAATCAGAGTGGGTCCAAGCCCCTCCCTTTTGTAAAAGCGTGATATTTGTAAATGGTTTTGGACCATTGTTGCTTGTTTTAGGGAGTCCATGGTATTTGGACCATGGTATTGTAATGATGTAACCCTTCGATGTAATAGTATATATAGGGTAAAATACTAAGAAGATAATCATCCTATCTATCTTTGGATTCATATAAGAAGTTATGGTTGTAATATTGTGATCTGTACTTTGGTAGAGAAGGCGAGGCTCAGTAGCTGAGTGCGCAAAGGCCTGAGTCTGCAGCAGAGTGCGCACACAATCTGCAACTTAGTGCACAGGCAAAGAACTATTTTTTGTACAAAGATTCGTTATATTAAGCAACAGTTCTTATGGACGTAGCCCCACATTAGGGTGAACCACAGTGATTTGGTTTCTTCATGTTGTTGTAGCGGCTGCAACACCCTCCTGAATTTAGGTCTGCATCCAAATTTCAGAGCCTTCCTTGGTTTTTCCCTTTATGGTTGCAAATAATCGGGCTCATTCCATGAGCTCTTGTTGAGTTTTCACACCCTCTTCACTTGATTGATCACCGCTCATCTTTTGGCATGTTGATCGCTATGTCATTCTTGTGAGTTTGTTCTAGAATTTTGAAGGTTTATCTTTATGTGTACGAGTTGTTTTTGCTCTGTCGACATTGGTCACACTCAAACACTAAGTTGTAAACACTATCGCACAAGTGTCATCACGGTAATTCAAAGACATATTTCAACTGTCTCAGTTGTTTCTCTCAACCTTCGAGTTAGTCTCACAGAGCACCTATTGTCTTGTTGGTTTGAGGTGTCTTATCGTCGAGTCGTGCTAAGTGTGTGATCACATTGTCGTGTCTGCACGAGTACACTTGATTTCACACTTAGTCAATTTTCCTGAAAATCTGTCGACCGGAAAACCCTCTGTCAACCAAACCCAATCTCAGTGACCTTGCACTACTGCCCAGAACTGCACAGAGCTTGAGGCTATTCTCTATGTAGCTCGCTTTGTGCAATTCTAGAAATGAGCCAACTGATTGACTCTAGAACTGCACAGAATTTGTTCCAGAAGTCAGTCCACTTTGCACTTCACGCAAGATCTCCCATCAAGCCTCCCGTTGGTCAACTGAAGAAAGAACTTGAGTTGTGACCCTAGGTTGTACTGAGCTCTAAAATTGTACAGAGATGTCCTGCCTTGCCAACCCTACTTCCCCACTCTGCAAATAGCCCAAGAATTGTGTAGATTTGTCCTGTCTAGCCCCTCTTCCTTGCTCTACAACTAGCCCAGGAATTGCACAAAGCTGTCCTATCCTACCCTTCCTTCCTGCTTTGCAACCAGCCCAAGAATTGTGCAAAGCTGTCCTACCCTGCCAACCCTTATTCCCCACTCTAAAACCATCCCAACAATTTCACAGAGATGTATTGACTAGCCATTTTTCCCCACTCTACAACCAACTTAGAAACTGTGCATAAATGTCTAGGCCAGGATTGTCTCTCAGGATTGTACAGTTTTGACTAGTAGCTCCCACAGCCCAACCTTGTGCTCCTCTGAAAAACTATGCAGATTTGTCTTCCAGTGCCTCTTGCTGCCTGCACTGTCTTCCCCAGAGAAATTGCAGTGATCCCAGCTGAATGAACTACCTAGTACTCGCTTGGAAAATTGTACAGATTGGCCCAACAGCTCTCTGACACCTCGCTTGGCCTTCCTCCCGAAAATTGCACATTTCTTCCTCCTAGCTGGGTTTTACCCCGCAACTATCACTACTGTCTCGGATTGCAAAAATATGTTTCCTAGTGACATTTGCACAGTTTTTTCCGATAATTCTTTGGAGCCTCACATCCTGGCCTGTGCTGTGCTCCTGTAGCCTCAGTGCCTTGTTCCTCTCCCAATCACTTGCACCGAAATGAAAATAATTCATCATGATAGACTAGTATATTTTTTGGATTTGATGACGTCTCGTCATGTCAAGTGATTGTAGGATAAGAGGCACATGCTAGAAGAGGCGCATGCTAGAAGACTTGCTCGCGGTTGAATGAACACATGAAGCACATCGACCAAGTGAGTGAAAGGGACACATTAACATGCACCATCAAGAAAATACCAAGACCATTGAAGACCTCGCACACTTTTCCATGTGGAGGTGAATAAATTTTACATCGAGAGCATACCATCAGTTAGCAGCGCAGAAGCTCAACATAGACACCACAGTCAACCAATACATGTCAGCAATGTCATGTCGAGTTGTTTCATGAGTTGTCTCAGCCACATCACTACTATGGGCCATACTTGTTGTAATAATTGTAATGTAAAGTGGAAGTCCAAGAGACTGACATATGAAGTCGAAGAGTCATGTAAAGTCAAAAAGTCATAGGAAGTCAAACAATCATGAGGGAAGTCGAAGAGTCACAAGGGTTAGTTATACCCCTTGGCTATATATACCCCCTAATTGTATGAGCGAAGGATTTTTCACCTTGGTTCCTCCCACATAGCCTTGAGAGTCTATAATATGTTCTTTAAGGAGTGAGGAGTAACTCTAATGTCCCACTACTGGGAATAGTGATGTATGGTGTACAGATGTGTCTTGGATCTTTTGCTTAATTCAGAAGTTTGTCTCAGGCGATAACATTTTAATGCATGTTTTGTATCTGTTTGTAAGACTATTCTTTAAATGTTTGTAATGCATGTTTGCTTAACCTATGCTAAGATAGTTGAACTACTTTAGTTATTTTTGTACTCATATTGTTGAAGATGTGTTGTATTGTTTATCATTGCTATCCCGTCTGTGTGGACTACTCCACTGGACATTAGACAAACCATATTTGTGTATTTCTTGGTGTTAACGACTGTCACCCCTGTGTGGACTATGTCCTTGTTTTCACGACTACCGCATCTGCTGTGGACTATTCCACTGGATGTTGGACAGACCCTTGTTGTTGTTCATGTGTGTTTCTTCTTGGGTTGGGACTATTCCCTCTCATCAAGAGGCTCACTTTACCTCCCACCTTATGACAATAAGAGACTCGGACACAGAGTTACATTATACACTCACCAGACACACTCACAAAGCTTTCTTGAAGTTACAAGCATAACACTCTCATGTGCTGAATCGCAAGAGCTAAGGAAAATATCTAAGATAATGACAACTGGGCCATCGTACCGGATGGGATTCCTACACCAAATGATGTGAGGTCAAGTTGGGAGTTCATAGCGGGGAGATCCCTCGAATGTTGGTGGGTCCAACGTTGTCAACGTATGTGCCTATTTTGTTATTATCTATTTTAGAGTTGTGGTTATTAGAATTGCATTTGATTTCAACACAATGATGGTTAATGGTTTGATATGATATGCTTAAGTGATTAATATAATGTGGTGATGTGATTTATCAATGTTTAGAATAAAAGAACATAATAATACCACATCTCCACATCATTCAAGGCTGCAAAAACACGGTTCTGCATCCTCCCATAGTCACTTCGGGTGAGACTGCGATATGCTTGCAGGTTGTTGCAGAAAGGGCTGGTGATTAACGGTTTTGTTGGTGCACAGTATAGATCGAACCTGGGTCAACCCAAACTAAATCCACATGCCATTGCTAAAATCTTCTTTGAGTGAGTGTGGGTACACTTCAGGATCTCACAGTCCATTGTCTCAGATCGGGACAACACATTGCTGAGTGCATTTTGGCCAAGTATCTAGTCGATGCTAGATAGCAAACTTACTAAGTCCACGACTTTCTATCCCCAAACTGATGGACAAACAGAGGTTGTCAACATGATGATCATACACATTATGCCCATGTACAACTCAAAGCATCCACACACATGGGATGAAAGCCTCCCCTATGTCCAACACAATTACAACAAAGCTCTCCATAGCTGAACGGGCCACAACCCCTTTCAGGTAGGGTTGGGATTTCAACCATTATGTCCCATTGATGTGGCCATACCATTTGTAGCTACTCAGGTAGATCTGACTCACTTGCAATTTGAAGCCAATAGGGCTAACAATTTCATTGAGTGCATTCAACACATCCGCCAACGGGGCCACGATATATTGGACAGAGCCAATGCTAAGTACAAGCAACGCCATGATCAACATCGGGTTTCGCACAAGTTCCAGGTGGGTGACAAAGTTTGGCTACATTTGGAGAAAGAGCGCCTCGCTGGAACCCACCGCAAGCTTTACCCCCTCCATTATGGGCCTTACACCATCACTAAGCTGTAGGAGACAATGCTTTTGAGCTCAACATTCCACAATTCCTTGACCTGTACCTAATGTTCAATGTGGACAACCTTCGACCATAATTTCCACCATTCTTAGACACATCAGAGATTGAAAAAAAACTCACACCAACAAATTTAAATCCAGACTGCATGGAATAGGCCACAACTGATCATATCATGGAGATGCACATCAAAAAAACTCGCCAACAGAAGATCTAACTATATCAGGTTGTCAAATATGGCCAACTCCTGCACCAAGGAAAGTGGCTCACAAGGTACCAAGCTCATAAGAAGTTTCCCCATCTCATTGAGGCACTCAACACAATGGTTGTTGGGTTGTGTTATATTCTTTCCATGACTACCCCACGTAGCGCGGCCCCCCCCCCTGGACATTGCGCTAGGCGCTGCCGAGGGGTCACAAGGGGGGCGATTGCTCCCACTGTCGGGGTCACTTTTTTTTTGGACCCTATATTAGGTGGGCAGACCTACCTATGGTTTTGTGCATAGATTTTGCAAATGGTTTTGGGCATGATGATTTTCTGTCCATGGTATTTTGTAGATCCGGTTAAGGGAACTACGATTATGTTCTAATCTAGGGTTAATGGATTGGGGTTTATGGATGATTTGACATGTATATATATGTATTGTAACATTGAAAGTAATATAATGAAAAATCAATCTGGTAGTCCCAATTTTGGGATCCAAGGGAAAATCTCTGTGTATATCTATTTTATGTTTTATGCTCTTGCGATTGTTTATTTTGGGTTTTTAGAATTCATATGCAGGTAATTTTTGAACAAGGTTAAAAAATACAATGGGGACCATTGCTTCCTAAGGGGGCAGGACTGATCTAAATGGATATTGGTGTCCACCTACCTATTCCACCTAAAACTCTAGTCAATTTCATTTGTTTCCTTGTTTATTTCAGCATTTACTTTTTTTAGTAGTTTTTTCGGGTCCTGAACTTCTGGAGAAATTTTGACCCCCTAAATGACGTTTTTCTGAGGTCTACAGTAGGACCATATCCATAGGTGGGGGTTTGTCGCAAATCCTGTAGTACTCAGAGAGACCTTTCCAACAAGGTATCATACATGGCAAACAAAGATAATATGACCAAGTTACAACTCCAGGAAGTTGGCTGCCCAACTAACCCCAACAAGGCCCACAAACTCTTGGCATTCCATCTCCTAGGGTTAGGGTTTTTGGTTTTTAGGGTTTTCCCTTGTTGTTCAATAATAAATAGGCCCTTGACCCTCATTGTAATATAATTCAGAGGCATGTAGCCACCACATCTCTTCTTAGAGATAAGCTACCATCGCCCGGACTAGTTTATTTCCATTCTGTTTGTAAGCATATTTCAGTATTATGATATTAATGAAATAAAGTGTTATTTCTACTACATCTCTGCATTTATGGTTATATATGTAATTTTTTGTGTTCATTCTTAATATGTTTTGAGATGCTTGGAGTTGGGGTTTTTTCCAAGATTGGGTCATCTGATCCTATTTTCATGGAACTTGAATGATGCCTCATATGTATTTAATCTGGGTTTCAATCAATAAAAAACGGGTTTTTGTGCAGCAATGAAAAGTTACAAAGTCACCGTGTATAGTCCCACATTCTATAATTTCCCAACCATATAACCCTCTGTACATGTGCATTGAATGTATAAGTGCAATTCCTATCTCTCTTTCTCTGTAATCAGAGAAACAGTTATAATTCATTGTAGACCGAGTGCACAAACCCATTCTCCCTTATATTCCATTTCTTCCAATTCCTGATAGTCGATAAAGGGGAAAATGACTTAGTTTTTTTGATATTTATGAGAGTTAGTTATATCATGAAGGGCACAATGGAAACATATTTTCCCATCAAAGATATATTTATTGAGACGTACTCTCCCCAAAGGTTTAAAAAGGAACAATGTTAAAAAGGCTTGGGATAAATTTTTTTTGCTGAGATAGATTGTTGTAAGCAACAAAAAATGGGAAATATTCCCGTCCTAGGATATTTTCCCCAGGATTCTCGCAAGGGGATTCATTTTTAAGTGTTGGGACAAATATTTTTGGCCAAGAGAGAACCTTTAGTGGTGATTGATAATAATATTTTCCTGTCGCAAGACTTATTTTTCCCAAGGGTTTTTAAAATAAGGCAAGTTATAAATTTCCGGGGTTCCAAGATTGAATCCAATGGTCATGTTTGTTCTCATATAGCCTATCCTATGTAGTTCCAGTGTTACCTTTGGCTACATATAATACGAAGAACCCCACATAGGTTGGGATTTGGCCCTGCGACACACACACACACACACAAAAACTAAAAGTCCCCTTGGCCTGTGCCATTAGTGGTATTAGAGCAGATTTTACATATTCTCCAGAATCAAGTAATTGATCATGCCTCACAATGTTGGAAGAGGATGCCGGAGAGGAGAAAGGCCTATAGAAAATGTGGAACTGATGCGAGCTATGCAACATTTGGAAGCAAGTATGGAAGTCATGGAAGCTGACATACAATGAGATATTAAATCTGGAGATTTGAGTGAGGACGAAGAAGAACCTCAAGAAAAATAAGCAACAACTGAGGAGCCAAAAAAAGTTAAGATATTGAAGGAAGTTTTGGGATTTACCTCAAGTCCCAAGCTCGAAGTATCCACTTATATTGGTAGTTTGAATCTAGAGGAACTCGTGGACTAGATTACCGTCATGGATAAATTCTTCAATTTTGAAGTGATGGACGATGAGAAAAAGGTCAAGTTCATTGTCACCAAATTACTAGGGACACACAACTATATGGTGGGATGGGCTGCAGGATGAGAGCAAAAGGAGGAATAAGAAAAAGATCAAGAGATGGGACACAATGATTGCAAAGCTCAGAGGTGAATTTTTTCCCAAATATTATCAACTCACTTTATTTAGACAAATGAAAAATATTAGATAGACGTTAATGTATGTAAGAGAGTATAACAAGGAGTTTTATAAAGTGAATATCAAGGCTAGTTATGTATAATATACTGAAGAGAAAACAATCGACTATATAAATGGTCTTATATTAGATATCGAGGACAAGATCAATGTATTATCTCCTAGAATTATAGAAGAGGTATATCAAATTGCTTTGAAAGTTAAGGAGAAATTTGCAAGGAAGAAATCTCGTAGAGGGAAAAGTTATACTAGAGGAAGAGGACACCAATCAAATAGAGGGAGATTTGAAACATATAGAGAAGGAACTGGTAGCTCAAGTCAATAGTGATAGCTAGAAGGAGATTCCAGAGGCCAAAGATCCTTTTCCATAGGAAGAGAAAGAGGTAGAGGAAGAGAGGTTTGATGCTACAGGTGTGGAAAAATTGGACATATGGAATATGAATGTACAAAGAAAAAAGACATAGGCCAAAGGAGTGTTGTTGTTGTCCCAACAGAGGAAGGGGAACCAAAGGTAAAAGAGGCAAAAAATGTACCAGGTGTTGTTGAAGCCAGAGAAGGAAGCTGTTGAACCAAGTTAGAGGAAGGCCTTATTTAGGATGGTTTGCAAGGTCCAAGGGAAATGTTGCAAAGTGGTTATTGAATGTGGAAGCACATAAAACTTGGTGTCTACATAAGTGGTGGAAAATATGAACTTGAAGTAGACGAAGCATCCAACACGCTATAAGGTGTCTTGGCTTAAAAAAGGTCACCAAATATTGGTGAATGAACAATGTGAAGTGGAGTTGCAGATATGCAACTACATGGACAATATTATCTGTGATATCATGCAAATGGATGTGTGCCACATCCTATTTGGCAGACCTTGGAAAATTGATAGGAGTGTTACAAATGATGGGAAGAAAACACTTACAAGATCTAGAAGGATGGCATAAACCATACCTTGTTATTGTTGCAGGAGGAAGGGACATCAGAGAATAATGATCCAAAGGCATTGTTGCTAAGTGGGAAATAATTTTTGCACCAAATGGAGGATAATGAGGTAAAATTTGCTTTAGTTTGCAAACCTATAGTGATTCTTTCTTCAACTACTGTTACAAACTTGCCTTTTGAAATTCAAGACACGTTGAATGAATATAATGAGATTGTGGTAAATGAATTTCCTAATGAGTTGACCCCTGTAAGAAGCATAAGTCATCATATTTACTTGTACCCAAAGAAAGTCTACCAAAGAAGGCTACATATAGAATGAATCCTTAGGAGAATGAAGAAATCAAAAAACAAGTGTAAGAGTTTCTAGATAAGGGATTGATCAGAGAGAGCCTTAGTCCATGTGCAGTGCCAATAATGTTGAGCCCAAAGAAATATGGTGGTTGGCGAATGTGCTCAGAATTCAGGGAAATAAATAAAATCACTATCAGGTACAAATTTCCTTTACCCCACATAGATGATTTGTTGGATGATTTAAGTGGTTCTAGTTGTTTCTCTAATATAGATATGAAGAGTGGGTACCATCAAATCAGGATTAGAGAAGAGGATGAATGGAAAATGACATTCAAAACCAATGATGGTTTATATGATTAGATGGTTATGCCATTTGTATGGTCTAGTGCACCCAACACCTTCATGAGATTGATGAAAGAGGTGTTAAAGGAATTCATAAGGAAATATGTGATTGTGTATTTAGATGACATCCTGATATATAGTCAATTTAAATAAGAACATTTAAGGCCCTTGAGATATTCTTTAGAAAATATGCAACAAGAGAAGTTGTTAATCAATTTAAAGAAGTTCTTACTCTTAAAAACAAAGCTTGTTTTTTTGGGCTTTGTCATATTGAAATATGGCTTTAAGATGGATCCTGATACTATTTATGGTATTTTTGTAGATCCAGTCAAGGGAACTACGATTATGTTCTAATCCAGGGTTAATGGATTGGGGTTTATGGATGCTTCGACATGTATATATATATATGTATTGTAACATTGAAAGGAATATAATGAAAATTCGATCTGATAGTCCTGGTTTTGGGATCCAGGGGAAAATCTCTGTATATATCTGTTATATGTGTTATGCTCTCATAATTGTTTATTTTCTGTTTTTAGAATTCGTATGCATATAATTTTTGTACGGGGTTAAAACCTACAAATTTTTTTCATGGTATCACTAGTTTTTACAAGAAATTTATCAGGATTTTCAACAATTGTTCCAATTATGGCGACTATAAAGAAGGATATACAACCATTGTAGTGAACTATTGAAGCTGAGAAGAGATTCCAGTAGCGAAAGAAGAAGATGACATAACAACCTATTTTGGTGATGCCATATTTCAAATAAACCTTTTCAAATGAAATGTGATGCAAGTGGAGAAGTAATCAGTGTTGTGCTAAGGTCGGAGGAAAAACCTATAACATATTTCAATGAGAAGTTGAATGAGTTAAGGATGAAGTACTCTTCCTATGAAAATGAGTTTTATGTTGTGGTTCAAGCATTAAAAAAGTGGAGGAATTATTTGATGTCCAAAGAGTTTGTTTTGTACATAAACTCTCATGCCTTAGCATATATCATGGAATGACCAAAATTGAGCCAAAAACATGTTAACTGGATAGAATATTTGCAAAGCTTCCCTTTTTCTTTTTTAAACATATTGGTGGCCAAGCTAACCGAATTGCAAATGCTTTGAGCAGGAAGAGTTTATTAATGTATAAAAGTCAGGTCCAGGTAGTGGGGTTTGACTTCATGAAGGAGTCGTATGAGAATGATACAGACATCAAAGAAGCTTATGAAGCATGTAAAACCCAATAATTAGGGACAAAAGTCGATGGCTTGACTATATATTACATGATGGGTTATTGTTCAAGAATAATCACCTTTGCATTCCCAAATGCTTGATGAGGGAGAATTTGATCAAAGATAATCACAATGGAGGTTTAAGTGGAAAATTTGGACATGAAAGAACATATGAGTCGTTGAAACATTTCTATTTTTGGCAAAAATTAGGACTGATGTTCAAAACTTCATGAAGAATTTTAGAGTTTGTCAATACGCAAAGGGGGAGAGTCAAAACACAGGGCTGTATACACCATTACCAATGCCAAACAGACCTTGGGATTAAATGAGTATGGAATTTGTATTGGGGTTTCCAAAAACACAAAAGGGTAATGATTCAGGCTTTGTAGTGGTGGATATATGTTCAAAGATGGCTCATTTCATTCCTTGTTTCAAAACTAGTGATGCTACCCATATTGCTAACTTGTTTTTTAAAGAAGTGGTAAGACTACATGGAGTGCCCAAGAGCATTGTCTAAGATAGAGACACTGGGTTTTTGGGGCATTTTTAGAGGAATTTGTGGAAAAATATTGGAACACAATTGAGCTTTAGCTCATCTTATCATCCTTAGACTGATGGGAATAGTGAGGTAGTCAACAAAAGCTTGGGGAATATCCTAAGGAGCTTGATTGGAGAGCATCCCAAACAATGAGATCAGGTGCTTTCCCAAGCATAATTTGCTTATAATGTTTCTCCAAATAGAAGTATTGGAAAAATTCCATTCCAAATAATATGTGGAATGCATCCAAGAGGAGTACATGAATTGAGAAATTTGGGAAGAGCTGAACAAAGGAATGTACCAGGAGAATTATTTTTCACAACCATTCAAGAGATCCATGAATAAGTGAAAAATAACTACAAGAATACGACCTCAAATACAATATTAGAGTAGACCTCAAGAGAAGAGAGCATAATTTTGAAGTGGGAGAATTAGTTTTATCACATTTGAGGAAGGAGAGGTTTCCTAGAGGATAATAAAACAATATAAATTGAAGAAAATTGGACCTTGTAAGATCCTTAGGAAATTCTCAACAAATGCATATGAAATAGAGTTTCCACCTAGGATTGCCATATTTTCCATTTTCAATGTTGCAGACCTGTATGAGTACCACCAAATGAACTAAATAAAAACAAGAGACAACAATAAAGAAATAGTGGCAAAAACAAATTCGAACAACATAACCTTAACAGTCAAAAAATATTTTGGACAAAAGATTAATCAACAAGACAAGGGGAAAGGAGTACTATGAGTACTTGTTCAAGTAGAAAGACCATCCAGTAGCTGATGATACTTAGATGACTGCCACATTATTACAAAAAAAGTGGAAATCTACTGAAGATCTCATGGGAAGGAGCCCATGAATTATTTGTTCCTTGGGAGTATGATGTAGGGGCATCAGTAAACCTCGAATGGATGAGAAGGTCAAACCTTTTTACCAGAGGAGCTGGCTCTTCAAAGTGTTGGTTTGATGAGTATATTATGAAAAATATCATTTATTTGATCGCCATGTAATCTCTTTGGCTGTTAATATGTTTTGAGATGCTTGGAGTTGGGTTTTTTTGCCAAGATTGGGTCGTCTGATCCTATTTTCATGGATCGAGAATGATGACAAATATATTTAATTTGGGTTTGAATAAATAAAAATTAGGTTTTTGCATGTGCAATAACAAGTTACAAAGTCAATATATAGTCCTGTGTTCCATAATTTCCCCTCTATATAACCCTTTGTACATGTGTGTTGAATGTCTAATTGAGGTTCCTATCTCCCTTTCCTTGTAATTAGAGAAATAATTATAGCTCGTTGCAGAACAAGCGCATACAACCATTCTCCCCTGTATTCTATTTCTTCCAATTCACGATAGTCGACATAAGGGAAAAATAATAAGTTTTATTAAGATTTATGAGATTCCGCTATATCACAAAGGGCTTCATTGATAAGTTCTGGGACAATTTTTTTTAGATAGGACAAAACCTTTAGCATCGATTGAGGAGAATGGTTTCTCATCCTGAGACTTATTTTCCCTGAGGTCTTTCAAAAGAAACCAAGGTATAAAGTATCGGGGTTCCAAGATTAAATCAAATGGTCATGTCTGTGGTCATATAGTCTCCCCTCTATAGTGTGAGTGTTAAGGTTTTGGTTTGAGGTGGTTCGTGTCTATGTTGTGAAGAGTTATACCCCATGACCAATATATATATATACACACACACACACACATATACACCTCCATATGCTTCCCTTTGGCTACATATAATACGAATAATCCCACATAGGTTGGGATTTGGACCTATGCAACACATACACACACACACAGACACAGACACACAGACACACACACACACACAGACACACACACACACACACACACACACACACACACACACACACACACACACACACACACACACATATATATGTATATGTATGTATGTATGTATGTATTAAATATATGTATGTCTTAAATATATGTATGTATGTATGGATATATGTATTAAAAGTCTTCTTGTTCCGCACCACTGTTCCTGCGACTCTCCTCTTCTCCTATCCTCCCAATAGAAATACGTAGAAATGAATAAAAATTCCCCCTTCTTCTTTTCCCATTCACTCTTTTTCTCCACCAACATCTCATAACCTCTTGGGTGTTGACTACATAGCACAACCCATGAGGAAAGATAGAAGGGGTATGGGCTTGTCCTCCATTCAGGAAGCCCATACTCCACCTCCCTACCTTGCTTTAATAACACAACATATCAGTCATGGCATATCACATGGTGATCAATGAATATCACAAGGCTCTAGTGTCATCACAATGGCCTAGTTCCTAAAGTCTTTAACTCTATCATGCTACTATGCATTTCAATTTCATTAAGCTGATGTTGTTTGCCTTGTAGTCAACCACATGTATTTGTGTTGGAAAATTTAGTAGTTCTTCTACATCACAAGAATATGAGTCTTATGAGTTTCATCATAAGAATTATAAATCAATTCAAACATACCTTCATTAACAGATTTATTTATGAAGTTAACCATACAATTTTTAAACTCATTCAAATCATAATTTTAACAAAGAAATTCTTCAAATTGGTAATTAATACTTATCTTTGGTTACTCTTTTCTTCCTTGAACTTGAAAAATACTCTAGGAATGCAGAGCACACAATGTTCCACCTGCAAAACCCTGCAGGACTCCAGAACACATTGTGATCCCACATGTTAAATGCCACAAGGATCCAAAGCACACTATATTTCCACTCGTAAAACCCTTGAGGACTCACCCGTGTTTCCCTGTGGCTTCAACTGCTTCTCTTTTGTCCTCACTCTGCACCACACAATCCACTGCTAAGCATGATAGTAATCTAGAGCATGTCTCCACTTGTGTTAAGCAATAATGAGTAAACTTATCCACGTAATTTTCCTAGTATATTCATCTCTAAATCCAACTCACAGGAATCCAGAGCATGTTTCCACCTATTAAACATTACAAGAATCCAAAAAAGCTCCCTCATGCTCACATCCTAGTGAGCATGGGCTTATCATATACCTTAATGTAGGCATCTATCAATAGAAATATCCTCACACCTCCCCTGCCATACCAATAGATATCATCACACCTCACTTTCTGTCCTAATATATATCATCACACCTCCTCTACCATCCCAACAAATATCATCAGACCTCACCTTCCATCCTGACAGATATTGTCACACCTCCCCTGCCATCTTGACATATATCATCACACCTCCCCTCCCATCTCAAGAAATATCACCACACCTCCCCTGCCATCCTAGAAAATATCATCACACCTTCCTTGCCATCCTGACAGATATTATCACACCTCCCCTGCCATCCTGGAAAATATCATCACACCTCCCTTGCCATCCTAACAGAGATCATCAAACCTCCCTTTCCATCCTAGTAGATGTAATTACACGCCCCTTTCCATCCTGACAATATTCTTCTTAAGCTCCCAACTCCATTATTTCACCTGTGTCCCAACATTTAGCTTTCGATGAGATATACTCAAAATTTTTCAAACAAAAAATTTCAATTTCCCAATCCTTGCTTCACCCCTAAGCCCAATCTCATAAGCATGAGATCTGTAGTCATGTCATTGGATCCCTTGTAGGTGTTATTGATTTGTAATGGTGGCTTTGATATCACACCATGGCAACACTTTGCATACAACCTTATATTTCAATCAACCAACACTTGTCAACGTTTATATATAAATACATGCAATATCCTTTTGTATAAATTTCATAACAACCTGAAGTGACTTTTGAGCTATTAGACTCGTGATAATTCTGCCACTCCAATTAAATTCAAATACATTGAAGTGATGTTGTTATTGCATTTTACATGTGCATCATATCTATCCCAAGAATTTCATAATGAAATTAATCATTCTCTCCATCAGACTACAAGTCAAGATTGAGAAATGCATATCTCTATTTTCCTTAGTATTTTGATTTTCCATTTCACCCAATAGAATTGCAAAATCCATTGGAATATTTCATACCGAAGGCTCCTTGCCTTCACCATACCACTTCCTAGTATGCATGCAAGCATGCCATTCTCAAATTCAGCTGAAGGAATTCTTACCCAATTTCTTTGCTTTACCCTTTTACCTTGGCTCACTACTTGCCTTATTTACTTGGTTGTCATTACCAACACTTTCGATTGAGACCTTTTTGAAAGGTCTATCTAGTGGATGACATTTCTATTGTCACAATACTCAATAGTTCCTAAAAGGGTATCAACCTCACACATTAGTCACAAATTCATCAACTCAGTTATTCATAGCCTTCAATGAAAATTTCATATAGGCATTTTCCTTTGCATTCAATTCCAACATGTCCTCATCCATGCTAAGTACACACCATGAATTTTCCAGCCTTTATCATTTTCATTCATGCTCACAACAATTATTAGGAGCATAAACATAAAATATTAATAATGAAAATTATAAGTAGTAGGTCATTCTTTCACACTTTCCCAATGGTGTTCCATAAAACATGGAATCCATTAAGTAACCTCACTGTGTTACCCAAAACATGGTAAGTACCAATTCTATTTTCATACCATTCACACAATGATCATATTTTATAGATTAATCACTTATCTTATTACTATGATGGTTCTCAACTAATGGCCTTTCAGACCAATTAGCATCCTCATACCTTTATTTTACCTTCCCATCTTTCTCATGTTCATAGAAGATAAAACACACACACACACACACACACACACACACACACACACACACACACACCATGCACAATTCCTAATTACAAGAACTTCCTTCTTATGCTATTTTCATAGTTGTCATGTCACTTTCCATTTAGTTCATGTGGACCCAACCAATCCATCTAGTTGTTCTATGATCTTCTTATGCTTTCCACTGCCATTTACCTTATGTATAGGGTTTAATCAACATTTTTCACTTCTGGTTGGGTTTTATTTATCTGTTCTCTAGAGCTCCCTTTATTTCCTTTCCACACAAAAGAAACGAAAAAAGAACAAAAAACAAAGGCAATAAGAAATAAGAAATGAAGAATAATGAAAATATCATAACAATAATACATAATAACGACACGAGGTAGCATGGCCATGCTCAAATTTTACTGTGAAAACAACAAAGTATATATGAAGCCAAAAATAATAACAAAACATGTAAAACATTCCCATCATACATTGGACCACAAAAAACTCAGTCTCTTGAGTTCTAGTGTTTAGTATATCCATCACCAACATGTTCTCACCATCCTAAACATAGTCCTTTTCGAGGTTTACCGCAACCTCAAATTTCTAGCGCCCCTCTAAGCAATCCAAGAAGGATCAAACTTTCAGTATCTTTGAAAGATTTAGGGGATACTCCCTCACTTCCTTTTGTATTACAAATTACTGGTGCATGTACCTAGAATTCACATGATCTATCCTTCCTCCTTCACTATCTACTAGGGAAATATTTTATTGGAAATATGTTGTAATTGATGGAAAAGGAAAAGAATTGATGATGGTGTTCTCATTGTTGGAAAAGGAAAAGGATGAAAAATATGTCAAAGGATGGCAAATGATGACATAGGTGTTTAGGATCATTCACAAGAAGGATGAAGATCAACATGTTTGAAGATGTTGCATAAACTTTGGAGCTATTTCATGTATAAAAAATCATGTAAAATTCAAGTGAAATCCAATTATATGGAAAGATATATGAAATAGATTTTGAGTGGTATGTGGAAAGTTGAAAATGGCCTTCTAATTAAGGAGTAACATCTAGTTGAAGTTTGCAGACACAAAGGGCATTTTTTTTAGGACTTAGGTGATTCAGGTGTAGTCGAAAGTCAGGTTGTGCTGCAGAAGTATGAGAAGGGAAATTCTCCCCGACCTATGTGGGAGTAAATCCTAGTTGGGATCGTTTAATAGTTGGTAGTCGGCCAAGTCAGGAATTAGGTGCATAGTTTAGTTAGCTAGAGTTAGCAAACCTGACAATAAGAAAGGCATAGCCTCTATGCAGATCAACTGGCATAAGTGGAGACCCAACATAGTAGCAAAGAGCACGCTAATTGGCTGAAGGAATAAACCACATAATAGCTTAGCCCTATGGGGGAAGCCTGACCAGTGTACCCTGAAAAAACCTTAAGGAGAACTTAAGGAATTAGCGGGATGACATCAACCGAATGGACATGGCAGTACGACGAAGTAGGACCAATAGAATTTCAACGCAGCTAGCGTGGTAGAGACAATGTGTAAGTGGCAGGTGTGTTGATTGGAAGAGTGTTTAAAATGGTAGGCCCCCACCCTGATAGTTAAAATTCATGCATGTTTAAAAGTGGATTGAGTGCCACAATTCCCCATCGATGCATCAGAGGAATTGTGCGGGGATCCATAACTTGAACATTAACACATAGAGGGGGTTTCTTAATGGGAATTTTTCCCGTACCGCTGATCAAATATCAATGACAGAGGTTAATTGTGCACCTCCCTCTAAAACAATAAACAACATAAGGGTGGTTGTGCAAATCATAAGCAATTTTCCAAAGTGTGGGATACATGGTAGGTGTTTTTGGCTTTCTTGGGTGGTCGAGTGGGAAATTTTAAGGTTACACATGGAACACTCCAGAAGTGACACATGGCATGTGTGACATCAACATGCTGTCATCAATGAGGTGCATTGGAGAATAGGCAGGTTGACTAGGCATTGGGTAGGCGTGGCCATGTCAGAGCCAACTCAGCCCAAAACTACAGTGATTAGCCTATGGTTGCAACAAGAGGACCCAACTAGGACAACCCATCCCTATGGAATGACCTTGGAGGAATTCAAAAGGTGCACAAATAAAATGGCCAGGATGATGAGTTCTAGGACATGTTGGCGCTAACAAGAAACAAAGTGGAAACTAATGAGAAACGAGCATGATGGACCCCACTTGACAACTCAACCCACAAGGTAAGGCCCAAAGGAAAAAATAAAGGTACGTAGATGAAAATGAAAGGCGGAAGAGGCACGAGACACAGAAGTAGTATGGTGGTTAGTAAGGACCAATGAAAAAGGCACTGGCTGGACCCCACTAACAACTCATCTCGCTCAATGGAGCTTGGAAGATTTAAAAGGGCACAAACAAAATAACACTGGGAACCAAGCACCGACACTTGGTCTCATGCAAAAAAGAGACAAAGAGCTCTAGATTAAGGTAAAATTAATTTGGGGTTAAAAAATAAGCGCCAAAATGAGGATTTATGCGGCAATCATGACCGTGGGAGCATATGCGTTTGTGTTAAAAGTTAATCCCTCAAGACTATAATTCAAAAGTGCTAGTGGAGACTTAGTTTGGAAGCATAAGTGCTTCGGGCCAAGATTTATATGGTGGTAGTGCTTTGCAGTGGCGAATTATTGAAAGGATTTCAGCATGTGTTAAAAATCCTTTGGGCTTCGACAGCTAAATATGGCAGTGCTTTGAAATAAGCGGTAGGGCAATGTTTTTGCATGGATGGATGAGTTGGGAGATTTGATTTTGGTAGTTATGATAAACATAAAAACAACGAAAAAATTGCTAAATCATGCATGGATGAGGCAAGTGGAAGCATTTAGAGACATTAACAGAACAACATGCAGAATTGGCAGTTTCACCAAAGTTGAAGCTCGCTAAAATTAGAAGAACCTTTAATAAATATTTTAACTCACAAGAATTGAGGAAAACAACAATTTAAATCAGTTTTCCTCAATGTAACAATAGAGAAATGATTGAAGACTTAAATAGAACATTCAGAAGACTCAGTCGAGAGGAAAAAATCAAAATTAATGGGTTCATGCCACCATTTGAGAGCAAGAAAATTAAATCTTAAAATTCCAGAACAATAAATTTGAGAAGTTACACTCAGATATTATTATCAAAATAAGAGAGAAGTATTTGAAGACTTGTAGATGACATAAAAAGGAGTTAGTTGAAGCAAAATAATGACAAATAAAAATTTTATGCATGGAGGAAGACCTGAATCTAACTAAATCTCCAATTCCAAAATATCAGTCAACAATTCTTTAAGAGTAGAATTCGAGGAACAAAGTTGGGGTTGATGAGAAGATGATGAGAGGATGTTGGTGCAATGAGATGCATAGTGGTGGTATGCATCAAGGGTGAACCATTGATTAGATTTGGTATATGAAAGGTGTTTTAGAGATGCAAAGAGTGCATTGGTGATTAGTGGAAGGATTGATGTTGTTGGTATAGTTTGGTGTGTTCAGTAATAAGAAATTGATGAAGGTGATTTTGTTAGTGATTTGTTCAGTAATTAGAGATTGCTAAAGATGTGTCTGTTGGATTTGGTGATCAGTTGCAGTGATACATTTTTTTTATGAGGAAAGTGGTATGTTGATTCTAGTTTGAAAATAGATGAAAGATGAATCTAGAGGGCCAACAAGTGGTAGTTTGTAGATAAAGGGTTGTAGCTCCGTCCATTAGGTGTTGGTAAATGTTTAGGGGCAACATTCCCTTTTAGTAGTAGCTAATAAATGAGAAGGGGTAAGAGTCCCTTTCAACAAATGTTGATAAACGAGCAAGGGCAAGAGTCCATTTCAACAAAGGCTGATAAATGAGTAGGGGGAAGAGTTCCTTTCAGTAGAGGTTGGTAAATGAGAAGGAGCAAGAGTCCCTTTCAACAGAGGATGATAAATGATCAGGGGAAACAATCCCTTTTAGCAGAGGCTGATAAACGAGCAGGGGAAATAATCCCTTTCAATAAAGAACGATAAACGAGCAAGGGTAGAATTTACTTTCAATAATAACTAATAAACCTACAAGTAGTAGCTTGTGGGGCAATGATGTAATAAAAATAAAAATAAGATTGATATCTTGTGTATATGTTTCTCATGTGCTTGGTGATGGTTACGATGTTATGTTTTACATGATTAAGTTGTGCTGTTGTTAATTCACAAATGATTGCAAAAGTGAATGAAAAGTATAATTTGTGAAGAATTATATAATTTGGACACAATACTGATTCACCCCCCCTCTTAGTAGTGTCCTGGTTTCCATTGTTTCTAACATAATTTAGGTGTGCTTCTCCACAATTCCAACATGAAACTAGCATTCTAATGAACCTTTCACTCTCTAGCTTGCAACTCTTCAATTCAAATTTCAGGTTCCATAAGGTTTCCGCTCTATTAGGGGAACTTTCCCTTTCTTGCTGCAATTGGGTCTTCCTATGTGTTGTTACACACACAGTTGTTAGTTATATCGGCATAAACAAATTGAATTGTTACCTTTTCATGCCAACACCATCCATAATGACTTGATGCATGTTGATATGCTCTTGTTAACACATATAGAACTCATGTAAACCACATATTCTAGGAATCAAAAGTGCATATCAAAATGTTTATAACTACATTATCACTAAACTTGAAATCAACCTTTTTACCAAGATTAACAACCATGACATCTTTTATTTAGTGTGAGAACTAGAGAATCACTTAATATATCAGAATATGCCATTCTTGTCCTTTCATAATTCTGATATCAATAAATGCATACATAACACAATCTTTAGTAAGAATGCTACAACCAACACACATTCACACATTACAAACAATCATCCTTTGAATAAGAGAGAGAGGGTGATATAAGAGCATCCAAGTTCAACACTTGGATTAGATGGGATTAAGAAAAAATGAAATATAAGGTGAAGGTTCTACACTTGACCTTTGGAGATAATATTTGAATTTATGATGTAGAGATTCAGAGCACCCAGGTTCACCACTCAGGCTGAATGGATTTAGGAGGATAAGTTTATGACTTTTGTTACAGTGTGGAATACCACTCTGTAACACTACCTCCCACCACCTTGGACTTCCCAAGCTTATCGGGAGATTTACTTTCAAATAACTCGACATCTAAGGTTTCATTATGAATACGAGGTTACATAATCCTTCTTACCCAAAGTGTGCAAAACTCACTTTGCTTAACTCCATTGCATTCAAGTCATCAAGATATTTTTGGTGCTATAAATTTTATCTTGATCCGAATCTTGGATCAAAATGTATGGCCATTTGAAGTTTAGACTTTATCCCTTACCACAACAACATACACTGCCCTATGGAAATGCCAAGAGGCATATGTGGCTCTACCATGTCTCTTATACTCCAACATGTCCCCCACCATGCCAATGCATCCAGTGCAATGCTAGCATGCCCAACACCATCACGCCATACCATGGAAATTACTCTACAAAATTCCTTGGGTTGTGACAATAATTTTCTTGTTACCTACCGAGGAAATTCCCGTCCCTTGCTTTATGTTTACCATGGATTTTTCTGCACCATTCCCTTATAAAGGTCCCATTGAGACCTTCATGACACTTTGGGACGTAGAATTTTATGTTAAGCAACGAGGGTATTTCCATTTCTCATCTTCCATCTACCATGCTTCTTCTTAACAATAAGAGATGCAAACATCATCGAGGGTCTGTGGTCCACAGTAACATGACCCTAGACCATGTAGACTCCACACTAGCACCATGTGGCACTCCCATGTCACATGGAACCACAAACTCACTTCCATTTGTGCTACATCAACCTACTTTCCACGTCACTCTGCCTTCACTGCCTCTTGCTAACATCATTCTAACGTCACTCCACCAAATGGAATCTTATAAGGGTGCCACATGTCAATCAAAATCCCCCCCCCCCCTTACCCATTGAAAAATGTAATTTCTTCGTGCTAAGTGTCATGCTGACTGTGTTCCACATTAGCATCTCTGCCATGTCACGTACCCTTATCAACCCACATGACATTTGCCACCTCATCTTAAGTCAGGGGCATGACTAGGCTAATCCCATCATGAAATTCCGTGCTTTCACATTATAATCATATATGGTCCACTCTCAACCTTCCTTGTTATTCAAGCATCACCTTTCCCTTTCTCTAGGACATAAATATTCCTATCTCTTGCTACCAAATTTCTCATCCTGCAGAGCCATTTCTCCATCTCTCGAGACATGAATATTCCCAACTTTTGCTACCAAGATTCCTGTCCTACATATCCTTATTATCATTCCTCAGGACATACCTATTTTTTTATTCTTACAACAACGTTTCCCATCATTCCCCATGGCTTCCATAAGTAGTGCCCTCCTTTATAGAGACTACCCATAACACAAAGTGACCTACACAATGATGATTAACAAAGTAAAGTAATTAAGTAGTAGTTTAACAGGTGATTAGTGGAATCCCATGGTTTAATCTAGCTCTCCACCATTTGTAAAATTTTTGACTTCCTTTTCCAATTCAACCCAGGTCATTCGAGCCTAAGTTGAAGACTAGAGATAGAAGTATTAAGGACTTTGTTGGCTTTTACGAAGCCTTACTCGATATCAAGTAATGCTAAGAACCATTAAAATTACAAGAATGAAACCTCCATTGCGATGCACTCATCCCACACATCATCAATGGACATATTACAATCCAATAAAGCTATAAACATGCCTTTTACTAGGAACTAAAATAAGCCAAACCATGACTAACATTGTTTCTGTTATTTCAATCATAATGGCATTCTAGGCATTTAACATAGCCATAATAAGGAGTATAATATATCAACATGCTTACCAACAGGTATATGACTTGGCTAAACCATAAATTATACTTAACTGTAAACTTAGGTACAAAAACATCCTGTTAATCACACAATAGATCCAAACAAACACTCTGATGCCACTTTCTAACACTACCTCCCACTCCCTTGGACTTCCCAAGCCTAGCTGGAGGTGTTATTTTCAAATATCTTGACCTCTATGGTTACAAAATTACTTCTCACCCAAACTATTCATAACTCACTTTGGATAACTCCATCTTGTTCAACTCGTCAAGATCTTTTTGATGATATAAAATGTATCTCGATTTTACTCTTGGATAAAAAATTACGACCATTTTAAGTTGACCCTTTAACCCTTGCTACATGAGCATGCGCTGCCCCATGGTAATTCCAAGAGGCATATGTGTCTCTTTCATGTCTCCCCGTGCCATGCCAGTGCGCCTAACGCCACACTAGCGTGCTCAACACCATTGCGCCCTTATGACATACCATGGAAATTACCCTACATAATCCCCACGACGTGACAATAATTTACTTGTTACCAACTAGGAAAATTTTCATTCCCTGCATTCTATCTATTGTGGATCTACCTGCACCATTCCCTTATAAATGTGTCATTCAAACCTCTGTGGTGCACTGAGACATATAATTTTATGTTAAGCAATGGGTGTATTATTTTTTCACAACTTCTATCTACCACGAAACCTGTTAACAATAGGCACTGAAAACATCGCCAGCGGTTTGCAGTCCATGGTTACATGGACCTAGACCACACAGACTCCACTCTAGCACCACATGGAACTCCCATGCCATGTGGCCCCACAAGCCCATTGCCACATGTTCTATGATAATGAAATTTCAACGTCACCCTGTTCCACGTCAGACTTCCTTCACTGTCTCTTATTGATGTCATACTAATGTCATGGTGATGTCGCTCCACCACGTTGCATCCTTTGAGGGTGCCACGTTTCTTCCAAACAAATCCCCTTGGACATCCAAAAGGTCCATTTCTATTCGCCACATGTCACATTGGCTGTGTGCCACATCACAGACCCACATAGCCTTATCGGCCCATGTGGCACCTGCCACCTCAGCTTAAGTTAGGGGTCACACCAAGGAAATCCCATCGTGAAATCCTATATTTTCACATCACAATTGTATATAGTCCACTTGTAGCCTTCCACATTATTCAACCTTCACCTTTCCTTTTCCACGTGACATGAATATTCCCGTCTCCTGCTACCAAATTTCCCGTTCCGTAGAGCCATTTTTTCGTCTCCTAGGACATGAATATTCCCGATTATTGTTGCCAAATCTTCCTGCCCCATAGAGCCTTATCATCATTCCCCGTGATGTACTTAATTCCATCTTCTAACAACAAATATTTCCAATCACGCCCCACACCTTTCATCATTAGCACCCTCCTTTATAGAGACTACCCATAACACTTGGCACGACCCATGTGACATTGATTAGCACTAAGCACAATAATTAAGTATAATTTTGACAAGTGATTATTGGTAATCCCATGGGTTAATTTGGATCTTCACTCATGGTAAAATTTCCAACTTCATTTCCCAATTCAACCAAAGTCATTTGGCCCTAATGTGAGCCTTTTACTTCACAAAGGCCATGCTTCAAATTCTTCAGCACTTCGATGGCTTTTACGAAGCCTTACTCAATATCGAGTAATTCTCAACACCAGTATAATTACAAGAAGGAAACCTACTCGCTAATGCACTCATCCTAGTCATCATTCATAGACATAATACAATCCATTAAAGCTATAAACACAACTTTTACCAATCACTGAAATAAACCAAACCATGACTAACACTGTTTCTTCTATTTCAAGCATAGTGGCATTCCAAGAATTTAACATAGCCATAATAAGGAATATAAGTTTCCAATATACCTACCAATAGGCACATCACTTGTCTAAACCATAACTAACACTTAACTGTACACTTAGGTACAAAAACATCCCATTAATCACATAACAAATCAAAACATGAACCATTAGATTCACTGATATAACATACCACACATAACATTGACCTAAACTTTCACCAATCCATAATTAGTAGATATTTTGATATTCATGTCATATCAAACAATAGATATTACACATAGTGATTGTCATTTGAGCTCAACAAATAATCATATATACTTTGCAATTAACCTTGCACTCAGGAAACTATCAGTAAGCACAGGGATCTGTAAGCCCCTCTCAACCATGAGAACATTAATGTAGCCCACCTCATCATAGGAAAGTAGGAATACACCATTCCTGCATAAGAAATATTGATACATTCATTGTTATAACCCATAACAATAACATTTAACATTCATAACACAACATAAGTACAAGTAGATGCACTTATATGCATAGTTTAATGACTGGAAACTGAGGAAGGGACTTCAACTCTCTAGCCAAACATAGGCCTACTACACTGTAGTATTTCTTGCAGCTAACCACCCCCAGTACAAATTCATATTTGAGGAGTATATGCTCAAGAGAAATTAGACTGATTCCAATCAACTAGCTCACATAGGAATCTAGAGACCACCGTGTTTACACCTGCTCATTATAGGATTATATCCCATAGTCTCTCCACATGTTCAACCAAGGATCCAAAGTACACTAAAGATCCATATGCTAATCGCGAAGATACCTAAAACACACAAATCTTTACTCTCTACTAACAAGGAATCTAGAGTACACTATGTTCCACCTGCCCCACCTCACAAGACTCTAGAATGCATAATGTCTCCATGTGATTCTTCTCTTCCTCTCTTTTCTATGTAGCGATCTAAATCACAGAGTGATTCCAACCCCATAAACCAGTGTACATCCAGACTATATTGTGCATCCACCTACTCTCCTTTAATATTCTCTTCACTCCCAAAGTTACCACTTTGCTATGCAGGAATCCAGAGCACACAATAATTCCAACCCACTAAACCAATAGGTATCCAGACTACGCTATGCCTTCACTTGCATGCTCCTACTATTTCACCAATTATACTTGTTTCTTTTACTTCCACGAGTTCACTCAGATATCTCGTATGCCTACCGTGACATACTCCCCATGTGTGAACTTTGCTATTGCTCAAACCCTTATTTTTGTGCCTGTGACTCTCCTCTTCTCGTATCCTCTTAATGTCGAGATGTTCAAATGAATAAAAAATTCTCCTCCTTCTTTTCCTGTTGGTTATTTTTCTCCACTGATCCCCTCACAACCTCTTATGTGTTGACCACATGATGCAACCCATGAGGAAATACAAAGGGTGTATGGGATTGTGCTCCATTCAAGAAGCACATACTCCACCTCCTTTTCTTCCATGCAAGCCATTAAAACCCAATCAGAAGTTGGTGGCCATTAAATGAACAAATTTGACCTAAACAATTCCCAAGCAACTCCTCCTCAGACCCATGAATCTATGTCCACTCCTTTCAACCTAGTCATTGCGATTACATTTCCATAATATTTACATGAATTACAATTCATAGTGACAATTAAAAGAGGGATTAGAAAAAGGGACATCACAGTGGGAAAGAACCAACAAACTTGTTCTTTAGATGTGTTTGGGTACACTTTGGGATACCAAGGAGAATCATTTCAGATAGGGACACTATTTTACTAATGCATTTTGGACTACATTGTGGAGAAGATGGACACAAAGTTGAAGATGTATATAATATTCCATCCATAGACAGATGGGGAAATAGATGTAGTCAACAAGAATTTGGTATAAATTTTGAGGGATTACAATCATAAGAATATAAAGACTTGGGGTAAAAAATATGGTATATATACAACACTATTATAACAAAGTAGTCCATGCTTCTTCTGGTAAGTCCCATATTGAAACTTGTTTTAGATATTTCCCACCTTTAACTTTGGATACTCCATATGGACAAAAAGGAGGAGTGAGGGGGATCTCACAAGGGATGCTTTAAGGGTAGGGAAATTTGTTGGGAAGATTAAGTAGATCCATATGCAAGTACTAGAGACATTGAAGAAGTCGTAGGAAAAATACGAGGCTAATCATGATCAACATTGAATAGAGAACTTATTCAGAGTGGGAGACAAAGTATGGTTTTTGTTTAACAAGGAGAATTACATGGTCGTGGTAAGAAAATCAAGGCTTTGTGATATGGTCATTTTGAGATACTAGAAAAGGTGGAAGATAATGCGTAAATAATTATAATACCCCCATATATGATCATTTACTCAAAGGTGACTGTGGAAAATCTAAAACTCTATGAGCCATCCATGCTAGATCAAGAAGAGGAGTGGGTCATACCTTCGATAGAGGACTTAGATCTAGATGCTCAGGTGGAGTTGAAAAATGATACATATTGTAGAAGAGGTCTAGAAATACAAGGCATGGGAAAAATAACCTTTGGCAGATTTGGTTGAAAGGAAAACTTCCAAGCAAGGCTAAATGGTACTCCAAGGAGAAGGTAGAGGAAAATTTTCCTCATCTCATTTCGTAAAAGATTTTGGGGATCAAAATCCTTCCAAAATGGAGAGGTGTGATCTATAATGGATCAATATATAATTTTTCATACATATTGATTCTTTCAAAGTGGAAAAACCAAAGAAATTAGCTTATAGGAGTAGTTTTAATAGCGAGACCTAGTTTGGAGAACTAGGGTAAAAACCTTCCAGGGCCATTTTGAGGCCTTAAATTATGTGTTTTGAGGTGTAAAAATTCATTGCTTAAGTGTAGAAATCCCTGAAACTATTCTACACTTAGAGTTATGCCTCTCAAATGTTGAATTATCATGATTGGACACCATAATTCAAAAGCATTTCCATGGGCCATAGGTATCAGGTAACTCCATAGAGAGTGCCTACTCCTTTGTATTTGCATCATTTCCATTCAAACAAAAGAGAGGAACACATCCTTACCTTCCATATGGATTTTCTCTCAAAATGGTTTCCTAGATCATATCTTGATGTTCGCTATGATTGGTCTCTGTTTGTATTTTAATGTTGTCTACTGTTCACATTTGATATAGTACATGCATAAGTAGAAAAAAAGTTAATTAATAAACCTAGAAATCTAAGGAAAATCAATCCTCATGGTATAGATTTTATATTTTAGTCTATTTGCATTAGACTTATAGTGAAAAAGTATCTAATGGAACATCCATGATAGTTTACATATCATCCTGTGATCTGAACTTTAACAGGAACGCAACAAATCACATATATAACCATAAAGACAGAGATGTAACAGAAATAACACTTCATTTCATTAATATCAAATGCTGAAATATGCTTACAAACATAATTGAAAGAAACTAGATTGGGCAATGGTATATTATGTCTGAGAATAGATGTGGCAGCTACATGCCTATGAACCATGTTACAATGAGGCTTAAAGGCCTATTTTTTATTGAGAAAGAATTGAAAACCATAAACATCTAAAAATCTAACCCTAGGAGATGAAGCACCAAAACTATGGGCCCTGTTTGGGTAAATTGGTACATCAACTTCGTAGGGTCGTAACTTTGGCATACGATCTCCGTTTGATGCACACAAAACCTTGTTCGAAAGATATATTAGAGGAATACAAATTTCGAATGCAGACATTGAAATTTTTTTTATGTTTGGCCGGTTTTCGCCAAAAACGTCATTTAGGGGCTCAAAACAGCTCCCGAAGTTCAGGGCTTGAAAAATTATAAAAAATAGTAAACTGTGCTACAATTAAGGAAACTGAAAAACTAAAAGAGATAGTGTTGGGGGTTCAAGTGGAATAGGTAGGTGGCCACCAGTATCCACCTAGATCAGTCCTCCCCCCTTAGGAAGAAATGGTCCCCATTGCATTGATTACCTCCATGAGATGGGTAAACTTCTACTAAACTTGGTCCCTAGTGAGCCACTTGCCTTGATGCATGAGTTGGTCAAGTTTGACAACCCAATATAGTTGGATCTTCTACTTGCGAGTGTTCTTGATCTGTGAGTCCATGATTCGATCAATTGTGGCCTGTTCAATGCAGTCTAGGTTTACCTCTGTTGGTGTGAGTTGTTCTGCAATGTCTGATGTGTCTAGTAATGGTGAGAAGTATGATAGAAGGTGGTCCACATTGAACACTGGGTGTAGGCCAAGGAATGGGGGAATGCTGAGCTCAAAATAATTTTCTCCCACAACCTTGGTAATGGTTTAAGGCCCATATCGGAGTGGGCGAAGCTTGCGGTGGTGTCTAGTGAGGCACTCCTTCTGCAAATGTAGCTAAAATATGTTGCCCACCTAGAACTTGTGCAGAAATCAATGCTAATCATGGTGCTGCTTGTACTTAGCATTGGCTCTGTCCAATATCTCATGGACCTATTAGCATATGTGTTGAATGCGATCAATGAAGCTATTAGCCCTGTCAACTTTAGACTGGACGTGAGCCAAATCTACCTCAGTAGTTGCAAATGGTATGGTAACACCAATGGGACATAATGGCTGAAATCCCAGCCCTACCTGAAAGGGGCTATGGTCCATTGAGCTGTGGAGAGCCCTGTTGTGGTTGTGTTGGACATATGGGAGGCTTTCAACCCATGTGCGTGGATTCTTTGAGTTGTACATGCGCATAATGTGTATGATTATCCTATTGACGGCCTGTGTTTGGCCATCATTTTGGGGATGGAAATCCAAGTATTTAGTAAGTTTGGTATCCAACATCGACCAGAGACTTGACCAAAATCAACTTAGCAATCTACTCTTCCGATCTAAGAAAATGGACTGTGGGATCCCAAAGTGTACCCACACTCTCTCAAAGAAGAACATAGCAATGGCCTCTATTGTAACATTATATTGTTTTGATAAGTTAGTATATTAGCCAAAAATAATTTTAAAATGTTAAGTTAGGATATGGATGCAAAAGAAAGAAAAATTAAAATGCTAGGCCAATTTAATGTTTTATCGGCATCCATATCAATAAAATGATAGGTGTTAGCTGCCTTAAACAAATAAGGCAAAAGAAAAATAAAATGTTAGGGAAGCAAAAGAGAAAAGAATGGCTTCATTTCATATTTTATAAATGCACAGGCTGCTAGCCAAAATGCGCCACATTGGGAAATGTCAAATGTTATCTTAATATGCAGGAGGAAAGGGAAAAGGATTAAAGTTTTTCTCTAAGGTTTTATATCAATTAATTTTGGTGTATTAATCCCCTATTCCTAATTTTTAAACCCCAAAATCATCCCTCCACTCATGTTTTTCCTCCACCCACCTATTCCTAAGTTTTATTACATTGAAAATATTCCCCACTATGTAGTAAATTAATTCCCGTTGGCCCCTCCGGGTGCCCCATCACGTCATGTTAACTCTCTGCCACCTCTCACCTCATCTCCGCCCATCTCCTAAGGTCTTACGGTCCACACTGTATTTTGGCCCCTCACACTATTCGAACTTTACCTTTGGGGGGGTGGTACGAAATGGGCAGTATTCGAAACCGCGCCTGCCCCTACGTGTCAACACCACAACTTTTTAGACCCCCCTCTGGCGAAACCGTTAACGCTCCCCCCTCCTCCGAAAATCAGTTTCTCTTCCTCCCGATACCACTCTCCTACCTGTTGCGCTCTCTCCACTCACCTTTCGCCACGTCATTTGCCCGTTAACTCCACCAATTACATCACTTCCTACAAAATTGAGTCACTAAGTAGTAAATGGTTTAGCCATTAATCCAATGGACCCGTGCCACCTTCAATGGAAAAACCAGACTGTTATATAAACCTCCCTTTTACTCATTAACTGGTTACTGAATTCATGCACTGTCACTGTTATTGCTTTGTTACAGGTTTGCTGGACTAAACTTTGACATTTTCACCC
This sequence comes from Pinus tabuliformis, assembly GCA_031772625.1. Classification (NCBI taxonomy): domain Eukaryota; kingdom Viridiplantae; phylum Streptophyta; class Pinopsida; order Pinales; family Pinaceae; genus Pinus; species Pinus tabuliformis. The sequence continues at coordinate 1,276,482,483 of CM062819.1, forward strand.
ACCAACGACACTGTCTGCTCACTTGTTTTCAACCTATTGCCTCTGTTCTTGCCCCCAAAACCTGACTCCTCTCTGTGTATTGAAACCTCCAATCCAATTTTCACTACTGTCCTTAGCCTTATCCGAATATGCCTCCAAAGGACAAGGGACCAGAAGAACCTGTCAATCCTCTGATCTATCCTCCCATTGATTTTCACCACATCCCTTTGGCTGACAGAGACCATAAAATCCATGAAACTCTCTGTGAATTTGACCTCTTTGAGATGTATTTCTAGCTCGAAGAAAAATACATAGACAAATCCGATGACATTTAGCTGTGGGAATCCAATTTACCCCATTACATTTTTCCTCGTACCCACAACACCCTAGAATTTGTTAGGAAGTGTCATGCATCTTATTTTCCAAGCCAAAGGGCCATCATTATCCCCACTGAAGAAATTCTTATTACTATCACTCCTCAAGCCATAGACCAGATGATGCAAGCCCCCACAGTAGATAATTCCACCCCCTTTTCCTATGAAGCACTTGTTGTGTTATAACAGAAACTGGACTTTGCTAAGAGGGCCAAAACCCTTGAGCTGTTCTTGATAGAAGATGCCCCATTTTCAAAGAAAAATCCTCCCTATCCCTCCTCTATTTTCCCTAAGAGAGCCAAACAAATCATCGCAGTCATCTCTTACCTCCTTGGCTACTACTCAAACCAATGTGTAGATGAGGCCATCATAGGATTTCTATCCATTTTCTCTGCTGATTCTAAGCCCTCCATCATGTTTAACTTTAACCAACTTCTTGCAGATTCAATTCATCAGTAGCTTATCAAATTCACAACTGAGGAGGTATTCAAGTATGCTTATGTGTTAGTTTATATGTTCTTATAATTTCAAGGAGACAACATCAACCTTTCTTTACAAAAGCTAGATGAAGAAGGAAATCAAAAGTCAATCATCTTCTGGACTACACTGGCGATGAAGGAACAAAAGGAATATACATATAAACAATTCATAGAGATGTTTGTGCATCCAGAAATATGTCTCATAGGTAGCAGGATAGAACCAAGGATCAGTGAGAAAATTAGAAAGGTATTGTAACTATCAGACCAAGTTCAGATAGGGGATTGGTACCTCTATCAAAACTATACAGAATTGAGAATATTTGGGTGTGAGCTTGCACCTTACAAGTTGCCTAAATTCCTCCCAATGAGGATTTTTTCTCTAGAGTACATAAGGCATATGCTCAATATATATGAGATCCACTTTGTAGATGCTAAGAAGAAGTCCCAGTTCAAAATTAAAACATAGATTGGGACTTTCATTTGCAACATCAGGGTAGCATGGGAAGAAGAAGATAAACTATTAAAAGAAATGTAGTTTAGCCTTAGCTTCACTTGGTCATATGATCCATTAGGGATCATTTCTAAATTAAGAGTAGAAACCAAATCTACAACTTCTTTTCACACAGCCAGGCCAGAGATAAAGAAGTACAAAAACCAGCTAGAATGGGTTGAGAATACCCTACAAGTGGTAGAGGAGCAGCTGGTATCATCCTCTAAAATACGGACTCCTACAATGCAGGAGAAAACAGGTAAGAGAAGCAGATAAGAAGAGTCCCCTTCAGGGACTGAAATTTTTAGTGAAGGAATTAAAATTATGTATAGGAAGAAGGCCAAGCTTAGTTCCAAACTAAGCCTTAGAAAGCACTCAGAGTAGGAGAACATTATCACCACTAATGAGCCACTTGTTTCCTCATTAGTGGGTGATCAGACCACACTGTCTCCCACTACCTCCACGGCTTCACAAGAGCAACAAAAAATTATGCAGACCAACACATCTACTACAGGGGAGACAGAGAAAAGTATAATGGACATTTTTAAGGAGATAAAAGTAAGGAATGAGGCCTTAAAGATTAATACCTACAATCAGTTCTAGAAGAAGAATTTCGGTTCTCAAAGCAGGCTGTTGTCAACCTTTGATTCAGAAAAAGGTAAAATGCAAATGACATTCCTCGAGGCACAGGTTCCCCAGCCCAAGGTAGCGTCAGACTACAAGAAGAGAGAATTTGAGTTTGATTTAAAAGATATACATCCCGTTGACCAAATGGAGATGCATAAGCAGACAAGGGAAATTATTTTTTCCATTGTCACCAGCACTACTATGAGTTTGTCTAAACTGCAGGTTACATTAGAAAATGTCCAATCACAACTGAAGATGGAGAAGGTCTCTGCACTTGCCAAAGACACCAAGATCAAAACTCTAGAGGACTTGGTGATCAAAGTGGGTTATGACCCTTCAAACATCAATGCTGCAGAAGAGCTTGTAAAGAAAAAGAATTTAGACATAGCAACATTAAGGAAGCAGTTAAAATTTCCAGCTATAGAAGATCCTTTGGCCAAGGATATTGAAGAAACAGAGACACAAAAGGCAGATATGATGAAGCTCATCATGGAGCAAAGTGCATAGCTGAAGCAAATGGAGACAAAAATGGAAAATATGATGAAAAAAAAGGGGAAAACTTCCAAAATGGTTGTTGTCCCTTTGGAAGCACTCACTATCACAACCATTCCTACAACCATATATTCTACAAAAAGTATAGGGAATGCTACAGATTAGTTAGCAAATGCAGTACAAACCATGTCTCTCCAGACTGAAGAGATCAAAAGGTTGCAGGCTCAAGTCAAACTTCTACAGGATCATCAAATGAAGACTGAGACTTTTCATGTAGTATAGCTACAGAGAGCTCAAAATCAGATAGAGGTATGGAAGAAGTCAACAACTAAGTCTTCTATTGGCTACACACTGGCCCATGTTAAAGAAATCATATGGAACAATATCATTGAAGAAATAGATGAAATTTGGCCATGTATCCAGATTATATTCTAGTAGAAGGAATTGATGGAGAAAGCTAAGCAAACCATTTCTACTATCAATGCGGAATTGGGATAAATTCCTGCTACAACCAACAACATCATAAAGTTCCTCAATTCCAAAAATAGATATGAGTTGGATGATCTAGGAGTAGATGACATAATAGAAACCATCCTGGAAGTAAAGAAAGTTCTAACAAAGAAGAACTTGGTCGTACAGTTGACAGAGAAGTGTCACACTATGGAGGTAACAGTTAATAGGTTTTTCACTAGAATAGATGCATTGAACAAGAAAGGTTTGCCTTCTTTATTTGTGATCAATGACAAATTAATGACTAGGGAAGACTACATGAAGAAGCTTCAGGACATTGCCAAGGATACAACTAAGTCTTCCAACATCAAAGGTTCCATGACAGGAAGAGATTTTTACAAAGCTGTCAGTAACATAAGTTTTATCCAACATGAGATAAAACATTTTTTTGCAGTAAAACCCACTTTTTCTTGGTATACTAAGGTAGATGAGATCTATTGCAAGGTAAAAAAGATTTCTATTCTAGATGAAGAGCGGTGGGACAAGTTGTGTGAATTCTAGGATTAAAAAGACAGGCCAGCTTCACCAGTGCAACACCCGAATAATGGCCACTTAGCAACTGTTCTCCTCTAAAGCAGGGCCAGATGTCCATATCACTTCATCAGATTCATTCCTTTTGATCACATTAGTTCTTTTGTGTTAGTTCAAAGTTAATAATAGGATGTCGTGTCACTCAGGCATTAATTGTATGTTTAAATACTTCATTCTCTCGAAGTATTCAAGGTTGAACCCTTGAACAAGTTATCAAGCATATTTGTACTAAGCTGGAGCATTTTTGAGATAATAAAAGACTCTGGATTTGCCTCATATGGTCTGTCTCTCAGTGAGTTGTATTTCATCTTGTTTATTCATTATGTATTCTTCATATAAATCATGTCTTTTGTAGTTATCCGATTTAAAATTTAATTGAATTCCAATTTCATTTTGAATCCTCTGTGAAGTTGCAATTTAAATAAGAGATAAATTTACAGAAATATTTATTATTGTAAATTATTCTTTGAGCATAAATTGCACTAGATCTCTGTGATAGTCTGTTTATATTTTGTTGATTAATAAAACACTGTTTTCTTAATTTCTGCTTATAAACGGTTAAATACTCAGTTTGCATAATAAATCAATTATACTTCTCCATATTCTACTTATCCATCCCACTAAAATCAAAATAACCATTTGCATTTAAAGAACAACTTTTTATTTTATTAAGAATATATCTAAGTTTAAAGCACTTGTTTATAAACAGTTCACTGGTCATCCAATCATTTAAAACAACAAAACGTTATAGAAGCTTTGACATAAATAATTGACCTTAGGTTATCTCAAAGGAAAATATCAGATTGGTGTCGTTGTCGGAGACCGAAGGATTGAAAGCTAAATTTTCCCTGGGGCAACGATTCTCCCTTTCCTTTAAGGTGAATAAATGATAAGGATATAGGTAAAAATATTTCACCTGGCAAATCCACTGGTCTAAGCTGGCTCCTTTTAAGAATATTAGATCACGTTCTGATTTTGGTATTGTTAACCCTCTACCAGACCCAGAAAGACTTATTAGAGGAGCCTCTTCAAGGAGAAGACATAAAACCCCTTCTTCTTCTTCAACTTTACACCCTGAAGACATCTCTTCTGTAGATCTTTTTTCATCTGTGCCATCCCATCCTGATTGGACTGAAATACCTCCTAGGGTTTCTGAACTCCATTCTAGAGGAGTAGATCTTCCATCAGCCTTTTTAATACAATCACTTGAGTCATATCAAGTCCCATCCATTCCTATCAAATCACCTTCATCTGAGGAAGAATTGGGTTTACATTTACCTGAATTCAAGCCTACAGATTTCATAAATCCAACTCCTTATTCTATTCCCTCAACCTCTACTAATATTGAAGAGACATTTTATGTCTATTCAAATCCTTTGTTTGATAATAAGGAAGACTTTCCACTAGGAGTTTAGAAGTTGGTTATTAAAACCCCTTTGAAATCCTCAAAGAGGTATCCTCCCTCTTTCTCTCCTCCACATACTAATACCCTTATTGATTCATCTTAATCTCCTTCATCTTCATCATATTCCTCTTCCTCATCATCCTCCACTCAGTCACCCCATACTCCTCCTGCTTTTATGGCTTTTCGACCTATTGTGCAAGCAAGGTATGCTGCTCTAGTTCTCCTTGCAAACTTGGAAATTTTTCTTGATAGATATCTAAAACATCTACCAAGATTTAATGGAAAAATAGGTCCCTCAACAGAGGATCATGTATAAGCTTTCCTAGATTTTGCTTAAAATATGAATATAGAACGTGAAGATGTTTATATGATATTATTTGTACAATCTTTAGAAGGAAATGTTAGGACCTGGTTTAGGCAACTTAGAGCTGACTCTATTAGAACATGGAATGAGCTCATAACTATCTTTAAAAACCAACGGGGGTAAAGAAATATCTTGTTTACTTTCTCACTAAATTTGAAGAATTGAAGAGGAACCCTAGTGAACTATTTGCTGAATTCATCAAAAGATTTAACTAACTCTATCATAAAATGCCTGCTAATTGTAAACCACCAGTAGCAGTTGCGAAGGTCATATTTTCCAAAGCATTTAAAGATGACTTTGCAGTCATGCTAAGGGAAGAGGTTTCTAATACATTATAAGACATGCAGACAAATGCTATAGAGGTAGAAGCTAATAGGTCAGCTTCTGGCAAACTTAAAGCTAAAGTAGAGAAATAATAAAGAAAACTAAAAGCTAGGGGTAATGACTCATCTTCTTCCAAATCTAAACTTGAAGATTAGAAAATTGATGAAATTACATCTTTACTTAGAAACCTTTCTAATAGGATTTATAAAATTGAAACACAACCTAGAACTGCCTAGCAAACTTCTGTCAGATCTCAAGCTCAAACTCAATTCCGAAGAACTCCTCAAATGCAAATCCTTTAGAGACTAGGTTCTGATCAAAACGTTCAACCACCTTTGTTGATTGATGATCAACAGCCACAGGATACAGGCCCTTTAATCACTGAAGTTATCAATAATATTGATTCTTCAAAAATATAAATGGCAATAGTTCCTTCATTTTCACCTCAGTCTTTTGAACAGAACAAGGAGATGCTCAACTTTCAAAATACCTAGCATTATCTTAATTTTTGATTGCAGAATTGAATAAGAGGTATGATCTAAGACCTAGATTAGGTCCTAGTAGAAATTAAAATCTACCACTATTATTGAACCTGCAATAAAATCCATTCAAACACAAACTCCAACACCTTAGACTACAAAGTCATCCACTGAAACCTTTTCATATGACAAGACTATTTTGACAACTTTTAATATTGAAAAGTAATAGGAAAGCATCAAGATTCCTATACCTTTAGCTGAACTTTCCAAAAACCATGGTTATAAAAATCAAGTGTCTAAATGGATACAATCCTCTAGTGTATATGCTGAGGGAGATGTTATTAGTTTGCAAGATGAAAAGCCCTCAGTAGTGTTTGGCCCTAGTTCTGATATGATTGATGAAATTGTTCCACCATTTTATGTAACTTTAAAAGCTCATGACTTTCTTTTGTATAACTACATACTGGATTCTGGAGCTTGTCATAACCTTATGCCAAAAGTAATTATGGACCATCTTCAGTTACAAGTTACCCGTTCTTATCATGATATTGACATCTTTGACAAAGAAAGTACCATGCCTAGGATTGATCAAAGACCTAGTTGTGACCTTAGCTCAAATACGTGTCAAGGGTATAGTTTTAGACATAGTTGTCACTGATATTCCTCCCAAGTTTGGCATGCTCCTATCTAGATCATGCTATGCTAAACTTGGAGGATCACTTCAAATGGACATGTCTTTTGCTACTATTCCAGTCTATAGAGGTGAACATTTAAGGTTATATAGGGAAGTCATATTCCTTCATACTATTTGTAGGTTTGATCAAGCAAAAAACCACCCTATCTATGCAATAGATCAGGATTTTGGTTGCTTTAAGTTATCTTCACAAAATTCATCAAATACTCAACTCGCCATTGAAAATATAGTTTCCAAACCTAAAATTATAGAATTAGATATCTGGAAACTTTACTTTGATGGCTCTTTCTCAAAGGAAGGAGCAGGAGCAGGAATTGTTTTAATTTCCCTAAATAAAGAAAACATAACTCAGTCATGTAAACTTGAATTTGAGGTCACCAATAATGTGGCTGAGTATGAGGATTTTCTTCTTGGTCTTGAGCTAGCTAAGAGTCTAAAGGTTCAAAACTTGAGGGTCTTTTCTAATTCTGAGCTTATAGTGAAGAAGGTTAGAAATCTGTGTCAAAGGAAACACCCATGGCTTAGGTCATATAGAAATGAAGCTTGGGACATAATTGAAAATTTCTTCCAAGGATTTAACATAACTACTATTCCCAGAGATGAAAATATGCATGCTGACTCACTAGCTGTCTCAACAAGCTCTTTCAAAATCCCCGAGCCAGTATTGTTAGAGTACCAAATTCAAGTCAAGTATAGACCATCAATTCCTGATAACCTTAAACACTGGCATATTTTTGAAGATGATGAACAATTAAAATCTTTCCTTCAAGTCATTGATGAATTCTCAAATATGAAAATTGAAGAAGATCAAAACAATGTTCAAGAATCAAATCACCTAAATCTAGAAACTTCATTCAGTCCTAAAATTCTTGATCATGATATCATCCAATTATCTAATAATTTTATTCCTAAAGGATTAGTTCCGTTGGAAAAAATATTTGATAATAATGATGTCTCTAAAAACCCCTTGTTTAACTTGCCTAAAGAAGAAATCAAAGAATGCAATATTGGGACTTTGAATGATGTGAGAAATGTTAAATTGTCATCAACCTTACCTTTGGATGTAAAAATCAAATACTTGAATCTTCTTAAAAATTAAAAATATTTTTTTTTGACTTGTCTTATAATGAGTTAAAAACTTATGATACATATTTGATTGAGCATAAGATTCCTTTGAAACCAGAAGAAAAACCCTTTCAGCAAAAAATAAGAAGAATCAATCCCATACTACTTCCAACCATTGAGAAAGAACTTAAAAAGCTACTTGATGCTCATATCATAGTACCTTTAAGGTATTCTGTTTGGGTAGCCAACCTAGTTCCTGTCAGAAATAAAAATGGTGAGATTAGGCTATGTGTAGACTTCCGAAATATAAACAAATCATCTTTAAAGGATAACTATCTGTTAGGCATGGAACCCCCCCAAGGCATGTTTTGGGACTTAAAGCCCAAGTTTTGACCAAATCCTTTTGTAAAAGCTCCGCGAATTGTGGGGGCGGAGCGCGAAATCATAATAGAGTCACAAGGTTATCCGCCCTCGTTTTTTGTAAAGTAATGTTGGCTTAATAGACCTACCCATGGTACGTGGACCATGGGATTGTATAAATAGAGCAAGGCTCTACGTGTAGAAGATAGCATAGCATAAATAATAGAAGGGAAGCACGAGAACTCTGAGTGATCGAGTTGAAGGGTGAAGTGTGTCTATGGGTCGTAGAGTAGGAGAAGGCTCTGCAGCTGAGTGCGCGGACCCCTACAGTTGAGTGCTCAGGGTAGGTCGAGTCTGTAACCATTCGAAGAATCAATAAAGAGAAGTTTACCATATTTCTATGTATCTTTTCCTATTTTAATGTATGATTGGGTATAATTTGCAAGTATATTGTTTATTTGCTGCGCGAACTCATATGAATGTTTTGTGTAAATAAATATAACGTAAGACATCCAAGTATGTGAAGGTAATTAAATGGTATAGGAAGATAAGTAAGGTCTCGGGTAATAGTGCAGAGCGCTGCTCTAGCAATGCGGAAGCACCACAACCCCTGGTTAGGGTTGCGCGAAGGCAGTATATCAGGCCGTGAGGAATAGGGAAGTGCATGAAGTGACCTGCGTGCAGGGACAAACAGTTGGACCAGCCGAACCTCTCAGACATCTCAAGGGTGTGGAAACTTGGTTCTAGCACCCTCCCATACTACTTCGGGTGAGACCTTAGTCCGCGCTCCGCGGAATGTTGGTGAAAGGGCCAGTAGTACAGGGATTTGTTTGGCTAATTAACTCTGAACCTGGGCCATGCCTCAACAAGCCAAAAAATGGTTCCGTTCCTGGGATTGGGATATGCATAGAGATGTTTGATGTCGTATCACTGGAATTCGACAAAGAAAGGAATTGAATATTGGTTGGATAGGAAGATTCATGAGTTCGCGGTGCAAGAAAATAGGAATCCACGAGTATCAAAGGAAGAGTGGTTAGATTGCTACTTATATACAAAGATCCATGAAATTTTCTTCGCATCCTTCCCCACTGAGTTATACAAGTGGATCACGAAGCTAGCAGATAGCCAACAAAGGTGTAAACTCGACAGACCTATTGTGTGGACTCCACAATTGGTGCGCAGATTGGAAGCATCAGAAGATAAGATCGCGCGTGCTGTCAATCACTGGCTCGATCGAATCATAGGAGGATTCACGACCGAATTCGCGGTAGATACTTTAGTAAGTTATAGCGAGGCAAATTGACGCTTCCTTAAAGGACCATGAGGTAAGTACGTTAAATATTTGAACACTTGGATTAAGATGTACTATGTGAAAAATAGGTTATGCGAATAAATTGATGTTTAGGGTTACGCGAAGTGGGAGAAGCTACAGAAATGAAGGTAGCACAGAACTAGAAACTAGCCCCTTGATTTCACCTCCGTGAGGGGGCGAAGAAGAGCTCATGAAGAAGTACGGTCAATCTGATAAGGCAGAGAATTCCGTGCATACCACGCCCACCCACACCACCGCCAGTTTCACTGTCTTCACCCCCGTCTTCACCCATACCACCTCTGCCACCACCGCGAAGCAGTATGGCAAGCGCGATAAAGCTACTAGTGTTCAAGCAAGTAGGGAATGAAGATCCGAACTAGTTTTGGTTTGTGATAAAAGCTATATGGGAAGCATAGGGAGTCACGGATGACAATATACAGAAGGCAACGTTGGTCAGTGCTTTGTAGGATCACGCGCTGACTTGGTACATTAAGCATTCCAATAACAATCCGAATGTAGGGATTGAAGATATCCAAGTTACGCTAAACAAATAATTTAGCAGGCCAAAGTCAAAGGCACAGTCGATCATTGGGTTCAAGGAAATCACAATGCTACCAGGCGAGACCCCTTGGGAGTTAGATCAAAGACTGAAGTGCACAATTCGCGAAGCTAACATGAAGTTAATAGATGGGCAACATCGCGAATGGTTTGTAGCATTGTTAACGCCACATCTACGGAACACGCTGTCACAATAGAGGCTAACCACTTAGGTTGAGGCCTTGGAGGTCGTGATGAGATTGCACGAGACCCTGATATAAGATCCCAACCTGGGAGTTCAGCAGATTCACACGTAGTTGAAAAACTTGTGCCTTGAGATGCAAAGTTTGAAACAAGACAGGACAACCCGCCCAGAGATGTGTGATGAGGTATGGTGCATAAAATGCAAGGGTCAGGGGCATGACAAGGACCACTACCTGGTGTTCGCGAATTACCTTGCGGGAGGAGGGCCAATGCCATTAAGACTGGAGGCACAAGCAGGACCGAGCGTGGCGCCTGCACTATGGTGCATGATTTGTCAGATAGGAGGAAAGCATGCTACAGATAACTACCATCTATTACAGAAGTATACGCAGAATTCATAGCAGTTGTTTTGTAATTTCTGTAGGTCAGTGGGACATGATGAGCGCACCTGTAGAAGTTATGATTTGATGATGGATTGAAATCCTACCTACAGAGTTCAGGCCGAAACACGGCCCCTCGATCAAAACACAGGAATGGCATGCACCAGATTTCAGGGGTGCGGATGAGGTCGAGGTGGAGGGGGACCAGGAAGAGGTCGCGGACGAGGCCGAGGTGGAGGGGGACTAGGAAGAGGTCGCAAATAGCTAATATGTTACAATTGCGGAGGGCCAGGGCATTATGCCAATGATTGTATCATGAGACAGAGGATTGTCCCACACTGACAGCGAGGTTGCGCGATAAAGGAGCACTCCAACCTCCCTTGACTCAGAACCTGCAAATGATGAGGTATGAGCCACGTGAGGAAGACCCTAATATAAATATCGTGCTCTGAAGTGGAATTACAATAGGGGATGACAAAGACAAGCAACCTGAAGAAAGTATCTGGGTTCGCAAGGCTCCAACGAAGGAACCAGAATTTGATTTGGAGCACGCTAAGGAGACCTTCATGGAAGCTAAGAGGAGCTTCGCTGATGCCTCCACTTCAGGAAGTAAAGACAGACTAGATCTGCAAATGGACCCATCGATGCTCACTACATTCTTGGAGACATGCATGAAGCTACTATGTGACAGCAAGGCTGTAAAGGGGTTACAAGAACTCATAAATAGATATGTTGGGACCGCGCCAGGAGAACTGCGTGTAGTCCGCAATCTCGGGAAGCACACGATGTGAACATGAAGGGAGATGAGATTAACTGTGCAGATTGGGGAATATGAGATGGATCAAGTGATTCTGGATCTAGGATCGGACGTGAACGTCCTGCCAAAGCAGAAATGGGAGTGCATGGGTAAGCCTGCGCTGCAATGGTCTCCTATCCAACTGTGAATGGCGAACCAACAAAAGATCCTACCTATGGTGAGATTGTAGGGAATCATAGTATATATTGAAGGAGAAAGCGCGCTAGCATATTTCAAAGTGATAGAGATTATTGATGACAACAATCCCTACCCTGCACTTGGGAATATATTGGGCCACTGACATGAATGGAGTGATAAATCTGAAGAAGCGCAAGATGACTTTTTGAGAACAAGTCTTTGCATGTAGATGTACCTTTAGACCTTGCAGAAGGATCACGCTACATGGAGCCAGTGCGCGAATACGACAATGATGACGATCTGGTCTGCATCTACAAGATAATTGCATGGGAGAAATACTGGGTAAATCCAACCACGAATGGCCGAATCTCATGGGAGCGCGAAAGCTCCTGCACATCAAATTCCGATGAGGAGATAGAATGATGGCAGAACTGGTTGCACAAGGTAACCACGCTCAACTGTAACATGATGATGAGATCATTGTGCTGTGTAGGAACGAAGGTAAGAGATGTGCCTACGTATGACGAGTTAAGTGAGATGGATGACTTCCTGAATAGATTTGAAAGAGAAGTGCCAGAACAGAAACACTTTGATGCTCTGAAATGGGTACTGCGAGCTACGCCCACAAGATGGTGGGGTACGCACCAAAGAAGTTTTTAGGATTGGCGCGACTGCAGAAGAATGATGCGCACATGCTTTGGGAAGCCTCAGATCTTATTAACAGACAAGATTGTCAGATGAAATGGTTCGCACACCCACCTATCCAGGTGGATACAGGCATATGGTGCGAAACCTGCACGAATGCACACAGTCCTCGTGGTAGGAGACACGATTAGTAAACAGGTGCAAGCAAGGCAATGGCATGAACAACCCCTCAAGCTGGGACCACAAAATATGGGAAGACCAAGTATGCAGAAGGATATCCACACAGAAGCCTTCAACAAAGTACGTGAAGCACTAAACAAGGTCCACAATGCAAAGTGGACTGACTGGGACCTGCGCGTACCAACAGTTCTATGGGCTTATAGGACCGCGTGCAAGAACCTGACCGTGCAGGCACCGCCAAGGTTGGAGTATAAATTGAATGCTGTAAGCCCTATAGTACATGAAAAGCTTAGACCATGCATGATAGCACCAGTAGATACGACGGTTCGCAGAAGCTTGGAAGAAGAAATCCAATAGGGAAATTTTAGGCTCCAAGAACTTGAGAAAGAAAGGGTATGATTAAGGAAGAAAAGTACTCTGGTAGATGCGGGAGTCAAGAAGCTGGAGGACGAGATAAAGGAAGATTTTCTCGATAAAAAAACTAGGGTGATAAGACATGATGCGCACGATCACACTGACAAGTTTGAGGACTATCGCCACGAATTGATCAGTCTGATGCCTTGGCTTGGACCGCACATTACTAAGAGAATCAACCAGGGTAGCGTGTTGTAGATGATAAAGTGTGCGACATCGCCTGTAATAGTAAAAGGTGGGTATTTTCCAGGAAAAGTGATGGATGACTGGATGAAACTCTATACAGGTGGTGCGACCCCCTAACTAGCCGAGGGAAGTACAATCTTAGCTCTCGAGGTAGTTGAAAGGAAGCGTGGGACTATAAACTATTCTGCCCGGGAGCTGCACGCGGAAGCAAAGAGTCACAAGGTCTACGACCATGCATAGGGGGCTGCGCTGCCGCGCGGGTTAGCCAGAAAGTGACCATTGAAGTTGCTATTCATGATGGGATGCTTGACTTGAGACCAAATGAAGTGGGCGGTAGGCATTTAAACATGATTTAAGGGGAAGATTTGGGAAAATCTGCTGCCAAGGGAGCATTAATGAACTGGATTTGGGGGGAACGATCGAATTCAAATTCAAAAAGCACTATAAATTACAAAGAGCTGCCCAGCAAACAACACTTGTTTATTTGTGAATTGAGCTAATGAGCAGAGCCCTGTTTGTTTTGTGCCGAGCGGTGGTTGAGCCCCTGAGTTCACGAGTGATATATTTCTGGATGGACACGATGGCTACAACTGAAGAAGTTATGGAAATAATATAAATGACTGCTGAAGAGGTTGCACAGGCCCTGACTGTGGGGGATGCTCCAGAAGGCGCTGGGATTGTGGCAGAAATCCCAAAATCACCGCACACACCAAGACCAAAGAAGGACAAACAAGCGATGGTTCCCATATGTGTGTCCCTGCAGAACTCGTTGCACACCAAGCTGTCGATGGAGGAGAAGGGGAAAGTCGTTACCATAGAAACTGATGAGGAAGAAGAAGACCTGGAGGACCTTATCATCGAAGAAGACGAGGATGAAGGCATGGAGGAGGAAACTGAGCCTGCGCACCCTTTGACAAAGCTACCTACCTATGTCCCCCCACGGAAAGGGAAGGCTAAAGTGCCCAAGGACCTTGACGAGACCAAGAGCTCGCTCTAGACCCCGCTCCTCCCAGACAACATCATTTTTGAGGGCACGCACCTGGGACGGGTGCCGAGCTTAAAATTTGAAGATTGGGACCTTACTGACCATGATAAGTTCCCTCACCTTGAGACCTCACACCTCATTAAGCCCAAGAAAAACACCGCAGCGGGGGTTACAAATTAGAGCAGTGAAAGTGGTTGCGCGGAGTGGAAAAGGCTGGGCTACTTAACTTGCTCTGGGTGCCACATTTCCACCATGCCCCAATAACAATTTTGTCATCAGGTAGCTACTCTGCTTGGTGGATGATGGGTGTTTGTGGTTGGAGGAGCTCATCCCCATCACGATAGACTTGATTCACCGCATTACCCGGTTTCCATGCAAAGGAGAGGACCCCGCAAACATCTTGGAGGGGAAGAGCAGTGACTTGGCCATCGCAGAGGCCATGAAGAAGAAATACAAGCTGGCGAAGAAGAAAAGGGGCTACGCCATATCTAGCATCAACGATAAAGCAGTGAAAGTGGCGACCCAAATACTAGATGATAAGGTTATGCGCAAGTGCCGTGTGGATGAGGTACCTGTGGTGGTGGTAGCACTTGCTGAACAATGCGCAGAGGGGGTCTAGTTTAACTGGTCCAAGTTCCTCTGCAAGGATTTTTTGGAGAATTTCCGCGAAGGTCAGGAAGAGGGCAAAACGTTCCACTATGCATGGATTCTGCTGTCCATAGTGCTCATGGTAGGGGAATTTCCAAAATATAATCAATTCTCCACAATTCATAGGGATCTACCAGAGGCCGCGAAGTATGCTTCGCTCTGGGCCACAAAGGATTCAAATAGGATCTATGACAGTAAGATATTCTGGGTGTTAATGGAAATGAACCTCAGAATGGGGATCAACAACAAGCTGCGGTTGTCACCCACTGTCTACAACATCCTGCAAAGTTTTGCGGAATTTAAAGCGAACATCCATAACGTATACATCAAAGCACGCAAGGACCCGGCCAAGAAATGGAGAGAGCTACCCTTAATAGCCATGGATGATGTAATATTTAACGTACTGGAGACATGGTCGCCGGAGTGGCGCGCTCCAGACATCGCGGAGATAGAGAAGTCAGTGGCACAGAGGAATAAAGAGGAGGCCAAACTGTGCATGGCACAGTTGGTAGAAAAGAGAAGGAAGGAGGCAACGGCAATAAAAGTGTGGCGCGAGATGCCACATAGATAGAAACTGAATAGGAAAAGGCCGCAGCCGCAGCAACAACCTAGGAGGCAGATGCAAAGGTGCAGGAGGAAATGATAAAGGTTCAGCTGGAGCTGAACCTTCAGATCGCTGAGTTGCGGTGAAAAGTGCAGTCGTCCACCCCTCCGGAAGTCAGAGAATATCACGCCAACACTATTACAACGGGATTGGATGAGATCGGTAGTGCAGTGCAAGATTGCACTAGCATGTTGGAAGAGTCATTTGAGGTCCTCATGAATCTGCAGGAGGACCCCAACATCCAATGCTTAGAGATAGAGGTGCGAGAACTCCAATAGCAGTATGACAACGTCAAAGGAACTGCGTAGATGGTGGCCCTCACTCAAAGGCTCGTGCGGATGCAACAGGCCAAAGCGCTGAAAGAATAAGTGGATTTGGCATGACACAAGGAAGCAATCCTAAAGGCGCGCGTTTAGCCTTGGATCGATGAGGCCTTCACCATCACAACAGAAATTGAAGGCAAGCTCGCATAAATGCAGGGGATATAGGCACAGATGCAGAGAAGCAGTTCTGACACCGCGGTCTTGAAACAATGCTTACAACAGATCCAGCAAGCAACAACATAGTGCGCTGTCGACCTTGCAGTGGTTCGAGCAGAGTTGGAAGGACTCCACGCGAATATCTCCGTGCCGATAGAGTGACTCGAGGGCGAGTCACGATGTTTGTGTTGGGGGCCTGTTGGGCATGGAATCCCCCCAATACATGTTTTGGGGCTTAAAGCCCAATTTTTGACCAAATCCATTTGTAAAAGCTCCGCGAATTGTGGGCGCGGAGCGCGAAATCATAATAGAGTCACAGGGTTGTCCGCCCTCATTTTTTGTAAAGTAATGACGGCTTAATAGACCTACCCATGGTTCGTGGACCATGGGATTATATAAATAGAGAAAGGCTCTAAGTGTAGAAGATAGCATAGCGTAACTAATAGACGGGAAGCATGAGAAGTCTAAGTGATCGATTCGAAGGGTAAAGTGTGTCTTTGGGTTGTAGAGTAGGAGAAGGCTCTGCAGTTGAGTGCGTAGAGCCCTAGTAGTCTACAGTTGAGTGCACGGACCCCTGCAACTGAGTGCGTAGGGTAGGTCGAGTCTGTAACCGTTGGAAGAATCAATAAAGAAAAATTTACCATATTTCTGTGTATCTTTTCCTGTTCTAATATATGATTGGGTATAATTTGCAAGTATACTGTTTAGTTGCTGCGCAAACTCATATGAATGTTTTGTGTAAATAAATATAACGTAAGACATCCAAGTATGTGAAGGTAATTAACTGGTATAGGAAGATAAGTAATATCTCAGGTGATAGCGCAGAGTGCTGCTCTAGTAATGCGGAAGCTCCACAACCCCTGGTTAGGGTTACGCAATGGCAATATATCAGGGCGTGAGGAATAGGGAAGTGTGTGAAGTGACCTGCGCACAGGGACAAACAGTTGGACCAGTCGAACCTCTCAAACATCTCAAGGGTGCGGAAAACTGGTTCCAACACCCTCCCATACTACTTCGGGTGAGACCTTAGTCTGCGCTCCATGGAATGTTGCCGAAAGGGCCAGTAGTACAGGGATTTGATTGGCTAATTAACTCCGAACCTGGGTTAGGCCCCAACAAGCCAACACTATCATTTCCCAAAATGGATCATCTACTTCAGAAAGTTTTAGCTGCAAATAGGATTTATATGCTAGATGGATTTTCTGTTTACAACCAGATCATGGTAAGTCAAGCTGACCAAGACAAAAATGCTTTCACCACACCTTGGGGTACATTTATGTATATCAGAATTCCATTTTGTTTAACCAATGTCGAAGCCACTTTCCAGAGAGCCATGGAACTAGCATTTGTAGGTAAAACATCTGAATTTACTGTCATTTATTTAGATGATTTAACTGATTTATCTGATTCTGATGAAAATAATTTAAAACAGTTGAGAAGGGTTTTTGACAGGTGCAGAAATTTGGCATATCTAGCAATCCAAAGAAATCTTTATTTTCTATAAAGGAAGGGTAATTACTAGGGCATATAATCTCCAAGGAGGGAGTTATAATTGGCCCAAAGAGAGTTTCAACTATTCAGAACCTATGTCTACCAAGGAATAAGAAAGAGATACAGACCTTCCATGGAAAGATTAATTTTCTCAGATGTTTCATCCCTAATTATGCAGAGATAGTTAAGGATATAACTGATACGCTAAAGAAAAAAAATGAAGTGAAATGGACAGTTTCTTCTAGATATGCTTTTGATCAGATAAAAAAGGCTATATCTGAGGCCCCTACATTAGCTAGCCCTGATTATTATTCACCTTTTAGCATATTTTCTTTTGCATCCGAGACAACCTTAGCCATTATACTTTCACATAAGAACACAAATGGTGATGACCAGCCTATAGCCTTCTTTTCCAAAGTTATGAGGGATGCTGAACTTAGGTATGATATTATTGAAAAACAAGATTATACCTTAATTCAAGCCCTCAAAGCCTTTAGAACCTATGTCCTGCATTCACACATTAAAACTTATGTCCCTAATCATGTTGTTAAAACTGTTTTGTTCCAGCTTGATACTGATGGAAGAAGGGGGAGATGGATTGCTAAAATCCTTGAATTTGACCGTGAAATTAAGACCACAAAGCTATTAAAAGGCCAAGGCCTGACCAAATTGTTAGTTGAGTCCAACTGAAAAGCATTGGGGATAAAATTGGTTTCTGAAATTTCATCTGGGGAGAATCCACAAGAAATTTCCTTAATATCAGGGGATAATCCACAAGAACCTTCCTTAATATATGAGGAGAATCCACAAGAACCTCCTCCTCTTATAGAAGGGGAGAATCCACAAGAACCTCTTTCTTCAGATCAAGCCATTCTTGTTCACATAGATCAGAAATATCTACTCTCTGATTGGTACTCTGATATTGTGCAGTTTCTTAGGGATTTTCAATGTCCAGCTGATCTTAACTTGAAGCAGTGCAAAGCCTTGAAACTTAAAGCAATAAAATACTGCATTATCAATGCTAATCTATACTAGAAAGACCCTCTTAATATCCTTCTTCTTTGTTTAATTGAAAATGAAACAGAGGGAATTATAGATCAGTTCCATGTAGGGTTTTGTGGTGGACACTATGCCTGGAGAGCAACAACCTACAAAATTTTAAAAGCAGGTTTCTACTGGCCCACACTTTTTAAAGAAGTTGGAGCAAGAGTAAGAAGTTGCATACCATGCCAATTATTTGTAGGAAAATGGAAACGGTCAGCACTTCCTTTTGTTCCAGTATTGGTTCATGCTCCTTTTCTATAATGGGGGTTAGAATTTATAGGGGAAATTCATCCACAATCAAGTAATCAAAACATATGGATTTTAACTGCTACAAAATATTTTACCAAGTGGGTAGAAGCCATACCTATTAAAAATGCAACTGATACTGTTGTGATTAAATTTATTGAAGAAAACATCCTATCAAGATTTGGATGTCCTCAACAGATTGTTACAAATAATGCAACAACTTTCAACAATGTTAAAATGATTGAATTCTGTCAAAAGTATTCAATCCTATTACACCATTCTACACCATACTATCCATAGGGTAATGGGCTAGCAGAGTCCTCCAACAAGAGCTTAGTTAAGGTCATTAAGAAGACTCTTGAAGACCATAAAAAGAGTTGGGACAACCATCTAATCCATGCAATTTGGGCAAACAGAGTTTCTCCTAAGAGATCAACAGGCAAGTCTCCTTTCCAATTAGTTTATGGCAAGGAAGCAATTTTTCCTACTCATTTAACTTTACTTGTTATGAGATTCCTTCAGGAATCCTATGAAGAAAAAGATGATTTCTCAAGAAGGATTAATCAAATTATTGATTTGAATGAAGATAGGGATGAAATTCAGTACAAGCTAAGGAAATACCAAAATAAGATGAAAGAACTGTTTGACAGAAAGGCTAGAGAAAGAAATTTCAAGAAAGGTGACCTAGTGCTTAGATGGGATACTAGGAGAGAAGATAAAGGCAAGCATGCAAAATTTGACAACCTTTGGTTTGGTCCATTTAGCATTGCAGAAGTCAAAGGAAACAATACATTCATCCTACAGAATTTGGAAGGAGAGTATTCCTCATTGCGAGTCAATGGGAAATACTTGAAACATTATATTCAGTATTAATTTTTCATCCATTCATTCATCATCTGTAAATATCCAGAGAGTTTATTTTATTTAAAAAAAAATTGCAAGTGAGTATCTGTTTCAACAAAGACTCCATAGCCCGAGGAGAAGGCACTTGGACCTGCTTGTTCTCTGCATCCCATAGGGGGAAGCAGTCCCCAGCTGGAGCCGATGTTGTAACATTATTTGGTTTTGATAAGTTAGTATATTAGCCAAAAATAATTTTAAAATGTTAAGTTAGGATATGGATGCAAAATAAAGAAAAGTTAAAATGTTAGGCCAATTTAATGTTTTATAGGCATCCATATCAATAAAATGATAGGTGTTAGCTGCCTTAAATAATAAGGCAAAATAAAAATAAAATGTTAGGGAAGCAAAAAAGAAAAGAATGGCTTCCTTTCATATTTTTATAAATGCCCAGGCTGCTAGTCAAAATGTGCCACATTGGGAAATGTCAAATGTTATCTTCATATGTAGGAGGAAAGGGCAAAGGATTAAAGTTTTGCTCTAAGGTTTTATATCAATTAATTTTGGTGTATTAATCCCCTATTCCTAAGTTTTAAACCCCAAAATCATCCCTCCGCTCATATTTTTTCTCCACCCAGCTATTCCTAAGTTTTATTGCCTCCCCATACATTGCAAATATTCCCCACCGGGTGCCCCATCACGTCACGTTAACTCTCTGCCATCTCTCACCTCATCTTTGGCCATCTCCCAAGATTTGACGGTCCATGTTGTATTTTGGCGCACCCCCCCCCCCCCCCCCCACACCATCTGAACTTTATCGTCCGGAGGGTGGTCCGAAATGGGTGGTATTTGAAACTGCGCCCGCCCCTACGTGTCAACACCACAACTTTTCAGACCCCGCTTGGGCAAATATTTTAACCACTTCCCCCCCTGAAAAGCAGTTTCTCCACCTCCCGATACCACTCTCCTACCCGTTGCGCTCCCGCCACTCACATTCCACCACATCATTTGCTTGTTATCTCCACCAATTACATCCGCTCCCTCCAAAATTGAGCCATTAAGCAGTAAATGGTTTAGCCGTTAATCCAACGGACCCATGCCACCTTCAATGGAAAAACCAGACTGCTATATAAACCTCCCTTTTACTCATTAACTGGTTACTGAATTCATGCACTGCCACTATTATTGCTTTGTTACAGGTTTGCAGGACTAAAATTCAAAATTTTCACCCGCAAACGACACTGTCTGCTCACTCTTTTTCAGCCTATTTCCTTTGTTCTTGCCCCCAAAAACTGACTCCTCTATGTGTATTGAAACCTCCAATCTAATTTTCACTACTGTCCATAGCCTTATCCGAATATGCCTCTAAAGGACAAGGGACCAAAAGAACCTACCAATCCTCTGATCTATCCTCCCATTGATTTTCATCACACCCCTTTGGCTAACAGAGACCATAAAATCTATGAAACCCTCTGTGCATTTGACCTCTTTGAGATGTATTGCTATCTCAAAGACAAATACATAGACAAATCTGATGACATTCAGTGGTGGGAATCCAATTTACCCCATTACATTTTTCCTCGTACCCACAACACCCTAGAATTTATTAGGGAGTGTCATGCATCTTATTTGCCAAGCCAAAGGGCCATCATTACCCCCATTGAAGAAATTCTGTTTACTATCACTCCTCAAAGCCATAGACTAGATGATGCAAGCCACCACAATCGAGAATGCCACCCCCTTTTCCTATGAAGAACTTGTTGAGTTATACCAGAAACTAGACTTTGCCAAGAGGGCCAAAACCCTTGAGCTGTTCTTGACAGAAGATGCCCCATTTCCAAAGAAATATCCTCCCTATCCCTCCTCTATTTTCCTTGAGATAGCCAAAAAAATCATCACAACCATCTCTTACCTCCTTGGCTACTACTCAGATTAGTGGGTAGATGAGGCCATCATAGGATTTCTATCCATTTTCTCTGCGAATTCCAAGCCCTCCATCATGTTTAACTTTAGCCAAATTCTTGAAGATTCAATTCATCAGAAGCTTATCAAATTTCCAACTGAGGAGGTATTCAAGTATGCTTCTATGTTAGTTTATATGTTCTTATACTTTTAGGGAGACACCATCAACCATGCTTACAAAAGTTGGATGAAGAAGGAAAGCAGCAGTCAGTCATCTTCTGGACTACAATGGTGATGAAGGAACAAAAGGAATATACATATAAACAGTTCATAGAGATGTTTGTGCATCCAACAATTAGTCTCCTAGGCAGCGGGATAGAACCAAGGATTAGTGATGGAATTAGAAAGGTGTTGCAACTATCAGACCAAGTTCACATAGGGGATTGGTACCTCTATCAAAACTATACAGAATTGAGAATATTTGGGTGTGAGCTTGCACCTTACAAGCTGCCTAAATTCCTCCCAATGAAGAGTTTTGCTCTAGAGTACATGAGGCAGATGCTCAATATGGATGAGATCCACTTTGTAGCTGCTAAGAAGAAGATCCCAGTTCAAAATTAGAACACAGATTGGGCCTCTGATTTTGAACAGCAGGGAAACAGGGGAAGAAGCATATAAACTATTAAAAGAAATGAAGTTCAGCCTTAGCTTCACCTAGTCATATGATCAATTAGGGATAATTTTTAAATTAAGAGTAGAAACCAAATCTACTGCTTATTTTCACACAGCTAGACCAGAGATAGAGAAGTACAAAAACCAGCTAGAATGTGTTGAGAATACCCTGCAAGACGCAGAGGAGCAGTTGGTATCATCCTCTACAATGAAGCAAACTCCTACCATGAAGGTGAAAAAAGGTAAGAGAAGCAGAGAAGAAGACTCCCCTTCAGGGACTGAAATTTTCAGTGAAGGATTTAAAATTATGTATAGGAAAAAGGTCAAGCTTAGTTCCAAACTAAGCCTCAGAAAAGACTCAGAGTAGGAGAACATTATCACCACTAATAAGCCACTTGTTTCCTCATTAGTGGGTGATCAAACCATGCTATCTCCCACTACCTCCATGGCTTCACAAGAGCAACAACAAATTATGTAGACCAAGAGATCTATTAGGGAGACAAAAAAAAGTATAATGGCCATTTCTAAGGAGATAGAAGTAAGGAATGAGGCCTTAAATATTAATACCTACAATAAGTGGAATAAGAATTCTGGTTCTCAAAGCAGGTTGCTTCCAGCCTTTGATTTAGAAAAAGGTAAAATGAAAATGGAATTCCTTTAGGCACAGGTTCCTGGACAGCCCAAGGCAGCGTCAGACTACAAGAAGACAACATTTTAGTTTGATGTAAAATATATACATCCCATTGAACAAATGGAGATGCATAAGAAGACTAGGGAAATGATTTTTTCCACTATCACTAGCACTACTATGAGTTTGTCTAAACTGCAGGTTACATTAGCAAATGTCCAATCACAACTCAAGATGGAGAAGGTCTTTGCACTTGCCAAAGACACTAGGATCAAAAATCTTGAGGACTTGGTGTTCAAAGTGGGTTATGACCCTTCAAACATCAATGCTGTAGAAGAGCTTGTAAAGAAAAAGATTTTAGACATAGCGGCATTAAGTAAGCAATTAAAATTGCCACCTACAAAAGATCCTCTGGCCAAGGATATTGAATAAACAGAGACACAAAAGGAAGATATGATGAAGCTCATCATGGAAAAAAGTGCACAATTGAAGCAAATGGAGACAAAGATGGAAAAGATGATTAAATAAAAGGAGAAAACTACCAAAATGGCTGTTGTCCCTTTGGAAGCACTCCCTATCACAACCATTCCTACAACCATATCTTCTACAACAAGTACAAGGGATGTTGCAGATCAGTTGGCAAATGCAGTACAAAACATGTCTCTCCAGACTGAAGAGATCAAAAGGTTGCAGGCTCAAGTCAAACTTCTACAAGATCATCAAATGAAGACTGAGACTTTTCATGCAGTAGAGCTACAAAGAGCTCAAAATCAGATAGAGGCATGGAAGAAGTCAACAACTGAGTCTTCTATTGGCTACACACTGGCCCATGTTAAAGAAATCATATGGAACAATATCATTGAAGAAATAGATGAAATCTGGCCATGTATCCAGATTATATTCGAGCAGAAGGAATTGATGGAGAAAGCCAAGCAAACCATTTCTACTATCAATGCTGAATTGGGAGAAATGCCTGCTACAACCAACAACATCATAAAGTTCCTCAATTCCAAAAATATATATGAGCTGGATGATCTAGGAGTAGATGATAGAATAGAAACCATCCTGGAAGTAAAGAAAGTTCTAACAAAGAAGAACTTGGTTGTACAGCTGACAGAGAAGTGTCACACTCTGGAGGTAGCAGTTAATAGGTTTTTCACTAGAATAGATGCATTGAACAAGAAAGGTCTGCCTTCTTTATTTGTGATCAATGACAGGAGGACTACATGAAGAAGCTTCAGGACATTGCCAAGGATACAACTAAGTCTTCCAACATCAAAGGTTCTATGACAGGGAGAGATTTTTATGAAGCTATCAACAACATAAGTTTTATCCAACACAAGATAAGACACATTTTTGGAGTAAAACCCACTTTTTCTTGGTATACTGAGGTAGATGAGATCTACTACAAGGTAACAAAGGTTGCTATTCTAGATGAAGAGCGGTGGGACAAATTGTGCGAATTCTAGGATTAAAAAGACAGGTCAGCTTCACCAACGCAACACCTGAATAGTGACCACTTAGCAACTATTATCCTCCAAAGCAGGGCCAGATGTTCAAATCATTTCACTAGATTCATTCCTTTTGATCACATTATTTCTTTTATGTTAGTTCAAAGTTAATAATTGAATGTCGTGTCACTCAGGCATTAATTGTAATATTTTTGTAAATTTTGTTTAAATACTTCATTTTGTTAAAGTATTCATGATAGAACCCTTGAACAAGTTATCAAGCAGATTTGTACTAAGCTAGAGCATTTTTGAGACGATAAAAGATTCTGGATTTTCCTCATACGGTTTGTCTTTCGATGAGTTGTATTTCATCTTGTTTATTAATTATGTCTTCTTCATATAAATCATGTCTTTTGCAGTTATCCGATTTAAAATTTAATTGAATTTCAGTTTCATTTTGAATCCTCTCTGAAGTTGTAATTTAAATAAGAGATAAATGTATAGAACTATTTGTTATTGTAAATTCCTCTTTGAGCATAAATTGCACTAAATTTATATGATAGTCTGCTTATATTTTGTTGATTAAGAAAAAACTGTTTTCTTAATTTCTGCTTATAAATGGTTAAATAATCATTTTGGATATTAAACAATTATACTTCTCCATGTTCTACTTATCCATCCCACTAAAATAAAAATAGCCATGTGAATTTAAATAACAACCTTTTATTTTATTAAGAATCTATCTAAGTTTAAAGCACCTGTTTATAAACAGTTCATTGGTCATCAAATCATTTAAAACAAAAAAAATTTATAGATGCTTTGGCATAACTAATTGAACTTAGGTTATCTCAAAGGACAACAACCTCTGCTATGATACTCTTCTTGCAGGCTGCCATAATGGCCATTTTAGAGAATTTGTCGACGACCATGAAAACACAGTCATTGCCGTGCTTAGTAGAAGGAAGGCTCAACATGTAATCCATGGATATAGGTTCCCAAGGTCGACTAGGGGTAGGAAAAGGAGTATATAGGCCTTGCTTCTTGATGGTTGGTTTGGAAATGGCACAAACAGTGCAAGATTTAATGTACCTCGGAACATCCCGACGAAGGCTTGGCCAATAGAAATACTTCTGCAGTACTGCCACTATTTTCTCTACTTCGAAATGTCCAACGAACTGACTGTAGTGCACCTCCCAAATCATCTTGGTACACTCGCTTGAAGGAACACAGATGTTTCCCAGGTGGCATAACAGTGCATCCTGTAGGTGAAACTTTGGAACTTTCTTACCTTCCAGGAGTGTCTGGTATGTGCTCCCGAATTCTGGACCACTCTTGTAAAGATGTGACCACTTCAAAGTCTCGTGCTCACAAGAGTCGAGCATAGTGATCAACGCCATTACTGGTTATCAACTGAGGTAGTCTACGACATTATTGGTGCAAACCTTATTGTACTTAATATCCATATGGAATTGTTGAAGATATGTGGATTATTTCTGATGGCGATCGTTCTATAACTTCCCTTGTGTCTGTATGAATTGCAAAGGTCGGTGGTTTGTGTGGATGACCATTTATTTCCCTAGAATGTAATGATTCCATTGACAGTAGGCCTGCACAATGGAATACTTTTCTTTGTCATAGATGGGATACTTTTGGACTATGTATAAAAGTGTCTCACTATGGTAAGCCACTAGATTCCCCTGCTGAGTAATAACCACACCAATAGCATAGTAAGAGGCATCTATCTAAATCTCAAATGGTTGTTGCAGGTATGGTAATGTGAGTAGTAGTATAGAGTAGAGGCGCTGCTCAACTCAGAAAACACCTTCTATTGGGTTTGAGACCAAAATAAATTTTCTTTCGCTTCACCCTTGGTGAATTGACTTAAAGGCCAAGTGATATGAGAGAACCCCAACACGAACTTGCAGTAGAAATTGACAAGGTCTAGAAAGTTGTGGAGTTCTGTTAGAGTGGTTGGGGCTAACCAATCCCAAATGAATTTTATCTTGGTTAGGTCCACATGCACACCCTGCTCATCAGTGATATACCCCATATATTGAACTTGGGTCATGCCAAAAGTGCAATTTTCCCAGATTGGCACACAACTTGTGTTGTCATAGGGTTTGGAGGACCTGTCGAACATGGTGGAGGTGCTCTTGCCAACTCTGGATGAAGATCAAGATTTCATCTAAATACACCACCACTAATGCATTGGTGAAGGGTTGTAAGATGTCTTCCATCAACCTCATGAAGGTTGCAAGGGCATTCATCAATCCAAAATGCATGACCAACCATTCGAAAAGTCCCTCCTTGGATTTGAAGGCAATATTACACATATCAGAGGGTTCGATAGACACCTGTTGATAACCAAAATTCAAGTGAATATTGCTGAAATACTTGGTCCCATTTGTGGGATTGGGTACCTATTCTAGACAATGATCTTGTTCAATGCCCGATAGTTAATATAGAGTCTCTAGGTCCCATCCATTTTCTATACCAATACAATCGGCCTACCACATGGTGATGAGCTTGGGATGATGTTCCCTTTCTGCAATAACTCTTGAATCTAGCTCTTGATCTTATCGTTCTCTAGAATAGATCGTCGATAGATCAGTCCATTGGGTAGCAGCATGCTTGGGGTCAGATCGATGGAGTGCTTGACCTAATAGTGCAGAGGTACCCCCACAAGAGGGGTGAAAATGTCCCTATGCTCCTCCACGACCTTGTCCATCTATTACTGCTGTGTGGAGGAGCCTTGTTTAGAAGTCGTGGCCACAATTTTCTTCTTTCCATGAGGGCGAATCATAAGGAAAACAAATTTCTTAGTATGTGAAATGATCTTACTGTATTGCTTCATAGAGATCAAAGAGATGGTGGTAGGTGGGGCTACCTCCGATATCCTGTACAACTTATTTCCCAAAGCAATAATCATATAGCAAGGTCTAGACGCATATAAAACATGCCGCTTCCGCAAGTATGGTTTTCCTAATAATACATCACAAACTTCGTACCTCATCCGTGAAGGGCTTGATTTTGTAGGGAAGGCGACATTGCTGGCTGATGCAAAGATCTTGTCCTTGGTGAAGCCACCTAATGATGTATTACTGCATATGTGATGTAGTCAGTAGACCCAACCACTTCATAACCTCTACTGAAATGAGGTTCTTTTGGCTCCCATTGTCGACAATGAACTGCAACGGATAATCCTTCACCCACATCTGTGAGTGGAAGAGGCATTCCCCCTCCTCAAGATCTTCAGTCTCATTATTCTAGACATTTATGGTGGCTGTGGTGGCACTGGGCTTCGCGTCAATGACCTACTTCCCTTTTTCAATCCCCTTGTCAGGTTCTGACTCAGAGTTGAAACATGCATCTGATTTAGAAACCTTCAGCTCGGCCATTAGTGACTACTTGGACCGACACTCACTTGTGTTTTGAGTGGAGCTCTTATAGAACTCACACCATTTTCCCATTTCCTTCTTTGTCTTTGTGGTGTTTTTATTTGCTTGCATCTTCGGTGGGTTATCCTGGGTCGCCCTGCCTTGGCTTTGTCCTTTGCTCCGTGGTTTGGGGGCTTCTTTACCTCACTTCAGATTCGTAGATCCAAAATCTCGCTTCTTCTTTTTAAACTTCTACTAAATCTTGACAGCGTATTAGTAAGCCGTGACGAGCGAGAAGATGTCCAAGAACTCCAACTCATCCTAGATGTATCTGTGTAGATAGTCATAGTACTTGAGTACCAAATGTCGCTCAGAATACTTGATACCCAACTTCGTGCGAAGGGTATGAAAAACATTGGTAAACTCTGGCACGTCTTGGTCCCTTCCTTGCCACAACATGGTCCACTTTATGTATTTATCCTCATAGCTCCAAAAATGGCAACACTTCTCCTTGATGGTCTCTCGGAACGAATTCCAAGTGGGCGCGACTTAAAATAGTGAGGGTGTACTTTCTTCCTTCTTCTCACAATAGGTTTTCGACTAGTCCTTGACATGGGGGGCAACTTTGAGAAGTTAAAAAGTTATCTTTTCCCGACTGGAAAAATCTTGAAAAGAATATATCCATCTAACAGATTTAACCATTTATCTATGTTGTCCACATCTATCTGACCTTCAAATATGGGGATGTTAAAGTTAACTTGTACCTTAAAGGGTGTGGCGCTTCCAGAGTGGCTACTAAAAGAAGATGTGTCGCCTTTGGGTAACCACTGAAGGATCTGGGAAAAGTTGTCAATCATCGCATTTCTCTATCGCTCGAGGGTTTATTCGAGCAATATTTTTAAAGGATCTCCTGCCCCCTCATCTTTATTCTCTTATGCCATGGGAGGATGTTGGGATTTGCGAGGTTGGTCTTGGAAAGTTTCGACCAATTCAATCCCTAAATCCTTATATCCTGACCTCGTTGGGGACAAGCAAAGAAAAACAGAGAAAGAGAAGATTTCTCTGATACCACTGATCCAAAATTAAACCGGAATGCAAAAAATCACAAATATAACCATAAATACAGAGATGCAGCAGAAACAACACTTCATTTCATTAATATCAAATACTGAAATATGCTTACAAACATAATGGAAATAAACTAGCTCGGCCGATGATCACTTATCTCTGAGAAGAGAAGTGGTAGATACATTCCTCTGAACCGTGTTACAATGAGGATCAAAGGCCTATTTATTATTGAGAAACATTGGAAAACCCTAAACATCCAAAAACCTAACCCTAGGAGATGAAGCACCAAAACCATGGGCACTGTTTGGGTAAATTGGTA
This sequence comes from Pinus tabuliformis, assembly GCA_031772625.1. Taxonomy (NCBI): domain Eukaryota; kingdom Viridiplantae; phylum Streptophyta; class Pinopsida; order Pinales; family Pinaceae; genus Pinus; species Pinus tabuliformis. The sequence goes on from CM062819.1 coordinate 1,276,511,202, forward strand.
CAACAACTTCCCAGGGTCATAACTTTGGCATACGATCTCCGTTTGACGCACACAAATCCTTGTTAGAAATATCTATCCGAGGACTACAACTTTGGATGGAAATGCCCAATTTTTGCAAAAATTGTTGTTTAGGGCCTCAAAATGACTCCGAAAGTTCTGGACCCGAAAACTTCCAAAAATAGTAAACTATGCTACAATTAAGGAAACTGAAGAACTGAAAGAGACAATGTTGGGGGTCTAAATGGAATATGCAAGTGGCCGCCAATATCCACCTAGATCATCCCGTGCCCTCATTCCAAGCTATGGTGTGACTTTGTACCACATGTGATAATAGTCTTCGTGTTGTGTCTCTACTTTTCACTCTCCATCGATCTCTCCAATTCAACAATTTATATATATGTGGGTCATGCATGCTCCATGGAAAGTATTACGTCCATTTTCTTACCCTAGCCTACACTTGGTATGTCTCATGCCATTCACTTGTTACTTTAGCCAACCTCACATCCCACTTGATGTACTCATCTATGTGCTTGGGTTAGTGTTACAACTTTCCTGATGCTCTTGGTATATATACTTTATCAACACTATAACTTGCTTGATTCTCTTCATTTATGCACTTGACTAACATAATCACGGTCAATGTTCTGTCTACTCCTTTCCTTCATGCCTTGAGTTTGAATATCCTTTCTCATTCTTTCATGATTAAATCCACAAATTTCATTCTCTCACATTGTGACATGTTGTGCTGACCCACGCTGATTTCTTTGCTTGACCATGCATGCTCTTCCTCATCTCACCAAATTGACTCAACATGTGTGATGGTGTGTGACTTGACTTAACCATTAGTTAATGGGTTCACTCATGCTGTGTGATTGCCCAACATGCGATGGCGTGTGACATGGAATGTTTCTCATGAAATATGGAAGCCTAAGTAAGGAAACCCTAAATTTCATGTGGGGAAATTGAACCCAAATCAACCGATGTGCTGGTGACTCTAATTTGCTTAATCAAGCTCCTCTAACCAACACTATTAGGTCCCTATAATACTAGTGATTCCCCCATTACTATTGCCATTGTAGCCCTTATTGTTATTATTGTGCCCCTATTGTCCCCATATTGTTATTAGTGGCCCCATAGAAACCCACTATTGTTATTGTTGTGCCCTTATGTTATTACTGTTATGCCGACTTGATTATATTTTGACCCCGTATACTCCTATATATAGAAGGGAGGTTTAGTCATTTGTATCATACAAGAATTGTTCATTTGTGTAATGTAAAGAAGGTTTCCCCCTCGAAGAGGCTGAATTCTAAGGCATTGATATATCTTTTTTATCTTTTTGTGAGCTAGTTTCATAACATTTGGTATCAGAGCTTTGGATTCTAGGGTTTGGTTGCTCCAAACAGGTCATCGTGGCATTTTCGCTATAACTTTTTTTCTGCTACGTTTTAGAAGAAAAAAAAATTCCCATTTGAGCCGAAATCGTTCTGAACTTCAGGTCCAAATTTCAGAGCTTGTCTCAATACATTTTCATAGATATGATATGAGGAATTTAGGGTTTTTGCAGAATCCCAAATTACATTTCAAACAGGTGACCTGGGGAAAATCGTCATAACTTTTGTTCTGAGCATCAGATTGAAATTTCGTAAGAAGTTTTAGAAAGAGGATGACCTGTAGTTTTCTGTATATCAGTTTCAAGTACTAAGGTCGAAATAGTGACACGTGGAACTTCATACAACTTAGCTCTACTGAACTAGTCTATAATTAGATCACTGTGGGATATTTGGCATAACTCTTCCTTGGAGAATCCAATCTTGATCAAACTTGCGGGGTTAGAAAGAGGACTCAAAGGGTTACTAGAGGACGCAATTTTAGATATTAGAGCTCCACAATTACAAAGATATAACGGATTCAATATCGAGCTCTTACAAAGTGAAAAACAGGTGTGTAGTTTTTTTTTTAAATTTTCATAAGATTGGTTTGAAAAATTAGTTTGAAGGAATTCAAAGGGAATAGTGAAGAATTATTAGCATTAATTGATGCCTCGAAGAAAGAAAAGGGAAACACCTAGTAAGCAACCTGGAAGCTCTAGCATGACTCGTGAAGAAGATGAAGAAATGCAACATGATATATCAAAATTACAAGAACAAGTACAAAAAATTTTACTCTCACAAAAGGTAACTGAAGCCAAGATGAATGGCATGGAAGCTAAGATGGATGGCATGGAAGCTAAGATGAATGGTGTTGACACTAAGATGAATGGCATGGACGCTAATATGGGAGAGTTGAAGAGAAATTTGAATAAGTTGCTACAAGAAATGGTTACTAATGGTGAAAGGGTAGTAAAGGAAACTCATAATGAGAACAAACGAAATGTTAACCATGATTTTATAAACTCTAATGTTGGATTGAAGACCCACCATGTTCCAAAAATCGATATGAGGAAGTTTGATGGCAAGGATCCCAAAACATGGATACTACAGGTGGATCAATTTTTCGATCTCCATAATGTGCAAAACACACAAAAGGCACGTATTGCAACTTTATATTTGGAACCAAATCAGTGTGTATGGTAATGATGGCTTTTCTCTCATAAACATATTGTTACTTGGTCAATTTTTATAGAAGAAATGATAGCACATTATGAGGATACAAAAAGCAACACTTTTTTTAGCCAATTGATAAATCTCAAACAAAAGGGTTCAATGATGGAGCACATTGAGGACTTACAAAAATTGAACATAAGGGTACAAGATATTCCAGAGGAGCATAGGATTGATGTGTTCATAGGGACTTTAAAGGATAATATCCAACATGAGGTTCGCCTTTGGGAACCTGATTCATTGGAGAAGGCATTCAGGTTAGCAAGAAAAATGGAAAGCAAAATTATGGCAACCAGGAAGTCTACCACTCACAACTATAAAAATGGAAGTCTTGTTGCCCCTAGCCTTCAACAACCTACAAGGTTGACACCACAACAATTGGAAGAAAAAAGAGCAAAAGGGCTTTGTTATAGTTGTGAGAGAAAATACACTAAAGGTCATAAGTGTCTGAGAAGAAATTATTCTATATAGATTGTGAAGAGGAGGAAGAAAAGGAACAAGAAATGTCAAAAGAAGAGGATATACTCCAGGAACAAACCCTAGATAAAGAAGAAATTAATCCGACGATATCTTGTAATGCATTGACTAGAATTACCACTCCTCAAACTATCAAGATAGAAGGAAATATCAAGAATAAAAAGGTAATAGTGTTGATTGATTCGGGAAGTACCCATAATTTTATTCATTGTAATATAGCCAAGGAATTGAATTGCTTTTGATATCCAGCACCAGAGTGTCAAGTGATGGTTGCAAGTGGAGGAATCGTAAATTGCTCTGGAAAGTGCCATAATATCAAGCTATCCATGGGAGAATATGTATTGAATAGCCCAATGCTATCCATTCTAATGGGTGGTGTTGATGTTGTACTAGGAGTCCAATGGCTACAATCCTTGGGTACAATAGCTTTTAATTTTCAAGAACTTTTCATGAAATTTTGTGTGGAAGGAAAGGAAGTTGAATTAAGGGGTATTGTAGGGAAATCGGGAAAGATAATCAACTCTAACAGTATGACAAAGCTTCTAAAGAAGGAACAATGAGGCGTAATTGCACAATTATGTTCACTAGAGGTTCCCACATCGAAATCATCTATTTCTCCAGATCTCCAAAAAGTCTTGGACAATCATTCCAAGGTATTTGAGACTCCCAAAGGCCTCCCACCTATTTTTGATCATGATCATGCTATTCATTTGATTCTAGGAAGTGTTCCTCCAAACATCAGGCCATACAGATATCCCTATGCCCAAAAGAGTGAAATTGAATGTATGGTTGCAGAAATGCTAGAGGCTGGTATAATTCAACCTAGTCAAAGTTCTTTATATTCTCCAATAGTTTGGTGCACAAGAAGGATGGACCATGGTGCATGTGTTCGGGTTATATGGAGATCAACAAGCTCACTATTAAAGATAAATTTCCCATTCCTATCATTGATGAATTATTGGATGAATTGCATGGATCAATTTACTTCACCAAGTTGGATCTTCTTTCAGGATATCATCAAATCAGAATGAAGACTGAAGACATTTCGAAAACAACATTTAGAACTCATGAGGGTCATTATTAATTTTTGGTCATGCCTTTTGGCCTTACCAATGCACCTTCTACATTTCAAGGTTTGATGAATTCCATTTTCAATCCCTTCCTTAGAAAATTTGTGTTAGTATTTTTTGATGATATACTAATATATAACAAGTCTTTGAAGGATCATGTTCAACATGTTGACATGGTGCTCAAACTATTGGAGGAGAAACAATTATATGCAAAAAGCTCCAAACGTTTCTTTGGAGTACAAGAGGTGGAATATCTGGGTCATATTGTATCTCATGAAGGTGTTAAGGTAGACCATAGCAAAATTAAAGCCATTAAGGAATGGAAAATCCCCACATCCATAAAGCATCTGTGAGGATTTCTCGGGTTGATTAGGTATTATTGTAAGTTTGTTAAGAATTATGGGAGAATAGCAACACCTCTAACAACATTATTGAAGAAAAATGCATTTTCATGGACTCCAGAAGCAACAAAGGCCTTCGAACATATTAAAGAGGCAATGTGCCAAGCATCAGTCTTAGCTACGTTGGACTTCACAAAAACCTTTATTGTGGAATGTGATGCTTGAGGAAATGGAATTGGTGCTATTTTAATGCAAGATGAAAGACCATTGCATTCGAAAGCTGTCCAATCAAAGGAAAGTATTTATACAAAGCTATTTATAAGAAGGAAATGTTGGCAATACTACATGCACTTAAGAATGGCGACCCTACCTAATGGGAAGACACTTCAAGGTAAAAACGGATCATGATAGTATTAAATACTTTTTAGAACAAAGATTATCCTCTGAAGAGCAACAAAGATGGGTCACAAAGATGTTGGGTTATGACTTTGAAATCATCTACAAAAAAGGGAAGCAAAATGTTGTGGCAGATGCACTCTCAAGAAAGGATGAGGATGTGGAAGCATTGTTGTGCGCCATTTCTTATCCAACCAGATTGGATAAACGAAGCAAGGGATGAATGGAAGAATTAAGAAGAAGTGTGGGCACTCATTCAAAAGATACAACAAGATCCCAGTACATATTATACATTTAGTTGGAAAAATGATTCGTTATGGTACAAAGATTGCTTATACCTATGTAAGAATTCCCAACTCAAATAAAAGATTCTTATGGAATTGCACACTTCTCCCTTAGGAGGGCACTCAGGATTTTTAAAAACTTACCACAAGGTTAAGAAGGATTTTTTTTGAGATGACCTTAAATTGGATATTCAAAAGTTTGTGGCAGAATGTTTGGTTTTCCAACAAAACAAAGTTGAAACAATTAAGATCCCATGTCTATTACAACCTTTATCTATTCCAAGCCAACATTGGGAGGAGGTTTCAATGGATTTTATCATAGGTTTACCCAAGTCCGAAGGAAAGAGTGTCATCATGGTGGTAGTTGAAAGACTTACCAAGTATGCACACTTTTGTGCATTATCGCATCCATTTAAAGCCAGTACAGTTTCTACTCCGTTTATAGAAACAATTCAAAAACTACATGGAAACCCAAAGATTATTGTAAGCGACAGAGATCCCATTTGCACTAGAAATTTTTGGACATAATTATTTTCTTGTCTCGGTACTCAGTTAGCTCATAGCTCATCTTATCATCCTCAACCTGATGGGAAAACTGAGATAGTAAACAAATGTTTGGAAGAATATCTTCGTTGCTTTGTATCTGATAAACAGATGCAATGGGTCAAATGGTTGCCTCTGGCTGAATGGTGGTATAACACTTCCTTCCATACTGCAACAAAAATGACCCCATTTATGCCACTTTATGGATATCATCCACCATCAATCACATCATATTTAAGAGAAAATTCTAAGGTTCAAGCAGTGGAACATCACATTGAGCATCAACAACAAGTTCTCCAACTCTTAAAGGATAACCTCACATTGGCACAGAATAGAATGAAACAACATGCAGATCAACATCGCAGCGAAATAAGTTTTGATGTAGGTGACTGGGTATTCCAACGTCTACAACCATATAAACAAGTGTCCCTCAAGCAAGCTAAGAAGGATAATAAATTATCAACAAAGTATTATGGTCTGTACAAGGTGTTGCAAAAGATTGGTACTATGGCATACAAATTGGAGCTTCCTGCAGCTTCCTCAGTGCACCCAGTTTTCCATGTTTCATGTTTAAAGAAGGTTATAGGTGACAAGCTCCTAGTTCAAACAATATTGCCAGAACTTGACAAGGAAGGAAAAATCATATTGGAACCAGAAGCAGTCACAGAAACAAGAAATCGACAACTACGAAATCGTTCAATTTCGAAGTATCTCATCAAGTGGAAGAACTTATCCGTTGAAGATTCCACATGGGAGGATGAGATTTTTATACAAAATCATCCAAAACTACTCAAGCGTTGAGGACAACGCTTTTCGAAGGGAGAGGGGCATGTTAGGTCCTTATAATACTAGTGATTCCCCCATTACTATTGTCATTGTAGCCCTTATTGTTATTATTGTGCCCCTATTGTCCCCATATTGTTATTAGTGGCCCCATAGAAACCCACTATTGTTATTGTTGTGCCCATATGTTATTACTATTATGCTGTCTTGATTATATTGTGACCCCTTGGACTCCTATATATAGAAGGGAGGTTTAGTCATTTGTATCATTCAAGAATTGTTCATTTGTGTAACGTAAAGGAGGTTTCCCCCTCGAAGAGGCTGAATTCTAAGGTGTTGATCTATATTTTCTATATTTTTGTGAGCTGGTTTCATAACAAACACACCCCCAAGCTTAAGGGTCTTACATCCTCCTATATATGTATGAATGTATACATACTCTCCCCTAAGCTTAAGGGTATATTAGGGTCCTATATTTTATAGGATGATCTGACTATTAGTTGTTGATTTTTGTATATGAGATGTTGTAAATAATCTTTCATTCTGCAAGTTATTTAAAAAAAGAAGAAGAATAGAAAATAAAAATAGAAAAAGGAAAGGAAAGAAAAGGAAAAACAAAGGGGATACAATCAATATATCTATATATATATATATATAATGTAAAAATATGAAAAAATGAAAAAAAAGCCCCCAATAAGTGTGCAAATTCAAATGCCACTCCATTTCACATAAAAATATGCATAAGAAATGCTTTAGAAAGTTCAAAGTGTGCAACTTGTTTAAATGCCACATTAGAGTTAATAAATAAATAAATAAATATACTTAGAGGTTTAATCACACCATTTAAGCGTGATTAGACTTGGTGAATAAAATGAGTTTAGATAAGTTAATGGTTTAATCATAGAGTTTAATCGTGGTTAGATTAGTTAAAATAAAGTTGTTTAGGATAAATAATTTTTATCGCACAATGTAATCGTGGTCTAAATTAGGTTTGGATTAAAATTAGTGTTAATTAGGTGTTTTATTAGTTATCACATTAATAAATCGCGATTATGTAGTATAGAATAAAGTTTTATAAGATGTGATGGTTTTTTTCGCTATGTAATAAAAGGTGCATACATTTCGATGGTTGATATCTCACCCACCCGGATCAACGACAGGTGAGGAGTTTCAACCCCCCCATCCTTCTAACAGTTAAACGGGTGGGGGGGTTTGAAAAGTGGTTTCCCCCACTCACCACTCTTGCGACATGTCCTCCCCTAGCGTGTTTCAGACCCCCCCCGACGTCCTTCTGACGGTTAACTAAGCATGGGGGGGGAGTTTGAAAAGCGGTTTCCCCCACTCACCACTCTTGTGACATGTCCTCCCCTAACGTGTTTTGGATCCCCCCCTGCCTAATACTATATACCACCCCCCCTTTGAAAACCACCTTTCCACTCCGCTCCCACTCTTGTCTATTTCAACCGTTGACCACCTCGCTTTCGTTCCACTCTTCTTCCGCCACTTCACATCTCCAGACCCCACTTCCATTTTGCCAAGTTGCGCCTCCCATCCCCTCCTTAGTCTTATACCATATCGCCACATGGCACCCCCATATTCACCATTTCCCATTACTGTTTCATCCTGTCCCCCCTCCACATCAACTCATCCCTGTTCTACCGTTATCTAACCGTTCCACCATTACTCGCTCCTACGATAACAGACCCGCTCCCTTTAACTGCTAAATTACAATGGTAAAGCTATTTTTTCCTATAATATCAATTAAAACCTGTTCTGTCACCCTCCTTTCACTATTTCAAGGTAACAAGCAATCAAAACGATTCTAGTGCAAAGTCAACCAGCCATAGCCTATATCAGCACCCAGTCAGTGATACATACCACCACTGTGACTCGTCAGCAAGCCAATTACCTCTGCACCTCAGATACCAGTCTTGGACCAATTTTTTCCGGGTAATTCAATTCTCCTGTTTTTTCATCTTTCATCATGGCTCCTAAAGGGAAATATAAGGCCTCAGATGATAACCCCCTGCTACCCCCTGTCATAGATTTAGATCATCAACCCCTGGTAGACTAGGAATATAAAATCTTGGAAACTAGTTGTGAGTTCGACCTTTATGAACTCCACAACTGGTTAAAGCAGAAATTTATAGACCTCAGTGATGAACTAGGTTTATGGGAATCCTCCCTGCCCCAATTCATTTTCCCTCAGACCTATCACTTCCTTGAGTTCATTTCATGGTGCCAATTTCACTATATTCCCGTCAGAGGGCAATTGTGGCCCATAATAATGATATCCTCTTTACCATTACAGCTGAATCCATCTCACAAATTCTCCAATTGCAAAGCTCTACCTCTATGAAACCATTTATAGTAGATTCCCTCATGGAATTCTAAAAAAACCTCACCTTCCCACACAGAGCTAAGATTTGCGATACTTTTCTCCCTAAGGATGCCTAATTACCTAAGAGACCCCCCCATATTCATCCTCTATGTTCTCTTAGACGACTAAAAATATTATTTCTATTGTTTCATGTCTACTTGGCTACCAATCTGATCAGTGGGTTGATGAGGCCATCATTGGTTTCCTATCAGTCTTTACCACAGGTGAAAATCCTTCCACCTTCAAGTACAATCCGTTTTTAGTAGATGCAATCCATGAGCAGTTCCTCAAATTCTCTATTGAGGGAACTTTCAAATATGCTTCAGTACTTTTTTATTTGTTTCTTTACCATCAAGAAGATAGGGTTCAGTTTTCCCTTGCAGAAATTGGATGAGTAGGGAAATTCTCAATCAATGATTCATTGGACTTCATTGGTAAGGAAGAATTCCAATGAGTTCAGCTTCAGTGAATTTGTTGATAAATTTTTGTACACACAATATCCTACTTATTAAAAAACAACGTGGAGCTAAGAATAGGACCAGAAATTAAGAGATTCCTTCATTTGAGTGAGTAGACCAAAACAGGTGAGTGTTACTTGTACCAGAACCACACATAGATCAAGGTCTATGGCTGTGAGTTGCCACCTTACAGGTTACCAAAGTTTGTTCCAATGAGAATTTTCTCATTGGAGTACATAAGATAGATGATCAATATGGATGAGCTGCATTTTGTGGCAGAAAAGAAGAAATCATAGTTTAAGATAAAAACACAGGTGGGCCCATTCATTTGCAATAGTAGAGCAACAACCAAAGAAGTAGATATCCTTCTAAAGAAAATGAATTTCATACTCAGTTTCACCTAGTCCTATGATCCCCTGGGAATTATTTCAAAATTAAGAGTAGAACAGAAGAATACTACCTACTCACACACTCCTAGGCCAAAGATTGAGAAGTACATGAACCAAGATCAGTGGTAGGAAAACACCCTACAAGAGGCAGAAGAACAGGTAATTTTTACTACTACAACACAGACTCCTACACCACAGGAGAAGAAAGACAAGAGACCAAGGGAAGATTCCCCCCCATAGTTACAAAAGTTCCTGAAAAAGAGTTTCAAATCTATAAGAAAAGGCAGAAGACTACTTCAGTAATAGAAGGATCCTTTGAAGAGGAAAATGTGCAGATAGTAGTTTTGACAAGCCCTCATTATTCAAAGAGGATTGAAGATATTTTTGTAGGGTCTCCATCATCTTCGGCTTCCTAGGAGCCATTAGACACCTCTCAGTCAGGAGAATGGGTTCATGACCAAGATGAACCAAACATATTTACGAAGTACAGAGAAATCAAGAAGAAAAATGAACAACTAAAAGCTACAACATATACATAGTTTTGGAAGAATACAACCTCTTCACAACATAGGCTGCTCTCAGCCTTTGACACAAAGAAAGGGAAAATGCAGATATCCTTCCTGCATGCTAAGGTCCCTTTCCAAAAGACTCATGAAGATTATAAGAAATCAATTTTTTCTTTCAGTACTGATCAAATTCATCCAATTGATCAAATAGACCTGCACAAGCAAATAAGGGAGATGTTGTACTCCACTTTGACAACTTCAGCAATGGAAACTTCTAGGCTGCAAGCCTCTGTAAATAACATCCAGTCTCAACTTAAATTAGAGAAAGTCTCTTCTCTAGCCAAAGATACAAAAATCAAATCATTGGAAGACCTTGTAATCAAACTGGGATATGATCCCAACAATGTGAAAGCAGTAGAAGATATTATCAAAAGGAAAAATGCTGACATTGTAGCACTTAAGAAGAAATTCAATCTTCCCTCTAGAAAAGACTCACAGACTAAGGAAGTCGAAGAATTAGATAAGGAAAAAGAAGATATTTTTAGAATCATTATTTAACAAAGTGGACAGATCAAAGCAATGGAGGTTGAAATGGAGAAATTGTTAAAGGACAGATAAAAATGCACACAGTTGGTATCCATTCCAATAATAATAGTTCCCATTGCATGCACATCAGCAGTAGGGGCATCCACTTCAACAACCATTACTAAGGGGAAATCTAAAGATTCTTCATAGGAACTTATCAAGGAAATGGATGACCTGTTAATCAGAGGAAAATAAATTGAGAAGATGAAAACTCAGCTGAAGAACTTGTAGGAGCAGAAACTAAAGGTTGACAGTGTATACTTGGCTGAATTGCAGAAAACACATAGATTAACACAGAAGATTGATAAGTTGCAAAGTGAATCAGCGATGGCACAAGCAAAAGAGAGTATATGGATATAAATAAATGAGTACATGATTGAAATATGGCCCTCAATTCAGATTATTTTTTAGCAAGAGGAGTTAATACAGAGGTCCAAAGAGGTAATTGAAGAAGTGAAAGAAGATTTAGGGTAGAAGCTAGGTGAAGCCACTGCTTTGATCAAAATTTTGAATTTGAAGACTAGAGAAGAATTAGAAGAGTTGGAAATTTCCGATAGGACAAAGGCTATTTTGGAGGTGAAGAGGTCCTTACAAAAGGGAAACTTATACTGCAATTGGAGAACACATTTCACAATATGGAGTCCAACATTCAGAAGTTCCACAAAAAATTTAATGTGCTAAATCAGACGGGACTGCCAGGTTTGATAGGGATTGGAGAAAAACTGATCAGTTTAGAAGATTATCATCAGAAATTGTATGCCATTGCAAGGGATAAATCAAAGTTTTCCACCATCAAAGGAAGCATCACAGGAAAAGCCTTCATGGAAGCTTTGGATTTTGATCTGTTGATCAGACATGAAATAAAGCACTTGTTCATTGTTAATCCCACTTTTCAAAAGTACACCGAGGTGGATGAAACCTACAGGAAACTTATCAAATTCCCCACTCCAAGTGAAGATAGATGGGACAAATTGTGCAATTTACTTGGGTAAAACAATTTTTACTTTCAAACAACAAGGCAACACTTCTTCATGCCAAGTCATCACCTGCATCCTCGAAAATAGTGCCAAAGCACTACAACAGTTTCAACTGCCTATTTTTCTGTAATATGTTTGTAATCAGTTTAGGATATTTTATAATAAATCTTAATATTTTTATTCAAGATATTTTTGATAATTTTTGTATAAATACTTCAAAAATCATAGTACAAATGTTGGGACTTGTATCAAGAAAGCACATTTTGATGTAAAGTTGTTGACTGAGTTGAAAGTGATCATTTCATTAATACAAAAGACTGTTCCATGATTCATGTGTCAGGATAATTGGTGATGTCTTTCCTTTTGTGAACTTGTTATATCTCTGTTTTCATATATTTTCTTATATGAATTGTTAAAAGAAGATGAAGGGCTTAACTTGTTTAATTACACTTTGTCCTAGCTTATAAGCAATTTATATGTTTTCAAAGCGAAGTTAAATATAGAATTCATGTTAAAATGCTCTATGTTTAATTAAATTTGAACCTATTCCTCCCTCTCACTCCACAAAGATACAAAGATCTAATAGCCTGCCTACCTTGCCCTATTTCAGTCTATTATGATATTTCTGCATATGATCACCCTAAGACCTTTACTCCATTTCCTAATGGCCTTTCTTTGCAGTTTCAACAAAACATTTCAAAAAACCAAACCATGAACCTAGTAACTAGCCTAAAATCCCACTACAACAAATCTAAATCTAATAGAGAGATCCCTCTTTGAGTTTAGAAGGGCTAGCTTCTAAGCTTGAAAGTGGTTTTGTGGTTACCTCTGGGTTTCTTTCACAACCTTAAGAAATTACATAGTGCTAATAGGGTCTTACATCCTTGAATATACATAGGTTGTGCAATAATAAGACTCAAAGCCATTACCACAACATACTCAATATGAGCTCAACATATCACTTGCACGAGTTGAAGTAGTGTGGGGGGGATAGCAATCATTACTCCCACCCACCCAAGGTAAACCCAATTAATAGTGACACACACATACACACCCACATATAATGAATATATATATCTATATATATATATATATATATATATATATATATATATATATATATATATATATATATATATATATATATTTCTAGTTGGATATCAGAAACATTCTTCAACAATTATAATATTTAATCTTTAAAAAATTTAGGATTGATATTACTATTCAAATGCGCTTCTGTGAGCATTATCCAAAATCTAACTATAATTTGGGATTGATATTAAATTTAATTGATAATCGACATTTAATCTACGAACTCTATTAAAGTTTCATAATATTTTTGTGTGTATGTGGGTGGGTGGTTTTTACATTATATTAGAGTTGATATGGTATAATTTTTATTTGCTTTAAATTTCTATTTTTAAAGTAGGGGGTGGGTTTTGGGGGGTATTAAAGAATAACCCTATTAAAAAATAACACATGTCATAACCCATGCATTTATGGGATATTAAAGAATACCCCTAATCACACTAGATATTGTTAGAAACCTCCCAAAATACCTTTTTGGGACCCATTATCAATACATCTTTGTTATAAAAATTGCCCCTATTTTTATCAAATACCCCCAACACCTATAATTGTCCTTACCCCACATTTCCCTCTCCCCCCCCTCCCAATACCTAAATATAATATCTCTATTTTTCATAATTTAAAAACCTCCTTTATGAATGAATGTGATAGGATATTGGTCAACAAGGTGAACCCCCTTGTGCCTGTGATGGTTATTTTTCTTAATATGTAATTTTTTTTTATTTTTATTTTTTTCCAAGGAGGAGAGATTAAACTGAGCAGGTAGAAAAACCCAAGAAAGAAGGATTTGCTAAAAAAAGGATTAAGTGTGATTTTTTAAAATACTAATAAGGAAATTTCAAGGAGGGTGATAGGTTAACTTGGTAATTTTGGGAAACAACTTCATTGATGTATTACCAGTCAATCAATATTCATTTTTTTTCAATTATTTGTTATCGTTTTTATGTTAACATTAGATTTAGAATGACCACATTGTTTTATAAGTAAATTTAAAGAAAAAGATGCTTGGGTAATATTAGAATGTAAAATATTAAAAAACTATGAACATGGAAAACTTGAATTATGCATTCAACCTGTAGATTGAGAAGATTTATAGATTAAACATATTTCCTACTAATGGTAAAGAAAACAATGCTAACCCCCACATGACACTTAATTTAGGCCACAATCTAGGGAAATGTTTATTTGAGTTTGTTAAAGCTTGTAACTCATTAGCTTCAATATCTCCTTATGAAGTATGAAAACATTAAATAAGACAATAATCTAGGACGATATCCACCCAATCCACTCAAAAAATGACCAATTCATTGTTAAAACATATTTTGAAGCATTCATGCCAACCAAGCAATGTGTCCATGTTAAATGTTGCCATAATTCGATGCACTAAAGGTGTAACAAATTATGGGCTTCTCAACATATATTTAGAATATGAAGGTTAGTCTAATGAGTTTCTAGCATCAATTAGCATCAAGCACGTGCTGCAAAACCATTCCCCCCATTTTATGTTTTCATGTGATTTATATAGCTTGAGGAGTCAATGTGTTCAAGATTCTATTGAATAGATTCTTGGAATATAGAGTTTCTTACATGTGATTAGTTCGATGCCATAAATATTGTCCCAGTTTACTAGTGAAAATATGCAATCACATGGTGCCCAACCTTAGGTATCTTTGTGTTTATGTTACAAGGATAGAGTTACCTATTGAATAGAGAGAATTCTAGCCAAGATATCTACATCCATGGAATGAACATGACAAAGGGATACTAGAACAATCTTGAGGCCAACAAAAATTCTTTTCAATTCAAAATTTTTTCACTTCGAAGATCTTGGTTATCTAAATGATGAAGGATATTTATTTAATGGGTAGAAATTTAGTAATAAATGTACATCGACAGTAGAAAACCGCTTCATAAATTTAAGTCCATTTTATTTTAGGAAGAACCCATTGAAGGTTGAGAACCTTGGTTATTGTCTTCCTATAGGACATGCAATATTGATTTTTACAAATTCATGGCCATTACTAATGTATATAGATTAAATGGTGTACTTTGCACCCTTTTAAACGGAATGGGTTTTCAGTTGAAGTGGAATTAGAGATGTGTACTGTGAGGGTGAACTTCATTATAAATTTCTTGATTATTACCTAAGTTATTCTAGTTATGATTTTAAATTTCAACCTTTAAAAAATGATATTTCTTGCTATAAAAAAATGAATTAGTGGGTTTCTCTAAAAACATAAAGCCTTTCGCACTAGTTGGGCTCCCATTTTGTCACCTTTTGCAAGACTCGTTCGATATTTTATCACCCATCTCCCATGATTCATAACCACATATTACCCATGTTATTATGTATTCTTAACCCTGTAAACTTGAAACCTTTTTGACATCCAGATTGAGGTAAACGTTGATTATTTTATTAACTCCTAAGTCTCTAGTAGATTAAAGGAATTTTAAGTTGATTTTGCCAATGACAAATTTTTTAGCCAAGTTCCTGTACCAATATTTTAGTTATAATATCTGATCGTGGTTAACACATTTATGTCTTTCTAGAAGAAATTTTGCCACTTGGATTTTGAAGTCAAAGGTATTAAAATAATTCTAAGCTGATTAGATTGCACCTAGGTCACATGTGTGAAGCTCCAACTCCAAAACAATTTCATAGGTGAACGTTTTTATATAGTCAACTTCAGGCATGACTTTTGAGGCGATGAGGGAAAATATGGAAATTCCAAAACATGGGTTTTGTTCCTAGTATGACAAATTAGTTGCCACATGAGCTGTTTTCTAAAATAATGAACGATTTGAGAGATATCCTTGGTTCGTTAACATTAATCTGTCCAAAATGTACAAATTCATCCATATTTGTAAACAATGCCTAGATTTGAGGAAAACTCTAAATCAACCACCTAAATAACAAGAGGAATGAATGTTACCTACTTCCAACGTATATAAATTATTTTTTGAGATGTATTTGTATTTTGGGGAGCAAATAAGCTAATCTTATCTTGGATATTATCCTTTGCCATCTTGGTTGTATTCTACAATTGGAAAAATATGAGATTGGGGATTGGTTTTGATCCACCTTAATGCTCTTCTTGTACACATATTTAGATGTAGAACATATCTATTGATTTGGAAATGGTAGGTAGTGAAGGGATTCATTTGTGGTAGCAAGCTTGTTTGTTGCCCTTTTGTAACCATAGTTGATTTATCGTCTATGAATGCTTCTTGTTCCTAATATTTGGTGTATCATCAAAGTCCGATTTTAGTGTTCTTAGAAACATTAGTGAAGGTTAGAAGGATCTCTAAATCTCAGGTAATGACCTGCCTCTTCACCTTGTTAGCTTAGTTTATGTTAATTAGATTATCTTTATTGCTTTCACATTACTTCATGTTTCAATGCATTGTCTATAATTTTAGAATTTGATTTTGAGAAACTAAAAACCAAAACTAGAATCCTTTGCTCTTTAAACCCAACCTACTATTGAGTGCATCAACGCTGTCTCAGAGAAGTAAAATATTACATTCCAGGTTCATGTTAGGGGGTGAGACAGGGACTAGTCAAACATATTTTAGTTTCAATGTGTGTGTTTATCGGTATTTAGTTCTCCTCAATGAACATGTCATTTAATTGTTATTTTCCAATTGTAGTTGCTAAAATTAGATTAGATTAGATTAGAGCTTTAATCCTGCATTTATTGGGCTTGCATTTCTAAGTCTATGAATCCTCGTTCAATAATTTAATGTTAGAAATATAAACATATATTTTGCCCAACATTTTTGGTGCCATTGTTGGGGAGGTGCTAAAAATGGATTAGAGCATTAGTAGCTTTCTTGTTTTTCCAACACTTGTGAATTAGGGAAGGAGAAACGATAAAATTGAAAGACACCCTCTAAAAAGGGTTCTAGTCTGATGCATCCACTTTAGTGGGTTTCTCCAAAGCCTCGTCATGTTGGTTGTTTTTATGCACTTGTGTTTCCTTTTATGTTTGATTCATGGAAATAAAGAAGCCAACTCATGATGAACAAATAACTAGTGCCAATAGGTTCTAGTAGTGTGAGAGCATCCGAGTACATAACCAATCCTGTTTCGAAATTGTTTTCTTTCAGTATATTTCATTTATTTCTTTAAGTGGTTTTTATTTGGGCACTGTAAGAATTCCCCCCACCCTCCATGTACTAATCCATGTGCTAGGTAGAGAATTATCAACCAACACAATGAATTCAAGATTGATCAAGAGTTCAAAGAATGATCCTCTAGGAAATCTCTTAAATCCAAGAAATAAATGTGAAACTCTCTGCATCTTAGGAAGATTAAATCTTGGCAGTAATTGGGAACATACATGCACTCCAAGAAGCAAAAGAAGAACAAAATATCCATGAGCCACCTCTACAAGAAGATCCAAAAGCCTTCTTTGATCATCCTTTCCAAAATTTTAAGGATAGTAAAGATTCATGGACCAAATCTGATGGAGAACAACCATTATAACCAGATATCGAGGAGTTATTGATATGGATATCATCAGATTCACCATGCACCCAAGAGACCAACCATTTAACAATAGAAGTTTTGTCTGGAATGACAAAGAAGGATGTGCATGATGGACTAAATGAGTAAGAGAGCCAAGAAAAGCATGACTATATTGAACGTTGGTTTCAGACAATCATTAGGCCGAAGTGCCACTCTCTTCTTCAAAAATTCTTGACACTACAACATCTGAAGTAGTTGGCCTCTCATGCTCTAGGATACATTAAATCCTACCTTTCAAACTTGAGTATGAGTATAATTGTTATCTTTTTATACATATAAATTCATTAGAAGTGATTCTACACTTAAAGGAGAATGTTCTTTTTCAAAGTAGGATATAATAATATAGTAAATAAATGAATAAAATAGTAAGGATAAAAATAAGTCTAGTTTTGCAAACCACGCAACTAGCACAATTAGACATGAATCTTGCTTGAAAACTAGGCAGCTGTCGGGAAAGATTCACAATAAATTTTGTAAGTTTATGTTGGTTCCAAATGGTTCTTCAAACTATTCTTGGTTTTATTCTTAGTTGGCTAATGTGGGAATCCTTAAGGCCCACCTTCCAACATATCTTATCCCATTGGCGCAACACCTTATCTGGGACCAAGATCAAAGATATTTTGAGTGCCTTGGAGTTTGCATACATTAATGGAAAACTTCCTCACTGACAGTAAGGGAATACCTTAATGTCTCTTGAATTTTAGATCCCACAGGTGACTCATCTTCAACACATCCATTTGTACCTATCAGAATGCACTCTTGTATCTTGACACTAACAGACATTAATGGTGAGTTGTCTCACACTAGTTAACAACATCCATCAATGGTTGGTAATTCGATGATTTATTTGTATGTTTGACTTCATCAAAATTTATTCACATAGATAGAATTATGCTAGATATGGGTTTATGGTTCGTGATTCTAACATTAGCTACAACAATATGCTAATAAAAAGGGGGATCCAATATCCAACATAAGATTATAGCCTCTTGATTTAAGTTGGTTTTAGTATAATTTTTGGATTTTTTCATATTTCCAAGATTCACTCCTTTTAGTTCAGGATAACAACAATAAGTAGTTATCAAATTTGATATTCATTCCATTAGTTCTAACCTTCTTCAATCACATTTTGGGTTCCCAATATCCCTGCCTTGTATAGTTCATATTTGATCCTCAACAAGCTCAGATTCAAAATTCATCTTAGTAAGTGATGTCAGCTAAAAAATCTTGAGGTAAAAATACTCTTAATTCTTTTGATTTATTAGGGATAAAGGCAATTTATATGAAACTTCTAGTATGCTTTCCCTCTCTACCTGATTTTATTCACCTTTTCTATATGGTGCCTATAATCAATTATCTAATTTCCCGCTGCATGTTCTAGTAAAAATTCCATATTGTTTATCAATTTCCTTAAGTTTTAAGGAATACTTATGACTCATATTTCTGGATGGCTAGTTTTTACACATTAAAAATGCAGAATGGATATATGATGATCGATAAATTATTTATCAACATTACAGTGCATTGAGAGGAATTAAATAAGTACCGCCGCTAGAGGAAGCTCTACTCTCAAACAAAGTGAACCTACATCATCAACACAATACTATGTGAATATATATTGGTAGCATGTCATATGAGGAATCGTTGGCTTTGGAGGAATATATTTGCTATGTTAGGCACAAGACTTAGTGAGGAGATGATTTCCGGGTATTCAAAGAAAAGCTTCTATTTAAATACAAAATATGCTTCCCAGGCTTTAGACATTAAAGTCAGAAACAACATTTTCCAGGAATAGTATGAAGAAAGAGGTGAGCTAGATAGTTTAAAGTGCACTCCCAATTATCATGAGGCCTGGATCACACAGTAATTGCTTCAGAAAAATAAAAATGCACAATTTGCATTATTTCTATCATTTCAAAGCCGAAAAATATTATTTTGCTACATTTTTTTCTAAAACATATCAAGTTTTAGTTTGTGTCCTTGATGAAGGAACAAACTCTTTCTCATTCACAATATTTCTTTGCATTATTCTGGGAGAAATTAGATCACTTTAGAGTTATGGATTTCCTAGTCGTTAAGTAGAAGTGCAAGGAAATTTCACCCTTTGTAAATTATCATTTTATTATTGAATGCACTCTTCACCTCTGGTTGTGTTTAATTTGTTGGAAATATGGGAAGATTGCCACCCCTTCAGAAAATGATGGTGCATCTTGATGATCCCAAGCAGTGCCTACATTTGTTTTCAGATTATTGTGGGCATGGGAATACTGCGAGTGTGAATTTGAAAAAGTAGCGGTGAACAGACTAGAGGTGAAGCAACAAAGGATCCAATTTTGGTGCTACAAAAAATATGATTGATGCAACATAAACTAAAATGTAATGTGGAGGGAAAGGAGAAGGGAAATCAACTTAGTAGTTGATACATGAATAACACTTTGGAAAGGGAAGTGTGGGAATAGAAAGGAACAAAAGAATATGGATCTAACTACTGCTCATCATGTTCCATTGATCTAGTAATAAAAATGCATACCATGTTACTATTTCATTTTGCTCTAACTTCCACTAGTGCCTCTTACATAGATAGCATAATATTTGAATACTAATAACCAGTGTAAACTATAATGTTTGTAGTCGATCTATAGGCTTTCCTTGATATTTGGCCTTTTATGTTACTATAACTATGGTAATATTATATGATGCGAATTTATTAAGGGAAACACCCTTAATATCATCCAACTTATGCTAGGATACACTTCATGTTGTTGTTATGGAGTTTCAAGCGAGGGATTGTTGGTGGCATAACAATGCGCAATGTACAAATCACTTGATTTGTCATGAGCTATGATAACCTGATGCTTATTTACATGATTTATGAGATATCATTGCGATTCTTGCAATTTTATTGTTGACCTGGGTTTTACATTTTTCTATACTTATATTGATCGTATTGAGGCTATGAGTCCAAATCCCATGCAAAATAAAGAGAAAGGAAACAAATTGCTAAACCCGATTTTGAGGTTTTGGCAAGAAAATATTTAATCCCATAACAATGTTATTGCTAATATGTGTTATTCTGACAAGAGTATGGTTGGGATTATTCAACCTATCATAGAAGATTTTAAAAAGCCTACTTATGTATAGAGGGTAGAAATAAAGTAATTTTATTTGGGAAAGATCTTGTTGATTACCAAATTAAATTTTGATAGCAGAGTTTAAGTCTAGATTGTAGAAATGCCACTCCTTGCGCAAAGCGAGGACAATGGAGTAAGCTATAAAGAAGGTTGAAATCCCCTCTCCTAACTGAATTCGATGATGAAGTAGTAGTGGATTCCATGTTGTTTTAGGCTCATAATAATGGAGTTTTAAATGGAGAAGCTAAAGAAGAGAAACAAAAGTACATAAGGATTTGGCAATGTAGAGTGTGAAACTTCTGTAAATAAAGAGGCTATAAATTCTAGGAATTGTTTGCCAGTGAATTTGGATATAAAAGGAAATGAAATTGAATATACTACTTTACAAGATTTGAAGGAGAAAAATGGGTTGGCTGATTTAAATTTAACTCCACTCATGGATAATGCATTGGAGACAGATGAAAATGGAATAATTATGAAGAAAAAAGTAATGCTTTTTGCACATGTTAAAACTGGGCATCCCATGGCTACGCGATCTTCATTTCTTCTATTAATGTTTTCTTCATATGTTTACAAACTACCAAGTGGTTTATGACTTTGATTGAATAACTTAAATGAAGAAAGAATGCCAATAATACTTAGATATTCCATTAAAAATGGTTAATTGCTCACCCCAAATGATGTCTCTTCAATGGACCATTTTCTTCCCAACTGGACGAGATTAAGAATGATGATGAGGGACAATATTTTTAATCCATATGTCAAATTAGGTGCAAATATTTCATCATTATCACAGAGTGACATTTCAAATCTCTTAAAGTTCTCAACTTCTTATTGTTGTGTAAAAATGGAACCATTTAGGAAAGAATTGGTATCAACAAATGTTCTGTAGTCATACATTCATGGTCTTGGTTTTCATGACTTTGGTAAAAATATGCATTGGACCTTTCAAAAAGGTGTGTAATGTGGTGGTTTTGGAATGCAATAGTGCCGTGGCTAACTATGTTTCATTTCTTGTAGAATTTGAAACATTCTTTGTTGGGAAATAGTGATGTAGAAGAACAAACTCTTCTTCATGAGTGTGAAGACATGGGTCTTAGTAAAAAGACGTTGAACGTTGAATTTCTTTGAAAACATGATTATGATTTACATAAAACTTTGGATGATCTCTGTAGTGTAGTTGAGTAGAATCCCATTCTTAAAGAGCCTCTATAAATGAGCTTCCATGACTCAAAGATGAAATGGACATTGTTAATGGAGAGTAAAGTGTTTGTAAAAGGAGTTATGGACTTTCTATTAGTTTAAAAGGTGCTTCACCAGGGAAATTTGAACATGTTGCAGGGATGCATTGGAGATGTATTTCTTTTGCATGAGGAAATGCAAATTTTTTGGTGTGGGGGAGATGTTGGTCTCCCATTTTGTCACCTTTTGCAAGACTCATTTGATCTTTTCTCAACCATATCCTATGATTAATAACCACATATTACTCATGTTATTATGTATTCCTAACCCTTTGAACTCAAAACCATTTTGACATGCATATTGAGGTAAATGTTGCTTATTTGATTAATTCCTAAGTCTGTAGTAGATTAAATGAATTTTAAGTTTATTTTTCTAATGAAAAATTGTTTAGCCTAGTTCCTATACCAACAGTTCAGTTCCAGTACCCAATCATGGTTAGCACATTTGCATCCTTTTAGAAGAAATTACCCCACATTGGTTTTGAAGGAAAATGTATTAAAATAATTATAGGTTGATCAGATTGCACCCAGGTCGCACATGTGACTCTCCAACACTAAAACAATGTTGCAGGTCAAAGTTTCTAGATAGTAAACTTTGGGCATGATTTTTGAGGAAATGAGAGCGAATATGAAAATTATGAAACATGGTTTTTGTTCTCAATATGGAAAATTAGTTACAACATGAATTGTTTTCCAAAATATCAAATGGTTTGAGAGATATCCCGAGGTATTTAATGCTAATATGCCCAAATGCATAAATTCGCCCACATTTGTAAGTAGTGCCCATATTTGAGGAAAACTCCAGACCAACTGCCTAAACAATAAGAGGAGTGAATGTTACCTTCTTACAAAGTATAAAAAATATTCGTTGAGATGTATTTGTATTTTGGGGATAAAATAAACCAATCTTATCTTGGATATTATCATTTGCCATCTTGACTGTATTCTACAGTTAGAAAATTATAAGATTGGGGGATTGGTTTTGATCCACACCAATGCTCCTCTGGTACAAATATTTATATGTAGAAAATATCTATTATTGTTGATGATTCACTTTTTAAATATTCTTTGGAAATGGTAGCTGGTCAAGGGATTCATTTGTGGCACCAAGCTTGTTTTTTTCCCTTTTGTAATTAGACGTGATTGATCATCAATTAATGTTGCTTGTTCCTAATATTTGGTGTATCACTCAGTCTGATTTGAGTGTTCTTGACAACATTAGTAAGGGTGAGAAGGATCCCTTAATCCTAGGTAATGATCTTCCTGTTCATCTTGTTAGCTTAGTTTATGTTAATTAGATTGTCTTTATTGCTTTCACATTACTTTATGTTTTAATGCCTTGCTTTTAATTTCAATATTTAATTTCAAGAAATTAAAAACTAGAACTAAAATCCTTTTCTCTTCAAACCCAACCTACTATTGAGTGCATGAACATTGCCTCAAAGAAGTGAAATATTGCATTCTGGGGCCATGCCAGGGGGGTTGAGACAAGAAATGGTTAGACATATTTTAGTTTCAATGTTTGTTTATTAGTATTTAGCTTTCCTTCATGAACATGTCATTTAATTGTTAGTTTCTAGTAGTATTTGCTGGCATTAGATTAGATTAGATTAGATCTTTAATCCTTCATTTATTGTGATTGCATCTCTAAGTCTATGAATCCCAGTTTGGTAATTTAATGTTGGAATTATAAACATATATTTTTCCCAACAACACTAATTTCGTATCAATTTTGGTACTAGAGTCACTGATAAAGCATATGTTGATTTGGACTTTCACAATTGTTGGTGTTGAATGCTAACTGGGTATGAGATCAAGTGGGGAGAAGGTTAACTTTTAGAGTACAAATCAGAGATCAATATAATATGTGCGTTCCAAAGGCAAAAAATTGAATCACCAAAGGAAGAAAACCCATTTGAATTCAGAGCAATGTTTTAACAAGCCTCTTGGAGCTGAAATTCATAGTGGTAGGATTATATAACAAGTGAAAGAAGAATGAAAAAGGCCCAATTGAAGGTAATGGAGAGGGAAGTGGTAATGATCCTCCTAAAACTCCTTCATCTCCATCCTTTCCTTCAAGTTCAAGTTCCTCTTTAAATTCATAGAAAAGACAACCAGAGGAATATGATTCTAATTTGCCTACATTTTAGTTGAATGTAGACATGAAATTTGATTCACCAATGTATGATGGAGGAATTAATTCAAGGAAATCAGATTATTGGATCAAGTAAATTGAAGTATATTATAGGCTTCAAAACATTATGGACAAATAAGAAAACATCTATCCAGCTAATCTATGACTGGGAGGCACATCACTGATTTGATGGGAAAGCAAGAGAAAATAAGATCTTCTTAGGAAATTTAAAATGATATATTCTTGGTGTGAATTCATAGTTTCATTAAAGAATAAATTTTATCCTTTAGGGAGGAGAGCAAGTTATTTACATCAGGCTGTTCGAATCTGCGTTGCTTGCAGAGTGATCTGGCCGGTTTGGAGCTGAAGTCGGTGAGTCCTAGTGCGTCTTTCCAGGAGTGCGTTTCCAGTGTTAATGAGACTGTTAGTTATGAAGACCCAAAATTCGTGCCAGAATTTAGGGATGAGCTGTCAGGCGCGAAGACATCAGGCTGTTCGAATCTGCGTTGCTTGCAGAGTGATCCGGCCGGTTTGGAGCTGAAGTCGGTGAGTCCTAGTGCGTCTTTCCAGGAGTGCGTTTCCGGTGTTAATGAGACCGTTAGTTATGAAGACCCAAATTCGCGCCAGAATGTAAGTGTTAATGTTAATCTGAATAACGAAATGAATGAGCATAATATTAGTATAAACAATTGTGATCATAGGAATAAAGCTGTAATTTTTAATAGTAATAAGGATGAAGTCGATACTCCTAATTGTGATTTTATTAAAATATATAGTAATAATAGGAGTCATGGTAATAATGTATTGGATGGGATGGGTAGCCTTTTTTGTAAGACTGATATTAAGGGTATGTCGGTGGGAAATTCGAGTTCCCTACCTAAGGACAATAAGGTAGTGAATCTGTCGAGTTTTTCCTTTCCGCCTGCGGTTTTTAATCTCTTAGGGAAAGGTCTTAATTTTGCCTTAGCTCCCAGAAAAATCCCGATTGAGGACATCATTTGCGATGTAGAATATGGCATTAAGAACCTCCCTGATAAGATTAAAGACACGATTAGGCAGGATTGTGCCGTTACCCTGAGGAGGGCTAAGCCTCCCCGTAGCAATATCAGCAAGGCTGAGTTTGAGGCTCTGAAGAGCTTGAACGGAAATCGTGATGTCGTGGTCTTAAAAGCTGATAAAGGCGGGGCTGCCGTTATCATGGATAGAAAGGATTACAGAGATAAGATGCTTGACCATCTCTGTAATAGTGGGAGTTATAAGAAGCTTTCGAAGAATCCCCTCAAAAAGGTTTCCAGAGCGGTCGCTCTTGCGATAAAGTCGTGCAATTCCACGATTCCTCTAGCCCAGAAACTCATTGAGGGTAACCCCATCACTCCTAGGATTTATGGTCTTCCTAAAATCCATAAGGATGGGGTCCCCCTGAGGCCCATTGTCAATACCATCGGTGGTCCGACTTACCTCCTGGCCAAGTTCCTCGCTGCAAGGTTGAGACCCTTGGTTGGGCAGACTGAGTCCTTTGTAAAAGACTCAGCTTCGTTTATTGAGGATCTTAAGAAAATTAATCTTGAGCCCGAGGACATTTTGGTAAGTTTCGACGTGGTCTCTCTTTATACTTGCATTCCTATCAATAAGGCCATGAAAGTTATTAATAAGCTAACTGACCCTGATACGGCTAAGTTAGTTGAGCTTTGCCTTACCTCTACCTTTTTCAGCTTCGAGGGAGAATTCTATGAGCAGACTTGCGGAGTTGCCATGGGCTCCCCCTTGTCCCCGGTCGTGGCTAATCTCTTCATGGAGGAGTTTGAGTCTAAGGCTTTGGCCTCCTCTCACCTCTTACCAAAGCTTTGGAAAAGATTCGTTGATGACACGGGTGTTGTCTGGTCTCATGGTCCTGAAGAGCTTGATCGTTTCTTCAGTCACCTCAATAACCAATCCGCCGCCATTAAATTCACGATGGAAAAAGAAGATAATGGTTGTCTTCCGTTCTTGGATGTTCTCATCTCTAAGAAGGTGGATGGTTCCTTTTCTCATCAGGTGTATAGAAAGAAGACGCATACTGAGCAATACTTGCATGCTTCTTCGCATCATTTCCCCGCTCAGAAGTTAGGGGTTCTTAGCACGCTTGCCACCCGTGCTGTTAGAATTTCGGATGAGGAGAGCCTGGAAACAGAGAAGGCTCACCTCCTAGAAGTCTTTGAGAAGAATGGTTACAATAGGCACCTCGGTCAAAAAGCCTTCCTCAGGGCCAAGAAGGAGCCTTCAATCCGAAGGGTTCCCAATGATCAGATCATGGGTGTGAACCTTCCTTACATCCAAGGAACCACAGACAGGATTGCGAGGATTCTGAAGAAGTATGGTGTTCCCGCAACTTTTAGACCTCTCAATACTATCTGTGGCTCCCTCAGGTCTGTGAAAGACCCGATTGACCCTAAGGATATGAAGGGCGTCTATGTCATTCCCTGTTCCTGTGGGACCCCTTATATTGGTGAGACTGGTCGCTCTATCAACCAACGGATTAGCGAGCATTCAGCTGACTTAAGACATGGTAGGACCAAGTCCTCAGCCCTGGCTGAGCATGCGGGGAAGACTATGCATCATGTATGTATAGAAGAGGCTCAAGTCATTGCCAAAATTGCGCAGTTTCACCATCGCAAATTTAGAGAGGCCCTGGAGATCGAGAAAAGGCCGAACAATCTTAATAGGGATGATGGCTGGAAGATTAGCAGTTGCTGGGTCCCAGCCTTATCTTCCTAGCCTCCTCCTTCCCCTTTTTGTTTTGTCTTAGGGTTTCGGTCTTCCCCCTCCTTTATTTTTCTTTTGGCAGATTTGTCCGATTATTAGGTAGTATTTTAGTTTCGGGCTAATTATTGTATTATCCTTAACCTGTTTACGATACTATTGGGCATGTTATAATTAAATTTCTTCCATAATTTCATATACATTTATAATTGAGTTTCCCTTTAACTAATATCTAAAAAAAAAAAAAAAAAAAACCCCCTTATAAAGAATAATATAATCTCCTAATGACATAGTTAACTTTAATATTTTTTGTAATAAATAAATATCGAATAATATTGATTATTAATAGAAATTTGACCGTTAGAAAGAATCATGGACTTTATCAACCCTATAGATAATAATATATTTACCTAAGGGCTTAGTTACCTTTAATATTTTTATTGGAATAAAAAATATTGAATGAATATTAGTTAATTAACCATTAGGTTTAAAAGATAAATTATGATGTACCATAATATTAGACTTAATGGTATTTACCTAAATTCTAGGAATAATAATGTTTAACAATTTGTTTGGAATTATAAATTATTAAATAGATATATATTAATTAATAAACATATATTATTTATTATATAACTTATTATTTTAATAAACCATTATATTTAAATAATAGATATGATATATTTTAATTAACTAAATGGTGAAGATCTAACTTACCAATGGACCATTAATAATTATTACACAATTACCTAGTGTAACTAAATTATAAAAAATAATAGGGATTTATTACCAATCCTTGTATTTAAATAATATTGGAATAAGAATGAATATTGATTATTTAATATATAATGACCATTATAATTAAAATACTAATATTATACATATGATTAAATTATTAAATAGATATAGATTGTTAAGATAGTCTTCAGCAAAATCACATAACCAATTATTAAATAGATATAGATTATTTAATAAACATATATATTATTGTTTATATAACTTATTATTTTAATAAACCATTATATTTAAATAATAAATATGATATATTAACTAAATAGTGAAGATCTAACTTACCAATGGACCATTAATGATTATTACACGATTACCTAGTGTAACTAAATTATAAAAATAATAGGGATTTATTACCAATCCTTGTATTTAAATAGTATTGGAATAATAATGAATATTGATTATTTAATATATAATGACCATTATAATTAAAATACTAATATTATACTATGGATTCTCTTAATATTTGAAATAATAATAATAATATATCTATTTATTTTTAACAATTGAATTCCCTTATTTACCTATTTTAGCTATTTCTAGAAATATTAATTAACTAATTTAGTGGTTTGACCAGGATCATTAGGTCAAAATTAGCCGTTAGCGTTTTAGCTGTTGGAGTCTCTGCACACTCTATTTAATCAAGCATAAGCCGGATTGGTTCTTCAACTTGTCCTGAAGATGAACCACACTGGTTGGTTCGAAACGCGTCGACATAAGATTGGTTATGTGATTTTGCCGAAGATTATCTAAACAATGTTATGGATCACAGAAGTCTAAATTCCTTAATACTATTTTTATTCGCCTCAGATGTATGAAACTATGTCCAAACATGTAAAAAGACATGTGATGTCTGCCATTAACAATCCAAGTACTGGAAAATTGGGTTTGTATATTCCACTTCACGTATCTTCTCATCCAACAGAAAGTGTGTCTATGGATTTTGTATGAGTTTTTTCTATGTCCAAGAAAGGTCATGATTATCTATATGTTGCTGTGGAAAAAATAAACCAAATGTGTGTTTTGGTGCCTTGTAAGAAATATATTACAAGAGAAGGGATTGCATAATTTTCCTTCCAAGATGTTTATGTTCTTTTCACCTTGTCCACATCCATTGTATTTGATCAGGACTCCCACTCTCTTGTGGAATTTTGGTCAACTTTGTGGGGGTTAATGGAAAATAAGATTTAGAAGGGCACTGCTTTTCATCCATACACTGATGGAAAATTAGAAGTATTCAACAAGACAATGATACACTTACTATGAGGGTATTGTAAAGAGTTCCATAAGCATTGGATGCATAATTATACTATGTACAACATGACTATAACCATGCTTACATTCTTTTTCAAAAAAGTCTCCTTTTGAGACATGTTTTGAATATTTTTGTAAGTCTCGTTTAGAATTCACTCTTGGCAAAAATTCAATGGTGGATAATGATGTGAAAGAAGCCAATAAGTTTATCTATGAGATCTAACTGGTTCATTAAGCCATATAGGATCAATTGGAAAAAATCCAACCTAAGTATATGGGTAGGAATTACAAGCATTGGGTTGGTCATCACTTCCAAGTTGGCGATCAAGTTTGGATATACATTAATAAATAACACCTTAAAAGTGAAGGTAAAAAGATCAAGACAATTAGATATGGTCCATTCAAAATTTTGGAAAAGATTGGTGACAATTATTTCTAGTTGGAGTCACCTCCATTTATACAGATGTATTTTATGGTTAATGTTGAAAACTTGAAACTATGTGAGCCTCCTATGATCATGGATCAATAGTTCCTTCTCATGATGGTTTTGCTCATTTATATCTTGATGAGTTGTGGGAAGATTTTATTCTTGTCACAAAGGTGAGGAATTCATGAAGAGCTGATGTGGAGTATTTTTGTGTGGGTCTGAAAGGTATGCATCCAAGTAAAGTACAATGGATGGAAACTAAAAAAGTGAGGGGGGATATATCCTCACTTATTTTAAAAATGAAACGAAACTTTTGCTGGTATAAAAGCTTATTAGTGGGTAGGGGTGACCTAAGAGCATTTGCATCTAATCCAATAAGAAAACTCCAAGATCAATGTTTAAAATAAATTTGGAAATATACACACGAACCAAGAAATGTGTCTATATTTAGTTTTGTCTGGATACAATGTGTTGAGGGCAAGGAAATTTTAGGGGCTAAATTTTGTAGAAGTGCTAATTTTCCATTTTTTTTCACAAGAAGGAATATAGAAATTACCATTTTAAAAAAAGGATCGTGCATACATAGATTCTTATTAAAAATATTAGTAAAACAGTGACAATCACATATTACATAAATATTTACTATGGAAACCCAAACTGAGAAAACCTACAAACAGTTTAGAGATACACCTCGAATTTTTATCATTAATAAACTTCATTGTTTATAATACAATATATATGATTCTGCAACATCCAAAAATCCTAATCCTTTAACCTATATTATATTACAGCCTTAAATCCTTTACCAAATTAGAAAACCATGGGATGAACCACCATGCACCACAAAATTTCCAAAAGAGAAAATTGCATATCAAAAACCACAAAAATAGATGTGAAAATCCACCCATTTTTTTTTCTAGGGGATCCACTCTCGAACCCCTAGGCAGAGGGTCTACTGCCCCTCCTTGATACCTACTCAAAAAGGAGAGGCTGCTAAAACACCCTTCCCCTCCCCATGACCCCATTTCTACACTTGGAACATATGAATAATGCATGGCACTAATCCCATAAAGAATATAACACATACCCAACATTCTCCTACTTGTTATTTTCTTTGCATACCATGGGTTACAAGAGTACATGATCGACAATCTATGGAAAAGATTCCCATTGTTTCTCTACACCAAGAGAACTTCTCAATTCTCAAAGTCTGTTAATGATTATGCAACATTCTTCAAAGTGTCCACCTTTACTAGAAACACCATCTTTTCTTCAATCATTTATCCCACAAAGTGATACTAAACATCAATATTCTATGTCTTAGAATGATAAGTTGCGTTCTTTGCCAAAAATTTTGCACTTTGAATATCACAATTTAAACTTATAGGTTCTTGTATAAACCTAATACTTGAACATAATCTTTGTTACCGTAAAACTTCCTTGCATGAATGGTTGCCATATATTAAACTTATGTAGCTGATAGTTGCACCACAAGTTGTCTCTTTTTCATTCAATTGATTGCTCCTCCAAATAGGTTAAACACATAGCACTTGTAGATATTTTTTGATCCAAATATCTAGTCTAATTAGAATCAATAAATCCATGTATGCCCAACACTCTTTCTTATTCAGGTCTTCCTTGGTATAAAATTCCATAATCTATAGTGCCACACAAATACTTGAAAGCCCTCTTTACAATTGTCTAGTGCTCCTTCCCTTGTTTTGACATATAGTTGCTCAAAATTCCCATTGCATGTACAATGTATGATCTAATACAAAAAATTTCATACATCAAATTGTCAACAACATTAACATATGGATTATGGGATATGTCCTCTTCTTGTTCCTATGTCTTGGGAGACTGATATGTAGATAAATATACACCTAAAGGAATAGCGATCTTGTCTGTCTAATTTCTCGCATATTGAACCTTTGAAATATTGTCACAACATACTCCCTTTTAATTAACCAGATTTTCCTAATTGCTCTACTTGTGTTAATTTCCATGACAAAAATAAAACTTATAGCACCAAGATATTTCATGTCAAATTCAAAACACAACTAAGTTTTCAATTCCTTAATGATTTATTTGTTGTTTCCTATTAGCAACATATCATTGACACACAATCACATAAAATTTTCTCCTTATGCAATAAAGTTACATAAATTTTTCTCCTTGTGAAATAAAGTCCCAGTGTAAGTTTCTAAATTTTGATACCACACCCTTAGATATTTCTTTAACCCATACAAGGTATTTTTCATCTTTCAAAACAACTCTTTATTACCTTTAATTGTAAAACCCTCTGGTTATTTCATGTATCTTTCTTATGCTAGATTCCCATGTAAGAATCTTGTCTTGACATCCATCTATCCTACTTCATCATCAAAAGCAACAAACAAAAAACGAAATCTAATAGAATTTAACTTAGAAACATGAGAAAAAAAATTCACCAAAGTCAATTCCCTCTACCTGGGAATAAACTTTTGCTAATAAGAAATCTTTGTATTTCTCTACTTCACGTTTTGCATAAAAATTATTTGTAAATACCCATTTTCTATCAATGGGATTTCTTCCAATTGGAAAATCAACTAGATCCAAAGCCTCATTGTTGTGTAAGGTTTCTATTTCCTTGACGATGGTATTTTTCGAAAATTGACCATCCTTTGAATTCACTGCCTCCCTAATAGTTCTGCGATCATCATCAGTAATAGACAAAGAAAAATTTGAACAAATGTAAAGTGGAGTATACCTTTCTAGTTTCCTTCTTTCGAAAACCAATATCCTCCATAACTATATTCAATGAGATCATTAATGTAGTCAAAATTTCTTTCATTTTTCTCTTGATCTTCAAGGTTATCATTAAACATGCATTCAAGCTATGCATAATATAATATTAGGGAGTTATTGAAATTTTATGATGATTCTTGTATTTTTTGGTAGAGAAGTGATGAGGGATCAATCCTCTTCTTGAGAGATGACTTCTTAATTGGATACATGAAAAGAAATATCCCTAAGAATATTTCCCTTTTTTTCCCTAGGGAAATAATTGTAATTTCCATTATATTAATATTGAAAATTACATGTTGTATAAGCTGCATAAAGTATATGCATGTAAACAAAGATGGACCTTGCCATCTATCCATAGAGTGTTAGTTCATAGTATCATAAATATTTACAAAAATTTGTAGTAGTATTAAGCAGTAAATAGACTGTTAAAGCAAAAATATATAGCAAAAAGTGTCGATCAAAAAACTGCCAAGGATCATGATGTTAGATCTGTCGGATCTGCAACCACTGGATGCTCTATGAATGGCCTGTGGTAGTACTGATAGCTTTCCTGTCCCTGTTGTTCTTGTATTATCCATTGACTGATGGGCTGCTGTGCAACTTCCTTGGAAAGATTGTCATAAATTTGGTTCCTTTCCCTGTAAATATGGTTACAAACAATAAAATCAAAGTGAGATTTTAATGTTGTAATTTCATCTAGTAGTCCTCTGAGTGTGTGCACGTGACAATGAGATAGAAAGTAAACCAATTGATGACAATTTTGGAATCTCCAAATATCTGAATCTGATTGCAATGCTTCTCAAGTGCGAAGATGAGGAGAAGTCTAAGGTTGTTTAGTTCTGCATAATTGTTAGTGCCCTGGCCAAAGCCCATCTTTAGTTTGTAAAAATGGTTCTCAGATATATATAAGATGGCACCACCTCTACAACCAGTTTCTTGGGCAGATCCATCAAAATATGCCCAGGGAAAAGATTTGTCAATGGCTTCAGGGGATATGTGGCGGATCCGGTGCGATTGTTCCTCATCAGGAATTAATTGATACAAAGACTCAATGTTAGAACATGTGGAGTTCCAATCATTTGAAGTGTCCTGAAATATTTGTTTGTTTCTTGCTATCCAAATGCCCCAACAGACTAATAGAGGAAGGTTGCGTAGTTTGTGTTCATTTGCGTTGTGCCACCATGAGTGCCAGGTGGACAATATATTTGCCCCTTGCCATCTAAGATTGATTCCGAGAGACTGATATAGGTGATGCCATACGTACTGAGCCATAGGAAAAAATAAAAAAAAGATGGTCAATTGATTCTGCATTTTCCTTACAAAGACAACAATGTGAGGGGCCGTGAATGGATCTTCTTTGAAGATTGTCGTCGGTAGGAGCCTTATTGTTTATCAGGCACCACATGAAAATTTTTGTTTTTGGGGGAGATTTTAATTTCCAAAGAGGACGCCACCACTAGTCTGTTATCTTAGGTTCTCGATCCGAATATATAAACATGTATCCCTCTTTTGGAGTGTATCTACCATGGGTGGATATGGCCCATATCAGTTCATCCTCCCGATCTGTTATTCTGACATGGGATTCAACAAGAGCGCTAATATATCTGTCCCAGTCCTGTCTCCATTGATTGGGGATCATGAGGTCCAAAGTCGATTTCCATGCTTGAGTGAGCAACGATGTGTGTTCATCATATACAATCTGAAATAGATATTTTATGCCTGCTAAATTGAGATACTGCCTGAGTTCAAGTGGGAGAAGGCGTGCATTTCCACATCCCGACAATGCATCTTTTCCAATATGGAACTTTTCACTTGTGCCTACACACCAAGCCAATCCTTGTTTTATGACCGATATGGATTGGGTGACTACTTGCCAAATTGTGGAAATGTTGGTTCTGTTCCTGATCGGGCTACAAATCCAGTCTAGTATCGATTGGGGATATATGTATTTATGGTATACCACTTCTTGCCAGAGACTGGTGGAGGTGAGAAGTTGCCAACCCATTTTTTCCGTGAGGGCCTTTGCAAAACAATTGAGGTCCTTCATACCCCATCCACCCCATTTCTTGGGTTTGGCTATCCGGTCCCATCTGACCTAGGCGAAAGTCCTGCCTTCATGGCTTCCTCTCCATAAGAATCTGTGACATATTTGTTGGATTCTGCTGGTGATTCCCTTTGGAATCCAAGCTAGGGCCATCCAATATACTGGTATGGATTCTAACACTGATTTGATGAGAACTAGTTTGCCAGCTCTTGACAACCAACTTTGTTGCCAAATATTGATTCTGGCCTCTATTTTTGCAATCAACCATGTCCAATCCGCAATGCGATAATTGTTAGGTTTGAGTTTGTAGCCCAAGTATTTGATGCCATCCTCAAGAGTTAGGTGCTTGTACTGGAAGTGTTGTAGTGCATATACATGATCATTGAGTGAGTAGTTAACAATCATGATAATGGACTTGATCTAGTTGGGCACCATACCTATAGCTTTGCAAAAGATAGCTAGGATATGCATAAATTTTGTTGAGTCTCTAATGGATCCATCAAGGAAAATGAGAACATCATCAACAAATAAGAGATGTGTTAGAGAGAATACATCAGTCATTTTTACCCCATTTATATCCCTAGAGGTTTTGGTAGCAGAAATGAGTCTACTCAATCCTTCCATGATAAGAAGGAAAAGCAGAGGTGATAAGGGGAAGCCCTGTTTGAGTCCCCACTTAGCATGAAAGAAATTCGAGGCTGCTCCATTTATGAGGATGTTGTAAGAGGCTGAGGAAACACAACACATGACCCAATTGATGAAGGAGTGAGGAAAACCAATGTGGGTTAGAAGGAGGTGAAGGTAGGTCCAGCTGGTTCTGTCGAAAGCTTTAGATAGGTCAATTTTGAGGATGATGCTCTTGAGGTTCCTAAGCTTGATGGAATGGAGACCTTCCTAGGCTGTACCTATGGCCTCATGGATTTGTCGATGATTGAGGAAAGAAAATTTTTCTTTGGATATGTGATGGGATATAATAGGTTTGATACAGTTAGATTTGGGGATAAGGGCAATG
Organism: Pinus tabuliformis; assembly: GCA_031772625.1. Classification (NCBI taxonomy): domain Eukaryota; kingdom Viridiplantae; phylum Streptophyta; class Pinopsida; order Pinales; family Pinaceae; genus Pinus; species Pinus tabuliformis. Next base: position 1,276,546,172 of record CM062819.1, read on the forward strand.
AAAGTGGAGTTAAATCCTTCGTACATTCTGTCGCTCAATCTGCAATCTTCAATAGCCAGTAGAAGATCCCTACCAATTAATTCAAAGAAAGTAAGGTAGAATTCAATGGGCCATCCATCAGGTCCCAGACTCTTGTCTCTTTTAAACCATTTCAGGATAGATTCTATTTCCCCTAGAGTGACCGGTTTGTTCAGGTTATCCAAATCATCTTCGTCAACAAACCGTGGAAACAGTCTGGAAATCCTAAGCACCTTTGCTATAGTTTCTTCCCGAGGGGCTTTGAATAAGTGGCTAAAATTTCTGATGCCCATGTCTGCAAGTTGATTGAAGGTAGTGGCCTCCCTACCTGACTCATCTTTTAATGACCAAATGGTGTTAGTGATCTTCCTTCCTTTCACACATTGTTGAAAAAAATTGGTATTGTCGTCCCCAACTTGGAGCCAGATAGCTCTGCTCTTAAGTCTCCATTCTTCCTCCTTTTGTCTTAATAGTCTAATCTTCTCTGCTTCCAGTCTAGTTAGATGGAGTTTATGTTCCATGGAAAGAAAGCTAGTGTTGTCTGAGTCTACTAGAGCAGCAAGTTTTGATTCAATTTGCTGCAGAGTAGCCTCATCCCTTTTCTTCTTTTCCTTTGCCCACGTGATCATCCTGCGTTTGAGTCTAGACAAGTTACTGGCAATGACTTCTGCAGGGGGGTACTTCTTTCCTGACTGTAGGTAGTCCACATTTCTTTGACAATTTTGTGAAATTCTTCTTCCCTTAACCAGGCAGAGTTGAATTTGAAAGGAGATTTTGGCTTACGAGAGGAATCCACAACCTCCAAGAAGATGGGAGAGTGATCCGATATGCCCCTAATATCTACCCATTGTTTGATCCTATCAAGTTTATCCACCATCTGTGCCTTAATGAGAAAACGATCCAGTCTTCTTGTGAGCAATGCCTCCCCTATTCTCTGATTCCACCAAGTAGGTTGAATTCGAGCCATATCAATATTCAAAAAGTTATGTTGGTCCAAAAGATGCTCGAAAAAGTCCACGAGGGGGTCATTCTAGGCATGATTCCCCCATGATTTAGCGTGACCCAGGGAGAAATTAAGGTCACCGCCAATGATGATGTTATCATTAGTCATGAAAGATGTCCTCATCAGATTTTCCCAGAAATCTTCTCGATTGTGACAAGGGCCATATATGTTAATCAATTGGAGGGGGGTACCCAATTCAACAAAGGTTACATTAGCTCCCAAGACCCCTTCCCTCCCCCAAATATTGTCAATATTCATAGATTTGTTGTTGAAACCCATAGAACAGCCCCTAGACCTACCTTTCACATCCAGAGTATGAAAAGTCCAACTAGGGAGAATGGAATTCAGGATATTATTAATAGAGTCTCCATCACCCAGGGTTTCCTGTAGGAAAATAACATCCAACTTCTCGATCTCAAAGAGTCTCCTAAGGGCCAGTTTTTTATCAGGGCTGGCCATACCCCTGCAATTAAATGATAAACACTTCATGAGGAAACAAGGTCAGGGTTGCCTTTTTCTCTAAGAACCCGATCAATGGAGATTTGTTTTCCAGATGCCACCTCAATCCCAACTTTGTGAATGGCTTTAGAAATGTTAGAATGTCTACCCCTTGTAGGCCTTGGTATCTTGGCAGGGGGGAGGTATCGCCGATGCCATAGGTAGATGATTGTGATGGTTTGGTGTGAGCTAGGGATCGAAGGTTGTATCTATGGCTCGAGTTAGTATCCGATGAAGCCTCACCTTCATATGGAGTTGGTAACATGGCTCCATCAATAGTGGTTGGGACAGGGGAAGGGTTGCTAGGAGGAGTCGATGCCACAGGACAGGGGATAGAATTCAAATTACAAGTAGATATAATAGTTCCAGATAAAGATAAAGAAATAGAGGCAAGTTTAGAAAGTAAATGATGAGATGATTCAAGGGAGGTGGAAGAGAGTACAGTACCCGAAAGCGAACCAGATCCAGAAGAGTGTGATCGAGTAACCCTTGCTGAAGGTGGTCAAGTTGCCAATTTCCGAGGGATTTTACCAATGTCCTTCTGTTGCCTTAGTGTATAATTGGGTGCATTGGTGACTAGTACCTCCCTACCTTTTGCTTGTGTCTTTGTTCCTACTGATTCATGTATCGGTGATGTCTCCTTGTTCTCAAAGGTGAAAAGAGGACATTCCTTAAAAATATGACCAACCTCATGACACCTTCTGCAATGAAATGGAACCCCTTCGTAGTCTAGAATCTACAATATGGTGTGTCCTCGATACTGAAGCCTCAGAATTTCTACTAATTCATCTTTAGTATCCAAGTGAATGAGGATATGAGAAATAGCCACATTCCCTATCTCAATGAAAGATTTTTCATGGTCCAAGTACACACCCAAATCATCGCCGATGTAGTGGAACACATCCTCAGACCAAAAATGTAGCGGTAAACTAGGGATCCTTACCCAAATAGGTCCAACACCCAGTTTTTCTTTGCCTGGGTCAAGTAAGGGTGACTACTGCTTTAGAAGTACAAGAGCCATCTCTATGTGCCAGAATTTGGGTAGGACCCAGCTTGCCTGATCAGGATGTGCAAAGATTAGGGAAAACCAACCTCTTGTCATGGTAAGGACCACGGGCAATTGTTCAAGGACTTGACCCCAAATTTCCATCACCCAGCGCTTGAGACGTATCGTAGTGTAATTTCGCCCTCTAACTCTTCCAACCAAAACCGTATTCTTTGTGTCTGTGACCTATGCCATGTTGATTCCTTCTCCGAAAACTAGTAAACGCCCTCGTTTTCTGACCTTGGTGCACTTGGATTTTTTCCTGGATTTTTTGGATAAAACTTTCCCCTCTTGCTCGACATCGTTGGCCTACACATCTTTTAAATCAGAAACCCTATCTTCCTCCTACTCCGAGGGATTGTGGGGAGCTCCTTCAAAATAACCCAAAGTTTTCATTGTATGCGGCAGCCGATGTGCCCTAGATGTTGGGATTGTTCCCTTCGATCTTTGGTGCCCTAATCTCTCAATACTAGAAGCTTCCACTTCAGATATGAAAAACCATTCTGCTGTAATGGACTTCTCGCCTGGCCTGGATGTCAACTTGGATAGATGGTCGTGCTCCCATAATTGAAGTTCAGACGGGGATGTGATAGAGAGAACAGGCTGAGGTTGATAGTTCGACAAAATATGGTCTATGATAGAAACAGGTGCAGTAATAGGCTATGCAAACCCTAGGGTAGATAAAGAGACCTCCCTTGCTTCCATAGCTGCAATATAGGGATCTACTTGGACAACCGATTCCCGGGAGGCATCCGGTGAAGGCATATTGTGTTGCTGAGGTGGATCCTTAGTCCAAATTGACATGGAATCAAAGGAGTGTATCGAGTAATCAACTAATTATTCTTCCATCTTAGCGAGAAGAAATAGGAGCAGGCTCCATAGGAACCCTAATCGATGTGGTGCTGTCACCTTCCATTTGAGGAATGCTTACAGTTAACTTCCACGTCCTCCTCCACCACTGACAACCCTCTTCACTTTCACCGCCGATTGCACCCTCCGTCTTCAGGTTACCAGATTCCCGCAAAAAGTTACCCATACCCTAATCTCTTGCTGACCTTTGCATCACCACAGGAATTCAGAGCCATTGTCACTCTCCTTAAGAACTATTTCATTTTCATTAGTATGAATCTTGTTGAATGCGTGTTGTTGTCTATTCAATCATGGTTATCTTGTGAACTCAAGTATAATTCCCTTTGTTTGTGTTTTGAAATCAAATTGTATATTATATGAGATGGGAAATTCATCATGTTCTATTTTTGTAAATGAACATATTACTATGTCATACCCAAGATCAATGATTAGATATCTCTCTTCGTGATTTTGAATGACAAAGTTCATTAAAGAAATGCATTCATTTACACATGATTGTTGTGTTATTTCTATATTACGAGATTCATTTATTCCTAGCACATATTCATGTCCAACATTTCTATTTTGACTATCAATTTGAACTTTTCTAGACTTAGATAACTTACCGACAAGTGGTACATTGTTTTCAAAATAAAGGAAAAGGGAAGAAAAGGGATGGGTTGTTTGAAAATCTCCTATCAAGCAAGTCGCCTCAATAGGGGCAGATAATATTATTTAATATTTTTTGGGTTCCAAGACCCAATTAGTACTTAGAACAAGAGTATATATAGACCTATTTTGATATACCTTCTCTACAATATTCAAAGGTTGTTGTGTACATGAATTCTAAAATTTATTTACTTGAGGATTGTTCAAAATATATGGCATCTTGTTTGTTCTTTGTTTGAATAATATGTTCCTTTTCTAATATATAGTGGATTAGCATGGAAAATTCATCTAATCAGGATACTATATAAGATCTTCTTATGGACTAAAACTTTTAATATCCTCTAAATTAAAGTATTTTGCAAGTTCATTTTCTATACCAATGCCTTCTAGTTTACCTCATTATTCAAACAATGTTATTTCTTGTTTCAGGGCTTGTGATAGAATACATTTTTGACAACTTGAATCCTTCTCTTTGTCCATGACCAACTCTTTTTCTTTAGGAACAAAAGCAAGATAAAGTATCACTCAAGGAATTCTTGACTAGAGAGTTTGTTACACATGAAATTTCTAATAAATTTGTTGAACCCTCAAAATGAAATCATCAATAGGTTCATCATTTATTTTTTGAAATTTATCAATTTCGCAACAAAATTCATCATAACTATAATTCTCATGTGCAACTCCAAAAACGTCTGTGAACTATATCCAACTATGAATAGATTTGGATAGTAATACTCTATAGCAAGCCTAAATTTTTCCTTCCAATGTGAGAGTGAAAAAGTTGCATACTTCATTTTCTTGAATTTTCTTAAGATATTGACATGCAAGGTTAAATCTACTTCATTTTCTTGAATTTTATTAAGATATTGACATGCAAGGTTAAATCTACATCAAATTTAAGAGAGGGTTTCCCATTTACCATCAAATTTAGTGTTCTCCTTGTGCATGTTGATTTACTAGATCTAGTACGAAGTAAGCATATCCATAGTTCCTTTATTTCCTCACAGTGATATGAAAAAGATAGAACTCAATCACTTAGTTTAGTGTTCTCTCTCTCTCTCTCTCTCTCTCTCTCGATTTTTTGGATTTAATACAAGCTAAGCTATCCATAGTTCTACAGATATGAAAAATGAAATGCAATTTTATAACCTACATGATCTCTCATTACAGTCAAGATTGGTTAAGTGTAAAAGGATGCCATAACATTCTAAAATAATGTCATAACTATGTACCAAAAGTATTGGTTGTGGGTTGTCTTAGTGCCCATAATGGTTAAATTTAGTGCCAAAAATGAGTAATTATTCAGTATACCACACCTCTTGGATGAATGTAGTGTCACTTAAGAAAGAGCTTGGAGCAATTTTAGAGTCAATCTTTTATCTCACTAGTTGTTTTATGTCTTTATACTCTTTTATGGCCACTTTAGTTCGTAAATGGTAACACACCATTTTATGAAAATAGGATAAAAATTCATCCTCTAAACTGTTTGTCTTTCAAATATATATTGAAGAGTTCTAATGAGATTATTGCAAATGAAAAAAACTATGTATAATATTAATCATGATGCAACACGCACTACAACAAAGCAAAAGGAAAGGTTATCGTAAATTGTTAATAACAAGCATTTTAATTAATTGTTTCTTAAATCTTCCTCCCATGGATGGAATCTTGTCTTGCAATTTTAACTAACAACACATCATTTTGTAAAGCTAGGCCAATATGCCCCCCTCCCATCAATCCAAGCCTTATAAAGATATACTGAAGTGCTAGGATGAGATGGTTGCAAGTGAAATACCTATCTATAGTACTTATCTTGATGTTGAATGCATTGTAGTGAAAGAAAATGTGGGGTTTCCATTGCATATTTACTATAAGACATTGGGTAAATTGCTTCTCATCTTCCTTCCATGGATAAAATATTGTCTTGTAAATTTAAGTGATAACATGCTATTGTCTAAAATTAGGCCAATAATCACTCCTCCCTTAGATATAAGTCTTCCAAAGATATAGTGAAGGAGGCCAAAGAGATCATTGCAAATGCAATATTCATGTACAACATTGATGATGCATGCTATGTAGTGAAACATAGGGTTTTTATGCTTTAGCTATTTCAAGTAGATGGTTATGTTTCTTATATCATTCCCCCATTGAAAGAATCATGGTTTAGTTTCTTTTTGCTTACCAATATAGAAATGATATTCTATTATGTCTATACATGAATTATGCCTAGTGAAAGTAGAATAAAATAGGTATCTTTCATATTTCTCTTCTAATAACAACGATAATTCTAATAGGAGAGTAGAAAGGAGGATCAAATGTTGTATCAATTGGAGGTGATCTTATCAAGGAAAAATTTCAAAGATGTATAAACTATTTTCATGCTAAAGGAGGAAATGGTATTATGAGAATTAGAGAAAGGATGATATGGAGGTGCCAAAAAAATTCAAGTATATTTTCAATAAGTGAAACCCAAACCCACTGCCTAAGTAGGACACATATGTTGTACTTAATTAGAACATATCACATTGCTCCATACTCAATACATGAATTAGTATTGTTTTGCATATAAAGTGTAAAGTTTCTTCACATAGGCACATATTTGAGCAAATGGAGTATGTTAGCCCATTATACTAATATGGAGATTAAATTCTCTTGACTATATATTTGAAGTGCATATGGATATATATATATATATATAATTTTAGAAATTATAATAGTATAAAAAAATCATCAAAAGAAAGTTGAAATTATAATAAAAGGCCAAATGTTGCATGGTTTTTAAATAGTTCCCAACCAAATATCATGAAAACTAAAGCAAAATTGTATATTTGAAGAATGCAAAGGAAATAATCTTATACAATGTGTAATGAAAATAATAAATATAGAGAAAAAGTCATTTATAGATTATATTTTGAATAGAGTATAATTTGACATTATTTTAATTATTAATTTATAAAGATTGAAATTGATCTTTATGTAATGTTATAGTTTGGTTTATCTACTATTATTTTCATTTATCATCACCTTTGTTGTCTTGCGTAACACACTTTAGTATTCAGATTTGAGGAATCAATTGAAAACAAGGACTGCAAGCAGTGGTAGTCCTTGCCAATTTGATAGGAGAATGAGGAAATGAAAATTTTCGATAAGGGATATACTTACGGTATTCGGTATTCAAAGATAGAAAGAAAGAAGGTACCAAAGCAACAACTACAGAAAATAAATTGCAGTGCAAACGCTTGCAAAATTTTTGTTCCTAACTTTACTCAAGCGTGTTGAAATCCTTAAATTTATTAGCTGGATGCATCATAGTTTCAAACACAACGTGATTATTATAACTTGGCTCACAAGAGGAGACTCAGTGGACCTACGATGTCCTTAGGTTGAAGGAGCAACGATGATGTTGGCTGACATCTATTTTATTTCATTAATCATTCCTTTCGATATATCGTAGAAATTAATTGCAGTTAATTAGATATTGAAAAATAAGTCTTCCATTTCGTAATTTTGAAATTAATGTCGGATAAAGTAAGTAAAGACATAATAAAGCAAGTAGCATCAAATCATACTCAAGCAAGTTAAGCTAGAATAAAGCAAGTTTCATCCAATCATACTCTAGTCACCTGGCTGCTGTGGTGCTTTGGGTTGCTCTGCTGCTTTAACTCTTCTCTAATTGGAAGAGTTGGCTGGTTGAAATTAACAGCTTTAGGTGCCCTTTTTTTGAAAAAACTCATATTACCATTTAAACTAAAGTTTTAGGCTTACGCCTGAATTCCTCAAGCGTCACGCCTTGTGGTTTAGCCCAGATGTAATTTAAAATAATGATATAGTAATAGCTATATTAAACATAACAAATTAACAACCATATATTAAATATAAAACAACATGATCTAAACCATATATCAATATTAAAAATTTTAATAATAAAAATTTATTTTTTCATTTTTGAAACAATTTACAAAATATATGGTATATATCAAAAATATATAATAATATTAATATTCAACATTTAATGGATGTGTCTATTCAGGTTTAAGTTGATCAAATCATCAAATAAGAGTTAATTCTGAATTGCTCTCTTAAAACAAGAGAATAAAAGGACATGACATTGGAACAAATGACAGTTCTAGAAACTTACTGCATGCACTCCACGTAGTTGTGGTTCCAAGTAATTCCCAATGCGCCTAAACAAACAAACAACAATGTCGCCTTTATTTTAATGGCGGTGCCTTCGTCATAGGCTTTCCACCTTGGATGTTATTTCAATTGTGGTGCCTTCATCATAGGATTTCTAGCTTAAATGTAATGCCAACAACAACACTGCCTTTATTTCAATGATTGAATCAATTCTGGGAGGCCATGGGCCGGCTGAAGTTATTTTCCCATCCCTCTCTGCATGGAAAACTAGTACCAAAAGAAAAACCTTTTCTCCTCTTTCATAAATGAAATTATTTTTATAAAGGATGGCATTTCCCCATGTAAATTATACAATGGAGACTTAATCATTAACAATGTAACGCATGAATAAGAGAAAGTAGCAATTAGGGAAACAGAAACAACATTGAAGTCAACATGAAGGTGACATATATTATCTTCTAAACTTATTTAGGTAAATTTATATCCTCTTAATTCAATTTATTTTACTCTGTTTCTAAAAAAAATTGATCAATAATAATTTGGGCAGTAGGTAAATTTGATCAGTCATAATTTCAGCAGCAAGCAAAGCTCCAATTAGAGACAAGCTAGCAGTAGCAGTAAACATAAATTCCACCGGGTCATTCACAAAGCATTACTGCCCTTTGTTATTGCAGAGGACTTGGATATCCTCGTGATAAAGTATGCATTCCAATAGATTTCCATAGGCCTCAGTTGAGAATTTATGTTGTCTTGCCTAAAAATGCAAATAAAAATGCAACTGATATCTAATGGTTGAGTGATGCAAAGATTGCGCCTTCTCCTGAAATAGAGAACTGCATGTTATCATTCTTAGTAATGCTATGTATAATTCTATGTACAAAGGCCTAGTGGGAGACACCCACTACGACAGAGCCAAGCTCCGACCTTCGGGTTAAATCTATCTCCCTAATTCATTCATTTTTCTTATAACAAGAATATTATTCATGACTTTTGTGAAAATTTATATTATTCATTACTTTTGTGTGAAAGATAAAAGTATTTGAGATTTTGTGTGAAAGATAAAAGTAATTGAGATTTTGTGGAAAGCTTTCTTTTAAGGAACATGTTGATGCCATTGCCTCATTTTGGAAGTTCTTAATGCAGCAGACTGTATTGACATCCCATTGAAGGATATGGTTGTCTACTTATAGTAGATAAGATCATCCACAACCTCCCTTGTTTTGTAAGTATTTCTGTATAATGATGGCTGAAAGAGAATTTAAGCATTTCTTGCTAACAACCATTGAAAGATAATGTTAAATGAAGGAATCTATATTTGATAAAGGACCATGTTGATGCCATTGCCTCATTTTGGAAGTTCTTAATGCAACAGACTGTATTGACATCCCATTGAAGGATATGGTTGTCCACTTACAGTAGATAACATCATCCACAACCTCCCTTGTTTTGTAAGTATTTTTGTATAATGATGGCTGAAAGAGAATTTAAGCATTTCTCGCTAACAATCATTGAGAGATCATCTTAAATGAAGGAATCTATATTTGATAAAGGACATCTATATTAGGGCATAAAATGTCAATTCTATCATTTTAAAATTAGAAAATATTTTTATATGGAAAATATCAATACGTTGTAATTAACATGTTGTTGACCTTTTGTTGTTTATTCTTTTGATTCATTTAAAGATCTAGAAAATGATCCATATATGTAAGAGCATACCTTCAATTTGCAGCAGCGACAATCCATCAATGTCTAAATGGGCAGATAAATTTTGTAGTAGCTACAATCCATTAAATGTCTAAATGGGCAGATAAATTGCAAGATATATGTAAGAACATACTTTAAGTTTGCAACAACAGCTAATTGGGAACCTGTGTATAAATGTGAATCCAGATAGACTTTCAACAATGTCATACTAATTTTAGTTTGCAGTAGCAGCTAAAAGGGAAGCAACAACATACCTTCATCAGCAGCTAAATGGGAAGCTGCGTATAAATGGGAATCCAGATAGACTTTCAGCAGTGGCATACTAATTTTAGTTTGCAGTAGCAGTTAAATGGAAGCTGTGTTAAATGGGAAGGGATCATGATCTAAAGTTTTAGTGTCATTGTGTTTTAGTGGCATACATAATGCCAGCCAAGTGACAACAAAAAAAGTCAGGCAATGAAGGCACTGAGACAGCTAGCCAGCCAGGTGCCAACGTCATGGAAGCGCTTAGGCAGTGAGACAACTAGCCAGCCAGGTGCCAACGTCGTGGAAACGGTTTGATAGCCAAAAAGTTGAGATATCCAAAATTTGAGATATTAAGGTTTGTTATTTTTTTGAACTCATATAAATGTTTATCCAAACTTCGCAATTATCTGCCAACCAACCAAAGTCTAGATATCCAAGGTTACTTTTATCCGCGAGCCAGCCAAAGTCGAAATATCCAAAGTTTTCATTGATGCATGAATGAAAAGTTTAGGATATCCCAAACTACATTGCATTGGGACGCGTGAGGCTTGCAATAAGGCCCCAAAAGTTATGGACCAATAAAAAGTAAGTTAATACATATTATATTATTTCTTTATACTAAAAATTTGGTTAAAGCTTCGTTGCAGATAAATATTTCTGGTTAAACAAAAGATTAATATGCATTCAACACTCTATCGATCGCTAATAGTCCAGGAAAGGACTAATAATATTACTAGGTTTTGATAATTAATACATGGGTTGACCACTTAAATGAAAAACAAGATTGGATCAATATTTTATGGCTTGCGAAAATGGCAGCAATTTGACCTATAAGAAAATATGTTTTTTTTTAAGAGAGTTCATATAAGTACCATGTTAGCCTATGGGTTAGAAAAAATGATTATAATTAATACAAGTATGCTTTAACACTTGGTTATTAAAAAGTTATCTACAATCCCAAGCCTAAAATATATGCTACCATAGGATGGTTGTTTTCTTAAGCTCAACTTTTGATAACAATTTTTTCTTATTAAATTTTACCATGTCCTAAAATAGTGGTAAATTTTACCACTATTTTCTAAGGTTTGTTTCAAAGTGAAGTCACTTTGAATGCATGGCATCATGGTAAGCTTAGTATTTTTGTATGTATAAAGTGGGTTTTCATATTCAAAGTAAGCTTGGAGTCCATCATTGATTTTTGTAACTTACTTTTTCTTAAACTATTAATTCTTGTAGTCGATTTTTTATTTACCAGTGTAATAGTCAAAATGCATGTGAAATGATCTTGTCCTTTTTCTTGATAATAAGATTGAAATCTTGAAAGCCGTTTATAAGAATTTATGGTTGAATTCTGTGGTCTTTTACAATTTTGACAGCATAATCCTTGAATTATAATGGGGAATTATTCTAATTTTTTTAGTAAAAAATATCTCATCTCAACTTTCTCAACTTTAAGATATAAATGAAGGTAAAAATGGGAATAAAAAGTATTATTTCTTCATTTTATAGTTGTTGATGATAGTTTTGAAATGAGAAATAGAGGCAACACAAATTGAGAAATTTTGTTGTGTTTATTTTTTGTAATGATGTTACTTATGTCCTAGATTGCACAAATCTTTTACCACATGATCATTTTGTTCCCATGGTGGGAAAAAATCATTGTAATTATTGTCTAAATGTTCCAAGCATCCTCAATTAGTAATTACTCAATCATAAAAGATTGTTCTATTGCATTTATAGTTATATATTTGTATTTATTTAACTTAGTATCATCCTTCCTTGACTAGCATGTGTCTAGTTTCTATAATACAAATTCATAGATAAGTTGATTCTTGTTTATATTGTTGTCTACCAATGGTGGCGGGGGTGGGGGAAATGATCCATAGGATTCTCTGTATGATTATGTTTGCAAATAGAAACCAAGTAGGAAAAGTGGAATGGTTATTTGAAATGCTTGCAAAACTTAAGAAGGGAATGAATACAAAATGCATAAAATGTGGACTTAATTTGTAAAACATGTGTCATTCATGAAATATAAAGAATTCCTAAATATTTTAACCCTAATGACATAGTTGAAGAGGTATTTGATTTAGGTAATAATGTGTTTTTTCTTTTTCTTTTAATATTATTGGGAAATAGAAAGGAGAACAATCTCTAAAACTGGATTACTGAGAACTAGAGTCTAGGACCCTCACACACATATCATTTACTACGAGATAGCATATGTATGGAAAAAACACACACAAATGTAAATCCTCAAGGCCATTCTCTAGAATCACATTAATTTATCTAAGGCACTACCATAAATTGGCATTTTAAGGAAATTATTGCATGGATATTGCTTGATGATCTCTAAACATACAAGGGTTATGTATCTATAATTGTTATCCAAAAATATATAATATGAATATATGAAATGGACTTTGATTTTTTTCCCACAGAAAAAATCGTAAGTTTCATTATAAAATGGAAATTACATTCTGTTTATGCACAAATGTGCATTAAAAAATTGGCTGACTGTTGTGATAGGGTCCCTAGGGTCAGTTTTGGGGTTAGTTTAACCCAATTTTGTAAAAAGTTTTGTAAAGAATGTAAATTCTCCACGAAATGTGGATGCGGAGCACACAACTAGATAGCAAATCAGTCTTTGAGACTCACCCATGGTTCGCGGACCATGGTATTGTATTGGAGAAAGCTATATAAAGTTGAGTCATAGCGAGTCTAAGAGGTAGTTAAGAGTAACCAAGTCAAGTTAGAGATTGTTTTGGGAAAGTGCTAAGACATGAAGGTTCTTCTTCCTGTACTTAGGCAAAAGGGGGAGGCTACTGTAGCTGAGCGCTTAGGAGGCCCTGGTAAGTCCGCAGCTGAGTGCACGGACCCCTATAGCTGAGTGCACAGGACAGAGAAGTCTGTAAATTGAACGTTGGAACTAAATAAAGACTGATTTTGAAGAAATATCTTGCATTTGAGTATTATTGTTAATTCTATTTATGTTATGTTTTGTCGCTCAATACTATGTTTTTTATGGAATAATGTATAAATGCTGCGCGAATCTACTGAATCTATCATATTTATGCATGACTTAAGTAATTATCTATGTCCACAAAGTCAAGGGTTAATTCTATTATGATTTATGGAAAATTGGATAGATCTGTGGAAAGGCAGATCTAGGGTTATTAATTAGTGCATGAAAGTGGATAGTTTGCCTCTTTAGAGTTTGCAAAGATTGATCGCAGAGAAGCTGTTTTACTAGAGTTACAGTGTCAGGCCATAGAAGGATACATATCTATGTGAGGCAGATATGAGCTGCAAGGGATTAAAACCACTTATCACACTGTCTTTGGATGCAAAAACTTGGTTCTAACATCCCCAAATATTGCTTTGGGTGAGACTGCAGCCTGTGCTATGCAGGTTGTTGCTGAAAGGGCCAACAATTAGGGTTTTGTTGGTTAGCGCGAAAAACTCTGAACTTGGGTCAGACCCTCTTAAGCCAACAAATGGTTCTGTTGTCGGGACCAGGATCTATCTAATAGATGTGTGATAAATGGTTCCCTACAAAGAAAGAGATTCACAAGAGGATTAAATGTGTACGCATTCATGACTCAAGAGAATAGGAGACTTAAATTATCCAAGGAGTAGTGGTTGCAAATATTTTTGTACACAAATGAGACCGACGTGTTCTTCTACTTTTTCTAGAAGAACTACACGAGTGGTTGTCTAAATTAGATGATAGTCAAGGGACGTGGAGGCTTGACAATCATATAGTGTGGACTCTTGAATTGGTGTGACGTATGGAAGCATCAGAAAGCAATATTGTGTGTGTAATAAAGAAGATGTGGATCATTGGATTGATCGCACATTGTGAAGTTTTGTGACTTATTTCACGATCGATAGAAATATCAGCTATAGAGAAGCGGAATGAAGGCTCTTTAAAGGACCACAAGGTAAGTATTTGAAGTCGTTAAAAACTGGGATTAAAACGCTGTTATGTGAAAAGAGGGTTATGCAGTTATCTTGAAGTTTGGGGCTACGCAAAGCGGTAGATTCTTTAGAAGAAATGGGGGATCAAGCCCAGAATATAGTCCGCTCATTGAACCCCCTTCAAGTGACGACAAAGGGACAGTATTGATTACGCCGCGAAGTGCAGTTCAGTTAATTAAACAGGGTATCCTGAGGATACGTCATCCATCCACTCCACCTCTACCTCCACCTCTGACTCATACACCTACACCTTCACCCCCTCCACCTCCACTTCCACCATTTAACATGGTGAACGCAATGAAGATTCCAGTTTTTAAAGGGGTAGGGAGTGAATATCCCGAATAGTTTTGGTTTGTCGCAGGAGCTGTATGGACAACACAACAGATTACAAATGATAATATTAAGAAAGAAAACCTGGTTACATCTTTACATGATCGTGCCTTAACATGGTACATCAAGTATTGCACTGATAACTCCAATGCGACGTTGGTAGATACCCAACTAGATCTGAATAGAGAGTTTAGTAAGCCTAAGTTAGAGGCACAGTCAGTAATTGAATTTAAGGAAATCTGACAGAAGATAGATGAGACATCTTGGGACTTTGATCAAAGATTGAAATTCCTGATCAGGCATGCCAATATGATAATCACGAATTCCCAACATCGCAACTGGTATAGAGTGTCAGAAGATAGCAACGCAAACAGAAGCCTTGGATATTGCGATGAGGCTAGATGCCTCACCTATACAGGATACAAACCTTGGAGTGCAACAGATTCACTCACAGCTGCAAAGCCTACACATGGAGTTGCAAAGCCTGAAGAAAGGAAAGGAAGCTTAGAGAGAGGTGCGCACTGAGGTCTGGTGTCTAAAGTGCAAGATCCATGGACATGATAAGGACCATTTCCTGGTCTATAAGAACTATATTATTGAGGGAGGGCTTGTTCCCCTGAAGCAAGAGAATAACATTTTGACGAGCGCAGGAGCTGCGCTATGGTGCACTATCTGTTAGGTTATAGGACAACATGCTACTGATAACTGCCATTTACTACAGAAGTTTGTACAGACCCCTCAACAGTCGTTTTGTAATTTCTGTAAGTCCATGGGACACAATGAACGCTGTTTTAGAAGCTATGAGATGATGATGGATAGAACCCCTACCTACCAAATGTAGGCAGAAAACCAGCCTCAGGATCAGGGTGCAGAAGCTATGCATGGGGATTCTAAGGTCGAGGACTTGGAAGAGGCACTGGACCAGGTCGAGGGCATGGGAAGGTAATCTGCTATAACTGTGGCGAAGCAGGGCACCTCATGTGAGATTGTACAAACCCCATGCATCCATCATGTTAGTATTGTTGACAGTTTGACCATGTTATAGAGGAATATCGGTCCTTATGGAAAAGATGAAAGAAAATAAGGCACAACCCCAACATCCTACGCAAAACCTTCAAATGATGAGGGCTGAGCCCCGCGAAGAAGATCACAACATTAATATAGTGACCAGAAGTGGTATGGTGACTGGTGCGGATAAAGGTAAGTAGCCTGAGGAAGAAGGGTGGGTGCGCAAGGCTGCTGAGAAGGAAGTAGACTTTGATCTTAATCACACTAAATAAACCTTCATGGAAGCCAAGAAGAACTTTGTTGAGGCCTCTACCTCAGGAAGTCAGAAGAAAATGCTAGAAACTAGTGTGACGCAAGAGGTAGATCCTTCGATATTAACTATTCTGAAACCCTGTATGAAGTTATTGCGTGATCAGAAAGTGGTAGAAGGGTTGCAAGAGTTAATAGAAAAGTGTGCTAATAAAGAAAAGACCCCTACTGAACAACACATAGTAAGAAATATTGGTAAGCATAAGATGCGAATGGGGCGCAAGATGAGGCTGACCGCAGATAGGCAAATATGAATGGACCAGGTAATCTTGGATCTAGGGTATGATGCAAATGTTCTGCCTAGGCAGACATGGGAAAGGATGGGGAGACCCACGCTGCTGTGATCTCCTATTCAGTTGCACATGGAGAATCAATAGAAGATTATCCCTATGGGGCGCTTATATGGTGTAACAGTAGACATTGAGGGTGCGAGCACGTTGGCTGACTTTGAGGTCATTGAAATAGTGGATAGTAGCCCATACCCAGCGCTGCTAGGGATTGGCTGGGCTATTGATATGAATGTGGTAATCAACTTGAAGAAGCAGAAGATGACGTTTGGGAGGAAGTCACTTAGGGTTGTAGTGCCACTAGACCCTGTAGAAGGAGTGCGTTATACTGAACCTGTTCGCGACTATGTAGAAAGTGACAATGATCTGGATCAGATATACGAGATAACAGCGCGAGATGAAGATTGGATCAATCCCACAACTAATGGATGAATTGTGTGCAACAAGGATAGCTCCTGCACCTCAGATTCAGAATAAGATCTTGAGCTCTGGCAGAATCAGTTACATGAAGTATCTACACTCCGTTGCAATATGATGACCAAGTTGCTGCGGTGTGTCTCGACTGAGGTAAGAAATCTTTCACATTATGATGGTTTGACTGATGTGGAACTGTTTTTGGATGAATTTGAAAGGGAAGTACTGGAAGAACATCGCTTCCAGGCACTGGAATTGGCATTGCGTGCTACGCTTGCTCGTTGGTGGGGTACATACAAGGAGAACTTTGTTGGATGGAAAGAATACAAAAGAATGATGAAGTTAAGGTTTGGGTATGCTAATACTTGGATGACAGAAAAATACAGTGGGAAGGATGATCCACGCGATCATTTGGCATGATGGACTAAGGCCTAGGGAACAAAACCACAACCAGAATGGGTGCACATTTTCTGTCATACCTTGGATACAATCCCAATGAATTGGTATTTGGAGATGGAGTTTCGCCATGGAACTACTAAATGTGATATCTTAAGGGAGAGTTTTATATTAAATTTTAGCTTTGAGGATGGGTTTGAGGGCATTGATGAAGCACTCCAAGAGATAGAAGCTGCTATATTCAGAACACCAAAGTAATTTGTCGAGTGGGCTCAACCAAATTGGAGTAAATGGTTGCACCATGTGCTAGAATGTTACAACGTGACTAATGAAGAAGATGAGGAATATCCACGAAATATTACCATTCGAGAGACCAAAGGACAATGAGTATTTGAAGAATTGAAGGTGGTGAACCCAAATATATCTAAACCTTTGAAAAATTGACAAGTAAACATTGGGTTTGAAGAAGAACCTAAGTTCACGAAGATAAGCGACTATTGGGATGAAGATATAGTTGATAAGGTAGTCGAGCTGTTGCATGAGTGCTAGGATTTATTCCCAACGAAGTTTTCAGATTTGAAAGGGATCATTGGAGATTTAGGTGTTATGAAGATTAAGCTAAAGACAGATGCAAAACTTGTTAAGCAGAGGCCTTATCGGCTAAATCCAAAGTATAAAGAGAAGGTACACCAAGAATTGGATAAGATTTTGGATATCAGTATTATTGAACTAGTAGAGGAATCTGATTGGGTAAGCCCAATGGTGGTCCAAGAGAAGAAACAAAAAGGCAAGATCTCAATATGCGTAGATCTAAGAAAGATGACCGATGCATGTGTGCATGATCTATTTACAACACCATTTATTGATGAAGTGTTAGAGAATGTTGGCAGACAGGAGGCATATTCGTTTACTGATGGGTTTTTAGGATATCATCAAATAAAGATCGTGCCGGAATATCGAAGAAAAACAACCTTTGTGACTGAGTGGGGTTGCTTTGAATATACAGTTATGCCCTTCGAATTGAAGAACGCTTCTCCAATCTTTTCCCAGGTTGTGATCGCGACATTCAAAGAGTTTATTCATAAATTCTTGGAGGTGTATTTTGACGATTGGACTATGTTTGGATTAGTGAAGCGCCATGTTGCAAGTTTGTGCCTTATGCTGGATACATGTTGAAGGTATCAGATCATGCTGAACTTGAAGAAGTGCATATTCTGTGTGCCCTTTGGAATTTTTCTTGGCCATGTTGTATGTAAGCAAGGATTGATGGTGGACCCTGCAAAGATCATTGTAATTGTGAATTTGGAAGCTCCTAGGAATGTGAAACAACTGCGTGCGACATTGGGGCACACTAGGTATTACAAGAAGTTTATCAAGGCATATGCTCAGATAACTGCACTGATGGAAAAATTATTAAAGAAAGATGTGATGTTTTGCTGGGATGAAGACTGTCAGTGCAGTTTGGATGTCTTGAAGGAAAATATGGTGACAACGCCTATTTTGGTGTTTTCGGATTGGAAGAAAGAGTTCCATGTGCATGTCAATGCCTCTTGCATTGCGCTAGGAGCAATATTAACACAAGCATGTGAGGGAGAGATTGATCATCCAAGAGATTTCGCGAGCAGAAAGTTATCCAAAGCTGAGAAGAATTACTCCACTACAGAGCGCGAAGGGCTAGTGATGGTCTACACTCTGTAAAATTTATGGCATTATTTATTGGGTGGACACTTCAAAATTTATATAGATCACTCCGTGCTGAAGTACCTAGTCAATAAGCCTATGTTGGGGGGGAAGATATGCCGAAGTAATTGTGAAGCCTGGAAGGTTGAATGCAGGACTAGACCCTCTGTCTAGGATCGAAACAGGTGAAGAGCTGAATAATTTGGAGGAAGGACTGCCGGATGCGCAACTCTTTGCGGTACGTGTCGTGGATGATCATTTTTCCGATATCATTCAGTTTTTAATAATGGGAACAAATCTGGAGGACTATTATACTCAGCAAAAGAAGGAGTTAGTAGTCCACACTACAAATTTTTCGGTGATTGTGGGTCATTTGTATAAAATGGGAATGGATGAGATACTATGAAGGTATGTTCCTGAGTTTGAACGCGCTAGTATCCTAGCTGAAGCACATGGAGGAGTGGCAGGAGGTCACTACATAGGAAAATTGATTCCGCAGAAGATTTTACGCACTGGGTTATGGTGGCCAACATTACACAAGGATTCTAAGGCATACTACAAGGCATGCGATGCTTGCCAAAGGATGGGGAAGCCTTCGTGAAGGGATGAATTTCCTTTAAATCCTTAGGTTTCATTGCAGGTATTTGATAAATGGGCCATTGACTTTATAGGTCCAATACAACCACCAGGTAAGAAGACGGGCGCACGGTATATCATTACTGCAACTGAGTATTTAACCAGATGGGCAGAAGCACAAGAAGTGAAAGATTGTATAGCTGCCACTGCTGTGAAGTTCTTATTTGAATATGTCTTCACGCGGTTTGGATGCCCTAAGATATTGATGAGTGATAGGGGTACACATTTCTTGATTGAAACAATTAGCACGATGCTTGAATAATTCCAGGTGTATCATCAGAAGAGCATGACCTATCACCCTCAGGAAAATGGAATGGTGGAAGTTTTTAACAAAATTTTGGTGAATGCATTGAAAAAGGTCTGCAACACGCAGAGGAATGACTGGGATATGCGCATCCCAGCAGTGCTGTGGGAATATAGGATGACCTGCAAGAAGTTGACAGGCCAAACAACATTCTGGTCGGTTTATGGAATTGACGCAGTAGTTCCTATGGAGTATATTGTGCCAAGATTACGTATTGCAACTTTGACAGAGATGGTAGATCACGAGACCTTGGAGGAGAGGCTCGCACAACTCGTAGAGTTAGACGAAAACCACTTTCTTGTAGGATTTCACCACTAAGTGAAAAAGGAATGCAAGAAAGCATGGCGCGATAGGCATATTATGTTGCGCACTTTTAAGCGAGATGATTTAGTGTTGTTGTATGACAGTAAGTTCACCAAATTTAAGGGAAATCTCAAATTCACTGGTTAGGGCCATATGTTGTTAACGAGATAACGGATTGTGGCGGAGTTCAGCTCACGAAGTTGAATGGAGAACTGTTTCCTGGGAAAGTGAATGAAACTAGGCTGAAGTTGTACACATGGGATCCTACCTCTACACAATGATTATAGGATAGCAGTATAGTCTTAGTAATCCAGGCAGTAGAAAGGGATTGCGGGACTATATACTACGCTGCCCAACAAGGTGAAAAATGTAGTAGGGAGGCTGCGTGATGGATGACAGGAGTGCGATAGGTGAAGCTGTGATGGATAAGCCATGCCATGGAGGATGGTGCTGAGAAGATGGGTCTAAAAGCAGTCGTTGGAGTTACTATTCATGATTTAATGGCCAAAATTCCGTTAAGAGGAGTGGGTGGGCACTATTTATGGCGAAAATGTTTGAAGATATAACACCAAAGACACATTTATGATCAGAAATTGGAGGGAACAATCAAATTTAAATTCAAAACCCTCTATAAATTGAGCAGGTTGGTCTGCCGAAGAAAACTTTGCCATTTGAGAATTGTCTGTGAGTTGTGCTATCTTGAGTTTATGAGTCATCAGTTTTTGGTGGACTTAGATTCTAGCCCAATATTTGCCACCTTGCATGAGTGGAGCCAGAAGATCATTCTTGTCGGTCAGTTCAAAAGCCAATGTTTCTCAAGTAGAAGGACCCGAGGTTGTGTCTATGATATCTACGCCCATTGTGACTAAGACACCAAGGTCGCCTAGGTCGAAGCAATCAGCTACCAAGGAGAAGAAGAAGAAACCTATGCCAGTGAGACATCCACCAAGGAAGAATCCAGAGGTCCGATAGAAGGAGAAGAAGGGTAAACGACTGGAGAAAGTTGTGGACTTGGAGGAAGAAAAATTCCAAGGAGTGGAGGAATTGGATGTTGAGGAGGTCAAGCCTACCACACGGCTCCCGAAGTATATCCCTCTGTGGAAAGGGAAGGCCAAAGTTATGAAAGACATAGATTCCAGGAAGTTTACAATCTCGACACCCCTGTTTCTAGAATAGGTGGAGTTTGAGGGCACAACCTTAGCATGAATTCGAGTGCTAAAGATGGAGGATTGGGATCTCGTGGACCACGAGAAATTCTTGCATTTGGAAACTAGAAAGTACATGATGAAGATTTACTACGAAGAGACTAGGGTTACGTGGTTGGACCCCATGAAGTGGGTCAATGGTGTTGAATAGGCTGGGTTGCTGCACATGCTCTACGTACCGCATTTTCACATATCAATAATCAACATGGTGTGTGCATGCCATATTCTCGCACTAATGCATGATGGGTACCTATGGCTTGGGGAGCCCATCCCGCTCACAGATATGATAATTCATCAGATAACGAAGCTACCCTACAAGGGAGCAGACCCTGCCAAGGAGTTTGGAGGGAAAACTGGAGAAAAGGAGTTGGCTGATAAGATGAAGGCAAAATTTGGTCTCGTAAAGAAGTTGCGCAGATATTCTATCCGCTCAATTCAGGACCAGGGGAAGCAGTTTTCCACCCAAATACTCTCACGATAAATTATGAGGAAATTCCGCACGGACAAAGTTCCGGCTCCGGTCGTATCATTAGTTTCCCAGTGCAGGAAGGGAGTACAATACAATTAGGTGAAGTATTTGTGCAAGGAGTTCCTCACAAACTGTCATGAATATCAGGAGGAGAGTAAGCCATTCCATTATGCATGGCTATTGTTGTCTATTGTTTTAGTAGCTTGGTGATTGTTGGAGGATAGTTAGTTTCCCCTGTAGCCAGAAGATTTGCCAGAAGCAGCGAAGTTCGCTTCACTTTGGGAAACAAAGGATCCAGAGAGGATTAAGGAATCAAAAGTTTTATAGATATTGATGGAGATGGACCTGAGGATGGTTATCAATCAGCGACAAAGGTTGTCCCAAATATTGTTTGAGCAGTTGACGACCTTCATGGAGTTCAAGACCTATTTTCACCACATTTCAATCAGGGCGCGGAAGGACCCAAAGCATCTCTGGCACAAGCTACCATATTTAGTATAAGAAACAGATGTACAAGAGATCATGGGGAGTTGGCCATTGGAGTGGCGTGAACCCACGAAGCTTGGTGTAGGAACTAGTAAGGGGGCTGAAATCTGTGCCGCGCAGTTGACCGCTACGCTGAAGCGAAAAGAAGCAGCTTAAAAGGTAGCATGAGCTCTAGCTGAGCAGAAGAAGAAAGAAGTTGATGCTAAGGAAGCTGAGGAAAAAGAGCGCACTGCGAAGAAGCGTGCCGAGGTAGAGCGTACTGGTACCAAAGAATTTGAAGACTCAGCTTCCAAGCATATAGATGAGCAGGAAATATCAGGACATGAAGGAGGTGGTGGAGAGGGGCAGAGCACTTCCTTCACCTTGAAGAAGCGTGGAAAGGAGTTGACTATCATAAATCTGACAAGCAAACATGCATTGACCCGATGGTCCTTACAGAAGGGGATCTTGATGAGATAGGTGATGAGATCAGAGATACCACAACCGAGTTGTGGCAACATTTCGAGCAACAATACATGCAGACATTGGAGAGCATCCAGAAGGATTTGCGTGAGTTGTAGATCCAGACCGGCAGGATTCAAGTGAGCATTGGGCAAGAAAGCAGGGTGCAAGTGAGCTTGGCACAAGGAAGTGGGACAGTAACAGAACTAGAACAAACTCTGGACCTCAGAGTCATACCTTTACCCAAAGGATCGATCCACGCGGAGTGAGATGAGGACTGCACTATGTTAAGTACAATGAAGGATATGGGAGTCAACTTGGCTGCACTGCCACTTCATACCCTCCACGTGTTGCATCAGGGGGTTTCAGATGAGTTAAGGATCAGAGAGCAGCGCACCCTCGTAGTCATCAATGAGTTCAAAGTCAACAATGAACAAATTTTTGCGGAGAAAGATCAGGATTTGAAGGAAAAGGAGGAGCTGCAAACATGAATTTAGAGCCTGGAGACAACAATAGAGTAGGCTTGTAAGACAGTTCCAGAATTGAACATCTCAGAGGATGCCGCAGCTACAACAAAATTAAAAAAATTGGCTTCTGCATTCCACACGTCGAAGGATGAGCTCGACAGAGTAACATTCGATTTCCAGATGAAGATATTGGAACTATAGCTGAAGTTGCAAGCCACCACTCCACCAGAGGTCAGGGAACAACGCAGAGCAATGATCAAAGAAAATATGGGCACATTGGATACCGCAGTCACAGACTGTGCAATGATGTTTGACCAAGCCATGGAGTTGTGGATGAAGTTGCAGGAGGACCCAAATTTTTCAGAGGCTGAAAACATATGTTTGGGAGACACAATGCAAGTATGATGAAGTCTGAGCAATTACGTGCACTTTGGCACTAGCGCAACATCTTGTGGGTCACGAAGTTGCAGGAAGGCAAGAAACTACAAGCACAGGCAAAAGAATTACAAAGAAAAGAGGCCCTTATAAAGGCTAGGTTATAACCATGGATAGAGGAAGCCTACTAGCTTACTTTACCTCTTTAGAATAAGTTAAAGGTACTGCAGAAGACACAGAGAACAATGCACCTAGCATTGGAAGGCCTGGCAACAGAGAAGTTGGTAGAGGAAGTGCAGCAAACCGCAGGGCAGAGTGCTGCTGATATCACAACATTAAATTTTGAGATAGGTGGCCTTCATAGCTAGATCGAGGCACCAACTGAGTGACTGGAGGGCAAGTCACCATATTTGTGTTGGGGGCCTGTTGGGATAGGGTCCCTAAGGTCATTTTTAGGGTTAATTTAACCCAATTTTGTAAATTTTTTTGTAAAGAATGTAAAGTCTCTGCAAAATGTGGATGCGGAGCGCGCATCTAGATAGGAGTCAAAGGGGATTTAGCCCCTTGTTTGGGCAAGTAGTAGGTTGGCTGTTGAGACTCACCCATGGTTCGTAGACCATGGTATTGTATTGGAAAATATATATATATAGTTGAGTCATAGCTAGTCTAAGAGGTCGTTAAGAGTAACTATGTCAAGTTAGAGATTGTTTTGGGCAAGTGCTAAGGTAGGAAGGCTCTGCTTCCTGTACTTAGGTGAAAGGGGAGGCTCCTACAATTGAGTGCGTAGGAGGCCTTGGTAAGTCTGCAGCTAAGTGCATAGGACGAAGAAGTCTGTAAATTGAATGATAGAACTGAATAAAGACTGATTTTGAAGAAATATCTTGCATTTGAGTATTATTGTTAATTCTGTTTATGTTATGTTATGTCACTCAATAATATGTTTTCTATGGAATAATGTATAAATTTTGTGCGAATCTACTGAATCTATCATATTTATACATGACTTAAGTAATTATCTATTTTTACGAAGTTAAGGGTTAATTCTGTTATGATTTCTGGAGAATTGGATAGATCTGTGTGAAGGCAAATCTAGGGCTATTAATTAGTGTGCGAAAGTGGATAGTTTGCCTCTTTAGAGTCTGCAAAGACTGATTGTAGACCTTCGCGAATGTCCAGAAGCCATTTTACTAGAGTTAGAGTATCATGCCATAAAAGAATACAGATCTGTGCGACGACAGATTTGAGCTAAAAGGACTTCAAACCGCTTATCACACTGTCTTTGGATGTAGAAACCTATTTCTAACATCCCCCAATACTACTTCCAGTGAGACTGCAGCCTACGCTATGCAGGTTGTTGTCAAAAGGGCCAACAGTTAGGGTTTTGTTGGTTGGCACGAACAACTTTAAACCTGGGTTAGGCCCCCTTAAGCCAACACTGACATCCATCCAATAGTCAAAAAATGGTCCTAAAACATGCCCAATACATGTCCAAAATTACTCCGCCATATATAAGTATACATAGAAAAGTAACATTAAATATATAATCTCCCAGTCATATGGGTATTTTATCAGAGTAAAACAAATACAGATAGAATTTATAACCAATCTTGTTAATTTTTCGGTTTCAAGGCATCTATGAAAGGCCTATAATAATATTATGACAAATTTTCACCTATTTGTTCAAAGATTTTCCAAGTGCCCAGAACCTGCAAAGCACATGCTTTAGATAAGGAATCCGTTGTGGAGTTTATTTCCCTGTAAATATGGCAACATGAGATCCAATCAAAAGCATGTTTTAAGGGAAAAATCTCTTCAAGGATAAGAGACAATGTATGCATGTGACATCTATGAACCTTATTAAGCCAATTTATAAGAATAATTGAGTCACCAAATATCTATAAATAATCACATTCTTTCTTAATAACAAATAAAATAAGAGGCTTGAGGCTAAGTAACTTTGGATAATTACTTGAACCTCTTCCCAAGCCAGTCTAAAGCTTGAAAAAATGGTTTTCCTACAAGTATAGAGTTACCCCACCAACATTCACCACCATCTCAGGAAGACCCATCAAAAAATGCCCAAGGGTAAGAATAGTCAACTTCTTCAACAATAATGTTACATGGAATATGAATAAACTTTGAAGTAGGTAAAAAATAGAAAGTTTCAATGACCTACACTTCCAATATGTTAGGATTTGAAAACTTATCTTGAAATATTTCTTTTTTCCCTGAGATCCAAATTCCAAACATATGAGTGGAGGTAAACTTTTGTTCTTTTTTGGATTTTCCTAATCCCACCACTATTTCCAGGGATTAATGATAGAATATCCCTGCCAATTTGTGGCGAAACCTAGGAAATTTCTAACTGAGTTCCATACTCCCAGAGAGAATGGGTAAAAAAGGAAAAGGTGTTCCACAGATTCCTCTGCATTTTTGCATACATCACACCAGTTTAGACCTGCCATGCATCTTGTTTTTTAAAGTTACCCCCCATGGTGACTTTATTTTTCAGGACACACCACTAAAATAATCGTACATTTGCTGGGTAATAGAGTTTCCATAATTTATTCCACCACTAGGCCAACTCCTCTGGTCTCTTATCATGTATAATAAACATATAACATGATTTTGGCATATATTCGCTAAACAGGGAATGAACCCAACATAGGGATTCTTACCTATCTTTTAGAGAAACATGGGATGTGTTTAGAGTAGTTGTGTAATTTTACCATTGTTCAACATCGTCATTTGGCAGATTAAGTTGATGGGAATCAACTCAACTCTAGGCCTGGATAGATGAACGAGCATTATCAAACACCTGGTTCAATGTTATCCTATGATTAGTGTTTAATAGATTTATCAGCTGATGAGGAAATACGATTTTTTCTCCACATCCCACCCAGGGATCAATGCTAATCCTCACCTTTTCAACATTCCTAATTTTCTAGGTCTGTCCTTCTTCAACCACTAAAAAGGAGGATAATACAACTTTCCCAATTACCAAAACCTTTGGCCCATTTTTGTCTATAGATTTAATCCATTCTTCAAGTGTATAAGGATGGATATACTTCATAGATACAATAGTTGTCCATAAGCTATGAATTGATATTAGTCTCCATCCAACTTTTGTAGCCAGTTCCATAGTAAAGAAATGGAGGTTTTTAAAATTCCATCCACCCCATATCTTTGGTAGAGATGTTTTGTCCCATCTCATCCATGGAAAAACTCAACCATATTTTGAACCTAACCATACGAACTAGCAACATATCTTGCAAACTGAATTCAAAATGTCTTTTGCAATCTAGGACAAGGACATTCAAAATACAAGAATAACTTCCAAGATAGATTTTATGAGAACCAACATGTCGGCTCTAGAAAACCACATGAAACTCCATACCTTCAATCTCTTTTCAATCTTTGCAATTAGACAATCCAATCATTCTTTTTGTAGCCAATTGTTTTCAAGTAGAACCCCATATAATTTAAACCATCATCAAAATTGTGAGAGAGTAAAGGAAAAAGGTTATGAGCATATATAGATTCATCCATGGATAGACAAAGAGGGAAAATTGTAGATTTGAGAACATTTTCTTGCATATCTATAGCCTTTTGAAAGAGCCTAAGGGCCTCTTTGATGGTTGCAAAACCATACCTAGATCCATCACAAAATAATAATATGCCATCCACAAGCAATAGATGAGTGATAGTCAAATAATCAACCATAATAGCACCCCTTAAAGTCCCCCTCCTTTTTGCTTTAGTTCACAACATACTAAGGCCCTCATCCACCAAAAAGAATAATATAGGGGGAATAGGATATCCTTTTCGAAGTCCTCGTTGTGCATGGAAAAATGTCGAGGCTGAGCCATTGATGAGTACCACAAATGAGACTATGGAAATGCAACTCATTATCCAATTTATGAAACAAAATTCAAAGCCTAGATGGGTAAGGAGTAGTATGATATAAATCTAACTTACTTTATCATATGCTTTAGAAAGGTTAATTTTTATCACTAATCCTTTGGTCTTCCTAGTTTTTAAGGTATAGATCCCTTCCTAAACATACATAATTACTTCATGGATTTTCCAACCTTCCAAAAAGGAAAATGTTCCTTTGATACATATTTGTATAGAATCAATTTTAACCTATTTTCTATGATTTTTTCTATTACTTTGTATATTCAGTTGCAAAGTGATATAGGCCTGAAGTCATCAAAGGATTGTGGGGCATCCAATTTGAGTATGAGAGAAATAAAGGTAGAGTTAAAAGAATCTAACATATGCCTATATTGTTGAGAGTCCTCAACCACCCTTAAAATATCTCCACCCAAAATATCATAAAGCACTAGAAAAAATTCCACTAACCAACCATCAGGTCCAGGACTTTTATCCTTCTGAAAACTATGCAAAACCTTTTGCAACTCGACATCTGTCACAGGTTCCATTAAACTTTGGTTGTCATCAACGCCTGAGAATCAAGGAAAATGTTGGTCCAAAATGATTACTTCAACAATGGAAAATTTGTGAGGGCCTTATACAGGTTATTGAAATGATTTTTTCCCATTCTAGCAAGCTCCTCAAATGATGAAGCTCTGCCCCCATCTGGGTCATCTAGAGCCCATATAATATTGTGAACTCTCCAACCCTTTGCACAATTATGAAAAAAATTCATGTTTCCATCACCACTCTTCAACCAAATGGCTATGATTTTTTTCCTCCACATCTCCTCCTCTTCCTCTAGAATTCTCTTTTTGAAAATCTTTAGATGAAAAATACTCCGTTTAGGTTCCTCAGCCAAATAACACCCCCCCGCCATCAGGAGCTTCTAAGCGTCCCAACTCTTCGTCCACATATTTAATCTCTTCCTCCTCCCTCTGGCTTTTGAGGGTGAACCACTAGATCATATATTTTTTCCACATTTTGAGATTTTTCAGCAAAATGAACCACAACAGGCACATCCCCAACAGGATTATAAGGAATCCAGTTTTTTGATACTAGATTATGAAAAGCTTCCTCTTTTAACCATGAAGCATTGAATTTTAAAGGGCATCATGGCTTGTTAAAACCCCCTTTCAGTTCAAGAAATATGGGGTGATGGTTAGATTCACCACCCACCCCAATACATCGTTGAAACATAGGGGTCCTTTCTAGAAAATAATCCATCATTAAGAACCGATCTATCTGCCTAACACCATTGCTTCACCAGTTCACCTATTTGTCCAAGTAGTTTTGTACTTAATTAAGTCCGCATCACACAATTTATGCTCCTCTAAAAGATGTCTTCAATAGTAAGATAAGGAGTACAAATGAGCATGGGGACCGCAAATTTCAGAAGCTCTTAGTGAAAAGTTCAAATCCACGTCAACCACTAAATTTTCATATTTCATAAATTATCTAGCCATAAACAAATCCTAGATACAAATCCTTTCTTGGAAAGGAAAATAAATATTAACCACCTTGATATCCTTTCCCAATTCAATATAAAATATATTGGTTCCCATAACCATATCAGCTCCCCAAGTACCTATTATCTTAATATATTTTTGGTTGAAACCAAAAATCAACCCCCCTTATCTAGCTTTTTCAATAGAATCCACAAAACTCCATATCGGAAGCAAATACTTGGAAAAACCAACAATTTAATCTGCATCCCCAAAGTTTCTTATAGGAAAATAATGTCTAAATGTTTAGAATTGACAAGTCTTCTCAAAGCTAATTTTTTGGACAGGTTATCTAGGCCCTAATAATTGAAAGAAAGACAAATCATTCGGGAAACTAGCTAGGGGCTTGCACTTCTCTAGGAACCCCAACAATATACCTCTATATGGAAGTAGAAACATCCAGAATGGCCTTAATTTTTTCCTTTGAGATGATATGTTTCCTTCCCCTCAAGCAACCTCTAGTCTTGATTGGGGAAGAAAGGCCAGGGCCTCATGCACATGAGATGGAATCCCCCTTTTATTTTTAGAACAAATATTATAACATGATATGGATTTGCCAAGATGCCCCCATAGCCAAGGAAGGGACTAATTCAGAGAGGGGTAGCTAGGGAGGGTGGATGGGATGTGACGAGAGATAGGAGACAACTTGAGTGATGAAAGAGTAATAGATGCTGAAGACTTTGAATGTGAGAGATAAATTGACCCCATATATAGTGAGCTAAAGGCACTAATTAAATTTGTAACAGAGAGTGGAGGAAAAATATTACTTGGAGGGATGATTCCAGGGGTGGAGGGAACACCTTTGAAATTGGTCGATGCGCTGTCCACTTCTTCTACTCCCCCATCCATGTGCTGAGGCTTTGTAGTATCCCTAAGTTTCCTCTGAGGACGGATCTCCTCCAACTGACAACCTTTATCTTCCTGACTCCCTGCACTGTTATCCTCTAGACATAAACCCCTCATCCCTTTCTTACTCGGAAAAGGTAATGAGCAATCTTTCATGATGTCTGTGTTTGTGACATCTAAAAATCTTGAAGGGTATTCCTTTATAGTAAAATTTTTTTCCCTGAGAGAAACCCTGATAACTTAGATTCAATTCTACATATAATCCTTCTCGTGAGTCCAGGTTTACCAGTACCATTTCCATGGCCATCTTCCCATTTGTTTCATAAGACATCTCAACCTTTGTAGTAAACCTGCAAATAAATTAAAATATATGATAAAAAATTTCCCAGAACCAATACAAGAATAAGATAGAATTCTTCTCTTTATTAATATCAAAACCTTGAGGTGGGGTAACACCATACAATTAATCCTTAAGGAAGGAGAACACTCCACAAGCCATGTGCTTGTCAATACAATACAATAATACACATATCTCAATGGAGAGTCTCTAGCCTCTATATAGGCTTCATACATACAATATCATGGGCCCTCAATAACATAAATTCAATACCATGGGATTATCACATTATTTCCTAACTACATGTGGGCTTAGATCTCAGATTTTTGTGATCTATATTGTAAATGAGAATGTCTTTTAGATTAATAATGATGTGATTAATCCGAAAGACATTCTCATTTACATGTGGGCTTCCTAAGCTCTTATGCCAAGTGTTCTCCTTCCTTAAGGAGTATTTGTATGGTGTTACCCTACCTCAAGGGTTTGATATTAATAAAGATAAGCATTCTATATTATTCTTGTATTGGTTCCAAGATTTATTTTATTAGAGATTTTAATATGTTTGTAGGTTTACTACAAGTGGAATCAAAGCTCTTTCCTCTCCAAAGTGGGGAGATTTTTGGTAAAATAGTGGGCGGCAAGTTTGCAGATCAGATTTGGAAATTTTTGTGCATAATTTTTAGAAAAAAATTGCATATCTAGGTTCCTCTAAAAAGTACACCTAAATTTAAAAAAAAATCATCTAAATTAGAGTCGAGACAAAGGAGATCTCGCTAATTTAAAATCAACTATTTTTCAGAATATTTTCTGATGAAAAATCGTGGGTGACATATTTCAAGTCAATTTATAGGGATTTGGTGGGGTATTTTGAGAAGAAAAAAAATGTAGATTTTAGTTCCTTTAAAAAAAACACCCAAATTAAAAAAAAAAAAACCACCTGCATTAATTTGGCAGCTCAATGACAAATTCCAACCATGGGACGAGATTCCTCTTTTCTAGAGGACCAAAATTGACTATTGAAGCACTCAATTTGGCTATGGTAAAGTGTATTTTTGAATTAAAGCCCACATGTGCACATTTGATCAGGTCGACCCTACAACAAATAGGACAACCTTGGAAGGCTATAATACAAGTTACCTCAACCTCATTTGGACATCATCATGGAACATTATTCTATTCAATTTTTTGGTTTGACTCGCATAGATTGAGGCAAGTTTGTGGATATTGGTTGGCACAGGTCTGAAATTGAAACGTCTAAAGCTCGCATCAGACTGGTAGTGAGGATGCTACATTTACCTTCGCTACATGGTATCGATTTTGATCTGGGTCACGAATTGACATTTTCACTCTAACTAGCTCTCTAATACTAACTAGCTCGCTAATAGGCTCTGGCTTTGGCTCTGCATCATCAACCGGCTTAATTCAAATGAAACATCATACATACCTTTTGAGTCATGTGCACCTTTTTATTTGACATAGGTAGCTATAGCACTTTGTCAACTTTTCATCAAGTGTCTCTTTTCCTTTTCCAACCCTAGGTCAAAAAGTTTGTTACAGTGATTTTGATAGAACCTTTTATGCTTTTGATATTAGTTTTGATCTGACACCTAAGCCTTGATAAGATGACTTAGTTGATTTGATTGTACTATGCTGATTTATGTAAGGCTGTGTTGTTGGGAAAAGTGTCTACTCAGAACGCCCCTATCCCACTAAGGTGTGATAGTGCCTTAGCAACAAACAAGGAAAACTACTTTCGTATTCTTCTTTATGAATTGTAAACGAAGAGGAATAGGATGAACCAACCTGTGTCTTTCGCTAATCCTTTGATCCAATCTCTCTCTTCTCTTTGACAGCTTCCAGCTACCTGCTCCCTTACTTGCCCAGCTTCACCAAGTTCCTGCAACATCACATAAGGGGAAAACTACACAAAGACATAGATTTACATTCATAAATAGCTTAGGATCAGATTTAAGCTAAACATGCAAATATAACAAAACATCATTGATACACAAGCATGTAGGAGAAACTCAAATAGTTTTATTGATATAACAAGAAGATCCAGGAGGAGATACAACCAAGTGAGTCCCGATCCAGCATCAACCTCCCAGCAAAGGAATCCCTTCTTCACCTCCAACAAATCATAAATCACCCAATGCACTGATCTCAATCTCAAAACCAACAACAATTCTCTGCAATGTACCAAATTCCAGCCCCTGGATCTCTGGGATGAGGGATCCATATATAGATGTATGCAGAGAGGATGAGTCAGCTTATGATTTGACTTGTGGCCTCTCTCTGTCAGTTCTTGCTTCCACTTGGAGACTGAGAGCCTCTTACTCATCCTTGGTCGAACTCAGTGAGGCAAGTGTCATTGAGGAAGATTCTGGAAGCTTCCATTGTCTTTCGACCTCGTGGAATGACACTGCCATTTGTCATTTCCCGCTCAGTGCACCCTGGTAGTGCATTTAGGTGCGTTGCAACGCACCTAGCTAGTGTACTGGGGTGCTATGCAACGCAGCTAGCTAGTGGAGCAGCTGAAATGATCCTGATTTGACTGATTCTGAGCAGTTTCTGGTGGAGAACTTCTGGGAGAAGCTGTAATTGGTTGACCTTGTTCCTCTAGGGGTAGGAACAACACTTTTAGGGACTTAGGATCCCTTGGTTTATGGAAATTTCATGCTTAGAGCTGTAAGGCACAAAAATGTCTATAACAGTTGCCCCCTAAAGTATGAGGCCGTTTATCGGGTGAAATGCTTTATTAGGAGGATCCGAAGTTCTTTCAATGCTGGGAGGAGACCTGTAATAAGATACAATACAATACATTATCTTCATACTGTTTTCATGATCTAGCTGAGGCGGACATTCCCATGCTTAGCTTTATAAATTCATTCTTATGTACACAGGACAGACAATCGTCTGATGGTAGACTGATGATTTTGATGAAGTCATCATCCTTTTGGTAGGATGATTATCTGTGCTGCAATGCTGTACATGTCAATGTCTTTATTTTTCCTGAATATATATCGCAGCCCGGATGGATGAAACTAGATCCGGGGTCTTCAATCTCGTCCGATCTTCACTCGAAGTACAAGTCAATCCATGTGAGAAATGTTTTGAAGTCGAACATGGAAAGACATCGCTTGATTACCAGTCACTGATATAAACTGTTAACAAGTGCGAGAGGAATCACCGATAAGGATGATGACCCTCAAGGTACTGCAGTACAATTCACGTGGTGTGAATAAAGGACTTGGCGTCGAACACCACGCAAAATATTTCGGTCGAAGGTCATTGATGTATACCTGTCGCCGGAAGTGAGAAACTTGCCATTGAGGCATGCAAGCTTCAAAGTACTGAATGGGGTGTTCCTAGATCAACTTCTTGGATAATGAGCTGGTGTTGACAAGAAGCGATCCGTCAAAGGAGGGCCTTAATGAATCCCACATCAATGACACGGAACGGAGAAAATGATTTTGATGGAGGTGAAAATGATCTGATGATATATGGTTCAGGATGGCAGTCATGAAGGAATGAAGTATAATGTATGGTAGTGGATGGGACACGGGTGACTTCTCTGGATGACTTCTCTTGAACATGTCAGCAACACTTATGTGATGGATCAGTAGCATTTACCCCAAATGTGGATGGTATGGCGTGACCATGGTGATGTGACCGGTGAATGAAACAACCCAACCCGACTCAGGCACGGAGTGGAAGTGTCATGTTCAAGAGCGACTTGCTACCAATAAAGATTCTTTGAGTTTTTCCCAATTTTTCCCAAGTCATTGCTGACCAGTACCTCTTTATTTTTGTCAAGCTTGAGGAGGATAACATATGCTTGTTCTATAATTTGCCCTTCGGGCAAACCCATCGCTATGTTTTAACGAGCCTAGCGATAGTGAAACTCATTCTCGTCTAAAGACAAGTTTGTCGCTATTAATATTTTTAACGAGTCTAACGACAAAGATAACTCGGTCCTTTTCATTTTTAGAGAGTCTAAAAAGGTACATAAAGTTAACTCCGGAATTCCTTTTTCGTCATCTAATCCCTTAAGTCCGAAAAAGTATAAAACAATACAGAAGGGATGGATTTTCGATAGTTTTAACGAGCCGAACAAAACAAGTGCTCGATCTTTTTGTGCAATAATCCCTCAGGTCCAGAAAAGATTAAAATCTAGAGGAGGGATAGCACTTCTGGTCGCTTTAACGAGCTGGAAGGCCAAAACTCGGCAATCTTTTCATATTTTACGAGTCAGATGAAAAGAGCTTAAAGAAGACTCGTCTTTTGAGGAACGAGTGATAAAATGGGTAGCAACTGATTCCAGGTAAGGTTTGGAATTTTCCAATCACGGCAGTGTCACAAGGATGGCTAGTGAAATCACTCTTCGCAGCTGTTCCTCAAAATGGGTAAACAATCAAATGGAGGTGAATGATCGGCCAATGGAAAAGTGGAGGTGACGGTGCAAACACGACCAAGGCGTTAATGGCTGATAATGCTACATTCACGATGGTTATTTACCGGAGGGTAGTTCATTTTTTAACGAGCTTAAACGCGGATTGAAACACTTGCTCGGTCTTATGTTTATTTTTTAACGAGCTTGAACTATGTGCTAAAACTGCTCGATAATCCAGTCATATGATAAGAATGTCTCATATAAAACGACAACATTTAGATTTTTGCCCCACATCCTTTCTTTATGCAAGTTAGGAAACGACTAATCCTACGAGTTTAAAGGGTTAGCCTACGGGTTTAAAGGGAGGACCTAAAAATTTAAAAAATAAATAGCCGCCCCTTACTTGCATTCCAAAAGGTTTGCATGCCCCCAGGTATAAAATATGGTTTCAAGGTTACCCCTCAATTTGCAGACAAAACATTTGTTCTATCAGGAAAGGCCTACCTCTTACAGGTTACCAAAGATTGTCTCATTCGCATTACAAATGAAACACTTCCTCGGCGATGTCTACCGAAATAAACAAAGGTGAGCAGAGACGCGCGCCACTCACATAACTTTGACAAGAGAATATTTTTCTAGAATAACCCCTCTTCCACTGACGGACGGGGTACAGACTAGTCATATTCTCCCGCGGAAACCTACCCTATACCTGAAGTTTTCCTGCCGAAGCAGACCAGGACGCATGCCCCCTGGGTTTCAGTCATATCCCTCCGAATTACTCGCGCTCATCGGGAGGACGGACTGGGGGTTGAGACATTTCTTGCGTGAAGAGACCATTTAGGGATGGTATATGACTATTTGCGATGCGTGATCCGGGAAATGAAAGCTGGTCCACGAGCTTGACCACTCTTCCTTCGTGCAGAAAACACATTACTCTAAAGAGTGAGGAGACGATGGCTCCCATGCAATAAATATATTCTCGCCCAAGGAGTAGATTGTAATCTAAGGGTCCTTGGACTACCATTACGTTCATTTGAACTGTCTTCCCTCTCAATGTTATGGGCACATTGGGAAGGATCCCTAAAGGCCGTTTGGTTCCTTTATCAAATCCTGTCAGATTTCTCATCTCAGGCAAAAGCGATGGCGAACCAAGCGCTTTCCAAGCAGTAGAGGAAAGGATACTCACAGAATCCCCCTCATCTATGATGGTACCAGCCATGATCATTCTATATATTTGGACGATAATTCTGAATGGTATGCTTGCTGGTAAACGGGGTCTGCCTAGTTGATTCCAGTCGAAGGAGACAACTAGGTTGCTTGGAGGTGGGACCGAGTAGACGGCCGGGTATGGCTCTGACGAACTTCCCTCCTGCGGTAAGGGAATGGGTAGATTGCCCCCATGTTTTTCGGAGTCTGTGTTGATGAAGAGAATTTGGACGGTGTTATCCTTGTTCTCTCCAGTGACTGTGTCATTCAAAGATAAAACCTCTGAAGGCAAGACCGGGTCAACTTCCGCCTCGACCTTTTGACTTTCGTCGGGTATAGATTCAGCTGGTTCATCTTTAATGACATGCGCTTCAGCTGACCACTTGAGCGGGCCAGCTGGATTCTCAACTAACGAAGGACTCGGCAAGGGTTTTTTATATCCAGGAGGAAGTCGTAACGGTGAAACCAGACGATCATCCAAAACTCTTTTAGCTTCGTCTAAGAAGGGACAATGGTGGATGGTGTGATTGCCTTCGCACAGTTTACAGGGAGATCTAGCTCTCCCTTTTTGTCCTGGGGCTTCACTTTCGCTAGTTGACGGTGTGCTTTCAACATGGCCATCAGAGGTTGACGACACCGGATTGTGCAAACGAGGAGACCAGTCCCTTAGTATCCGAGGGATGCAAGGACAATCTCTGTGAAAGTGGTCTCCCTTGCAAATGACACATGGTGATTTAGGCCTGGTCGGTGCAGTGTGTGGATTTTCGTTAGACGACACTCGTTTGCCCCCATTCGCTTTTGGCTCCTTCTTCTTCTTCTCTTTCTTCTTCTTTTCCTTCTTCTCCTTAGGAACTTGACTTTTGGCTTTGACAGCCCCATCAAGCGAAGAGGAAGGGGGAGAGGAAGAATTAGAGGAAGTAGAAGGTTGGTGGGTAACTCTGGACTGGTCTAACTGTTGATTCGATTGTTCAGGAATAGTGGTGTTCTGAACGATATTGGTTGAGAAGAGCCAGACTGGCAAGCCAATTGTCAGTCCTGAAAGCGACAATGTGGCCATATGGGGTGCACCAACATCTCCCCAAGAGGAGAAAGGACTAGGATTTCCACCAAGGGGAATTCCTTGGTTGGTAGACTCCATTTTCTCAACCTAAGATCAACGTAGGAAAAGGGTGATGAATATTCCATCTAAAATAAATTTTTAGACACTTTAGACACAACTTGTTTTTTCAATTTTAAAGAGTCGAGAAAAAACAAAAGATTACTCTAGTCTCCTTCGATTTTTAATGAGCCTGAAGTGACATGTGCTCAGATGGACCTTTTCCGTTAAGGAGTCTGAAAAGGAACGAAAGGGACTGCTCTGGAGATCTAGGTAGAGGGTGTGCCAAACCAATCACAAAACTGCAAAATACGTTTTACGGTACGACAGTCAATCTTCCCGAATGCTGTGTTCGGTGCATTGCGATCAGTAGGGTGGCCAACACGGCTTCCTATGGATAAAAGGTTTTAAGCCTATAGGGGTCTCCCAATATATACTCGACGGTACGTGGGAGCACAAGTCCGTACTGGCACTTATCGTCTCACAGTGGAGGAATCACCCAACCATCAGTGAGGACAACAGTTACCAGGTTTTACGACGCCGGAACACGTCTCTAGCCTAGACCTCTATGTTGTGCGTTAAGTTCCAAAGCGTTGTTAGATTCATTCAATTTATTTTAAGTTGATCTTTCTTAGAAGTTTGCCTTTTGGGATCACCACGAGATGTAGATGTAATTCCTAAATGCAATCTAAAGATGATAAGCAAGCTTTTATCTCTTTTCAGCAATGAAAATCCTAGCTACAAGGGGAAAAGAAAGACACAATCTTTTCTCAAAGAGCAAAGAGCACACTGT
Source organism: Pinus tabuliformis (assembly GCA_031772625.1). NCBI lineage: Eukaryota > Viridiplantae > Streptophyta > Pinopsida > Pinales > Pinaceae > Pinus > Pinus tabuliformis. Next base: position 1,276,583,547 of record CM062819.1, read on the forward strand.
AAATGCACTTTTCCTAAATCAAGTCATACAAACTATCAATATGCAAATGCACATATGCATGTATTTGTTTTCACTTTCTTAATATTGATGCCTAAAAAGAAAGTTGATGTACAAATCTGAATTTGCTTTCAAGTGAAAAACACAAACAAGCTTCTTTTCGAAATCAAAAAGGTAGAGAAGATTACGACACTCTATGATTTTGAAATAAACACTCGTTTCGACACTAGAAAGTGACAAATTCAAACCAAAGGTAAAAGTAAAAGTATAATCAACTGTCAACAGCAAATAAACTTTCTCCTAAGATCAAAATCGACACTTACGACAGATCTAAATCCAAGGACGACAGTATGACTATTCTACTCTTTCAATGGAAAACTATAAATGATGTAACAAACACACAAAGAACATCTACAGTCTTTTTGTACAAAGGAGGCAGAATTAAGGCAAAGAAAAGGGGTTTTCAGATAGGTACACACACTGATCACAGGCTGCAAAAATCAGAGACAAAACTGGACAAAATGAAGCAAAGAACCTCAGCTGCACAGGGCAAAGGCTGATCAGCGCACCTGTTGCACAGAGAAACTGAATTGAAGCGCAGGTAGCCTTCTCGGGACCTGCATTGAAATGCAGAACCTCTTCACAGAGCCTGCGCTGGGGCAGAAACGAGACTTCTATCCGAGTTCTGGGTCACGGTTTGCAGTTTAATCTATGGTTTTTGGCCGAGTAAAAGCAATCAGTAAGGTACAATCAGAGGGATGATTTAAAGGAGGACTAAGAGCTATCACAAAGGGTAATCAGATCATTTGTGAATCAGCTGTTCAAATCATAAACAAATCCAGTGAGTGGATTGAAGTAGCAGGTGTCTACTTTGCATTTGATAATGGCAAATGCAGTTCGATTGCTACTTCTGTGTTTATGAAACAAACAACAAGAGAAACACAAACAAAACTAACTAGACACGATCCCCAGCGGAGTCGCCATTTTGTTGTTGGGAAAAGTGTCTACTCAGAACGCCCCTATCCCACTAAGGTGTGATAGTGCCTTAGCAACAAACAAGGAAAACTACTTTCGTATTCTTCTTTATGAATTGTAAACGAAGAGGAATAGGATGAACCAACTTGTGTCTTTCGCTAGTCCTTTGATCCAATCTCTCTCTTCTCTTTGACAGCTTCCAGCTACCTGCTCCCTTACTTGCCCAGCTTCACCAAGTTCCTGCAAGATCACAAAAGGGGAAAACTACACAAAGACATAGATTTACATTCATAAATAGCTTAGGATCAGATTTAAGCTAAACATGCAAATATAACAAAACATCATTGATACACAAGCATGTAGGAGAAACTCAAATAGTTTTATTGATATAACAAGAAGATCCAGGAGGAGATACAACCAAGTGAGTCCCGATCCAGCATCAACCTCCCAGCAAAGGAATCCCTTCTTCACCTCCAACAAAGCATAAATCACCCAATGCACTGATCTCAATCTCAAAACCAACAGCAATTCTCTGCAATGTACAAAATTCCAGCCCCTGGATCTCTGGGATGAGGGATCCATATATAGATGTATGCAGAGAGGATGAGTCAGCTTATGATTTGACTTGTGGCCTCTCTCTGTCAGTTCTTGCTTCCACTTGGAGACTGAGAGCCTCTTACTCATCCTTGGTCGAACTCAGTGAGGCAAGTGTCATTGAGGAAGATTCTGGAAGCTTCCATTGTCTGTCCACCTCGCGGAATGACACTTCCATTTGTCATTTCCCACTCAGCGCACCCTGGTAGTGCATTTAGGTGCGTTGCAACGCACCTAGCTAGTGTACTGGGGTGCTATGCAACGCAGCTAGCTAGTGGAGCAGCTGAAATGATCCTGATTTGACTGATTCTGAGCAGTTTCTGGTGGAGAACTTCTGGGAGAAGCTGTAATTGGTTGACCTTGTTCCTCTAGGGGTAGGAACAACACTTTTAGGGACTTAGGATCCCATGGTTTATGGACATTTCATGCTTAGAGCTGTAAGGCACAAAAATGTCTATAACAGGCTGAGAATATTGGTTTGGTCAAGTGGTATGATTATGGATAGCATTGTATGGTTTGAAGATAGCTCCCCGAGCCTGGTATGTCTGCATTGATAGTTACCTTGTGAAGCTAGGAAGATGTGCAAATCCAAACCTATATTTTGAGAAAGGTCCAAAGTATGAATTTGATTTTAGTTTTATATAATGATGGTCTATTCTTGATAGGTAATTATCCTTTGATGATCAAAGTAAGAGGGAGTTGGTCTTTGAAGTTCAAAATAACGAATCATGGCATGATAAATTAATTTATGAAGATTGGAAAAATAAAATCTATATGGTGAAGCTATTGAAGAGCTTTTGGAAAATGGAAATGAAAATCCTTGGACACTCTGATTGAATTGCAAGAAGTTATGAAGAGATATTGTTGAAATTTCCTTGGAAAACGATAGATGATTGGAGCATTAATGATCCATGTGAACACCCGTTAGTATGTGTGTGTGTGTATATATATACACACACACACATATATTGACGGGTATATATATATATATATATATATATATATATATATCTGTTTTTCATAGAATACGAGTCAATTCATGATTGAGCCTCTTCATACAAATTGAGTTTCCACTGAGCACACTTTGAGATATTTGCATGGGATGTTCAATTTTTGGTCTAAGACATTATTCTTGTGAGATGTCATTGCATGGATGTACTAATTCTATTTGGGATCATTGTTGATGAGATAAGCACATCTGGGTGTTGCCTTAGTATGAGATATGCCATGATATTTTGATGAAAAATTCATAGCATTAAGCACGACCGAGGTTGATTATGATGATGCTAGCATGGATAACTATGAGTATGGTTGAAGAAGCTCTTTATAGAGATTTTTGAGCAGGTTCTGGATATGACATGGATACATTGCTATTATAGCATAATTTATCATGTTTGTATATTTGATGCTCTGAGTCATGGTCTTGGGCAACCCTTTCCCTTCAGACTTGGTCCTTTTACGGAAAAAATTATTTTAAATTCCATATGCGACTTGGCCCTTTAAAAATTTCATACACACGCGAGTCCATCTATACCCAATCCGCGTATATAATTTGAAATATAAAAAAATATAAAATCGCTAATTTATAGGCGGGGTTTATGGGTGACATTGGAAGCCCACCTACAGGAGCCTGTGGCCTAACTGTATCCCAACTAAATCAACTGTTTTGAGGTGGTATAAATATATCTCAGGGGAAGGCTTAAGGGGGAGAAAGATAGGATATGGATATTATATCCAATTGGTCCCTGATTAAGTCTGATTTATCCTTGTGCCTCCTGCATGCCTAGGTATAGGAAACCCTTGTTTCCTCATATAGATGTCCATCTCATTTATATGGCATCTATGTGTATGCATTTGAAATAGGATCGTTGAGGCTTGGGTTGGATGGATCTAAAGGAAGGTTTCACTTGGAGTCGTGGTCGAATTAGGTTGTATTCTTCCAAATTTCTTTGCAAACATCAATAAAGAAGCTCTATCATGTTCCTGATAGTTATGATATTTATGCTTTAACTCATGTTATGATCTAATTATGTATGATCTCATGTTCTATATCCATATTCTTATATGATCTAACATTCATATCTTGGACATGCTTTGAACTACTGCTAGTATATATGCATTTCTGGAACGTGTTGCAGGTTTTGAAGCATTGGAGGAAGAAGAGGGTTTGAACCTTGTGGGAACATCTTCAAACGTAGGACCTATGGGTATTTTCTCTTCATCCCACTTTAGTATTTTAAGCATTAGGAGTACTTGTTTTCTTACTTCTTGTTGGTGTATTCCTTTCGATTTGTTGGGGTTTCCAACCCAGACTAATTTGAAAATAAGATCTTAGATTAATTTTAAGGTATTATAGACTCATGTGCATGGATTTTCCTATATTACTTAGTGCAATGAATTGATAAGATTGCGAATAATATAGACAATTTATCAGTTAGAGAAACATAATAGACAAACACACATAAACACAACAAGTTTAATATTGAGTTCACCCAAAACTCTTGGGCTACATCTCCTGGTCCAGCCTTCAGTGGTGACCTCTCTATTATGTCTTCAAGAGCAGAGTTTTTTAAAATGTGAGCTCAAATTGAGTCTCAACACATAGATACAAACAATAGGAGTTTGCTTGAATCCCTCAAGCCTCTCTGAGTACATAGACTCTTTCTTTCACTTTCTGTCTCTGTTTTCTCTCTGTCTCAGTACTGCTTCCCCTCTGTCTCTATCAGTCTGTGGCCTTAAAGCCAATCAATGCTATCTGTTTGTTTCCCCTTCTCGAGCTCTCTGGCTCTTGGCCTCTGTCTGCTCGAATCCCCTTCTAAGTGTTAGAAATCATGGCATAACATCTTCACGGAAGGTGGCCACCTGCTTTGCAACATAAGGGACAATCGGGCCTTTGAAATCCTTAAAACTAGCGTTCTCTGTTTACACAGAGAAATACACTAAAAACTCAGGAAAACTCGCCAAACAATCATTTATTGGACTTCAAATATCCTTAAATCCGCCCTATACTCCTATCGGGTCTGCTTGTAATCGCTATCGCAAGTCGCAATGCCCCTGTGCTGTGGTTCCCTTTGTATTTATAAAAATACATTAAAAACACTGAAAATCCGATGGAGGGCCTTATGGCAGACTTCAAATAATTATGTAGCGGCATTTACAAACCCTTTCGGGTTTGGTTTCATCACATCGGCACATTCCCTTCGCTTTTCGTTTATTTAACGAAAATGCAAAAATACATAGAAAAATTCCATTTTACGGAACTCAATATATATTAAATTTGGTTCATAATTCCGTCGGGTCCGGCCATCGCATCGCATATATATATATATATATATATATATAGCCCCACTCCTCTGTAATGCTCCGACGCGATATTGCGATGTTATTATATTGTGATCGCATATCGCATAGTCCTTGAGCTGTTTATAAGCGCTCCCCTGTGGTTTGCCGACGCGATATTGCGATTCAACTTGGGTCGTCGATCTGCATGCTTGATCGACGGTCCTTGTTGACTGCGTTGATCACTATCGCAATAAGTCTGTGGTAGCCTCCGATAGCCTCCGCCGATTGCGATATGCCGATCGGATCTAGACCGTTGATCGGCCAGATCCGACAGCTCTTGTGCATCACTGTCCAAGCCGCCGATAGCTCTGTTTTTGGTCATTTCTTCATGTTTTTCACTCCCGATAGTGTTATCCACCATTTCTAAGGGTTCTTCTTTTGCGATAGTTTTGATCTTTAGAAGACTTAAAGGGTTTTCTAGGATCCATTTTGGATCACGCCTTCCCACTGAAAAAGCTTTTGGACCACCAAAAGTTGGTTTTCAAGCATCGATCAAGTGAGAATACAACTTCCTCACTTGTAAAATTTCTATCCATCGTGCACTGCTTGGTTTTGAACCTTTGAGTCCAATTCTAAGGTACTCAACATCCCCTTTGCATGTAGTTCTCACCTTCCTATCTAGAACTGTATCTTACTACAGCTCATTGAGATATTCAGGCAACAAATGATCAATAGAAGGCAACTGACTTTGCTCTTCGGGATCTTCAATCAATGAAGGTTCAAATAGTCTCAAGTTCTCTGCATTAATGATTGAATAGATATGCATATCAGCTAGAAAATTAAGGCGAAAAGTGTTTTAACCACTTTTCTCAAGTATCTTGAAAGGCCCATACCTTATTGGCTTCAGCTTCTTACCTTCACCTTGCATTCTATATTTGTTGTTGTACAGCTAGACTTGATCACCAACTTGGAAGCTATGTTCAATTCGATGCTTATCATGCCTTGCCTTGTACTTGGCCTAGCTCTTTTCTAGCTGTTCCTGCACTGCCTGGTGAATTTCTTGGATTTTTTCAATGAACTTGGTTGCTTTATCCACATCACTCTGTCCATCAACTGCTATGTCTTTTCCAAAGACAAAATCCAAGGGAGACCTTGGTGTAGAACCAAAACAAGTCTCAAAAGGAGATCTCTATGTAGAAGAGTGCTTAGCACGGTTGTAAGCATGTTGCACATAACACAAATGTTCATCCCAAAGTTTGGGATGCTTGCTACAATAGCCCTTGAGCAACTGGATCACTGTCCTGTTGACCACCTCTATTTGGCCATTTTTTTGTGGATGAAAGGTTGTGCTCTTCTTCAGTCTGGTGTCCATCAGTTCACACAGACTTGACCAAAACTTCCCAACAAATCGGGAAACTCGATCAGATACAATGGAAGTGGGTAACCCAAAATGAACCCATACATGCTGAAAGAACAACTTCACTGTTTGTTCAGCTGTAACTTGCTTATTATAAGGTATTAAAATACACATTTTGCTGAACCTGTCCACAATAACATATAAATAGTCATGACCTTTTTCAGATTTTGGAAATTAGCCAACAAAGTCTATGGAAACACTTTCCCAAGGACGAGAAGGAACTGGAAGTGGAGTGTACAAGCCTAATTTTCTATTGCTGGGATTGCTTTTAGCACACATGGTACACCCTTTAATATATCTAGAAACTATTTCATGCATTCTTGGCCAATAGCAAAACCATTGCAGCTGTGCAACTGTTTTACTTACCCCAAAATGACCTGATATAAGAGAAGTATGTGTTTCTCGGATTATGTTAACTCTTTCAGTTTGTGGAATGCATAACTTTCCTAAATGATACAAGAGTTGGTCCTTAACATAATAATCCAATTCTTCTACTTATTTGCCATGACTTAAAGTTGCATATACATCTTTAAAATATATATCTTGAGCATATTGTTCAATGTAGCTTTCATGCATTACTGAGTTATGCTTAAGTATAGTAGATGCATTTATGATTGGTATGGACAACATATATACAACTTTATTGTGTATTCCCTTCTTATATCCGATGACTAGATGAAACTGTTGTAGAAAACCCATCCATCTATAGTGTCTTGATTGCTGCAATTTAGTTTGTGAGTGAAAATATTGAAGTGGTTGATGGTCTATATGGATGATTGCTTCTTTTCCCATTAAGTAATGTTTCAACTTTTTCACACTCTGTACTAATGCATACAATTCTTTATCATATGTGGGATAATTAACTACTGTAGAATTAAATGTCTCAGAATGATAGCATATGGGTTTACCATGTTGCATCAACACTGCTCCCATGGCATAGTCACTAGCATCTGTTTCAATCTCAAATGGTCGTTGAAGATCTGGCAGTGCTAGTACTGGTGTTGTACTATTTTTTTCTTTTAAGGTGTCGAAGGCTTTCTGCTATTTGCCTCCCCACTGAAACACCTTATTCAATCCTGTTAAAGCATGTAAGGGAGCTGCAATCAAGGAAAAGTTAGCAATAAACTTCCTCCAATTTTGTGCTGCTCCTAGGAAGCTCCTAACTTCTGTAGCAGATTTGGGTTTAGGCCAGTTCACAATGACTTCAATCTTAGAGGGATCTATCTTCAATTCACCACCCCCTACAATATGACCCAAATAATTTAAATATGTTTTTCCAAATTCACATTTCGATAACTTAACATAGATATTTTCTCTTTTCAAAACATCTAAAGTCTGCTTTACATGCTTCAAATGTTCTTCCCATGTTTTACTTAAAACAAGAATGTCATCTAAATATAAAATTGCGAAATCATCAATAAAAGGTCGGAGTACATCATTCATAACTCTCATGAAAGTGGCAGGAGCATTAGTTAAGCCAAAAGGCATAACCAGCCATTCATACATCCCTTGCTTTGTTTTGAAAGTAGTCTTCCATGCATCTTGTTCTGCTACTCTGAACTGATGGTAGCCACTCGGGACATAAATTTTGGTACTGAACTAACTGCTTTCATTCGAGGTAAGCAACCATGGAAAAGTAAACTGCTTCTTTCAGCTGATCTAATAGATCATCAATGCAAGGAAGGGGATAATGATTCTTGATCGTTATTTTATTCAGTGCTTTGTAATCAATGCACATCCTCCACAAACCATCTTTCTTTCTCACCTACATGATTGGAGATCCGCATGGTGATGTGCTTGGCCTTATGAACCCTTTTTCGAGTAGCTCCTGTACCTGTTACTTGATCTCTGCATTCTCTAAAGCGGATAACCTGTACATTCCGATGTTAGGCAATGGAGCATCTTGCTGCAAATGAATATCATGTACAATTTCCCTTTTGGGTGGCAGACCTTTAGGTTCTTGAAATAGGATATCATATTTTGTAACAAATTTAACTAAATCATCTTTCTGTTTAGCATCACAACCTTCAAATACATTGGTTTTATCAGGGTTCTTTTCCTTTACAACCATCAGTAAAAATTTCTTGCATGAATTTACAATTCTTTTCATCTGCCCTGAGTTTATGAGCTCTTAAAATATATTCTATTCCAACTTTGGTGAGTTGACAATTATTTTCAACTCTATAAAAAATGGCTTTTCTATCTGTTATCACCAAAATAAGAGTTTACATTGTTCCTAATCATGGTCTTAGATAGGTGTCAAGTCATCCTATGTTTTAATAGGTAGGTGATAGGTTAAGAGTCTCAAAGGTCTCATTTTCATATCCAAATAAAGTTTAACAACCTTATTCCATGTCTCAAAAATCTCACATTCTGTTTAGAAACTCATATCTTAAACCATTTTGAATTTTTTTTGGAATTAGCCTCGAAACCACGTTTTCGTAGCGCAGATAGTGTAAAATGTCTGTTTTGTACTACGAAAACACTACTCTTTTCGTAGCACCTTTCCCTACGCGCTACGAAAGCGTAGATTCATAGATAGTCTTGTCAAAACATCAATTCGTTAAGATTTCGTTAAATTTTCATTATTAGGTGTCAGCTAGGGGTCAGTCCTTAAGCATGTAGCCATCCAAAATTCATCATTTTGAATTTAGGGGTCATCATGATAGGAAATTTCAAATTCGAAAGGGCTAGCTAGTTTCTTTTTACAGTTTGCATGCAAACACTCAAACAGATCATTTTTTTTGAATGGTAAGCTTATGGTAATTTCTTACCAAAGTTTATCTCATCTATAATTCAAGCGAGGCTGACCACCATAAGCAAGCGAGGCTGATAAACAGAATTTCAAGCGAGGCTGGTTTGTTACAGGAATTCAGAAGCAAAGATGACAGAAGAAAAGAAAAGTCACAGGTCTGGTCATTGTTTAAGAACAGAGCCTGAAAGCACCGAGGTCTTAGCTAGAGATAACTCAGTTGTGGAAGCCTTCAAGAAAGCAGGATGTTGGAAGTTTTGTAAAAAATTGCAGGGAGGACATACTCAGGTGACAAAGGAGTTTGCACTACATTTCACTGGCTCAAACACAAAGGTTGGAATCCTAAACTTGCAAATTTCTCCAGAGATCATAGCTTTGGTGACAGAGATTCCTAGGGGGCAAGATATATGGTTCAAAAACTTCAGATTTGACATGGAACCATGTAAAGTGTTCCTAAAGCCAGAGTTTGCAGAAACAAACTTAACCAAGGCAATTCCAAGGAACTACATCAAAGACATTTATGCCAACTTGCTCTTCAACATTCAACATTATTTTACTTGTGAGGGTAAATATCATAAGGTTTATTCATATCATTTTAAACTCCTGTTGCATTTTACTGGTATGATTTCTTTAGATTTGCCTTACTTCCTGTATCGAAGTATAGCTAAGATGGCAGATAAAGTGCAAATGAAATCTCAAGGATATGAAACTTCCCTTTTTCATCATGGTCTAATTAAACTGATAGTTTTACATGAACTTAAAAGGATCAATAGAGAATGGTCTTCATTTTTTTTTTATGTGGTTTTGGAGTGGAAAATCAAGATACAAGCATTAGCCCTAAGGTTAAAGAAACTCCATCAGCAGAAACCAGCAAGTCTGTAATGTCTAGGTCAAAAATATTTGTTAAGCTGAAACCTAGAAAGCAGGTGAAAGAGCAAGTGAGAAAAACATCAGTGGTTATTCTTGAGACTCCTAAATCCACAAAGGAAAAGATAGCTGAAGTTAAAGAAATGACACAAGAACAGTCAGCTAACAAACCAGTTCAAAGGAGATTGACTAGAAGTCAAATTGCAAAGGAGAAGGGTAAATCAGTGATCTCGAGAGAAAGTCCAAGCTTGAAGGGTAATTTAAATGATATTTTAAAAGCCATTGATATTGCAGAATCCCCTTTGGTGCAGGCAGATGTCATAGAATTTGATAAAGGAAAGTCGAAGAAGATGAAATCCTCTAAGAAACTGGAATTTGAGGATGATGTTACAACATTTGTGTTCAAGCCCAGAAAGCCCTTAACTAGGCAATCTAAAAAGATACAAGAGTCCAATATTGAGTTAGGGAAAATAGAAGAAGCTTCTGCTATTCAGGAAGAGTTGATAGACCTTTCATCACCAATACCTAAAGGTGACAAAAACAGAGTTTTTTCCACTCAAACAAAAAAAACCAGTTACGAAGAAATGGAAGAAAGGTTAAGAGTAGCTAATAATGAAATTGCTAGACTAAGGATGAGAGCAAGAAGGCAAGCTGATGAAAAAACAAATTTCAAAAGGATAAAGGCCCTCTGGGAAGTTGAAAAAGTTTCCAAACCAGAAATAGTAAGCAGTGAAACTCAATACTTTACTTGGACTGTTCCTGCAATCAAAGAAGCCAGATTTGTAAGGAGGATGAATGCTCAGTTGAGAGCTACTAACAGGAGATTGAAGACCTAGAAATATAGTTAACAAAATCTGAAGAAAAGGCTACAACAATAATGAAATAGGGTGATGAAAAAGGGCAGTAAAGGATATATCTTAAAACAGTTTTGGTATTAAAAAGAAGGTCATCTGTGAAGAAGGAAATATTATAAGGTTAAGTTGTTTTGATTTTTGGTGATCATATCAGTCTTTATGAAATTTTGGAAATTCCCAAACTGCAGATTTTTGAAAACTGTATTGAAAAAAGAGCATACACAGCAGTTTCGTAGTGCGCTATGAAACTGCTGAAGGTGACCTTTTAGCACTTTATAGATGCATTTCGAAGGTAAGGTTTGATAAATTCCAAGTTTTGATGTTGCTGGTAGACATATGAGGATCATAGATGAAGTTTCAGATGGCAGTGATGTAGAAAGAAAGGTTCCAAGAAGTATTCCATAAGTGATATAAAAGCTGTGCTACGAAAACAGACTATTTTCGTAGCACAGTCATGTTTCATCCTCTTTTCCATATGTTCGAGGTTCCCTTTTTTGCACAGGTGGAAAAATGAAGTTTTAATGGATTACTAACACATGCCACATATATGAAATAATCATCAATGCCAACAAAACTACTCGAAGATAAGCATAAAGGATTAAGGGCTTAAAAGGAGGAACTTTGTCTCCTTGTTTTCAGGACAGTTAGGTCATGAATCAGCAGGGTTTGCAACAATACTGGAGACATCATAAAGCTCGAAGACATGGATTAGCAGCTGATTAAAGAATGTATTTAAGTCATAGATAAGGTTGTTGAAGCATGTTTTAGGAGTTTCACTCCTATTTGTATTAGGACTCTTAAAGACAGTTAGCTGTCAAGTTGTATTTAAGAAGTTTGCTTTATGAATAGATAGGTGTTAATATTAGGAATTTGAATTCTTCTAAGGATGGATCATAGAATCCAAGGTTGTAAAAATTCTATATAAAGCATGAGAATCGAATTCCTCAAGGTTGGTAATTTTATTAGCAAAATAAAGCTGTGTTATTGTAAGAAATTGTGGTTTTTCAAACTTAATATAGAGATCAGTTTTACTTCTCAAGATTCATAAGGAGTTTATGTGTTTGATGTTCTTATGGCCTTTTTCAATTACTTATTTGCAGTGGTATGAGCTTGTGATACTTAGAATTCATTAGAAAATGCTCTAACATCCTTCACATGCTTGTAAACTGTGTTGATTCACTGTGTTACTATTTTACTTATAAACCTAAACTCCAAGTACCTTGACTTCCATGTTTTGTTGATCATGATGTTTTGTTGAAGACTATCTTGACTCCATAGCCCAATAGATGTTTGCTAATATTTGATTCAACCAGTCAACCAGTTATACATTTTTGTCCATTTTTATTCCTAGAGTTAGCCATCTAATCATTAATCAAAAATCATAAACCTATTGAGAGAGCCCTCTCATGTTGAGGAGGCTAAGCCTTAACCAAAAGATTGGTTTGAAAGAGTTACTCAGAGTCTACTTGAGCAGCAGCCTATCAGGGTCAGATTTTGTGATAACACTATCATGCAAGTAAGGACTTCCTAAAACAATACCACATATATCCAAGGGAACTATATCTAACTCAACCTCATCTACAAATGTTGACCCAAATGCAAACCTAAGTTTACATTTCCAACCACTTGAAGCTTTGCTTTATCACATACCCAACCTAATGGATATGGCTTCTTGTGAGGTGTGGTTAGTAATCCCAACTTCTTTACAATTTCTTCAGAAATGAAGTTTACTTGTGATCCACTATCAAATAAAGTATCAATCTTTTGATGCTTGGAAATAACTCTAATATGAAAAAGCTCATGTCTTTTCCTCTCATTTTCTTCATTATCAATAGATTGTTTAGAATTACTAGTAGATGCTTCAGAATTTTTACCTTTTATACCAGTAGTTGTGACTGTTGTTTCATCACCTGACTCTGACCCCAAATATTTCTGAATAGCAGCAGCAGTCTTCTTCTTCTTGCCATCGAACTTCTTGGGTTTCATCTTCGGATGAAAAGACCATTAATGGGAATCATCATGTCCATCCTTCTTGCAGTGAGTGCATGAAGGTTTGTCTTTCTGTATAGCATTTGCCTTCCTCTCTTTCCATTTCTGCTTCTTTTCCTTGTTCTTGCTTGCAGTGGGTTTTGATGATCCCCCAATCTCTAGGTTCACATTCTTGCCTCTAGCCTCTAGATGTGTAGCATGAACAGATACCTCATCTATGATAGTGGGGTTAAACATGAGAATGGTGTGCCTCAAATAGCTATGTAGACCACCTATATGCTTCAATAAAGTTTCAGGTGAGTCTAGAGAAATGCCTAGAATTAAAGCTCTTTTTCTAAATTCCTGGGTATAGATTTGTACACTTTGGCCCTTTAATTGGTGAAGAGTTTGCCAACTCATCATTGCTTGTTGTATATAAACTAGAGGATAGAACTATTTTTTAATGGCAGAAACAAATTCATTCCAGGTAGAAATAATTTTACCATGCTTCTTCAAATCAGCTTGCGTCTTGCCTTCCCACCACACTAGGGCAGTTCCTCCAAGGTGAAGGCTAGCCAGCTAAATTTTACTCCTTTCTGAATCAATGTTTTGCACCCTGCAATACACATCAATTTGTCTAATCCAGTTATCTATTTTTTCTGCATTTAATTCTCCATCATAGATTGGAAAATCAAATTATACATCTAATTTAATCAAAGATGTTTTCTTCTTTTTCTTTTCAGGGCTAGAAGGAGGATTTGATGGAGGAGGCTCTTCCCATTTCCCTTTGCCTTTTGAATGGGCAACTAGAAGAGGTTCCTCTACTCCTTTTCCTTGTTCGGGTGTTGAGGTGCTTTCACCTCGATCCTTCTTAAATTCCTGATACATTTCTTCCACCATGGCTCTCATGGTCATGAAACTGTCCATGAACTGAGATTCTGATTCCAATGGGACTTCTCCGGCCATTCTCCTCTGAGAGTAGACTCTTCCAATTTCTGGATTAGCCTCAACAAGCTCTCCTTCTCCTAGTTTGAGCTTTGACCTAGTTAGCATTCAACAATCTAGCACAAGCTTGTCTAACCTTAGGAAACCTAAAGCTTTGATACCACTTGATCTGAAAATAAGATCTTAGATTACTTTTAAGGTATTGCAAACTCATGTGCATGGATTTTCCTATATTACTTAGTGCAATGGATCCATAAGATTGCAAATAATATAGACAATTGGGTAGTTAGAGAAACATAATAGACAAACACACATAAACACAACAAGTTTAATATGGAGTTCACCCAAAACTCTTGGGCTACGTCTCCTGGTCCAGCCTTCAGTGGTGACCTCTCTATTATGTCTTCAAGAGCAGAGTTTTACAAAGTGTGAGCTCAAATTGAGTCTCAACACACAGATACAAAACAACAGGAGTTTGCTTGAATCCCTCAAGCCTCTCTGAGTACATAGACTCTTTCTTTCACTCTCTGTCTCTGTTTTCTCTCTATCTCAGTACTGCTTCCCCTTTGTCTCTGTTAGTCTGTGGCTTTAAAGCCAATCGACACTATCTATTCATTTCCCCTTCTCGGGCTCTCTGGCTCCCGACCTCTGTCCACTCGAATCCCCTTCTGAGCATTAGCAATCAATGCATAACGTCTTCAGGGAAGGTGGCCACCTATTCCGCAACGTAAGGGACCATCGGGCCTTTGAAATCCTTAAAAATAGTGTTCTCTGTTTACACATAGAAATACACTAAAAAATTGGGAAAACTCACCAAACAACCATTTATTGGACTTCAAATATCCTTAAATCTGCCCTATACTCCTATCGGGTCCGCTTGTAATCACTATCGCAAGTCGCAATGCCCCTATGCCGCGGTTCCCTTTGTATTTATAAAAATACATTAAAAACACTGAAAATCTGACGGAGGGCCTTATGGCAGACTTCAAATAATTATGCAGTGGCATTTACAAACCCTTTCAGGTCCGGTTTCATCGCATCAACGCATTCCCTTTGCTTTTCATTTATTTAACGAAAACGCGAAAATACATAGAAAAATGTCATTTTACGAAACTCAATATATATTAAATTTGGTTCATAATTCCATCGGGTCTGGCCATCACATCGCATATATATCTATCTATATATATATATATATATATATATATATAGCCCCACTCCTCTTTGATGCTCCGACGCGATATTGCGATGTGATTATATCGTGATCGCATATCGCATAGTCCTCGGGCCGTTTATAAGCACTCCGCTGTGGTTTGCCGACGCGATATTGCGATTCAACTTAGGCTATCGATCTGCGCGCTTGATCGACGGTCCTCATTGACTACACTGATTGCTGTTGCAATAAGTCTATGGTAGCCTTCGATAGCCTTCGTCAATTGCGATATGCCAATTGGATCTGGACTGTTGATCAGCTGGATCTGATGGCTACTGTGCATCACTGTCCAAGCCACTGATAGCTCTGTTTTTTGTCATTTCTTCGTGTTTTTCACTCTCGATAGTGTTATCTGCCATTTCTAAGAGTTCTTATTTTGTAATAGTTTTGATCTTTAGAAGACTTAGAGGGTTTTCTAGGATCCATTTTGGATCATAGACCCTAGGGTGTTTTATCCCGTAACAGAAGTAGCGATTCCGCTGGAGATTGAACCCAGAATCTTTGGTTTCCTAGACCAGCAGAGTCTCCAATTAAACAACACACTCAAAGAAATTATTTCCTCCATTGGGATGGGCTTTAGTTTGACTTAGGAGAGCCATAACCTTGTCATTGAGTCAGTACTCCTCCAGTTGGTTATCTCTTCCAATCATATGGAGAGTTTTTTTATGCCTCCTGCATGAAAAACTTATACAAAGTTATCATATGCTACCATACAGTCACATTTGAGTCGTGATTTTGTTTAAGGGAAGTAAACTTGAGCCAACCTTTCTACGGTGTCTCTTGACTCATTTTCAGTCAGCCATACCCGGTTTGTCAGAGTTATGTTCAATATCACATCAGCTATTTGGTCCTTTACTCGTGCTAGTTAAGGAGGTCTCCATTGACTTCTTGCTGGCGGGTCTGCTTTTATCGACTTCGAAAAATGGCTTTGAGAGTAGGCCTAGAGCTACAACCTGGTCCTATTTCCATCATTGATAGGTGACCTTGTACTCAGCATCGACCAATATTATGGGGCTTTGACTGAGTGGTTTCCCTTGTGTTCAACGTCAGCTTACATTATCACACATCGGGATTCATGCAATCCTTGGTTTCCATTTGACCCTATTGGTGCATTCCTCACCTCTTTGTCAACTTTCATTATTGGTTAGTTCAAAGGGTTTCTATCATGCACTAGCCACATCTTGTGTACGTCAGAAATGTGCTTTGGTATATTTACTTCATCTTTCTTCGTTTGATTCCTTCCAAATTATTTTCCCATGGGTTACACTTGCGCTGGATTGATGTGGGACGCCTTAATTCCTTCCTTCCAACATATCTTTTCCCATAAAATCCAACTCATTTCTATGGGAATAAGGTATAGGGTCCTTTTTTTTAGTACCTTAGGGTTTGCAGTCAACAGTAGAAGACTCCTTCACTATCGACAATGAGAATACATCAAGGTGTCCTGATTGGTAGATTCTCTCAAGTGTTCGACTTCAACTCATTTATTCGCACTTGTTAGATTGTACTAGGGTACCTTGACTCTCATCATCATTATCAGTGAGTTGTATCGCATTTGTTAACGGTATACATCAATCACCGGTAATCAAATGATTTCTCACATGGTTGACTTCATCTCATTTATTCCCATAGTGTAGAAATGTACCATGGCGGTCGGTGAAGACCTCGGGTTGCATCAACATTTTTTGGTTCACTTGTCAGTTCCTCTAGTTTTCTTCTAGTGACACCATCCACATGTTGGGAAAAATACTGGGGGGGGGTGAAATAGTATTTTAAAAACTCACAATAATGATTTTCTTTTCTGAAATATATATGTGACTTTACTGAACCCAACTCGCATATGTACACGACTGTTGTAAAGGAAACTAGCTTATGTTTAGTAAGCTTGTAAAATGGCTAATTCTTTCTTTGTTAGACGTAAACCAAAATGTAAGAGATTTATCATGTATTTGATAAGTAGTAAGTAGGTGCAGTAAGAACATAATAAAGTATCACACATAAGAAACATACATGAGCACCAGGATTTAAGGTGGAAACCCAATGTGGGAAAAACCACATGCTGTTGTCGTCTTTGACTTCCTTTTAATACAAAGAAAAATATTTTTACAATCTTGTACTGGTGCAGACTCATACCAGTATGCATGCACCCACCTGTAGAAGGCTACAACCTTTGCTCATTCTCTAGCTCCTACTGGAAGGGAGCTCCAACCCCATAGTTCTTGTACTGGTGTAAACTTGTACCAGTACGTAGGCACCAACCTGCAGAAGGCTACAACCTTCAGTCATTCTCCAGCTACTACTGGAAGGGAGCTGCAACCCCCTGATCTGATTTACAAACTACCACTAGAAGGAAGCTCCAACTCCCTCAACTCTGGGGACCATATTTCATAAATTTTCAGACTAGATCCACCTGTTACAACACATCATAACTTGTAGGCCACATTTCAGCGAAATTTCAAACTGGACCCACTACCAACACTTAAGCTCAATATCAATAATCAAATTGTAACTAATCACTGTAACACAATCATCAATCTCTGACACAACTAAATCATCCAATCATTGAAACCAAATCAACTAAAACTTAATCAAAACTCAAACAATCAGCTAGAATAGTCAGATCAATGTAACCATAATATCAAACATCATATTGCACATCACAGAAACCATATTCTGGTACTGCAAATCTTTCTCAACCATCTATCAAAATGTATACGCTACTTCTCTTAAGGCAACCCACGTGTATACACACTTTTCTGTAGAGAAACCTGCATATAGATTTCAAAATACTAAAAATTTGTAATTCTGAATCAGACACAGAGTTGACTAGAGTTATTCTGAAATATTCTGTTAGCTTACAAAACCCTCATATAGTTAGCAACATCAATAATATTTTCAACCAATCAACATGTAACCAAATTTAAATTCATCATTCAACCAATTCTACTTCAGACATTATCACTCAATCCAGATCAACATGAGGACATCATTGACAAACAACAGAGAAACAACAACACTGATCAAGTTGATCAGTCATTTATGAACATAAACCCTTCCTTTATATAAGCGAATTCAAGGAAACAAACCCGTGGGTATACACGACTTCAATGAGACTAACCTATGTACAGATCTAAAAATTTTGTCAAAAAACCTTCCTTTATATATGCGACTTCAACAAAATGAACCCGCGTGTATACACGACTTCACCGAGACCAACCTGGGTATAGATCTGCAAATTTTGACCTAAAATTATGTAGCTCTTCAGAACTTCAGAAAGACCTAGATCATAATATTCAGAGATAAAAACATGCATCAGTACTTAGATCTAGTCAATCCATGAGAAGATCATACAATGGAAAGTCATTTGAGGTCTCATGATCCTAATCCATCCTTGTATTCTTTGGTGAATAATTATTTCACATCTATTAGATCTTATCCATCATCAAACTCTCAGGTGTATACTTAGTTTAGATCAAGTAAAGCATCAAAAGCCCATAACATGCATATTTTCTTTAGATCTAACTATTCATAATATTTCCATCACTTGCACACACTCACACTTTAATCTTCACCACCTTATATAGTTTAGCCTTTTTCAATACCATGGGTCAAAACTTTACTAGTGTTAGTGGTAATCTTGGATGGGATCAAGTAACCATTGTCACACTCATTACTATGGGCCAATACCATGGTAAAGACCCATGGTATTTAGAATACCATGGAGCAAAAACTATAAATGACTTTGCTTCACCAAACTTGCATGTATACACAAGTTGGCCTTGATGGAATCGCATATAGATCTTCAAATATTCACCCGTGACTTTGATTCTTTGTACCTCCATGTATACGCGACTTGGCCTTGAAAAAACCGTGTATAGATCTTCAAATATTCACCTTTATCAAACTTTTGATTCTGATCTGTAAACCTTTGTCCCATCATTCTGTTATTCTATTCCATCACTCTGTCACCTCTGAACTGACCTGTGGATTCATCTAGTTACCATATACTTGTTCTGTTACAAGTGAGTTGCCATCAAGGACAACACATGCATCATAATGCCAACAATCTCCACCTTTGGACTTGATGGCAACCATATTGGTGTTGATCACCTCAAATTGTAGAAACCTGTTAGATACATCAAATAACCGTTATTCAAACACCAAGATACTCTCCCCCTTTGACATCAAGGGAAAAGGGTGGACCAAAGCTCCCCCTTTGGATCTGATTTGCACTATACTGTCCATGCTCCCCTTGAGCACATGCTGAATCTTCAGAAAGATTTTCAAATGAAGAACATGACTCTATAACTCAACTGAGTATGACCTTCCTATCACCAAGGACTCATACTT
Organism: Pinus tabuliformis; assembly: GCA_031772625.1. Taxonomy (NCBI): domain Eukaryota; kingdom Viridiplantae; phylum Streptophyta; class Pinopsida; order Pinales; family Pinaceae; genus Pinus; species Pinus tabuliformis. Next base: position 1,276,602,761 of record CM062819.1, read on the forward strand.
ACATCAATCACCCAACCAAGTGGGGATGCATGTTTGACATGACCTCAAAAGTCCATACATGAATGAATATGACAATTATTACATCATAGGTCTCCACATGGCCTTTACATCAAATGACATTTATAACAAAGACCAAACACCTAAACAATACCATGATAGTTATCAACAACTATCATACACCATATATGATCTGCACCATAAGCATATGTTAGCAACATCAAGAACAACAACTTGTATATGTCCATAATCAATTCGAAAGATAAGGAAATATAGCTTTAATATCATCAACCTATGACTAAGTAGGTTGCATACATATTTTCATATATATCTGCTATCAACTCATCCTCTTAACCTTATCAAGATCAACTTGCTTTTTTTCTTTTGTAGAAAAAGCCTTAATCTATGTTCATAAAAACATAGCCTTTCATGAATCAACTACGCATATGCCATATCTCCAAGAAATAATGCCTATATCTTCACAAAACCATTCACATCATATCATATACATGTGAAAGAACCATAGTCATCATCCATGACCACAACATCATCATCAAATCATCGTAGCAAGAACTGCATGTTCTTTCCACAACAACCCTCAATATATCAACCATGTATCATCACTAGGAAGTTTTCTAATATCCCACATCTGATAAGCATCAACCATGATAATCAACATATGTGAGAACCAAGACTATCCTCATAAAGTAATATAGGAAGAAGTATTGATCATTCCTTATCATCATCATTATGTGACTAAGTCAGCCACGCCTCCAAATAGCCATGTATTCATGATACCCTTCTCTTGGCCAATTTTCTTCATACAAGAAGATATTTTATACCAACATATTTTACCAATATGCAACTTAAGTAATCATCCATGTGATCCTGTTGAGGCCTCTAAAATCGCTACATCAACATTGGGGAAATCCACCCGGTCCAGACCTTAGTGCAGCGCCTTTTCTGTTTGGTGTGGTGGCTCCGACTGGATATAATGGGACCAGTTTCCCAATGATATATGAGTTGATGGGTGATTGGTTTGTAGTGTATAACGAAGGTGATATGTGTTTTATCCTACAATGCAAAAATATACAAATATAACTGATCTATCCCAGGTATTCTTTTAACAACACAATTTTTGATTGTTTCTATTAAACAAATAACCATAAAGAAGACTTATTCATAAAATAGAAATATGCATTCAGATAATGATTACTTTGTTTAAGTACTTAAACAAAGAAATAATAAAAACATTATCGCATTGATCATAATATATATCACTGACATATATATCCAAATGATAACAATTCTAAAACATTCAAAAATGACAAGTTAAAGAATTGCTTGAAATATATATATATATATATATATATATATAATAGCAATGTTGAGAAATGTTCATTCGCATAGAGAAATAAGACAAAAACAGTGATAATAGTACCATATGCATTTGAATTCTCCCGATGTAAACAACATTCAGATTCTGCTTTCCTATTTGAGAACACCTTCAAAAGATGCAAAAGTGCAAATCTTATAAAAGCCTCTTCCACAAAAATGCAGAACTTTGGTCCAGCTTTTGATAAAAAAATATTAGAAGTACAGTAGTGCAACTCCCAAGTCAAGTTTTTAATACAAATTGAGGACCCCTTCTAAATACATGAAAGGGTCTTTAAATACTAAAAATAAAAACAAACTATCAATAAAAATCGCTATGCGTTGGTCTAACTGTAGACATGAAAATCTGGGATTCATTATGAAAATAGCAGTGTAGTAGCGGTTGAATGAATTCATTGTATTGACTTCTTTTCCTGTGATTGCAACTGGCAGATTGCGAGCATAGGCTAGATTTTTGGAGGCTGACTCATCCTGGAGTGTAGCTGGGTTGTATAGGTGGCATCAGAGAGTTCGGAGATCATGCAGTTGATTGCATCCGAAAGACATTTCATGGCCATCTGCTGGCTATGTGGCTTGACTAGGAAACACCAGAATGTTTCCCATGTCAGGCTTTGGATTCCTCCAATCTGTTTTTCCCTATGCGCCAACTCCTGTTTCCAATGCTGTTCCAATGACTTTGCTTTTGGGAGTTTACCTGGAGAGCAATCAGTGATCAAATTAGACATATGCAAACTATTATTTATCAATTCGATCAGACCATTTGTTGCAGTTCTGCATCTAGAGGTTGCTCTTTCAGCTTTCATTAGCTGGGACTCCCATTCGGAAAACATGATTTCCTTATGCGATTCTTGTATTCTTGGCAGGTTGGCAGCCATTCCTTCTGTGGAATCTTGCCAGGACAGAAAATTGGTTAACCTTTCATCTTCCTTTTCTAATTCAAGTCTGGCATCTACTGCCTTCTCAATCATTGATGTAGAGATATCGCATAAGGGTTTGGCCAATGATATATTGTGGCAAAGAATATCCAATTTTCAGGACAAGGATTTGGTTATTTCCAAGGCTTCTGTTTTGAATTCACCTACCTGTGGATAACCCTTGTACCTTTCTATCTGTTCTTGCATTTGTGTGATTTGGTCTTCCTTTGCCTTCTTCTCTTGCTCACTTATCATCTGAAGCCTGCTCAATTCCTGGGACAACTCCTGTTGTTTATGGAGAGTCTGCATATCAATCCTCTGTTTTTCTAGTTTCAACTGCTCTTTTAATCACTCATTTTGCTGCCTCTACTCTATTAACTGTTGTTCAAGCTGATTGATCTTTTGTTGTTGCTTTGCCGATTGCACCTCAAGTTGGGTAATCGTCTGATCCTTTTCCCTCATCAGATGGCTAACCTCTGAGGATTTATCCATTGTCACCGCTGTGTAAGCTCCTGCATACTGAGATAGCTTTGTTAAATCCTCGGAGGGATTGACTTCTGCTTTCCATACCACATTCATCATTTCTGCCTGAGGAGTTAAAAGAGGACTTTGATCAATTTTCCTCTTCTTCCTCTTCCTTTTAACTATAACCCTATACTTCAGACTGTAAAAGACATCGAGAGGTGGTATTTCTTCAGTTTGTAGTACAATCTCCTTAGTAGGATTTTCGAGAATAATCTCTATGTCCTGCTAAATTCTGGGTAGGCCGCTTGTTCCTTCAATCGGAACTGTAATAACTTCTGGCTTTTGCACTGTAGGCATTTTTGGTGTAGTGAGCTCTTGGGATTTATTCAGGTTATTGATGATTAAGTCGAACTACTCCCATTCCTTGATTAACTTAGGATCAATATTAATATTCATATCAAGGGGCTCACTAGTTCCTTCTTGTGTCTGCTCCCTTTCTGGGGTCTTTTCCTTTTCAGGAGTCTTTTCAATAATTTTCTCTTCATAGTGGCCTTCTGGTTGCACCATAGAGGTAGTATTTAACAAGTCCAGAGGTAGCATTTCCAATCTCTGTGTCCTAAACTTGTAAAATTCCTCTAGTCCCTCCGCTCCCAATTTGATTTTTGCTAGTTGTTTCACTTGATAAAATACTTCAGCTGAAGCAAACAAATCATCATAACTATCATTCTCATGTTCAAAATTGGCGATTTTGGCCTGAGAAGTGACATTGTAGGCAACAGATTTAGGATCATACTACCTTTTTGGGATGACTGCTAACTTTAACATTTTTATTTTCTCAACTTGCTTCTCTGCATGTTTGAAGTCATGCAGCGTGAAAGCTGCACATCGGAGGGGGAATGAAGGCCAAATATGCTTTTTAGACTCCTTTAGGTTCCTTGACATCCCTTCTACTATTATCTGATATGCTAACTCTCTGGCAAGTAACTTATCAGGGATGTATAAGGGAAGGACATGTGGGTCTGCAGTGTTGCCAAAAAGTCTAATGTAGGTGAACTTTTCTTCACCAAATCAACTACCAGTTGCAGTTAGGTCGACACAGGCTTCCTCAGACAACCTAGGAGTGGGTTTATTGAATATGGCATAATACACGGGGAGGATGAAACCATGACATATTCTATACAGATGATTTTTGTAATGGGCTTTCCACAAATCCTTATGATAGATATGAATGGGGTTTAGGTTTTGTGGAGTCCATTTCCATCCTAAAATGGGATATTCAGAATTAAAACAGATAGTGTCCACAATATAAGCACTCATATAAAACATAGGTATTACTCGGGTAGTCACGAACTTGTTTTTCCTATAATCAAGTATTTGTTTGGCCATTTTATTAGAAAAAATGGTCGCCCAATCCATGATATAAGAATTAACTGTAGCCTCCATTAAAGGTACCATCTCTATAGAAAATTTGGCAGAATCATGGACTCCAAAGAGTCTGCACATCATTGCACCAGCATAACAATAAGGAGATGCCAATGAGTCTACAGAGTACATACCCGATGATTCATGCTTGTGTTTGGTCGGAAAATGCCTCCACTTTCTGATAGGGTCCGATTCAATGGCGTTTTCTTTGGCGAAAGCCTCCAAAAATGCTTTGTTATATCGCTTCTGCGGTTTAGGCAAATGGTACATTCTTTTAATATCTTCTGCTCTGAATGACCTGAACATTCTCCCATTGGTCGTAAAGAAAGTTTTGTCTGTGATATTGATGCTTTCAATAACCCATCTAACCAAGTCATTATAGGGTAAAACCTTGGCGCGGGCTACTATTCTATGAAGAAAGGAGCTGGCCAAGTCCTTAAGAGTATTCTCTGACTTGTCAGTGGAATCGGCTGTTGCCACTTCTTCAATCTCTTCCAGATCTTCAGCTTCCAGCAAATTGTATATACTCTCCCATGAAGCTTTGCCTAGACTGAGGTAGGTAGTATCCGATATCAAGACCTTCTTCACTGGTTCCTCTTTGGCTACGATGGGGGCCTTTGGTTTCTTTGATTTCTTTGTCATTTTAGCTGGATTCATCAACTCAGACTTGCTCTGCAAAGGAAACAAAAGAACGTAATAGAGAAAAACCTGTTCAAAGCTAGTGAATAATATGAAAAACTAATGGTAATTCAAGCGTGATAAGCAATACGATCTCAAATATTACCACGGATGAAATCCTCGAAGGATTCAACCTTAACTACTCAATTAATGACTTCCATAACTGCCAATTGTGATACTTAAATGTCATAATGATATGTCGCATCGCACATATTACTAACAGTCTTTTAAAGTGGATCTCATGACTTTCCTGATTAGCGATTAGCGAAAATCGCATATCACAGATTGAGAGGTACAAAGGTTAAGCTTAAGTTGTTTCCATACATAGCTCTGATTGCGATAAAAGTGAGTTATCATGGGAAGGTGGGATAATCAATAAATCCTTTGTTTTTTCCGTTTATAATTGATTTAAGGTTTAAACCCACAAACATTCGTTTAACAACCTTTTATCGAAAAAGTGCACTTTTAATGAAATCACATCGGTGATTGCCAATAGATAGTTATGTGTCTCATGCCTTCAGCGATGGCCGATTGCGATCGGATTATCGCATCGGGAGATTTGAGTGGACTATTGGAATGCTTCTTTGTTGACTTGCAATTTGCGCTTTCCGATAGCATTATCGCATCAGAGATTGCCAATGGGAGCCTTTTAAGTCTATCCTTTAAATAAAGGGTGCGACGTATTATTTTACATTTGTTTTACAAAAAGGTCTTGGTTGATATTTATATTAGATCGGACCTTTTCATATGGACTTTCATGTGGTTAAATCAAAGTTTGAAATTATTATTGAATTATTTATTTTAACTAAGTATTAAAGAAAGGGGACCCATTTCTTGTTAAAGTTTTGGATGAAAATTATGAAATGGGGAGGGTTGTAATAGCACAACAATTGGCGATTCACTAGGAGAAACAGTTATCTCTGAGAAAGTAATGCAATATCTATAAATTTCTTAATTTGGAAACCATTGAGGATAAAGAAAATAATCTAAGAATAGTTAGATAAAGATTAACTCTGAATATAATAAAAAAAAATTGTAATTCCTTTTCCAATCTTAAAAATAAAAACATCCTGGGTTTATTCAAGCTTTGATTGGTTGATATAGATAAAGCAGGGGGCTTCTCCAATTTAGCTTTTAAGTTTACTTTGTTGTCACAGGTAGTGCCTCTATTGCCAGCAAACGTTTATAGTCTCGACAGGGTTACTTTTTAACCATTTAATCATTCATTGTCCCATCCATCTAAGAGTATAACTTTTGAAAGATAAATTCAAAAAGATATGTTTACACATATTTTTTATTTTTGTGTTTTCTATTCTTTCAATTTATTTAAAAGATAAAAAGCCATTGTCCTGGTTTGGTGGCCAGCTATTGACAATGCCATTCACTAGTTGTAATTAAACTAAACAAGTTGGCTTGTGATGAGACCACTTGTCTTATGATTATAAGCCATTACCCTGTTTTGATATGCAGTATTGGTAATGTCAGTTTAATTAGTTCCCTATGATCATGGTAAGCAGGCTCATGATGAGACCCCTTATATTTTATATCAGACATATTTTAGAATTACACTCTGAAAAATCATAAACTTAATGGATGGGGTGAATGACTTTCTCCTTAAGAGTTCATGGGTGACAATTTTAGAGTTGTAGATAATAAGTTTGGAAAAGTCTTTACTTTTTTACAAATAACCTCTCTTGGCTCTTAAAACTTGGAATGATTTACAATATTTTCAAGGCTTGTTAAGATTTTACAAATCTAAAAGAAGTTCTTAGAGTTTTATTTTCATCTAACTTTCTAGAACTCAAGTCTTTTCCTTAAAGATTTCCATCTATCGAAAGAAAGTATTTACAATATTTCCTTAAATAACTTTCCAATAGTAAAAGGTCAATAGAAGACTATTTACAACCTTATTTTTTACAAATGAAAATTTAAAATAAACAAAACTTCATAATAAATATTTACAAGTAAGAAGGGGTTACCTCCTTATCTAGAGAATTTTTTCAAGATAAGCCCATTGACAGGAAGAAAATCTCTCTTTCATGATAGGTCTTGTAATATGAATGTTGATGAGCCTATCTTCTCAATGATTTGAAACAGTCCTAGCCACATCTTTTGAAATTTAGTATGTTTGCCTTTGTCTTCATGCACTTTGTCCCATTTCAAAACAAGATCACCAATTTGTAAAAAATTTGGGCTGGTAGAATTTGCATCAAAAGAAGATTTAATAACCTGTTGATGTTTTGCATGTGTAATTTTGGCTTTTTCCCTTTCTTCTTCTAATTTAAGGATTTGATCATATCTTAATTGAATAGAAGACGAGGGATTTTCTTCAATAAATTGCACTAGGGCTAGAGATGGGAGTGCTAGGTTTGTTGGTATCACAACTTATTTCCCATACACTAATTTGAATGGAGAAGTACCTATTGAGGCCTTCTGTGTTATGCGGTATTCACATAATTCAAATATCAAAGATTTGTGCCAATTCTTTTGATTCTGGTCAACAGTTCTCTTAATAATTTTGATAAGGTTTTTTTTGGTTGATTCTGCTAAACCATTACCCTGAGAATAATAGTTTGCAGAATATTTCAATTTAAATCCTTTCTTGAGAGCAAATTCAAGTATGGTATTTCCAGAAAAATAAGATGCATTATAAAAAATGAGAGCATTAGGTATGCCAAACCTGGTAATGATGAATTGATCGATGAATTCAATGATTGCATCAGAGTTGGCTACCTTCAAATGAATTACTTCTACCCACTTTGTGAAGTAATTCGTGGCTGTAAGGATATATCTATGTTGCTTGGAAGAATGTGGAACAATATCTCCTCTGATATCCAGTCCCCACTGTTTAAATGGTTGTTCAATGTTAATTGGTTGCAAAGGAAAGGCTGGTTTCCTTTGTCTTCCACTGACTGTTTGGCAAAATTTTCATTTCCTTACATAGTCATGGGCGTCTTTGAATAAAGTGGGCCAATAATATCCAACATGTATTATCTTGTGAGCTGTTGTATCACCTCCAAAATGTCCACCTGCTGGACCATCATGTAATTCCTGCAACACCTTTTGTGCTTCAGTTTTTTCAAGGCATCTTAACAAAACTGAATCATAATTCCTTCTAAATAACACATCATCAATGATTTTGAAGTGTTTTTCTTTCAATCTCAAGGCACGTTTGTTTTTGTAAGAGATATTAGGAGGAGCATATCCATTTTTTAAATAAAAGACCAGATCTGCATATTGAGATTCAGAGTTCATAATACTTATCTCATTTATTTGAAGAGCATTGTCTGAATCTTCATGTTCTGGAATGTTAGAAGCTCCTGCTAACAACCTGCAAAAACCTTGACCTCTAACAATTTTCGCTAGTTTAATATCTAAATCATATTCTTGTAATGCTGTAACCCAGTTGGCTCTCTTCTCTCCCACTTCCCTTTGGACTAGTAATTGTCTCACTGCCGAGAATGAGACTATTACTTTTGTATGAGTCTTTAGGAGGAATGGCCTAAAGTGTTTAATAGATTTGAACATAGTGAAAGCTTGCTTTTCTACTTCGGAATAATTAAGTTCAACACCTTGTAGATTAGAACTGAAAAAGGATATGGGTGCTTCAACTTGCTGATCATTGATTTGTGTCAACACAACTACATAAGAAGTTTCAGATGCTAAAGTATACAAAATAAAATGATTAGAAAAATTTGGGGTATTCAATGCAGGAGCATTAATGATCGCCTGTTTGATTGAATCAAAGGCTTCCTTTTCGTTATGCCCCCATTTGAACACTGAATTTTTCTTAATCATGGTTTGTAATGGTAAAACAATCTGCGAAAAATCAGGAACAAATATTTTTACAAAATTTATTTGACCTAAAAATGATTGCATTGATTTTTTATTGTGTGGCAGAGGAATATCAAAAATCTCCTTGATTCTTTCTGGATCAATATAAATTCCATTTTTAGATACGATAAACCCTAAGAGTTTACCTTCATCAAGAGCGAAGAATGATTTCTTGGGATTTAATGAAATACCATACCTTTTACAACGTTCAAAGATTTGTTTCAAATCATGTAAATGATTCACTATTTTCTTGGAGAAGAAAATTATGTTGTCTAAGTAGACAACAACTGACTTATTAATCAAACCCTTAAATGCTATATCCATTGCTCTTTGGAAGGTAGCTCCAGCATTAATCAAACCGAAAGGCATTTTATGATAGGCATATGTTCCCCATTTGGTTCTAAAGGTAGTCTTTATTCTGTCATCTGGATGCACCAATATTTGGTTATATCCAGAAAAACCATCCAGAAAAGACATTAATTCAGAACCAACAATTGAATGAAGAGTCTGTTCCATTGTTGGCAGTGGGAAATTATCCTTTTCGCTTGCCTTATTGAGATTCTTGAAATCGATACAGATCCTAATATCACCGTTTTTCTTCCTAACAGGTACTAAGTTAGAAACCCATTTAGAATGTCTAACTGGGAAAATTATCTTAGCTTTCAAGAGTTTATTCAACTCTACTTTGATCTGACTCTCTAGATTTGGATGAATTTTCCTCAATTTTTGTTGCACAAGTTTCTCCTCAGAAATCATTGGAATTGTGTGTTGTATGATAGAAGTATCATACGTTTTTAAATCATCATAATTCCAAGCGAAAACATTTTTATATTTATTCAACAATCTGATAAAGGAAAATCTTTCTTCTGGAGTGAGCCCTAGTCCCAGATTAATATTTTGTGGTTTGGCCTCAGTGCCAAGATTTATTAATTCAAACCTCAAAGTAGAACTTTGAAGTTTTGAATTAGTGACTTGTTTAAACCTATCCTTGATATCATAAAGATCTTCAAGTTTGACCACAGATTTAGGTATGGAGTTCTCCTCTGGTCTTTGCTTTATTTGAAGATCATGGTCATTCTCATCAATAATCTGGTCATCATAGGATTTCTCAGAAATTAAGAAATTCAAAATGTCTTCGTCGTGATTAAATACCCGCCAATTGGTGACATTGTCTGGAACGGATGGTCTAAAAATCAATTCACATCCTGCTCCTGCACTGTCATTGGATTTTGACCCATTGAAATATAAAGACCAAAATACAAGCTTATCTACAGTTTTATTTACAATTTCTTCAGCAATAGTAACACACCTTGATGTATCTGTATGAATTTTTTTTTCTATCTGTGATGTGAAACTATTAACAGAGAAAGGTGATGATTGAGCATTAAAATTACTAAAGAATGATTCCGCTGAGTAATTTCCAAGAATGTTATTATTGAAAGCTATGGGTTGATTTTCCTGCTCAAATTCCGTTACAATATGAGTTATGTGCTTCTCCTGATCAATCTTTATTTGATTTGGTTTTACTTTATAGGGAAGCCACATATGAGACCAATCAATAGAAATGTAACCATGGAGCTTCTCAAACCAATCCCTGCTTAAAATTAACCCATAGAACTCAGGGATGTTAGAAATCAATATATCAATTCTCTGGACTACTCTAGGATTAGCTGATAACCTAATGGTGACTGAATTAATCTCTCCAAAGACTTGAACCTTAGTTAGATCCAACTGAACAATATGCACTGCAGATTTTTGGGGCTCAATGTTCAATTTTGAGTAAACCGAGGTTGGCATTGTTTGATGAAGCTCTTGAATCTATTAAGTAGTTGTGCAGATTCCTATTATAAATTTCATTGGTCAAGAGAAAAGGAGGAGTATGAGAATTAGATCTATCTCCGATCAAAACAACATTAGTAGCATCTACTCTATCTGATGGTGGCTTACCTGTTCCTTTAGCCGCCTTGGACAGTACAACATTTGGAAGAGGAGAAGAAGGTACTGCATTTAACTCTTTGAGCAACAATTTCTGTTGATGTTTGAGCTTGCTAGGCTCAAACAAAGAGATATTTTCTCTAGTCTTCTTCATGTCTTCTATAATGTTCTAATCCATAGAGGTAGATACTACCAATGTCTTGGATGATGAGGGTGGATTGGAAGATGATGGCTGATTTTGAGTAGGAAACACTGTAGATTTCTTCATGGGAGCCTTATCTTTGGCAGTAGGGCTTGCATTTTTCTTCTTTTGAGTTGGTTGAATAGGCTTTGCAATGACTTTACTTCTGGTACTTACTGGGAGAGCTTCCTATTCGCTTTCAGTATCAGAATTGGGAAAAATGAAGTCCCACATACCGTGACATTCAACAACCTCATCTTCTTCTGTTTCCTCAGATGACAAGACTGTGTCTTCATCCTCATCATTATCTGGATCTGATTCTGCATTAGATATGGCATTAGGTGGTTTTGATTCAGCTCTTTTGAAGTTCCTAAATGGCTTTTTAGTGGAGGTTTCCGCTACCTATTTCTTTATCTCTACCATTTCATTAGACATAGTCTTTAAAACTTTTTGTAAACCCTCCATATCATATGGATCTTTAGCTACTCTTTTCTTTGAATCATCTTTAAAAGTAACTTTTTTAGTCTTTCTCTCCTCAAGAGAGGTTCTCTTTTCTAAAGCGATAATACGTTTCTCAACGGCGATCACTTCTTTCATATTCTCTGCTAAGGTGGGCTTTGCAGCTCTATCAACGAAGATTGCTATATTCGAAGGTAAGGCAGAAATATACCATTCACTTCGAACTTCTTCACTGGGCTTAGAAGTAGCAGGAATTTTATTTAAGAGCTTATTAAATCGTGATTTGAAATATTTAATAGGTTCTTTCGATTCATTTTTAAGATTGGAGAGATCATTGACTAATGTCGCTGTGGACCTATCATCCCTGAACTTAGTCAAAAACTGCTCTTGGAAAGCATTCCAACTATTAATGGATCCTGGTGGTAGTGAAAAATACCATGATCCAGTTGCTCCTTGTAAGGTATATGGGAAAAGCCTCACAACAACATCTTCTTCAGTCACTCCATTTAGGTTTATTGACAACATAAAGTTATTTATGTGTTCTTCTGCTAGTATGTCGATGTCTGGATTAAACTTTGGCAACAACTTTTCAAGGTGGGCCAGTAATTGACTCAAGGGTACAAACATTGCGACTGCCCCTGGATTTGTCCATGGCCTTGGTTGTGGTTGATTGTGTGCCATTGTTGCACTAACAACAAAAGAAAGTGAGGATGTAGTTACAAGTGGTTGGGTAGAGGATGTCGGAGTACCTGTACCCTGTTGGACAATGATATGAAGTTGGGGAGTGGATGGTTGACTTTGCAATGGATTGGATGAAATGGATGATGATGATGATGAAAGAGTCTTATTGTCAGACTCTTCAGGTGTCTTCCTAGCTCTTTTCCTTTTAGGCAGAGGAAATTTTGTTGGTTCAATACCAAGCTTTTCACTCTGTAATCTTGTAAGAGGCTGAGAAGGAATGTATTGCGAAGTCACACTGCCTTGGGATAACTCAGAATTTTCTTGAGATATTGAAAACCCTTGAAGTTTATGAATTAAAGATTGAACTTTAGGGGGTTCAAGGGTGGATTTGTCCGATATGTTCAAGTTTTCAGCAGTGGTTGTTGTCTTTTCAACTTCTCGCTTGAAAATTGGAGATTTAGAATGCGAGGGAGAAGTTGGAGGAGATGGTGAGGGAGATTTACTCTCAGAATGGGCTATGGATTTGGATTTGCTCACCATTCACAGTTCATGCCCTCCTTCTAGCACCAAAAATGTTGAGGCCTCTAAAGTCGCTGCATCAACATTAGCGAAAACCACTTGGTCCAGACCTTAGTGCAGCTCCTTTCCGTTTGGCGTGGTGGCTCCGACTGGATATAATGGGACCAGTTTTCTAGTGATATATGAGTTGATGGGTGATTGGTTTGTAGTGTATAATGAAGGTGATATGTGTTTTATCCTACAATGCGAAAATATACAAATATAACTGATCTATCCCGGGTATTCTTTTAACAACACGATTTTTGATTGTTTCTATTAAACAAATAACCATAAAGATGACTTATTCATAAAATAGAAATATGCATTCATATGATGATTACTTTGTTTAAGTAGTTAAACAAAGTAATAATAAAAACATTATCGCATTGATCATAATATATATCACTGACATATATATCCAAATGATAACAATTCTAAAACATTCAGAAATGACAAGTTAAAGAATTGCTTGAAAAACATATATATAGATATATATAGATATAATAGCAATGTTGAGAAATGTTCATTCGCATAGAGAAATAATACAAAAACAGTGATAATAGTACTGTATGCATTTGAATTCTCCCGATGTAAACAATATTCAGATTCCAATTTCCTATTTGAGAACACCTTCAAAAGATGCAAAAGTGCAAATCTTAAAAAAGCCTCTTTAACAAAAATGTAGAAATTTGGTCCAACTTTTGATAAAAAAATATTAGAAGTACAGTAGTGCAACTCCCAAGTCAAGTTTTTAATACAAATTGAGAACGCCTTCTAAATACATGAAAGGGTCTTTAAATACTAAAAATAAAAACAAACTATCAATAAAAATCGCTATGCGCTGGTCTAACTGTACACATGAAAATCTGGTATTCAATATGAAAATAGCAGTGCAGTAGCAGTTGAATGAATTCATTGTATCGACTTCTTTTCCTATGATTGCAGTTGGAAGATTGCGAGCATAGGCTGGATTTCTGGAGGCTGACTCATCCTGGAGTGTAGCTGGGCTGTATAGGTGGCATCAGAGAGTTCGGAGATCATGCAGTTGATTGCATCCGAAAGAAATTTCATGGCCATCTGCTGGCTATGTGGCTTGACTAGGAAACACCAAAATGTTTCCCATGTTAGGCTTTGGATTCCTCTAATCTTTTTTTCCCTATGCGCCAGCTCCTGTTTCCAATGTTGTTCAAATGAATTTGATTTTGGGAGTTTACCTGGAGAGCAATTAGTGATCAAATTAGACATATTCACACTGTTATTTATCAATTCGATCAGACCATTTGTTGCAGTTCTGCATCTAGAGGTTGCTCTTTCAGCTTTCATTAACTGGGACTCCCATTCGGAAAATAGGATTTCCTTATGCAATTCTTGTATTCTTGGTAGGTTGGCAGCCATTCCTTCTTTGAAATCTTTCCAGGACAAAAAATTGGTTAACCTTTCATCTGCCTTTTCTAATTAATGTCTGGCGTCTGTTGCCTTCTAAATCATTGATGGAGAGATATCGCATAAGGGGTTGGCAAATGATATATTGTGGCAAAGAATAACCAATTGTCGGGACAAGGATTTTGTTATTTCCAAGGCTTCTATTCTGAATTCACCTACCCGTGGATAACCCTTGTACCTTTCTATCTGTTCTTGCATTTGTGCGATTTGGTATTCCTTTGCCTTCTTCTCTTGCTCACTTATCATTTGAAGCTTGCTCAATTCTTGGGAAACTCCTGTTGTTTATGGAGAGTCTGCATATCAATCCTCTATTTTTCTAGTTTCAACTGCTCTTTTAATCACTCATTTTGTTGCCTCTGCTCTATTAACTGCTAGTCAAGCTAATTGATCTTTTGTTGTTGCTCTTCCGATTGCACCTCAAGTTGGGTAATCATCTAATCCTTTTCCCTCATCAGATGGCTGACCTCTGAGGCTTTATCCATTTTCCCCATTGTGTAAGCTCCTGCATACTGAGATAGCTTTGTTAAATCCTTGGAGGGATTGACTTCTGCTTTCCATACCACGTTCATCATTTCTGCCTGAGGAGTTAAATAGGACTTTGATCAATTTTCCTCTTCTTCTTCTATCTTTTAACTACAACCCTATGCTTCGGACTATAAAAGACATCAATAGGTGGTATTTCTTCAGTTTGTAGTACAATCTCCTCAGTAGGATTTTCGAGAATAATCTCTATATCCCGCTGAATTTTGGGTAGGCCACTTGTTCCTTCAATTGGAACTGTAATAACTTTTGGATTTTGCATTGTAGGAATTTTTGGTGTAGTGCGTTCTTGGGATTTATTCGGGTTATTTATGATTAAGTCAAACTGCTCCCATTCCTTGATTAACTTAGGATCAATATTAATATTCATATCAAGGGGTTCACTAGTTCCTTCTTGTGTCTGCTCCCTTTCTGGGGTCTTTTCCTTTTCAGGAGTCATTTCAATAATTTTCTCTTCACAATGGCCTTCTGGTTGCACCATAGAGGTAGTATTTAACAAGTCCAGAGGTAGCGTTTCCAATCTCTATGTCTTGAACTTGTAAAATTCCTCTAGTCCCTCTACTCCCAATTTAATTTTTTCCAGTTGTTTCACTTGAGAAAATACTTCGGTTGAAGCAAAAAAATCATCATAACTATCCTTCTCATGTTCAAACTTGCGATTTTGGCCTGAGAAGTGACATTGTAGGCAACAGATTTATGATCATACTGCCATTTTGGGATGACTGCTAACTTTAACATTTTTATTTTCTCAGCTTCCTTCTCTGCATGTTTGAAGTCATGCAGCGTGAAAGCTCCACATCAAAGGGGGAATGAAGGCCACATATGCTTTTTAGACTCCTTTTGGTTCCTTGACATCCCTTCTACTGTTATCTGATATGCTAAATCTCTGGAAAGTAACTTATCAGGGATGTATAAGGGAAGGACATGTGGGTTTGTAGTGCTTCCAAAAAGTCTGATATAGGTGAACTTTTCTTCACCAAACCGATTCCCAGTTGCATTTAGGTCGACACAAGCTTCCTCAGACATCCTAGGAGCGGGTTTATTTAATATGGCATAATACACGGGGAAGATGAAACCATGACAGATTCTATAAAGATGAATTTTTTGATGGGCTTTCCACAACTCCTTATAATAGATATGAATGGGGTTCGGGTCCTGTGGAGTCCATGTCCATCCTAGAATGGGATATTAATGTCCACAATATAAGCACTCATATAAAATGGGGGTATTACCCAGGTAGTCATGAACCTGTTTTTCCTATAATCAAGTATTTGGTTGGCCATTTTATCAGACAAAATGGTCGCCCAATCCATGATATAAAAATTAATTGTAGCCTCCATTAAAGGTACCATCTCTATAGAAAATTTGGCAGAATCATGGACTCCAAAGAGTTTGCACATCATTGCATCAGCATAACAATAAGGAGATGCCAATGAGTCTACGGAGTACTACCTGATGATTCATACTTGTGTTTGGTCGGAAAATGCCTCCACTGTTTGATAGGGTCTGATTCGATGGCATTTTCTTTGGCGAAAGCCTTAAAAAATTCTTTGTTATATCGCTTTTGTGGTTCAGGCAAATGGTACATTCTTTTAATATCTTCTGCTCTAAATGACTCGAACATTCTCCCATTGGCGGTAAATAAATTTATGTCTGTGATATTGATGTTTTCAATAACCCATATAACCAAGTCATTATAGTGTAGAACCTTGGCACGAGCTGCTATTCTATGAAGAAAGGAGCTAGCCAAGTCCTTAAGAGTATTCTCTGACTTGTCAGTGGAATCGGATGTTGCCACTTCTTCAATCTCTTTCGAATCTTCAGCTTCCAGCAAATTGTATATACTCTCCCATGAAGCTTTGCCTAGACTGAGGCAGGTAGTATCTGATATCAAGACCTTCTTCACTGGTTCCTCTTTGGCTATGACGGGGGCCTTTGGTTTCTTTGATTTCTTTGTCATTTTAGCTGGATTCATCAACTCAGACTTGCTCTGCAAAGGAAACAAAAGAACGTAACAGAGAAAAACCTGTTCAAAGCCAGTGTAGAATATGAAAAACTAATGGTAATTCAAGCATGATAAGCAATACGATCTCAAATATTACCACGGATGAAATCCTCGAAGGATTCAACCTTAATTGTTCAATAAATGACTTCTGTAATTGCCAATCGTGATACTTAAATGTCATAATGATATGTCACATCACACATATTACTAATAGCCTTTTAAAGTGGATCTCGTGACTTTCCAGATCAACAATTAGTGAAAATTGCATATAGCAGATTGGGAGGTACAAAGGTTAAGCTTAAGTTGTTTCCATACATAGCTCCAATTGCGATAAAAGTGAGTTATCATGGGAAGGCGGGATAATCAATAAACCCTTTGTTTTTGTTCGTTTATAATTGATTTAAGGTTTAAACCCATAAACATTCGTTTAACAACCTTTTATCAAAAAAATGTGCTTTTATTGAAATCGCATTGGCGATTGCCAATAGATAGTTATGTGTCTCATGCCTTCAGCGATGGCCGATTACAATCAGATTATCTCATTGGGAGATTTGAGTGGACTATTGGAATGCTTCTTTTTTGACTTGCGATTTTCACTTTCCGATAGCATTATCGCATCAGAGATTGCTAATGGGAGCCTTTTAAGTCTATCCTTTAAATAAAGGGTGCAACATATTATTTTACATTTGTTTTACAAAAAGGTATTGGTTGATATTTATATCAGATCGGACCTTTTCATATGGACTTTCATGTGGTTAAATCAAATTTTGTGATTATTATTGAATTATTGATTTTAACTAAGTCTTAAAGAAAGGGGACCCATTTCTTGTTAAAGTTTTGGATGAAAATTATGAAATGGGGAGGGCTGTTGTAATAACACAACAAATCCTTATCTATAATGTATTCATCATAGAGATATCAGTATGTATCTAACTTCTCATCAATGAGAAAAACAAACCATGAACTCACAATCATTTGTCAAACTTTCTTGATACCATCAAAAGCAACAATCCTCAAAAAATATACCATGTGAGAGCCAATAACTATAAGAATCCTCATCCATAACTGGACCATATGAAATTTATGCATCTTTGAAGGCATGACGAAAACAACATAAAAGTAATGAGTGGCACTTATCATTATCAAATAATGAAGTTGTGTACTCAAGCTTGTTTTTCTCCTTGATCTTATGAAGATCACCATAACATATGTACTATGGACATCCTCAAAAGGATCATTCATAAATTTGATCAGTAGTATCAAAACAACTATGTGGCTCAAGAAATATATAAGTATCATGTGTGAATTGAACATAGGCCACCCATGACCGCAAATTAACATGAGGCATCATTTAAACCCTTCAGCACCATAAGCATCATCACCATGGATAAGAATCATTATGTACCAAGGACTTCTAAAGAAAACATAATGCCAATAATGCATTATTAGAAGCATAACAAATGTTCCTCCTGAACCTATGCCAACTGTTCACTGTCAGATCTGATCATTTCATATATCAGAAAGACTAATCATGGCATCATTATTAGCCAGTTATACATCAAGTCCTCAATAACTTATGAGGGCCAAAAGTACTTCTAAATAGCATCAATAGACTGTAATCATCAACCATCAAAATAGAAAGACTATTGATAATTCACTGAACCATATCAGACCCTTTTCCTGATTTTGTCCCACTGTTTCTTCATCAAACCAAAATACACATGACTGTGTAGTTTAGAACTTGCGTATACACACGACTTGTCTTCACAAGATCCGCATAAAGGAAGTGGAATACTGAAATTTCATATTTTCAGCTCCCCCTTAGTCTGTTATGACTGTACCATAATGGTTCTTCATGAGAGACTCCACTTTACTCTTATCTCTAGTCATGTGATGAGAACATCCACTATCTATGTACCATTCATCTTTGTCTTCGAAAGAGTAGAGAGAAAGACCGCACCTTATCCGTTCTTCCTTTTCTTACTTATTTGCGGATCCATCTTTTTCATATTTTTGATATCAATGTTCTTATTTAGTTGCTTACCATGTTTTCTATGACGATCCATAGGCTTGTTCCTGCATTCTTTTTCTACATGCCCAAACTTGTTACAATCATAAAATCTTATATGTTTCATATTCCTTCTATTGCAATCAATGGCTTTATGACCAAACATATTGCAAGAAAAACCATATCCCTTAAATTACCTGGAAGCTGATGATCTTTCTCTGAGACAATTATTAGCTTGAAACTTTATACTTCTACAATTAGCTGTAACATGTCCAAAATTATGTCGTATAGAAAATTCAAAATTATTGATCAGAGGAAAAAATCAATTAACACTTCTATAGTTAGGAGTAAATTATTTTATGTGAAGACTTTCTTTCCTTGGTTGTTGGTGGGGTTGACTTCTTATCTCCTTTAACAGTTTCATGAAAACCAAAACCAAATTTGATGGTAGGAGACCTTTGACTACTAAGAATATTATCCAAAATCTTAATACTATCTTAAAACTACAAAAGTTTATCCTTTTCTTCTAATTTACCTTTCAGGATATTTACCTCAACTGATATTGCTTTTTTTTTCTTCTAGATACTGCTTCTTCATGATTTCTTCAACCTTTATTCCTTCCTCCATTTCTTGTTTTAATTTGAAAATCTCATTTTCTTGTTCTTCAATTGCTTGAAGTAGTTATTCATTCTGATTATTTTATTTTTCAAGATCTTCTTTTAGAGAGACGACCTCGGCTTCAAGACCTTTACAATAACTGTTTATTTCTTTAAGTCCCTTGGTTTTTGTATCATTTTCATTCACCTGATTTCTTAATGATGTTACTTCATCTTGCAGCCTTTGACATTGATCTTTCGTTTCCTTGTACCACTTCCTTATTTTGTTTCCTTACTTCAACTAAGTTTTAAACTTGGTAACCTCTTATTTGTAGGTCCATTACCATTTATCAAATAGATCTTGTTGATGTCTAATTTTATCTATGAGCCTTTTAACTTCTTCGTCTATGGTCATTAGATTTCTTTCACTTTTACCCATAAGAGAAAATTAAGTTGTTTCATTGTCATATTCACTATCTTCAATATTGAATGAACAGGGAAAGGTATTGCTAGAGGACCAAAAATTAGTACCTAATAATTATTTTTCTTGATCATCTTCATTCTGAGGTGATTGTGAATATGGATATTTTCTTCCATCTAATAGCCAATCATCTCTATCTCTGTTACTGTCTCTTTGATATGTCTTCTTACTTTGAGGTACTTTCTTCTTTTGCTTCTTTCTGATTGTCTTGATGGATCTCCCTCAAGCGATCAAGCTTATGCCAAAGGACCTGCTCTGATACCAATTGTTGGGAAAAATAATGAGAGGGGGGGGGGGGTGAATCAGTATTTGAAAAACTCATAATAATGATTTTCTTTTTATAAATATATACATGAATTTACTAAACCCAACTTGCGTATGTACGCGACTGTTGTAAAGGAAACTAGCATATGCTTAGTAAACTTGTAAAACAACTATTTCTTTATCTGCTAGACTTAAACCAGAATGTAAGAGATTTATTAGGTATGTGATAAGCAGTAACCAAGTGAAGTAAGAACATAATAATTTATCATACATAAGAAACACACATGAACACCAAGATTTAAGGTGGAAACCCAATGCGAGAAAAAACCACCTGCTGCTGTCATCTCTAACTTCCTTTTAATATAAAGAAAAATATTTTTACAATATTGTATTGGTGTAGACTCATACAAGTACGTAGGAAACTACCTGCAGAAGGCTACAAACTTCACTCGTTCTATAGATCCTACTGGAAGGGAGCTCCAACCCCCTGGTTCTTGTACTGGCGTAAACTTGTACCAATACGTAGGCACCAACCTGCAGAAGGATACAACCTTCACTCATTCTCTAGCTACTACTGGAAGGGAGCTCCAACCCCCTAATATAATTTACCAACTACCACTGGAAGGAAGCTCCAACTCCCTCAACTCCGGGGACCACGTTTCATAAATTTTCATACTAGATCCACCTGCTACAACACATCATAACTTGTAGGCCATGTTTCATCAAATTTTCAGACTGGACCCACTACCAACACTTAAGCTCAATATCAATAATCAAATTGTAACTCATCACTGTAACACAATCATTAATCTCTGACATAACTGAATCAACCAATCACTGAAACCCAATCAACTGAAACTTAATCAAAACTCAACCAATCAACTAGAACAGTCAGATCACTGTAACCAAAATATCAAACATCATACTCAACATCGCATAAACCATATTCTGATATTTCAAATCTTGAGCAACCATCAGTCAAATTGTATATGCTACTTTTCTTAAGGAAACCCATGTGTATACACTCTTTTCTATAGACCAATCTGCGTACATATCTCAAAATACTGAAAACTTGTAATTTTGAATCAAACACAGAGTTGAGCAGAGTTATTTTGAAATATTCTATGAGCTTACAAAACCCTCATATAGTTAACAGGATCAATAATATTTTCAACCAATCAACATGTAACCAAATTCATCTTCATCATTAAATCAATTCTACTTTAGACATTATCCCTCAACCCAGATCAACATGAGGACATCATTGATAGACAACATAGAAACAACAACACTGATTAGGTTGATTAGTTATTTATGAACAAAAACCCTTCCTTTATATACGCGACTTCAAAGAAACGAACCCGCGTGTATACGCAACTTCACCGAGACCAACATGGGTACATACTTGTAAATTTTGAAAGTAAACCTTCCTTTATATACGCGACTTCAAAGAAACAAGCTTGCATGTATACACGACTTCACCGAGCCCAACCTGCGTATAGATCTGCAAATTTTGACCTAATATTGCGCAACTCTTCAGAAATTCAGAAAGTCCCAGATCATAATACTCAGAGATAAAAACATGTGTCAGTACATAGATCTAGTCAATCCAGGAGAAAATCATACAATGGAAAGTAATTTTAGGTCTCACGATCTTGATCCATCATTGTACTCTTTAGTGAATAATTATTTCAGATCTATTGGATCTTATCCATCATAAAACTCTGAGGTGCATACTTAGTTTATATCAAAGAAAGCATCCAAATCCCATAACATGCATCTTTTCTTTAGATCTAACTATTTCATAAGATTTCCATCACTTGCACGCACTCACACTTTTATCTTCACCACCTTATATAGTTTAGCCTTTTTCAATACCATGGGTCAAAACTCTACTAGTGCCAGTGGTAATCTTGGACGGGATCAAGTAACCGTTTTCGTGCTAATTAATATGGACCAATACCATGGTAAAGAACCCTGGTATTTAGAATACCATGGAGAAAAAATTGTACATGACTTTGCTTCACCAAACCTGCATGTATACGCGAGTTGGCCTTGATGAACTTGCATATAGATCTTCAAATATTCACCCGTGACTTTGCTTCTTTGTACTTGCGTGTATACAAGACTTGGCCATGACGAACCTGCGTATAGATCTTCAAATATTCACCTTTATAAAACTTCTAATTCTAATATGTAAACCTTTATCCCATCATTCTGTTATTTTGTTCCATCACTCTGTCACCTCTGAACTGACTTGTGGATTCATCTAGTTACCATATACTTGTTCTGTTACAACTGAGTTTCCATCAAGGACAATGCATGCATCATAATGCCAACAATCTCCCCCTTTAGACTTGATGGCAACCATGTTGGTGTTGATCATCTCAAACTATAGAAACCTGTTAGATACATAAAATAACCGTTATTCAAACACCAAGATACTCTCCCCCTTTGACATCAAGGGAAAAGGTGGACCAAAGCTCTCCCTTTGGATCTAATTTTCACTATATTGTCCATGCTCCCCCTGAGCACATGCTAAATCTTTAGAAATATTTTCAAATGAAGAACATGACTCTATAACTCAACTGAGTATGACCTTCCTATCACCAAGGACTCATACTTACACCAATCACCCAACCAAGTGGGGATACATATTTGACATGACCTCAAAAGTCCATACATGAATGAATATGACAATTAACACATCATAGGTCTCCACATGAACTTTACATCAAATGACATTTATAACAAAGACCAAACACCTAAACAAGACCATGATAGTTATCAACAACTATCATACACCAAATATGATCTGCACCAGAAGCATCTGTCATCAACATCAAGAACAACAATCTGTATATGTCCATAATCAATTCGCAAGATAAGACAATGTAGATTTAATATCATCAACCTATGACTAAGTAGGTCACATACGTATTTGCATATATATCTTCTATCAACTCATCCTCTTAACCTTATCAAGATCAACTTGCTTTTTTTCTTTAGTAGAAAAAGCCTTAATCTATGTTCATAAAAAAATCATAGCCTTTCATGAATCAACTAAGCATATGCCATATCTCCAAGTAGTAATGCCTATATCTTCACAAAACCATTCACATCGTATCATATACATGTGAAAGCACCATATTCATCATCCATGACCAAAACATCATCATCAAATCATTAAAACAAGAACTGCATGTTCTTTCCACAACAAACCTCAATATATAACTATGTATCATCACTAGGGAGTTTTCTAACATCCCACATCTAATAAGCATGAACCATGATAATCAACATATGTGAGAACCAAGCTTATCATCACAAAGTAAGATAGGAATAAGTATTCATCATTACTATGTGACTAAGTAAGCCATGTCTCCAAATAGCCATGTCTTCATGATACCATTCTCTTGGCCAATTTTCTTTATACAAGAAGATATTTTATACCAACATCATTTACCAATATGCAACTTAATTAATCATCTATGTGATCCTTATCTGTAATGTATCCATCATAGAGATAGAAATATGTATCTAGCTTCTCATCAATGATAAAAGAAAACCATGATCTCACAATCATTTTTCAAACTTTCTTGATACCATCAGAAGCAACAATCCTCAAACAATATACCATGTGAGAGCCAAGAACTATAGGAATCCTCATCCATAACTGCACCATATGAAATTTATGCATCTTTGAAGGCATGATGAAAACAACATAAAAGTAATGAGTGACACTTATCATTATCAAATAATGAAGTTGTGTACTCAAGCGTTGTTTTTCTCCTTGAACTTATGAAGATCACCATAACATATGTAATATATGCATCATCAAAAGAATCATTCATAAATCTGATCAGTAGCATCAAAACAACTATATGGCTCAAGCAGTATATAAGTATCATTTGTGACTTTATCATTGGAAACCCATGATCGCAACATAGCATGATGCATAATTTAAACACTTCAACAACATAAGAATCATCACCATTGATAATCATCATTGTGTACCAAGGACTTCTAAAGAAAACATAATGCCAACAATGCATTATTAGAAGCATAGAAAATTCTCCCCCTGAACTTGTGCCAAATGTTCAATGTCAGATCTGTTAATTTCATATATCAGTAAGAATCATCAAGGCATCATTATCAACCAGTTATACATCAAGTCATTGACAACTTATGAGGGCCAAAAGAACTTTTGAATAGCATCAACAGATTGTAATCATCAACCATCAAAATAGAAAATACAATTGATAATTGAATGAACCATATCAAACCCCTTTCCTGAGTTCATCCCACTGTTTCTTCATCAAATCAAAATATACTTGACTGTGTAGTTTAGAACTCGCGTACACACATGACTTGTCTTCATAAGATCAACGTACAAGAAATGGAATACTAAAATTTCACACTTTCATCTCCCCCTGAGTCTGGTCTGACTATGACATGATAGTTCTTCATCAGAGACTCCATTTTACTCTTATCTCCAGTCATGTGATGAGACCATCCACTATCTATGTACCTTTCATCTTCATCTTCGAATGAGCAGAGAGCAAGACCACACCTTATATGTTATTCCTTTTCTTTCTTATTGGTGGATCCATCTTTTTCATATTTTGTGATATCGATGTTCTTATTTGGTTACTTACCATATTGTCTACGACGATCCATAGAATTGTTCCTGCATTCTTTTGCTACATGCCCAAACTTGTTACAAACATAACATCTTATATGTTTCATATTCCTTATATTGCAATCAATGGCTTTGTTACCAATGATATTTCAAGAAAAACAATATCCCTTAAAGTACCTGGAAGCTGATGATCTTTCTGTGAGATGGTTATTAGCTTGAAACGTTATACTTCTGCAACTAGCTGCAACATGTCCAAAATTATGACATATAGAACATTCAACATTATTGATCAAAGGAAAAAATCGATTAAAAATTCTATAGTTAGGAGTAATGATTTCATTTGAAGACTTTCTTTCCTTGGTTGTTGGTGGGGTTGACTTCTTATCTCCTTATTGAGCATTTCATATTTTGCATTAGAATTTCTTACCTCAGCTTGTAAGCTAGATTCACCTTTAACAGTTTCATGACCAAGACCATATTTGATGGTAGGGGACCTTTGAATACTAAGAATATTATCCAAAATCTTAGTACTATATTGAAATAAAAAAAGTTTATCCTTTTCTTCTAATTTACCTTTTAGGATATTTACCTCAACCTGATATTGGTTTTTCTTTTATAGATACTACTTCTTCATGATTTCTTCAACCTTTCTTCCTTCCTCCACTTGTTGTTTTAATTTGAGAATCTCATTTTCTTGTTCTTCAAATGCTTGAAGTAGTTCTTCATTCTGCTTATTTGATTTTTCAAGATCTTCTTTTAGAGAGATGACCTCAACTTCAAGACCTTTACAGTAACTAGTTCTTTCTTTAAGTTCCTTGGTTGTTGTATCCTTTTCATTCACTTGATTTCTTAATGATGTTACTTCATCCTAC
This sequence comes from Pinus tabuliformis, assembly GCA_031772625.1. NCBI lineage: Eukaryota > Viridiplantae > Streptophyta > Pinopsida > Pinales > Pinaceae > Pinus > Pinus tabuliformis. The sequence continues at coordinate 1,276,628,131 of CM062819.1, forward strand.
AGCCTTTGACATTGATCTTCCTTTTCCTTGTACTTCTTCCTTATTTTGTTTCCTTCCTCCAACTGAGTTTTTAACCTGGTAACCTCTTCTTTGTAGGTACATTCCCTTTTATCAAATAGATCTTGTTGATCTCTAATTTTATCTGAGAGCCTTTTAACTTCTTCTTCTATGGTCATTAGGTTTCTTTCAATTTTACCCATGAGAGGAAATTCAGTTGTTTCATTGTCATATTCATTATCTTCAATATTGCATGAACAAGGAAAGGTATCACCAGAGGACCAAAAATAAGTACCTGATAATTCTTTTGCTTGATCATCTTCATTATGAGGTGATTCTAAATATGAATATTTGATTCCATCTAATAACCAATTGTCTCTATCTCTGTTACTCTCTCTTTTACTGTCTCTTTGAGATGTCTTCTTCTTTTAAGGTTCTTTCTTCTTTTGCTTCTTTCCTATTGTCTTGATAGATCTCCTTCAAGCGATCAAGCTTATACCAAAGGACTTGCTATGATACCAATTGTTGGGAAAAATACTGGGGGGGGGGGTGAATCAATATTTAAAAAACTCACAATAATGATTTTATTTTCAGAAATATATACGCAACTTTACTGAACCCAACTCCTGTATGTATGTGACTGTTGTAAAGGAAACTAGCGTATGCTTAGTAAACTTGTAAAACAACTATTTCTTTATTTGTTAGAATTAAACCAGATTGTAAGAGATTTATCAGGTATTTGATAAGCAGTATGCAAGTGCAATAAGAACATAATAATTTATCACACATAAGCAACACACATGAACACCAGGATTTAAGGTGGAAACCCAATGCGGGAAAAAACCACCTTCTACTTTCATCTCTAACTTCTTTTAATATAAAGAAAAATATTTTTACAATATTGTACTGGTGCAGACTCATATGAGTACAGAGATACCCACCTGTAGAAGGCTACAACCTTCGCTCGTTCTCCAGCTCCTACTGGAAGGGAGCTCCAACCCCTTGGTTCTTGTACTGGCATAAACTTGTACCAATACACATGCATCAACATGCAGAAGGCTACAACCTTCATGCATTATCCAGCTGCTACTGGAAGGGAGCTCCAATGCCCTGATATAATTTACCAACTTCCACTGGAAGGAAGCTCCAACTCTCTCAACTCTGGGGACCACATTTCATAAATTTTCATACTGGATCCACCTACTACAACACATCATAAATTGTAGGACACGTTTCATCAAATTTTCAGACTTGACCCACTACCAACACTTAAGCTCAATGTCAATAATAAAACTGTAACTCTTCACTGTAACAAAATCATCAATCTCTGACACATCTGAATCAACCATTCACTGAAACCCAATCAACTGAAACTTAATCAAAACTCAACCAATCAACTGGAACAATATGATCACTGTAACCAGAATGTTAAACATCATACTGAACATCACATAAACCATATTATGATACTACAAATCTTGATCAACCACATGTCAAAATGTATACGCTACTTCACTTAAGGAAACTATTGTGAATACACGCTTTTCTGTAGAGAAACCTGTGTACAGATCTTAAAATACTGAAAACTTGTAATTTTGAATCAGACACAAAGTTGACCAAATTTATTATGAAATATTTTGTTAACTTACATAACCCTCATACAGTAAGCAACGTCAATAATATTTTCAACCAATCAACATGTAACCAAATTCAACTTCATAATTCAATCAATTCTACTTCAGACATTATCACTCAACCCAAATCAACATGAGGAGATAATTGACAGATAGTAGAGAAACAACATCATTGATAAGGTTGATTAGTCATTTATGAGCAAAAACACTTCCTTTATATACATGATTTCAAAGAAATGAACCACCGTGTATACGCAACTTCATTGAGACCAAACTGCATACATATCTGCAAATTTTTATAGAAACCCTTTCTTTATATACACGACTTCAAAGAAACGAAACTACATGTATACTCGACTACACTGAGACCAACCTTCGTATAGATTTTCAAATTTTGACATAAGATTGCGTAGCTCTTTAGAACTTCAGAAAGACCCATATCATAATATTCAGAGATAAAAACATGCGTAAGTACTTGGATCTAGTCAATCCATGAGCATATCATACAATGGAAATTCATTTTAGGTCTCATGATCTTGATCCATCATTCCTTTGGCGCATAATTATTTCAGATCTGTTGGATCTTATCCATCATCAAACTCTCAGGTGCATGCTTAGTTTAGATCAAGAAAAGCATCAAAAGCCCATAACATGCATATTTTCTTTAGATCTAACTATTCATAAGATTTCCATCACTTGCACACACTCACACTTTGAACTTCACCACCTTATATAGTTTAGCCTTTTTCAATACCATGGGTCAAAACTATACAAGTGTTAGTGGTAATATTGGACGAGATCAAGTAACTATTATCGCGCTCATTACTATGGGCCAATATCATGGTAAAGACCCCTGGTATTTAGAATACCATGGAGAAGAAATTGTACGCGACTTTTCTTCACCAAAACTGTGTCTATACGTGACCTGTCCTTTACAGACTCGTGTATAGATCTTCAAATATTCATTCACGACTTTGCTTCTTTGTACCTGCGTGTATACACGACTTGGCCTTGATGAAACCACATATAGATCTTCTAATATTCACCTTTATCAAACTTCTGATTCTGATCTATAAACCTTTATCCCATCATTCTGTTATTCTATTCCATCACTCTGTCACCTCTAAACTGACCCTTGGATTCATCTATTTACCATATACTTGTTCTGTTACAAGTGAGTTTCAGGACAACACATGCATCATAGTGCCAACAATACCCCCCTTTGGACTTGATGGCAACCATGTTGGTGTTGATCACCTCAACCCGTAGAAACCTTTTTGATACATCAAATAACTGTTATTCAAACACCAAGGTACTCTCCCCCTTTGACATCAAGTGCAAAGGGCGGACCAAAGCTCCCCCTTTGGATCTGATTTGTACTATACTATCCATGCTCCCTCTGATCACATGCTAAATCTTCAGAATTATTTTCAAATGAAAAACACGACTCTATAACTCAAATGAGTATGACCTTCCTATCACCAAGGAATCATACTTACATCAATCACACGACCAAGTGGGGATTCATATTTGACTTGACATCAAAAGTCCATACATGATTGAATATAACAATTATTACATCATAGGTCTCCACATGACCTTTACATCAAGTGACATTTGTAAAAAATAACAAACACCTCAACAAAACCATTATAGTTATCAACAACTATCATACGCCATATATGATCTACACCATAAGCATCCGTCAGCAGCATTAAGAACAACAACTTGTATATGTCCATCATCAATTCGCAAGATAGGACAGTGTAGCTTTAATATCATCAACCTGTGACTAAGTATGTCATATACACATTTTCATATATATTTGCTATCAACTCATTCTCTTGACCTTATCAAGATCAACTTTCTCTTTTTCTTTAGTAGATAAATCCTTAATCTATGATCATAAAAAACATAGCCTTTCATGAATCGACTAAGCATATGCCATATCTCCAAGCAGTAATGCCTATATTTTCACAAAATCATTCACATCATATCATATACATGTGAAAGCACCATAGTCATCATCCATGACCACAACATCATCATCAAATCATCATAGAAAGAATTGCATGTTCTTTCCACAACAACCCTCAATATATCAACCATGTATCATCACTAGGGAGTTTTCTAACATCCCACATCTGATAAGCATCAACCATGATAATCAACATATGTGAGAACCAAGCTTATCATCATAAAGTAAGATAGGAAGAAGTATTCATCATTCCTTATCATCATCATTATGTGACTAAGTAAGCCATGTCTTCATGATACCATTCTCTTGGAAAAAAATTTCATGCAAGAAGATCTTTTATACCAACATCATTTACCAATATGAAACTTAAGTAATCATCCATGTGATCCTTATCTGTAATGTATCAATCATAGAGATATCAATATGTATCTAGCTTCTCATCAATGAGAAAAGAAAACCATGCACTCACAATCATTTGTCAAAATTTCTTGATACCATCAAAAGCAACAATCCTCAAACAATATACCATGTGAGAGCCAGTAACTATAGGAATCCTCATACATAACTGCACCATATGAAATTTATGCATCTTTGAAGTCATGATGAAAACAATAGAAAAGTAATGAGTGACACTTATCATTATCAAATAATGAAGTTGTGTACTCAAAATAATCATTCATAAATCTGATTAGTAGCATCAAAACAACTATATGGCTCAAGCAATATATAAGTGTCACCTGTGATTTCATCATAGGAAACCCATGACCACATCATATCATGATGCATCATTTAAACACTTCAACAACATAAGCATCATCACCATTGGTAAGCATCATTACGTACCAAGGACTTAAAAATCAAATATAATGCCAACAATGCATTATTAGAAGCATAGAAAATGCTCCCCTTGAACCCGTGTCAACTGTTCATTATCAGACCTCATCATTTTATATATCAGTAAGAATCATCAAGGCATCATTATCAACCAGTTATACATCAAGTCATCAACAACTTATGAGGGCCAAAAGTACTTCTAAATATCTTCAACAGTCTGTAATCATCAACCATCAAAACAGAAAAAATATTGATAATTGTCTGAACCATATCAGACCCTTTTCCTGAGTCCATCCTATTGTTTCTTCATCAAACCAAAATATACGTGACTATGTAATTTAGAACTTGCGTATACGTGCGACTTGTCTTCAAAGATAAATGTACAGGAAGTGGAATACTTAAATTTCACACTTTTAGCTGCCCCTGAGTCTGTTCTGACTGTACCATGATGGTTCTTCATGAGAGACTCCATTTTACTCTTATCTCCAGTCATGTGATGAGAACAACCACTATCTATGTACAATTCATCTTCATCTTCGAATGAGTAGATAGCAAGACCACACCTTATCTCTTCTTGATTTTCTTGCTTATTGGTGGAATAATATGTTTCAAATTTTTTGATATCAATGTTCTTATTTGGTTGTTTACCATATTGTCTACAACGATCCATAGACTTGTTCCTACATTACTTTTCTACATGCCAAAACTTGTTACAATCATAACATATTATATTTTTAATATTCCTTATATTGCAATCAATGGTGTTGTGACCAAACATATTGCAAGAAAAATAATATCCCTTAAAGTACATGGAAGTTGATGATGTTTCTGTGAGACAGTTATTAGCTTGAAACATTATACTTCTGTAACTAGTTCAACATGTCCAAAATTATTACATATAGAAAATTCAACATTATTGATCGGAGGAAAAAATCGATTAACACTTCTATAGTTAGGAGTAAATGATTTCCTTTGAAGACTTTCTTTCCCTGGTTGTTGATGGGGTTGACTTCTTATCTTCTTGTTGAGCATTTCAGTTTTTGCATTAGAATTCCTTGCCTCAGCTTGTGAGCTAGATTCACCTTTAATAGTTTCATGAAAACCAAGACCAGATTTGATGGTATGAGACCTTTGACTACTAATAATATTATCCAAAATCTTAGTACTATCTTGAAATCGAAAAATTTTATCCTTTTCTTCTAATTTACCTTTTAGGATATTTACCTCAACCTGATATTGCTTTTCCTTTTCTAGATACTGCTTCTTCATGATTTATTCAACCTTTCTTCCTTCCTCCACTTGTTGTTTTAATTTGAGAATCTCATTTTATTGTTCTTCAAATGCTTGAAGTAGTTCTTCATTCTTCTTATTTGATTTTTCAAGATCTTCTTTTAGAGAGATGACCTCAGCTTCAAGACCTTTACAATAATTGGTTCTTTATTTAAGTTCCTTGGTTGTTGTATCATTTTCATTCACTTGATTTCTTAATTATGTTACTTCATCCTGCAACCTTTGAATTTGATCTTCCTTTTCCTTTTATTTCTTCCTTATTTTGTTTGCTTCCTCCAACTAACTTTTTAACCTGGTTACCTCTTCTTTGTAGGTATATTCCCTTTTATCAAATAGATATGGTTGATCTCTAATTTTATCTCTGAGCCTTTTAACTTCTTATTCTATGGTCATTAGATTTCTTTCACTTTTACCCATAAGAGAAAATTCAGTTGTTTCATTTTCAGATTCATTATCTTCAATATTGCATGAACAAGGAAAGGTATCACTAGAGGACCAAAAATCAGTACCTAATAATTATTTTGCTTGATCATCTTCATTCTGAGGTGATTCTAAATTTGAATATTTGATTCCATCTAATATCCAATCGTCTCTATCTTTGTTACTATCTCTTTGAGATGCCTTATTCTTTTGAGGTTATTTATTCTTTTTCTTCTTTCTCATTGTCTTGACGGATCTCCTTCAAGCGATCAATCTTCTACCAAAGGACCTGCTCTGATACCAATTCTTGGCAAAAATACTGGGGGGTGAATCATTATTTTAAAAACTCACAATAATGATTTTCTTTTCTAAAATATATATGCGACTTTATTGAACCTAACTCGCGTATGTACGTTTAAGGTTCCACCTTATCAACCATCAATAGTATAGAGAAGTAAAGGTCACATTGAATACTATTACTCAATTTTTATTTTTATTTATTTTTACTCATAATATGACTAACTTAGCTATCATGCAATCATGTTCCTTCAATTATTTCAATGTAATAATTTTTGGAAATAATACTGGGGGGGGGGGGGGGGGGGGTGAATCAGTATTAGCAAGTCAATAATATTTCATTTCCATAGATTCATATACGCTACTTCAGTTAATGGAACTTGTGTGTATATGCAACTGTATTTAAGGAAACTAGCGTATATCCTGCAAACTTATGATTAATTCATCATATGTTGATCTTTTAATTAGTGCATCAGAACCATAGAAACAGTAACTGGTGCAGTAAAAACAGAACAGACAATCATACACATGAACACAAGATATAAGGTGGAAACCCAATATGGGTGAAAAACACCTGCTGCAATCGTCTCTATCTTCTTTTTAATAAGAAAATTCTTTTTACTTTTTACTAGTGCAGTGTTATACTAGTACGCAGGCTTCTACTTGCAGAAGGCTACAACCTTCTCTCATTCTCCAGCTTCTCCTGGAAGGGAGCTACAACCCCCTAACTCTTGTACTAGCTGATATGTTTACTAGTACGTAGGTGCCAACCTACAGAAGGCTACAACCTTCTCTTTTCTTCTAGGGACCATGTTTCATAATTTTTCAGACTGGATCTATCAATAACATCATTCAAACATCAAGTACATCTGCATCAACCAATCTCCTTTTCACCAACCACAACTGAATCAATCAATCACTTTTCAGAATTCTATAACCAGAATACAGTAACCAAAAAACAGTAACCAGAACCCAGAACACTGCAACATCAACTAGAAGTAGCTAAAGCATATTTTATGAGGTAAACGCTACTTCAATGTGTCGAACCTGTGTGCATACGCACTTTTCTCAATGCAAACCTGTGTACAGATCTGCAAATCAAATTTAAGATGTATAAGTTGTTTTGATATGCAGAACCAGCATGTATACGCGCCTTTTCTAAAGTGAACCTGCGTACAGATCTATAAATGATGATTTAATCTTTACAACAATTCCAAACTTCAGTTATACCCAGATCATCATATTTACAATCTACAACATGCGCCAGTTATTCAGATAAAAGATCAAAACCACACAAAGATACTTCACTTCAAGCCTTAAGATCTTGACCCATCATTAGATTTTATCCTTCATCAAGCGCTAAGGTTCATCCTTGATTCAGATCCAGCTATTCACCATAATCCAATAACTTGTATTCTAGATCTTTCTCTTCATTAGATATTCAATTCTTGCGTACCTTTGCCTAATGATCTTCTCCTCCTTTTATAGTCTTAGGCCTTATTCAATACCATGGACCAAAACCATTTAGAAGCAATACCTTGGACCAAATACTTGGGGTCAACACTTCGGACAAGATACCTTGGACCAATACCATGGATCAAAATACCATGGACCAAATACCACAGACCAAAACTAAGTTTTCCAACATGTACGTGCCTTTCCTTTTGTGAAAGTGTGTGTGTACGTTATACACTCCTTTTGGTCTGCTAACCCACGTGTACACGTGGCTTGATCAATGAGGAACCTGTGTATACCTTTGTTTCTTCATTCTGTGAGTTTGAACTGTGATCTATCATCTGAGTGAGTTTCCATCAAGGACAACACCTGTGTCATAGTGTCAAATCTATGTCATAATGCCAACAATATCCCCCTTTGGACTTGATGGCAACCCCAAGTCACTCTCCCCCTTTGTCATCAAGGGCAAAGGGTTATGCTCCCCTTGAGTACATGCTGAATTCTTTGATATGTTGAAGTGTGTTGATTGAGCTCCATGCTCGAGTCCATGCTCCCCTGAATATAAGCAAGGTCTGCAAAAAGATGTTCTAAAAGAAGAACATGACTCTATACATACATCATAAATGACCTTCCTATCAACAATGACTCATACATATATCCATCTCCCAACCAAGTGGGGATATACCAAGTTTTACGCATCCACCCAACCAAGTGGGGGTATACCAATTTTACATGTCAAAACAAGAACATTACATCATCCATCCCATGCATAGTGGGGAAACAAAATAGGTCATTTCATGACCTTGACATTAAAATATATACATGACATAGAGACCAAATATCTGAAACAATACCATGATAGTCATTAGCAACTATCATCAACAGCATCTGTCAGTCACCATCAAGACCAGCAACCATGATCTCCCCCTGAACCTATTCCACCTAAATAAAAAACAACTGTGAATTTGTACCAAGATCTTCTAAGATAATGCCAACAATGCATTATTAGAAGTATATGCTCCCCCTAAACCTATGCCAGATGATCACTGTTAGATCCATATCAGACTCCTTTCATCCTGAGTTTGGCCCACTGCTTTTCTTCAACCAACATATACGCAACTGTATCCACAGAAACCACGTATGTATGCAGATACGCTTCATGAAACTCACGTATAACCACTTTTCTCTGAAAAAGATAAGTTTTGACAGCAGGATGATGCATCAACTACTCCCAGCTTCTATCTGAGATATTCAAATGTCTCTCTGGGCAGTGGTTTGGTGAATATATCAACAACTTATTCTTTGGAGGGAACATACTCCAATTTGACCTTTTGTTCAAGCACTTGTTCACGTAGAAAATGATATTTGATGGGTATGTTCTTGGTCTTGGAATGCATGACTGGGTTCTTTGAAATACTGATGGCACTTGTATTATCACATAGAATGGAGATGGGTGGAGTACATGTGATTTGAATGTCTTGCAATGTTTGCATCATCCAAAGGAGTTGTGTTCAGCAAGATGCAACAACCACATATTCTGCTTTAGCTGTAGATAATGAAATCGAACTTTGTTTCTTGCTAAACCAAGACACTAATCTGGAGCCCATATAGAATGCACCACCACTAGTGCTTTTTTTGTCATCAATGCTTCCTGCCCAATCTGCATCTGTATATGCATGAAGTGTAAGATCTGTATCTCTAGGATACCATAAACCAAAATTTTATGTTCCTTGAAGATATTTGAAAATCCTTTTGACTGCCTGAAGGTGTGATTCCTTTGGATTGGCTTGGAATCTTCCAAATATTCCCACTGCATGCATGATGTCTGGTTGGGTACCTGTTAGATAAAGCAGACTACCAATCATGGATCTATAGGTTGGTTGATGTACTGCTGCTGATTCATCATTTGAGCTGAGACTGCATCTTGTTACCATAGGGGTACATACTGGTTTAGAATCTTCCATGCCGTATTTTTTCAAGATCTACTTGAGATACTTGGTTTGTGACAGAAAAATACCATCTTTATTTTGTTGAACTTGTAGACCAAGAAAATATGTGAGCTCACCAAGCAGGGACATTTCAAATTCTTGCTGCATTACCAAAGCAAAGTTTTGACTCATGGCTTCTTCATTGCTACCAAAAATGATATCATCAACATACACAACAAGTATTAACAATTTATTATTGTCAATCTTTGTATATAGATTGCTATCAGTTGATCCTTTTGAAAAACCTTGTTGATGGAGATATTTGTCAAGACGGTAATACCAGGCCCTTGGAGCTTGTTTTAGACCATAGAGAGCCTTTCTGAGTCTGCATACAAGTTTTGGATCATTTCCAAGGATGAATCCGTCTGGTTGCTCAATATATACTTCTTCTTCTAAGTCTCCATTAAGAAAGGTAGATTTTACATCCATTTGGTATACTTTGAATTTTTGAAAACTAGAAAGAGCAAGGAACATTCTTATGGATTCAAGTCTAGCAACAGGTGCAAAAGTTTCTTCAAAATCTATACCTTCTTGTTGAGCATATCCTTTACAAAAAAGTCTGGCCTTGTTTCTAATAACTTCACCATTTTCATTCAGCTTGTTTTTGAATATCCATTTGGTTCCTATGATATTCTTATCATGAGGTCTAGGAACTAATTCCCAAGTATTATTCTTTTCAATTTGCTCAAGTTCTTCATTCATGGCCTTGACCCAACATTCATCTTTGCATGCTTCATTTACATTTTGAGGTTAATGGAGGAAAGCAATGCTAGATAGCTTGAAGCTTCTGTAATAGTTCTTCTTGTCTACACACCTGCCTCTTTCTGTCCCAAAATTTGAGTCTCTGGATGATTTTTCTAAACATACCTGGATGGAGTCTTTTCTTCTGCCATTATCTGTTCTTTTGGTGCTTCATTGGTTTCTTCTTTAGAATTAGTTTGATTTGATGTGGGAGGATAATCCTCATCTTCTCCACAATCTTTGGTTTTTACCTGCTTTAGATTTTTGCATGCTTCATCAACCACAACATCAATACTTTCAATAATTTTCCCAAGTCTTTTATTATAACACTTATATCCTCTACTTCGAGAAGAGTAACCAAGGAGAATGCCTTCATTTTCTCTGGGTTCAAACTTGCCAAGTTTTTCATCAGTCCTTTTGATGTAACATTTGCTTCCAAAAACTTTGAAGTATTTTACAGTAGGAGTCTTACCATACTAAAGTTCATGTGGAGTTTGAGTGTTGTTTACCCAAACATTTGCTTTGTTGAGAATAGTGATGACAGCGAATGCAGCTTCACCCAAGAAGGTTGCAGGAGTTCCAGACTCATCTAGCATAGCATGAGCCATTTGTTGAATAGTTCTGTTCATCCTTTCTACCACTCCATTTTGCTGAGGAGTCCTTGCAATGGAGAATTGCCTTTTTATTCCATGTTCTTCACAAAAGTCAAAAAATTCATTCGAGGTAAATTCCCCTCCTCGATCAGATCTGAGGCATTTGATTTTGCGATCTGATTCATTCTCAACCAATGCTTTGAAGGCTTTGAATTTTTCAAATGCTTCATCTTTATGCTTTAGAAGTCCTATCCAACACATTCTGGAAAAATCATCAATGAACAATATAAAGTATTCTTCTCCACGAGGTGACTTTTTCCTTGATGGACCACATAAATCAGTATGAACAAGTTCAAGAGGCTTACTAGCTGATCCTTCCTTTTCAGGGAATTGCGACCTGGTTTGCTTACCAAATTGACATGATTTGCATATTGTATTTTCTGGAATGCTGATATCAGGAAGATCACGAACAGCCTGGAATTTGCTTGCTTTTCTTATTTGAGAGAAGCTTAGATGCCCCAATCTTTTGTGCCATAGCCAATGTTCATCATTTTTGCTTAGATAGCACTGTTTTTGTCCTCCCTTGAGTATGTATAAGTTGTTTGGAGTTCTTATACCTTTGATCACGGTTTCTCCTGTATCAAGCTCACGAACAACACATCCATTTGATCGAAATACTACTTCATTTCCTTGATCACACATTTGACTGACACTCAACAGGTTATGCTTTAGACCATCAACATACATAAAATTCCCAGCTTTAACTTTTTCTTTTAAAAGAATAGAACCTTTACCTTTTATGACACAGGAGTGTCATTTCCAAATGAGACCTTCTTTTCCTTTTCTAAGGCATTATATGACTGAAGTTTTTCTTTATCACCTGTCATGTGTTTCGAGCATCCACTGTCGATGTACCATTGATTTTCTTGTCCTTCTGCATACAAGGCTATACCACATCTTTCTGTTTGCGGTTCTTTCTTTCTCCATATTTTGGGATTTAATGAAGTTTGCTCCTTCTGAGATGTTTGCCGAAATTTACTCCTGCATTCAGATTCTTCATGACCAAAGTTGTTGCAGATAGAGCATTCTATTTCATTTTCAAGAAGAGAAAAGTTATTGTAGGTCCGTTTCATGATCCCCATCACATTCCTTTGATTTCGTGCTTCTCTAGTCATGATGGTCTTGTAAGCAACACATTGAGCAGCTTTGTGTCCAAAGTTATGACATGAAAAACATTGGCCATTAAAGAAGTTCCTGCGATTATCGAATCTACTGACCTGGTGATTGTAGTTGCTATTGATATTCATTCTTGAAGCAGATTGAGTATGATTTACCTGAGGTTGGTTGTAGCTTTTGTTCATCCTTGAAGTAAATTGAGCCTGATTTACCTGGTGATCTGCTTTATGCCTTTGTTTCGATTGTCAAACTGTTCACTGCTCTTTGCTGCATCAAGATAGCTTTTAGTGGAGGTTGACAACTTTTGTGCTTGGATGCTTCTTCAGTATATCCAAGACCTGTCTTTATCAAAGGAGAATGCTGCACTTTGATAATTTCATTTAAGGTTTCTGATCCTTTAGTAAATCTAAGATTGAGAGCTTTTGTTTTCTCAATATCCTTTCTTAGACCCATAATTTCACATTCTAGTTTTTCATTGTGTTTTTCTCTTTCAGCAAGTTGGAATGTCAGAGTATCTATAATCATATTCTTTTCTTCTAAACAAATTTTGAGTTTAGAGATTTCTTCATAAAGGTCATCTTCATCTAAAGCATCCAAGAAATCATCATCTTCAAAAGCCATTAGAAGTCTATAGTCATTACTATTTTCATCTTCATCACTATTTGATAAACCATCGCTATCTTCATGTGTATAGTAGCTCTTCTTACTTACACTTTGTTTTCTATTCCATTTTTCTGATTCCTTACCTTTATCAAGCTTATCTTTATGAGGACATTTGGCAGCATAATGACCGACTCTTCCACAAGCAAAACATTTGAAAGGTAGTTTACCTCTGAATCTTCAGAACCCCGTTGAAGGTTCTTGACAAAGTTTGCTTCTTCCTCTCCTTTTGAAATATGTCCTGATTCATTGAATTCTTCTCTTCCTGAAGCTTTGAATGTAGCTTCTCTCATATTTGATGGACCTCCTTTTCTCATTTCGAAAGCAGTTAAGATTCCGTGCAGCTGTGTCATAGTAATAGTCTAAAGATCCTGCTTTTCTTCTATGGCAGATACTTTTGATTCAAACTTAGTAGACAAGGATCTTAAAACCTTTTCAACTAAAGTAACTTCTTTTATCTCTTCACCCAAGTTCTTCATGCAATTAACAATCTCATCTATACGTAAGAAGTAACTAGTGATACTTTCATCATTGTGCATTTTGAGAGTTTCATATTGAATTCTGAGAGTTTGCAATTTTGCACGTTTTACCTGATTGTCTCCTTCATAGCTTAGAATGATCTTGTCCCATATTTCTTTGGTGGTTTTGAGCTGCATAACTTTGACAAATTCTGATTGTGACAGACTCCCCAATAATGTATTGACAGCCTTGGCATTGGTTTCATATTGCTTTTTACTTGCCGTATCTGTAGGAATTGCTGATGGAAATGTATATCCTCCTTCCACGATTTCCCAGACATCTGTTCCAAGAGATTGAAGATAGGTTGTGGTTCTTACCTTCCAATAAATGAAGTTGCTCCCATCAAAGATTGGTGGTCTAATGGATCCCTCTCTTTTGTAGTTACTCATGATGATAGATCTTCCTTCAAGCGATCAAGCTTCTTCTGAAGGACCTGCTCTGATACCAATTGTTGGAAATAATACTGAGGGGGGGGGGGGGGTGAATCAGTATTAGAAAGTCAATAATATTTCATTTCCATAGATCCATATGTGTTACTTCAGTTAATGGAACTTGTGTGTATACGCAATTGTATTTAAGGCAACTAGCGTATATCCTGCAAACTTATGATTAATTCATCATATGTTGATCTTTAATCAGTGCATCAGAACCATATAAACAGTAACCAGGTGCAGTAAAAACAGAACAGACAATCACACACATGAACACAAGATATAAGGTGGAAACCCAATGTGGGTGAAAACCACCTGTTGCAATTGTCTTTATCTTCTTTTTAATAAGAAGCTTCTTTTTACAATTTTGTACTGGTGCAGTCTTATACCAGTATGCAAGCTTCTACCTACAGAAGGCTACAACCTTCTCTCATTCTCCAGCTTCTCCTGGAAGGGAGCTACAACCCCCTAACTCTTGTACTAGCTGATGTGTTTACTAGTACGTAGGTGCCGGCCTACAGAAGGCTACAACCTTCTCTTTTCTTCCAGGGACCACGTTTCATAAATTTTCAGACTAGATTCATCAATAAAATCATTCAAACATCAAATACAACTACATCAACGAATCTCCTTTGCACCAACCACAACTAAATCAATCAATCACTTTTCAGAATGCTGTAACCAGAATACAGTAACTAGAAAACAATAACCAGAACCCAGAACATTGCAACAACAACTAGAATTAGCTAAAGCATATTTTATGAGGTATACACTACTTCAATGTGTCGAACCTGCGTGCATACACACTTTTCTCAATGTGAACCTGTGTACGGATCTGCAAATCAAATTTGAGATATATACGTTGTTTTGATATGCAGAACCAGCGTGTATACATGCCTTTTCTAAAGTGAACATGCATATAGATCTATAAATGATGATTTAATCTTTACAACAATTCCAGACTTCAGTTATACCCAGATCATCATATTTACAGTTTACAACATGCGCCAGTTATTCAGATAAAAGATCAAAACCATATAAAGATACTTCACTTCAAGCCTTAAGATCTTGACCCATCATTAGATTTTATCCTTCATCAAGCGCTAAGGTTCATCCTTGATTCAGATCCAGCTATGCACCATAACCCAATAACTTGTATTCTAGATCTTGTTCTTCATTAGATATTCATTCTTAAGTACCTTTGCCTAATGACCTTCTCCTCCTTTTATAGTCTTAGGCCTTACTCAATACCATGGACCAAAACCACTTAGAAGCAATACCTTGGACCAAATACTTGGGGTCAACACTTCGGACAAGATACCTTGGACCAATACCATGGATCAAAATACCATGGACCAAATACCACAGACCAAAACTAAGTTTTCCAACATGTACGCGCCTTTCCTTCCATGAAAGTGCATGTGTACATTATATGCTCCTTTTGGTCTTCTAACCCACATGTAAACGTGGTTTGATCAATGAGGAACTTACATATACCTTTCTTTCTTCATTCTGTGATTCTGAACTGTGATCTATCATCTAAGTGAGTTTCCATCAAGGACAACACCTGTGTCATAGCGCCAAATATGTGTCATAATGCCAACAATAAGATAACATAAGTCAGGGATAAATTTCTCTTAATATCACAAAATATATTGACCCAACAAAATTTCCAAATTCATTAATTAAAATTCCCAATCCCAATTATTAAGCTAATGCTTCAATCGTGATAATTGTATAATGAATGTTGCAGCAAGAGAAACTAATGTTACCAATTCAGAAGCATATTATTCTTCAAATGTGTCAAGTAAAACAATGGACCTACATAAATTGGGCACAAGTAGTTGTTTTCTACAATCATTGAAGCACAAGAATGCACCCATGAATACATGCAACTCATACAAAATTTATTATGCTCATTTGTACAAATTCCTACAGAATTAGTCATTGTAAAATTGTTTCCAACAACAGCCATTTTTTAAAATAAAAGCTTTAACAATTGTCTTATTCGCTGTTCACACTTCAACGGCTTATTAAATTCATTTTCACATTCATACAAAAAATTGCAGACATAGGAAGCTACATCCATTAAATAATCTATTCATAAATTTTCTAGTGCATAAAAGCTACAGTAAGTAGGACATTTACTCTAACAATTTGTATGCACAAAAACTACATCCATTGAAGTTTTGACAAACACTTTGCAAGCATGCAATCTAAAAACTACAGCCATTGAGGACTTTTGACAAACACTTTGCAAGCATGCAATCTACAACCATTGAGGCCTTTTAACAAACACTTTGCAAACATGCAATCTACAACCATTAAGGCATTTTGTCAAACACTTGGAAGCCATAATCTCTTAAGGAAATTTGACATGAATATAATATTCTCCCTCAACCTATTTAGATCATAAAATTTATATATTAATTCTTAAAATGACAAAATATTAAAAAAGTGACTAAATCATCTTATTCTTTCACCCAAAACTTGACAACAGACGCACACAGTTGGCAACAACAATTTGCAAAATCGCCCAGATTTACGATATGGGTTTTGAAAAGTGTTTTTTTGGAATCAAATTGGGGGTTACAGGTCCATATGGCACGGATACCCCCTGATGTTGTCTTGAATTGGTACGAAACCATGCATAGATTCATTTTTAAAAACTAGAAAATATGTTGACTCTGAGAATTTCATTTACAATTTTTGTCAAACAGATGGCATGCAAGATTGAATCTACAACTATCAAAAACAAATATCAACCTATAATTAAATTATAATTACTTATGTATTTTCTAAATGCCTTTCAAAATCATTTCGTCCACTGTAAGTGAATTGAACGACTTTGAGATTCATCAAACATTATTTTCATTCAATCATTCCTACAAACCCATGGCAAGCATCTTGAACTATTGCAATACATAATGATTGAAACTTACCTCAATGATTCTCTTTAAAACTCTTGTCTTCCATCTTGTTTTTTTTTAACATTTTTATTTCAACAACTGATCTAGTGAATCCTCCTAGTATATTTTAGACATGCATCCATTTCCTGCTTTGGTAGGCCAAGTCCTTTGGATTTTCTTTATTGCCATTACTTTCAACGATATTTGTCTTTCCTTTCTCAAATGTTGAAGAGATATTCAACTCCAATCACTGAGAATATGATCCATATTTGATCCCTTAACCAACTCATTTGAACCATCCAGTTTTCCACCCAACCATATCTAGGGAGAACTTCTGCCCCTGGAACCCCCGAGTTGTAAGAGCTCACAAATAGTACCAAAATATAGCAGCAGAGAGATATCCGGGGCAAGTTGAGGAAGATAAGTTTCATTTCCTCTCAACAGCACTCATGGTCAGCTCCACCAGGTAGAGCTACTTAGTAATTTTGTTTAGGAATTTCAAAATCATTTCGAAAGAAATTGGCTACTCTCCAAGTCCCTCACTCTCATAATATTTTTTAAATCTCTCCAACTCTTGGTATCACAATGCACCTCCCTCTTTCCCAAAGTGAGAATACATGAGACACATATATAGGAGGAGCAACAAATTCTTGTCATAAAGGAGGAGTAATATGCATGCCTTGTATTCCATTTAGAGGAGTGTAACTCATGCCATTAAGGAGAGGTGTGCATGCCTTAGTTAAGGAGAGTGTAACTTATGCATTAAAGAGAGCATAAGAGGAATCTTTTATGACATATCTTTAATGAGTGTAAGAGGAATATGCCATTCTTCTATGAGTGCATAAAATAGAGTGCAATGTATTATTAAAAGAGAGATTTACATAGAGCCATGAGAGTCATCAAGGAGAGAGGTGTGAAGTGATTGGGGAGATGAAGGTGAATTGTAATACCCTTTTAATAATAATACCATAGTCTCATAAAAGATAATAATAATATTAATAATATTGAGGATTAAGTCAAGATTGAACTATTAGGATTGATTAATGATAAGTTAAGTGATTTTCCTTCAACTATACTTGATTTCCAATTTATGCAAGGTGATTTACTATTTTTGGAAAGTCATGCTTGAGATGCTAGACATGACTTTCTATTTTTAGAAAGTCACTCTAGGATTGTTAGAAAATAGGTTTTATTAAGGAAATTCATCCCTGAGCTGCCCATGAGTGGTATTTTTCTTTAGAAGAATAGGGATTCTGCACCCCTATTGCATGCATCTCCATGCCTTAGTATATTGAGGACTCCGCGCCCTGATCTACTCTAAAGATCCAAGATTCCACACCTTGATCTTTTTAAATATTCAGGACTCTGCACCTTAAACATTTTATTATAGATACAAGACTCCACGTATTTATCTTTCATGGATTTAGGACTCCGCACCATAATTTCCATGGCTTCTCATCTACTCTACTTTGAAACTCCGTGCTTCACCTTAAGGTACTAATTGTGAGCTCATACCCATCTGATGGTTCGTTGGTAAGGCCTTGTTCCAAGACCTGCACACATCAAAATCTCATAGATCAAAGGAATCAAAGAATTTCATAATTAACTTATTCACATTTTACAAAAGATTGTGCATGACTTCCACAACCATTTTGGTTCTAGAGAAATTACTTCCGCAACCATTTAAAATTTGAACATCCTTGTTTGAAAATAACCATGTTCCATATCACATCTTGCTCAATACAATATTAAGCATATAAAATCATAAAAATCATGTATCATGACTTCCACAATCATTTATAATTTGAGCATCCTTGTTTGCAAATAACCAGGTCCCCTGTCACATCTTGCTCAATACAAGATTAAGCATATATAATCATAAAAATCATGTATCATGACTTCCACATTCATTATAATTTGAGCATCCTTGTTTTCAAATAACTAGGTCCCCTGTCACATCTTGCTCAATACAAGATTAATCATATATAATCATAAAAATCATGTATCATCCATAAATCATAATTAACCATATGTTCCACATAACCATGATCATCCATGGATATATGTGTCTCAATCCTGAATCACCATCCATGTCATACAACCATGCCCAAGCTAGGATATGAAAAGAGAAAACATCGATAATATGCTCTTAACCAAAATCAATTCTTATACACACAACCATAGATATTATCCTAAGCACACAACAACTCGGTGACCCAAACTAGGTCTATAGCATATAAGAGTGTACATAAATATCTCATGCATAATATTATATCATTATATCAAAATTATCCTCTCTAAGTGTCATCAAAGCTATCTCACCAAGAATGGACACTACATACTCCCCCTCTTGGGCTAAACTTGGCCCGAAGTTTTTGCTATGGTCATAAGATACTTAGTTATTTTCGATTCTCCTATCACTAAGGTGTTAACCTTATGTATATGTATTTGATATCTTTTTCTTCATGCCAAATCATAGTTTAATGTTTTCTAAATTGGAATCAACTCCATGAAAATCGAAACATACCATTCTTAATCAAGTAGAAAATATATCCATGCCATATTATGCATGTTTCTATATAAAATGCCAAATATTTCTATATCAAAACCAACCATACAATTTATAGTACCATATCAAAATACTATTTTATGTAATTTATATGACATCTAATTAAGATATCTATAATAATTTTATATTCTACATGTTCTTATTTTTCATAGTCTACATGAATCCTACATGTGTCATATTCTTGGTTCTATAGTATGTTGAGCTTTCCAAGCTATAAATAGCTCACACATTGGTTGTAAAAAAAAACAATAATGGTCCATCCCATCTCACAATCAAATTTGCATACAAGAAGCATAAAATCATCCACATACAATTGCCAGTGAAACTATGCAACAAAACATGATGTCATATATAAAACCCACTCTTACATCTCACTTAATTTATGTCTTCTCAATCCAAGTTTCCCCTTTTCATTCCATAAGACATTCTTGCAATCAAAATATTTAGGATCTACCTATAGTTTTTACTAAATGCTTACTCTTTAGGAAAAATCACAATTTTAGGTTTAAGACACCATTTTTTTAAACTAACAAGCTAAGGTTCCATACAGTCCTCATTGACCCACTTTTGTATTATAGACCATTCCTTTAATTCCCATAATCTTCATTATTATTCACTTCTCTTACTTGAGAATCAATTATGAATGATTTAGTTAGAATATATTCAATCCAAAAATAATTAAATATATCTTTTCAAAAGTGGCTTGTAATCAAGAACAACTTTCGTAATTATACAAATACAATATCTATATTATTGAATCTATCTTGATAACTATAAGTCAACTTGTTTTCCCACTATAAAATCACTCATGATTTCTATTCAATAATGAATCAATCCATTTGGTTTCACGTCTTATTCCTTACTATTAATACATACACACAAAAAAAAACAAGTTATGAAAACCATACATTTCTCAAATTATGAAGAATCTTGTCAATTTTAATTAAGATTTAGACTATCATAAAGACATTTCTAGCCTAAAGATATATATTTTTTTTACTACCTCTCAAAAGATTATAACCTTTTGCAGGATTACTAACTACTCATACAACTATACATCCAAGAACAAAAGTCCTAAATCCTTCAATCTCTTCCATTCCACATATAATACAATCATCTTAGGCTTCTAAATCATGCAAGAATTACAATTCATCAAAATTTGATCTCACTCTCCTTCAATTTCTCCCTCAAAAAAATATCTCTTATTGTAAAACAAGAACTCAACTAAGCTTTTCATTAATCACATACCTTTTTCTTTAAGTTCAAATAAAACAAAGTTCTCACCACATAAAATGTTTATCTTCTAAACATGTTATTCTCTTAACAATTTACAAGTTAATCAAATTCCAAGAAAGTAGTTCATCAAGTTCATAAACAATATGAATTTTGACTCGATCACCTAATTAGCAATAGTTTAGAGCAGTTCATGAGTTCAATCCTCATAATTTCTCTAATTAATTTGGTTAAATAAAATTCAACCAATATTCAACTAACAAAATAATTAAAGAGACTATTATTGATTTCATATACCTAATTTGTCTTGAGCCAATAGAAAATATATTTCATCAAATTATCACAATAATATCTTTCTACATTTCAATCATTTGAAAATCACTTTAATTCTACCTAAATCCAACACATACAAAATAATTAAAATACTAGAGGACAGATACCTAGTTCACACTTGACTCCATTTATCAAAATCAATTACAAACATTCTAAACCACCTAATGGTGTTCAATATACCAATCTTAGTATCTTCATTTGTAATAAAAATAAAATAATGGATTTAAATCTCAAGCAAGTTCATGTTACGGATCTCTATCCATTTAAGTTTAATTACACAAAGTCACTCCCCCTTAATCATGTCTATGAGATTTCATCATAATATTTTTGTTCATTCTAACGAGAAGAATTACTTAGCTCATAGATATATGTTAGTATGGATTCCACACCCATACCTTACCAAATTACTTAGCTCATAGATATATGTTAGTATGGATTCCACACCCATACCTTACCTAATTACTTAGCTCATTTATATGTTAGTATGGATTCCACACCCATACATTTGCTCATAGATATATGCTAGTATGGATTCCACACCCATACATTTTCTCATAGATATATGCTAGTATGGATTCCACACCTATAAATCAGCTCATATATATATGCTAGTATGGATTCCACACCCATACATAACTTAGGGAAAACATAACCTTTAGGGAAAACATAACCTTCAAGTGTCCCTTCAAATGGTTTCCATAACCCTTCATGCACCAGTCATTTAAGCCTCTTGTTTATTAGGAAGGTCATACCTCAACCTAGTATTTGAGTAATTTCAAGTTATTTGATGCATAAAGTCAACCCAAACTACACAAAATCGTGTCAAAGAAATAATAGGAATTCCATTCTTACATTCACAGTTAATAGTGACATCCTTCAAGGTAGCTTCTGTTGAGTTTCCATTAGTGTAGGTAAGAAAAGAATCAAAATTAACATGATGAACTCAATCATCATGTTAATTGAATATTTTCCTTACACTTGTTACACATTCCCAAAGAATAAACACCAAGGCCATCATACTATAGTTTAGATTAGGCTAATATTTTTCTTGTTAGATACAATTTAAACTAGTAGAGATGACTAGTAGGCCCATATCACATTGATAATGATGCATTAAACATATATGCAACCATGCATCCACTCCACATATCTCAGTTACCCATTGAAAATAAAACCATTCACATGCTTGGGTTTAACCCCAACTTCTCAAGCACAACCTTTCCCAACATGTGTTTAAGTCCTTTATCACATTTCTTATAATTTGTCTTAACAAAATTTTAAAGGAATATAAGAAGACATTCATTTTCTTTCACGAGTTTCTAAATGGCATAATAATAATAATAATATCCATTATGCAACCAATATGCTTCAAAGTCAACATACACAATAATTCAACATGCATGCAAAATAACCATCCATGCATCAACCTACAAGCAAGCATGTCGGTCTATTAGACCCTGGTGTTTTAACCTGGCTCTGATACCATATGTAAGTTCCCACCTTACCAACCATCAATAATATAGAGAAGTAAAGGTCACATTGAATACTATTACTCATATTTTTTTTTACTCATAATATGACTAACTTAGCTATCATGTAATAATGTTCCTTCAGTTATTTCAATGTAAGAATATAACATAAGAAGTCGGGGATAACTTTCTCTTAATATCACAAACTATATTGAACCAACAAAATTTCCAAATTCATCTATTAAAATTCCCAATCCCAATTATTAAGCTAATGCTTCAATCGTGAGAATTGTATAATGAATGTTGCAGCAAGAGAAACTAATGTTACCAATTCAGAAGCATATTATTCTTCAAAATGTGTCAAGTAAAACAATGGACCTGCATAAATTGGGCACAAGTAGTTTTTTCTACAGTCATTGAAGCACAAGAATGCACCCATGAATACATGCAACTCATACAAAATTTATTATGCTCATTTGCACAAATTCCTACATAATTAGTCATTGTAAAATTGTTTCCAACAACAACCATTTTTTTAAATGAAAGATTTAGATAATAAAAGTAACAATTGTCTTATTCTCTATTCACACTTCAATGACTTATTAAATTCATTTTCACATTCATACAAAAACTTGCAGACATAGGAAGCTGCATCCATTAAATAATCTTTTCATAAATTTTCTAGTGCATAAAAGCAACAATAAGTAGGACATTTACTCTAACAATTTGTATGCACAAATACTACATCCATTGAAGTTTTGATAAACACTTTGCAAGCATGCAATCTAAAAACTACAGCCATTGAGGACTTTTGACAAACACTTTGCAAGCATGCAATCTACAACCATTGAGGCCTTTTAACAAACACTTTGCAAACATGCAATCTATAATCATTAAGGCATTTTGTCAAACACTTGGAAGCCACAATCTCTTAAGGAAATTTGACATGAATATAAGATTCTCCCTCAACCTATTTAGATCATAAATTTATATATTAATTATTCAAATGACAAAATATTAAAACAATGACTAAATCATCTTATTCTTTCACACAAAACTTGAGAATGAATGCACACAGTTGGTAACAACAATATGCAAAATCACCCAGATTTACGATTTGGGTTTTGAAAAGTGTTCGTCTGGAATCAAATTGAGGGTTATAGGTCCATTTGGCATGGATACCCCCTTATGTTGTCATGAATCAGTATAAAACCATGCATAGATTCATTTTTAAAAACTAACAAATACGTTGACTCTGGGAATTTCACTTACAATTTTTGTCAAACAAATGGCATGCAAGATTGAATCTACAACTATCAAAAAAAAAAAACAACCTCTAATTAAATTATAATTACTCATGTATTGTCTAAATGCCTTTCAAAATCATTTCATCCACTGTAAGTGAATTGAACGACTTTGAGATTCATCAAACATTATTTTCATTCAATCATTCCTACAAACCCATGGCAAGCATCTTGAACTATTGCAATACATAATGATTGAAACTTACCTCAATGATTTTGTTTAAAACTCTTTTCTTCCATCTTGTTTTTTTTTAGCATTTTTTTTTCAATGACTAATCTAGTGAATCCTCCTGGTATATTTTAGATATGCATCCATTTCCTACTCTAGTAGGCCAAATCCTTTGGAATTTCTTTATTGCCATTACCTTCAACGATTTTTGTATTTCCTTTATCAAATGCTGAAGAGATATTCAACTCCAATCACTAAGAATATGATCCATATTTGATCCCTTAACCAACTCATTTGAACCATCTGGTTTTCCACCCAACCATATCCAGGGAGAACTTCTCCCCCTAGAACCCTCAAGCTGTAAGAGCTCACAAACAATACCAAAATATAGCAGTAGAGAGATATCCAAGGCAAGTTGAGGAAGATAAGTTTCACTTCCTCCCAACACCACTCATGGTCAGCTCCACTAGTTAGAGCTACTTAGTAATTAATTTTAGTATTTTCAAAATCATTTCGAAAGCAATTGGCTACTCCCAAAGTCTCTCACTCTCATAATATTTTTCAAATCTCTCCAACTCTTGGTATCACAATGCACCTCTCTCTTCCCCAAAGTGAGAATACATGAGACACATATATAGGAGGAGCAACAAATTCTTGTCATAAAGGAGGAGTAATATGCATGCCTTGTATTCCATTTAGAGGAGTGTAACTCATGCCATTAAGGAGAGGTGTGCATGCCTTAGTTAAGGAGAGTGTAACTTATGCATTAAAGAGAGCGTAAGAGGAATATTTTATGACATGTCTTTAGTGAGTGTAGGAGGAATATGCCATTCTTTTATGAGTGCATAAAATAGAGTGTAATGTATTATTAAAAGAGATATTTACATAGAGCCATGACAGTCATCAAGGAGAGAGGTGTGAGGTTGTTGAGGAGATGAAGGTGACTTGTAATTCGCTTTTAATAATAATATCATAGTCTCATAAAAGATAATAATAATATCAATAATATTAATAATATTGAGGATTAAGTCAAGATTGAACTATTAGGATTGATTAATGATAAGTTAAGTGATTTTCGTGCAACTATACTTGATTACCAATTTATGCAAGGTGATTTACTATTTTTGGAAAGTCATGCTTGAGAACCTAGACATGACTTTCTATTTTTAGAAATTCACTCTAGGATTGTTAAAAAAGAGGTTTTATTAAGGAAATTCATCCCTGAGCTGTGCATGAGTGGTATTTTTCTTCAAAAGAATAGGGATTCCACACCCCTATTTCATGCATCTCCATGCCTTAGTATATTGAGGACTCCGCGCCTTGATCTACTCTAAAGATACAAGATTCCACACCTTGATCTTTTTAAATATTTAGGACTCTGTGCCTTAAACATTTTATCATAGGTACAAGACTCCACGTCTTTATCTTTCATGGATTTAGGACTCTGTGCCATAATTTCCATGGCTTCTCATCTACTCTGCTTTGGAACTCCACGCTTCACCTTAAGGTACTGATTGTGAGCTCATACCCATCTGATGGTTCGTTGGTATGGCCTTGATCCAAGACCTACACACATCAAAATTTCATAGATCAAGGGAATCAAATAATTTCATAATTAACTTGTTCACATTTTACAAAAGATTGTGCATGACTTCCACAACCATTTTGGTTCTAGAGAAATGACTTCCGCAGCCATTTAAAATTTGAACATCCTTGTTTGAAATAACCACGTTCCATATCACATCTTACTCAATAAACGATTAAGCATATAAAATCATAAAAATCATGTATCATGACTTCCACAATAATTTATAATTTGAGCATCCTTGTTTGCAAATAACCAGGTCCCCTATCACATTCTGCTCAATACAAGATTAAGCATATATAATCATAAAAATCATGTATCATGACTTCCACATTCATTATAATTTGAGCACCCTTGTTTTCAAATAACTAGGTCCCCTTTCACATCCTACTCAATACAAGATTAAGGATATATAATCATAAAAATCATGTATCATTCATAAATCATAATTGTAGGTTTTAACCCTATACAAAAATTATCTGCATACGAATTCTAAGAACAAAAAATAAACAATGCGAGAGCATAACACATAAAACACATATGCACAGAGATTTTCCCCTGGATCCCAAAACCGAGACTTAATTTCTCATTATGTTCCTTTCAATGTTACAATACATATATATACACATGCTGAAGCATCCAATACCATGGACCAAAAACCATCACACCCAAAACCATGTGCGAAAACCATGCACAAAACCATAGGTAGGTCCGCCCACCTAATATAGGGTCTAAAAAAAATTTCACTGGGGCGCTGCCCGTGACCTCGTAGAGGGGGGCTACTCGCCCCTGACGCTGTAGAGGGGGGCTACTCGCCCCTGACCCTGTAGAGGGGGGCTACTCGCCCCCCTCAAACCCCCTGTGACCCCCGTTGCGTAATTGGCACAAACGAAGGGGGGGCTCTGCCCCTTCTCTAACCGCTCAGTTAAGTAGGGTGACTAGTCAGGGAAAGAATATAACACAACCCAACAATAATTAACCATATGTTCCACATATCCATGATCATCCATGGATCTATGTGTCTCAATCCTAAATCACCATCCATTTCATACAACCATGCCCAGGCAAGGATACGAAAAGAGAAAACATCGATAATATGCTCTTAACCAAAACCAATTCTTATACACACAACCATAGTTATTCTCCTAATCACACAACAACTAGGTGACCCAAACTAGGTCTATAGCATATAATCGTGTACATAAATCTGTCATGCATAATATTATATCATTATATCAAAATCATCTTCTCTAAGTGTCATCAAAGCTATCTGTTAGACTTAAACCAAAATGTAAGAGATTTATCAGGTATTTGATAAGCAATAAGTAGGTGAAATAAGAACATAATAAAGTATCACACCTAAGCAACACCCATGAACACCATGATTTAAGGTGGAAACCTAATGCGAGAAAAAACCACTTGCTGTTGTCGTCTCTAACTTCCTTTTAATATAAAGAAAAATCTTTTTACAACCTTGCACTGGTGCAGACTCATACCAATACGCAGACACCCACCTACAGAAGGCTACAACATTCGCTCCTTCTCTAGCTCCTCCTGGAAGGGAGCTCCAACCCCCTGGTTCTTGTAATGGCATAAACTTGTACCAGTACGTAGGCACTAACCTGCAGAAGGCTACATCCTTCACTCATTCTCTAGGTCATATTGGAAGGGAGCTCCAACCCCCTGATATTATTTACCAACTACCAGTAGAAGGAAGCTCCAACTCCCTCAACTCTGGGGACCACGTTTCATAAATTTTCATACTCGATCCACCTGCTACAACACATCATAACTTGTAGGCCATGTTTCATCAAAATTTCAGACTGGACCCACTACCAACACTTAAGCTCAATATCAATAATCAAACTGTAACTCATCACTGTAACACAATCATCAATATCTGACACAACTGAATCAACCAATCACGAAAACCCAATCAATTGAAACTTAATAAAGACTCTACCAATCAATTAGAACAATCCGATCACTGTAACTAGAATATCAAACATCATACTACACATCACATAAACCATATTTTGATACTCCAAATCTTTATTAACCCTCTATCAAAATATATATGCTACTTTTCTTAAGGAAACCTGCGTGTATTCACACTTTTCTGTAGAGCAACCTGCGTAGAAATCTCAAAATACTAAAAAATTGTAATTCTAAATTAGACACAGAGTTGACCAGAGTTATTCTAAAATATTCTGTTAGTTTACAGATTACTCATACAGTTAGCAACAAACATAATCTTTTCAACCAATCAACTTGTAACCAAATTCAACTTTATCATTCAATCAATTCTACTTTAGACATTATCACTCAATCTAGATCAACATGAGGACATCATTGACAGGCAACAGAGAAACAACAACACTGATCAAGTTGATCATCCTTTTATGAAAAAATACCCTTCCTTTATATACGTGACTTCAAAGAAATGAATCCGCGTGTATTCGCAACTTCATCGAGACCAACCCGCATACAAATCTGCAAATTTTGACAGAAACCCTTCCTTTATATACATGACTTCAACGAAATGAACCTGCGTGTATGCGCACCTTCAACGAGACTACCATGCATATAGATCTCCAAATGTTGACCTAAAATTGCGCAGCTCTTCAAAAATTCAGAAAGACCGAGATCATAATATTTAGTGATAAAAGCATGTGTCAGTACTTAGATCTAGTCAATCCATGAGCAGATCATACAATGAAAAGTCATTTTAGGTCTCACGATCCTGATCCATCATTGTATTATTCGGTGCATAATTATTTCAGATTTATTGGATCTTATCCATCATCAAACTCTTAGGTGCATACTTAGTTTAGATCAAGCAAAGCATCAAAAGTCCATAACATGCATATTTGCTTTAGATCTAACTATTCATAAGATTTTTGTCACTTGAACACACTCACACTTTGATCTTCACCACCTTATATAGTTTAACCTTTTTCAATACCATGGGTGAAAACTTTACTAGTGCTAGTGGTAATATTGGACAGGATCAAGTAACTATTTTTGCACTCATTACTATGGGCCAATACCATGGTAAAGGCCCCTAGTATTTAGAATACCATGGAGCAAAAAACTATACGCGACTTTGCTGCACCAAACTTGCGTGTATACTTGACTTGGACTTGACGGACTCGCGTATAGATATTCAAATATTCACCCGTGAATTTTCTTCTTTGTACCTGCGTGTATACGCGACTTGGCCTTGACGAACTTGCATATAGATCTTCAAATATTCACCTTTATTAAACTTCTAGTTCTGATCTGTAAACCTTTATCACATCATTCTATTATTCTATTCCATCACTCTATCACCTATGAAATGTCCTATGGATTCATCTAGTTACCATATACTTGTTATGTTACAAGTGAGTTGCCATCAAGGACAACACATGCATCATAATGCAAACTCCACCTTATATGTTGCAGTTCATCACAACAACATTTTATATGTTGGCACTTGAATTGCATGCAGTACCATTATTCCACTTTTTGACTTGGCATTTTGAGGATCAGTTATGTGACATCAGTGACCAGTTATCTCCTTCAACATCATTGATCAGTTCTTTAATATGTGATATTGTGACATGGCCTTGATATGTCCTTTTGCGGCTATGATCACATGATCCACTATGTATTTATCGGTTTCCTTTGTACTTGTTTACATATTGGATCTGCTCTACAATTGATATGTGGACATGCTTTACTATCTCTGAGCATGGGTATGCTTGCCTCAGACATGATATTTCTTTTTGATCTCTTCCACTGGTTTGGAATGCTAGAATATGGTGATATCCTTCCAAGTCCTCACATGATTCTTTTGATACACTTAATACATATTGGCCATCATGTACCCTTTCTGACCTCATGTATTTGGGGGCATCTGTTATAGCATCATTTATCACCCTTGTATACTTGATGCTCCGAGTCTTGGCCTTGGGCAACCCATTTCCTTCATACTTGGTCCTTTTAATAAAAAACATTATTTTAAATTCCATAAACGATTCGATCCTTCAAAAAGCACGTACACACATGGGTACATCTATACCCAACCCACATATATAATTTTAAATGAAAAAATATAAAATCCCTATTTTATGGGCGGGGTTTATGGGTTACATCGGAAGCCCACCTATGGGAACCTGTGGCCTAACTGTATCCCAACTAAAACAACTATTTTGAAGTGGTATAAATACACCTCATGGTAAGGAATAAGTGTGGAGAAAGATAGGACATGGATATTATCTCTAATTGGTCCTTGAACAATTCTGATTTATCCCTATGGCTCCTACATTCCCAGGTATAAGAAACCCTTGTTTCCTCATAGAGATGCCCATCTCCTTTATATGGCATATATGTGTATGCATTTGAAATAGGATTGTTGAGGCTTGGGTTGGATGGATCTGGAGGAAGGTTTCTCTTGGAGTTGTGCTCGAATCAGGTTGTATTCTTCCATATTTCTTTGCAAACATTAATAAAGAAGCATTGTCATGTTCCTGATAGTTATGATCTTTATGATTTAACTCATGTTATCATATAATTATGTATGATCTCATGTTTTATATCCATATGCTTATATGATCTAACATTCATATCTTGAACATGCTTTGAACTACTGTTAGTATATATGCTTTTTTGGAATGTGTTGTAGGTTTTGAAACATTAGAGGAAGCATAGGGTTTGAACCCCGCAGTAACATCTTCAAATGTACGACCTACAAGTACTCTCTCTTCATCCCACTTTAGTAGTTTAAGCATTAGGACTACTTGCTTGCTTTCTTCTTGTTGGTGTATTCCTTTCGATCTGTTGGGGTTTCCAACCCAGACCCTAGGGTGTTTTATCCTGTAACAATTGCAATACTAATGAATGTGATTTGATTGGTAGATAATCCCGAGATATCTTTAGCTGATATTGATTTAAAAGACAATATTAAGCTTGTGATTAATTCCTTCATGAGAGGGAGGATGAATAAGGTATCGTTTTTATGATATGTATATTTTTTATATGATATTTGATTTTCTTGTGACATGATGATTAAGCTAGTACCAAATATGAGAACAATGACATGTTTCTGATCTACAGAGAGAATAACTAGTTGAGAACATTGAGCCAATCTCTTCCCCCCCATCTGAGCTCCAAGGGTGAGGAATGGAGCATTGAGGGCTCCTGGGGTTGAGGGAACCCTAGAAAATAGGTTTGCATGATCCCTACTCATGCAGTAGGTTGGGTATCTCCCCTATTATTACCCAGAGGGTGTGTGTGATCCTTGCTTGTTTTGACAAGTTAGGTATCTCCCCCTATCTTTGTCTTTGTAGAGTATACCCCAACTGGCATTATACCCACAATCTGGGCTTGTTGGGATTGTCCCTCCCTGTCTGGATAACATGTTAAGGAGGATTGGGGGTGTGTGATCCTTACCTCTGGTATGTCGAATATCTAACCTAAGCTCAGATTATGATTCACATGTTCTACCACATGAATATTGAGTGTCATTGTTGGGAATATCAGTGGGAAATAGGATGGGTTTAGATGTGCTCCCCCACATTACCTATTGCTCAATATGTGGTTGGAGATGTTTTTCTCCCCCATGAGGTTCCAACATGATGTGGTTTTTGGTTGATATGTGCTTCCTGATGTTGTTCTAGAATTACATAGGCTCTCCGATGTTGATGCGGGTCATAGAGTTGGCTCCTCGCTATTGTTTCCCAAGTGGTAGCATTGGGGTCCACACCGGTAGTGATTCTAGGTGGTAGCAGTGGCTCCTTGATGAATAGAGGGTGGTAGCTTAAGCTCCCCTCCGATATCAAATTATTCTTCTTTTAGATTCGAGAGTGTTCAACATATGAGTAGGGAAAATCAAGAGATAAGCAGGAATAAACAAGAGATGAGAACAACTGAGCAGTGATCGAAATTGATGACAAGATACTTGAGATTGGATATGATTCGATGATAGGATTCCTACGATGACTACATGATGTAGTTGGAATTTATCCCTAACTAAAAGGGAGTGCTAATTTAGAATCTCAGTCATAAATTCCAACCATGGCAAAAGATTCCTCTTTTTGATAGGACCAATTTTGACTATTGAAACACTCAATTTGGACAAGGGAAAGTATATTTTTGAATTAAATCCCACATGTGCACATTTGATTAGGTCAGCCTTGTTATCACTCCAGGAAACTCTCCTAGATTGCAGCTCAGAGATGCCTGGTAACATATAATCTTCAATATTGTTCTCTGAACTATTGGAATGGATGATGGTTTGGATCAAGTTAGATAACCATTTCAGCTCTATTCTCACTCAAGACATGCATGAATGCCCTCAACAATACAAGGCTTTAGACCACTAATGCTCAATACTTTATAGATTCAATGGATAGATGGAGAATACTGACTGTACCAACAAATGCATACATAAACACATATGAATGGCCAGCTACAGGAAGTAAATGAAACTTGCAAATATAATTTATCAATGCAGAGATAAGATAACAGTTATCTGGAATTAGACACAGTAGAAAAACATGAATAACCTATTCAAGTGCAAGCATAGAACCGCAGAGAAAATGGGAATTGAACATGTAACAGCAAAAGAAGCTTATATTGTTGGAATGAAGATGAGAAGCTAGAGGACTAGAGTCTCCATAGTCTCCAAAAGTTGAACCCTTCATACATTTAGCTTTTAGCATTTTATAAGCCTTTTACAATGCTCCTGAGCTCTCAAAGGCTTGGAGTCTTAATCTATCCTCTCTGTCCCTTTAACTGTTTGATGCCCTGGCTAGGCAAGCGTGGGCTTGGAGGATTCTTCTTTTGACAGTAGAGTAACTGCATTCTATTGGTTTGTTGTGCTGTCTGGGAGCTCTCTCCTACTAGAGATGCCCCATAATAACTTATGTTGTTTTGGGATGAGCTACGCTATCTGCTCCATGATCGTTTGTTGGCCTCCGCCTCCCGGCAGTTATTTCCCGGCCTCTATTATGTGATAGAATGGGTCTTTGGGCCTCCGTTATCTTTTAAATATGAACAATCACTATTTTTTGTTTTAAATAGAAAATGACGCAATTGTGAGAAATCCCGCGGCCCATCTCTGTTCTTCTGGACTTCAAAAGTCCTTATATATGGCCTATTCATCTATCGGGTCCGCCCTTAGGGTCGCTGTTGCATGTCGCAGATGACCTGTTCTTGTGTTCCCTTTGTATTTTGGAATGTGTTAAAAAACACTAGAAACCATGAAAAATCAACCTTAGCAGACCTGAAAATATTATAAATTTTCATTCCCGAACCCTTTCAGGTCCGGGACCTATCGCATTGTCGCTGCCCCTTGGTTCCCTTTGTATTTCGTTAAATAACGAAATACATGAAAATGCATTGAAAATGGCTTTCCCGCGGACCTCAAATATTATATATTTCCCTTCCCGAACCCTTTCGGGTCTGGGTCTTATCGCATATCGCAAATCCAAGCTTCCCTTTGTATTTTATAAATACATAAAAAAATTGTGAAAAATGCATTGAAACTGGACTTTCTGTGGACCTCAAATATTATCAAATAATATTTAGAATACCGTCGGGTCCGCATCATCACATCGCGCATATGCCTGTATAAAGGCCCCGCTCCTTCACAATGTTCTGACGTGATATTGCGATGCGACTTGTCGCAATCGCATATTGCCCAAGCCAGAGGTCTTTCCATATAAAATGGAATATGTCCTTGCCAATTGCGATCCACCGATATCGAAGATTGTGATATCGCATCGACTCGGTTCTTCCACCAATCTTTAAGTCGTCCTCTGTGCTAGGGCAATTGCAATTTTCTGCTTAGATCTGGGTCATTGATCGGCCAGATCTAACAGCTGCTGTGCATCTCTTTGTGTAAGCCTGCGATAATGGTTTTTCACTGTTTTTCTCTGGTTTTTGCCTCCCGATAGTGCTTTTCCGCCCTTCCAAGGGCTCTTGGCATGCGACTATTGGGATTTTTGAATGATCCTTAGGTAAACTTTGAAGACTTTGGGAGTTTTAAAAAGCATATTTGGATCCATTTTTGGGCCAAATTCCAACAAGGCTAATACTGGCTCCTTCTGGGGATGAAATCCTCACTGTGAGGTTTCAAGAATCACAGAACAATGCCTTTCCTGTAAAAACAAAATCAAACCTTCCTCCTAGTGTTCCATAGGGAATGGAGTCTATTTTGCAATGAAATAAAAAACTTGAAAAAACATATTTACAATACCAAGGCTTTAAAGCCTTAAATGAAATATAGTTTCAAGAACCTCCCATTGACTGGGCTACCAAAAGCATCTCCACCTTCCAGACCGTGCAGAATAAATGTATTGTTCTACTGAATTTGAGCGATGACAAATGGACCTGTCCATAAGGAGTAAAACTTACCATGATTACCTTTCTTTTCCTTAAATGCATCCCATTTTAGAACCCTGTCACCAACTTGGAAATTGTCCACTTTTGCCTTCCTGTTAAAGGTTTCTTTGATTTTCTTCTGATGAGCTTTTGACTTCTCAACCAGCTGCTCTCTGATCTGTTGTAGTTCAACCAGGTTATTCATTCTTCTTACCATGTCATTCTCTTCATGTTGTTCTTCTTGCAAGAATTTAGCCATAGGGAGAATCAACTAGATAGGGAAAACAACATCAGTGCCATAAACCAGCTTAAATGGAGAATTACCTATGGACTTTTTGATGGTAACTCTGTCAGCCCACAGTGCAAATTTGAACTTGGAATCCCAGCTCTTTTTGTTTTCCTCTTATAGTTTTTTGATTACCCTTAACAGACTCTTGTTAGATGATTCTACCAGGCCATTGCCTTGAGGATAATATGAGGTATAATGCACCAATTGAATGCCCATGGATTCAGTCATGTCCACCAATTCTTTTTCCTTGAAAGATGTTGCATTATCAATGACTAGTTTGGTTGGGCAACCAAATCTAGTGAAAATATTCTCATTCAAGAACTTTATGACAACTTGATGATTGGCATTCTTAGTGGGTATAGCCTCAATCCACTTGGTGAAATAATCAGTGGCCACCAAGAACCATTTGTGTTGGCCACTAGAATGTGGGTTTATCTAACCTATAAAGTCCAAGCCCCGTTGCTAGAAGGGACCCTTGACATGTACTGGCTTCAAGGGTAGAGATTTTAGCTGCTGTCTTCTTGCAAACCTCTGACACTTGTCACAATATTTCACAAAAGAAAACACATCAGAGAATAGAGTAGGCCAATAATACCCAACCCTCAGGATTTTGTGGGCTGTGGTTTTCCAATAATGATGCCCTCCATAGATGCTAGAATGGAACTGGTGTATGACTTCCACATATTGTTCTTTATCTAGACATCTCAAGAGGATTCCTGATGGGTCTTTCCAATAAAGTAGATTTTTATTAATGCAGAATTTGGCTGATCTAAGTTTAATGGCCCAGGATTGACTTGAGTTAAGCCCTGGAGGGACTTATATCTTATGAAAAAAATGAACTATGCTGGAATACCATTCACAGGTGGCTATATTTTCAGCCAAAGATTGATTCTTCTTTTGCTCTTCTATTGCTTCCTATGTCTACTCATCATTTGAATTTGGACCCATGCAATTTATGTCTAACAAATTGCAATTTTCCTTTGCCATAATTTTAGCCAAGCCCTAGCCTTTGAAAAGCTTAGTGGTCTTCACCTCTATGTTGAACTCTATGAATTTTTCAATCCATTTAGCTATCTTTCCATCAATATCTGGCTGAGTTAAGACATCTTTTACTGAGGCTGAAGGTACATATGCAACCATTTTGGAATGCAGAATATAAATTCTGAATGCCTTTAAAGATTTTATGAGAGCATAAACTTGTTTTTCAATAAGGTCATACCTCAGTTCAGCATCCCTTAGAGTTTTCTTGAAAAAGGCCACAGGGTGTTCTATGCCTTCATCATTTTTTTGCAACTGAACTGCTACAAGTGTATCATAAGAGGCAAAAGAGAAGATATAAAACTCCTTAGTGTAATCTGGGTTGATTAGAGTGGGAGCTTCCATGATAGCTTATTTGATGGCTTCAAAAGAGCTTCTTGCAGCATCTGTCCATTTTATTTCTGATCCTTTCTTCAGCATGGAAGTGGTGTGCTTTACTAGCTCTGCAAAGTTTGGAATGAACCTCCTTACAAAGTTAATCTTACCCAGGAAGGATTGAATGTCCCTTTTTGACCTTGGGATGGACAATGTATGAATTTCTTGAACTCTTGTTGGATCAATCTTCACACCTTCAGTGGAAACAATATGTCCCAGAAGTTTGCCTTCTTTTAGAGAAAACTGTGACTTCTTTGGATTGACCGAAATTCCAAACTGTCTGCACTTTAGGAAGACCTTCTTCAAATGCTGTAAATGGTCCTTGTGACTGCTGGAGAAGACTGTTATGTCATCAAGGTAAATAAGGACAAACTTGTCCTTCTCTCCCACAAAGGCTATGTCCATGGCCCTCTAAAAAGTAGCCCCAACATTCGTTAGTCCAAAAGGCATATTGGAGTACGTGAGAGTGCCCCAAGGAGTAGTGAAGGCGGTCTTATCCTGATCTTCTAGACATACAAAAATTTGATTGTAACCTGAAAATCCATCTAAGAAAGACATGATTCTAACCCCTGAAACTTTTTGCAACAAGTGTTCCATCTTAGGCAGGGGTAGTTATCTTTTTTATAGCATTTGTTCAGATTTCTGAAGTCAACACAAAGCCTGATTTCTCCATTTTTCTTTCTTACTACCACAAGGTTAGCTATCCACTTTGAATACCTTAGGGGAACTATGATTTTGGCATCCAATAGCTTCTTGATTTGTTTCTCAATCAAAGGCAATAAGAGAGGGCTGATAGGTCTTAATTTTTGCTTAAAAGGGATGGTGTTCTTTTCCAGTGGAATCTTATGCTAAATGGTGTTTGTGTCATAGGTTTTAAGATCATTATATTCCCAGGCAAAAATATCAGTGAATTTCTTCATGAGGGTGCAATACTCGGAATTCTGGGTAGAAGACAAATGAGTGGACAGATTTATGTATTTCGGATGGGCTGGGCTCCCTATATTATGTTTACGAACAATAGACTCATTTTCTTTTTTGGCAGGCTTATAAGGCACATCGTTATGATCAAACAACTTCTCTAGAGGCACCAATCCCTTGGGTATATGGTTACTAGGCAGCTGGACAATGCTTCCTCGACCGATCTCATCCTTTAGCTTGGACTGGCTGCATTCTTCCATGGTTTCATTTTCTTGGTTGATGTGCGTTTCAGAAAATTCCTCAATGACTTGTAGAAACCTATTAATTTCATCATTGTCTTCAAAAACTTTCCAGTATTTGACATTTTCAGGCAGAGACGGTCTATATTTCACCTGAACTTCATATGTCAATTTAGGAGGCAAAGGAGGAATAAACGTGCTAGCAGACACAACAAGGGAGTCGGCAAGCTGGTTCTTCATTCTTGGAATGTAAGAAATGCTGAAATTATTAAAAGAATCCTTGAGCCTCCATACCTCATCTCTGTATGCTTTCAGCCTTGGATGCTTTGCTTGGAAAGTTTTATTGACCTGCTGAATGATGAGGTCTGCATCTCCAAACACTTTCAGGCCTTTGATGCCCATTTCTTTAGCAACGCTTAAGCCCAAAATCAAAGCTTCGTACTCTGCTATGTTATTTGTGACCTGAAAGGTTAATTTGAAAGATAAATGAATGTATTCTTGTGTGGGGGACACAAGGACTACACCTGCCCCTACAACTTCCTTAGAGTAAGCCCCATCAAATAACATGTCCCAAATCTGTGGGCCTTCTTCCTCAGCGATCTGGAAAACTGGTTTTTTAAGCTACGTGGAGGCCAACTAGGATTCTTCAATATGAAGAATACAGGCTCCAAAATCAGTGTCAATAGCATAGATGGGATGATTAGTGGGATTCCTTTCATCACTGATGATATAAGCCAACTAAGCTTCTCTGTATAGTCTCCTGCTCTCACCTCCGAAAATTCGGACAGTGGCGTAGGACAGATCATTTTGTAATGATCCACCTAATCTCTTGATCAAACCTCTAGAAAGTAACATGCCAAAGTTGGGGGGTACATCTGCTACCACAATATCCATCATCATGCTCTTCATGGGTAGTTGAGACAAAGTGATTGGTAGGTCCTTGATTAATCCCATGCATTTCACTTTTCTAGAGTCAAAAGCAAACAGGTCATGATAAGGCTTGGTAATGTCAAGACCCGGCTCATCCATGACAGCCTTGGGCATTAGATTATGGCTGGCTCTAGTGTCCAAAAGGCAGTTGTGAAGGATTATATCATGAATAGTCAGAGAGACATAGAACGATGTGGAGATGTCTTCACAATTTTCAATCACTGGGCTAAGAATAAAAGTTGGCTTGTCGTCTTGCAGATTTACATAGTCAGTGGAGGCTTGGATGGCTTTAGGCTCAAGGTCCTCAAGGATGGATCTTTTGAAGGACTCATTCTTCACTAGTTCAATTAGAGGCATAGGTATTCTTAGTTTTTGAATTTCTAATTGAAAACTGAAAGGAGAAGGAGACTTGTCAAGGCCTCTTACCTTGTGAGTTGGAGCTTTGAGGATGATGGGATCAACTACTGGTCGCTTCTAGATTTTATCTTGTTGTACTGCATTACAAGGACAACAACTCTTTGAACAAGAGTTTCCTTGGCATTATTCATCTTCAACCTCAGATTATATCTGTGCTGATCTTCAGTTTGCAGAACAGCTTCACCATCCCATTCTTGGTTAATTTGGTCATTGAATAATGACTTTTCATAGGCATCTGAGGTAAAAAAGGAGGCATTGCCTTTGTCTTCCAGACAATGGATCTCATCATCTTCTTCAAACTACTCTTCTTCCATGACTACATTCTGGAAAGGGGTCTTCACCCTTTGGTCTCTATTGGCATCTTTGCTTCTTTGCAAAATCTGCAACTGCTCATTATTTCTTCTATATGGATTTGGATTTCTAGGAGAAAAGGTATTAGGAACCCTTCCTTTCCTAGGGTGCTTCTCAACCTTTAATTTGGAGATTTCGGAGGCTAATGACTCTATCATTTTGGTCATTTTATCTATCTTGGGATCTGAAGATGATGAAGATTCACCCCTCTGTCTTCTTCTATCAACATTTTCCTTGAGCTTGTCTAACGATATGATGTTTGATTCTACTTCCAAGGCTGCATCTTGCATATCAGCCAAAGTAGCACATCGCCTTTCCCTCAACAGTAGGCAGAAGTCAAAATCAAAAGCACTGGAATAGGTGAGTTTAGCAGAGGTAGTGGTGGGATTTACATCAGCTGGTATCTTGTTGTACATGTGGTTAACCTCTTATTAAAGTCAGATAGTAACTCACCATTTTCCCTCTTTAAGTTCCCAAACTCAGTGTGGTAGTAGAGGAGATACTTCTTATCCCCCCAATGTTTTAGGAATGCATCATCTAAAGCCTCAATATCTACTATAGATGTTTGGGTCAGTTCTCTGAACCATTTTCTAGCCTCTCCATCTAGGCTTTGGACAAAGACTCTCATCCAGAAAACATCTTCACTAATGTCCAGGTTATTAGCATAGCTATAGAATGACTTAAGATGTTCCTCAGTTGTAACACCTTCAGTCCCAGTGAACTTAGGCCTATATTTCTGATATTCTCCAGTAGGCATGGCATTCAAAGGAGTGGGTAGTACTAGAGGTCCATACCTAGCAGCTATGATTCTTTCCATTTTCGTGGGTGCTTGTGGACCTGCCATAGTTTTGGTGGGTATAAGAGTATTGGCAGTCTGAATGATAGAGGGTTGAGGAGTGACTGATAAGACTAAAGGAGTATGATGGATAGGAGGTGAGGTTTCCTTTGGGCTTACAACAAAAGGAGAACCTAAAGAATAAGGAGCTTTATGAATCTCTGAGAGTTTTTCTTCACTGCTAGTATTAGATGCTATACTCTCAACATGTATTTGTTTTATTGCAGGATTTTCTTGAAGAGATATAGAATATTGTTTAGGTTTACCTGAACTTGATGCTCCTTTCTACAATGCCTTTCTTTCTTTGATGATTTTTTTAGGGCCAGGTACTGGGTCAGCTTGTGGCTTATGAGGATTTCTCAGAGTAAGCCTCACAAATTGAGCCAGAACTATGAAGTGGAGTCGCTAAAAGGTTCTTCCTTCAGTAGAGTCGCCAGATAAATGATTACAACTGAAAAAGTGCCTAGACTTTGTCTATCATCAAAGCTGGATCTGTGTCGTCTCCCAGGGAAGTTGAGCTTTAGTTTCCTCTCCCCGACAACGGCGCCAATTATGTTATCACTCTAGGAAACTCTCCTAGGTTGTAGCTCGGAGATGCCTGGTAACATATAATCTTCAATATTGTTCTCTGAACTATTGGAATGGATGATGGTTTGGATCAAGTCAGATAACCATTTCAGCTCTATTCTCACTCAAGACATGCATGAACACCCTCAAAAATACAAGGTTTTAGACCACTAATGCTCAATAGTTTATAGATTCAATGGATAGATGGAGAATACTGACTGTACCAGCAGATGCATACATAAACACATATGAATGGCCAGCTATAGGAAGTAAATGAAACTTGCAAATTTAATTTATCAATGCATAGATAAGATGACAGTTATCTTGCATTAGACACAACAGAAAAACACGAATAACCTATTCAAGTGCAAGCATAGAACAGCAGAGAAAATGGGAATTGAACATGTAATAGCAAAAGAAGCTTATATTGTTGGAATGAAGATGAGAAGCTAGAGGAGTAGAGTCTCCACAGTCTCCAAAAGTTGAACCCTTCATACATTTATCTTTCAGCCTTTTATAGGCCTTTTACAATGCTCTTGGGCTCTCAAAGGCTCAGAGTCTTAAGCTATCCTCTTTGTCCCTTTAACTGTTTGATGCCCTGACTAGGAAAGTGTGGGCTTGGAGGATTCTTCTTTTGACAGCAGAGTAACTGCATTCTGTTGGTTTGTTGCATTGTCTAGGATCTCTCTTGTGCCAAAGACGCCCTACAATCACTTCTATTGTTTTGGGATGAGTTGTGCTATCTGCTCCATGATCGTTTGTTGGCCTTTATCTCTCGGCAATTATTTCCCAGCCTATGTTATGTGATAGAATGGGTCTTCGGGCCTCTGTTATCTTTTAAATATGAACAATGATTGTTTTCTGTTTTAAACAAAAAATGCTGCAACTTTGAGAAATCCTACCCATCTCTGTTCTTCCAGGTTCAAAAGTCCTTAGATATGGCCTATTCATCTATCGGGTCCGCCCTTAGGGTTGCTATCACATGTCGCAGATGGCCTGTTCCTGTGTTCCCTTTGTATTCTGGAATGTGTTAAAAAACACCAGAAACCATGAAAAATCGGCCTTGGCGGACCTGAAAATATTATAAATTTTCATTCCCGAACCCTTTCGGGTCCAAGACCTATCGCATCGTCGCTACACCTTGGTTCCCTTTGTATTTCATTAAATAACAAAATACACGAAAATGCATTGAAAATGGATTTCCCGCGGACCTCAAATATTATATATTTCCCTTCTTGGACCCTTTCGGGTCCGGATCTTATCGCATATTGCAAATCCAAGCTTCCATTTGTATTTTATAAATACGTAAAAAAACTGCGAAAATGCATTGAAACTAGACTTTCTGTGGACCTCAAATATTATCAAATAATATTTAAAATACCATTGGGTCCACATCATCACATCACGCATATGCCTATATAAAGGCCATGCTCCTTCTCAGTGTTCTGACATGATATTGCGATGCGACTTGTCGTAATCGCATATCACCCAATCTAGAGGTATTTCCATATAACACAGCGTATGTCCTCACCGATTGCGATTTTCCAATATTGGAGATTGTTACGGGAAAATTTAGTGTCTTTTCAAATGACTAAGCCCTAAACCTAGTAGCAAGTCTAGAACAACAGTTAAATTAATTCCATTACTTTTCCTATAGCTAACAGATAAAAGAAAGAGGAGCAAAAGAACCAACCTATGTCTCTCGCTCGATCCCTCTTCCCTTTGACCGCTTTTGCCACTCCCTTCTATACTTAACTCACTTGAAAGGTACCTGCACACAAGCTGAGACAGAAAACCATCAAAGCATACATATCGATCTGTTAACTAAACATATTATAGAATCGAAAGTACAATATACATCACATAACACATGAATGGGAAAAAGCATAGAACTCTTTATTCATAGAAGGAAAGATTACAACCCATGTAGATGCATGTCTAATTCAGTGTCATCCTTCTAGCTTCAAACCCTTCTCTCCTCATGAAACAACAATTTGACATGATAACATTACTCTCTCTACTAATCTCTTTCCAACAGCATTTCCTTAGCTCAAGAAGTTTCAACCTTAGACCAGCCTTGAATGCCTAGTCCTTTTATAGCTGAATGGAGGAGGTTAAGCCATTAATGGCCCTCATGAATGCTTTGCCATAATTGGGAAGTGGTTCCATGGAGGAAGGGATAATGGATCAAGGTTCATTCATCTCCTTCCTCATCCAAAAGCGAGCCCAATCCTTCTAGAAACCTTTAGAAGCATCCATTGGATGAGGAATCCAATGGATTCATTTGAAAAATTCGATGGATCTCGCTCATCGCAGGTGATACAAAGGCCAGGTGCTATGCATAGCACCCAGATAGTGTAGTGCCTACCATTCATTGCAGCTAGATAGAAGGCCACTTGCAATGATCTCCTTAGGGACATTTTTTGGATGAATGGTGTCATGAAACTCTTGGGAGGCAAGCATGATGTAGGTTAACTTCATTAGGGAATGAAAACAATTGAATTAGGGGTTGATGGACCATAATATCATTGATCTGGAAGTTGGGGTTGATGTGCCCAAATTTTCCTGTAACAGTTTCCCCCTAAAGCATGAAGCCGAAAATAACGATGTCGAGTGAGATGCTTTACCACTTGGAGAGAATATTTCGAAATGGAAGGTGACCTGCATCAGTTACAATACAAATATCATGATACTTTGATTTTTTCTCACAATTTAGCTGAGGGAAGGCATACCCATGCTCAGCTTTATAAAATTTCATTACATGTACAAATATAGTCATCTACAGATGTAGACCCATGAATGGATGACCATGAATGTAAGGCCATTGTAAATTTGATATAGTACTCCTGAAAATCTATCGCAGCCCGGATGGATGAAACTAGATTAGGGGTGTTCAATCTCGTTCAATCTTTCACTCAATGTACAAGTCTAACCATGTGAATAGATGTTCTGAAGTCGAACATGGAGAGACATCGTCTGATTACCATCCATTGATGTAAGCTGTTAACAAACGCGAGAGAAATCACTGATAATGATAATGAACCTCAAGGTACTGTAGTACATTTCGCATGGTGTGAATAAATGATTTGATGTCGAACACCATACGAAGTCTTTCGGTCGAAGGCCATTGATGTCAACCTATCACCGGAAGCGAGAAACCTGCCATTGATGTATGCAAGCCTCAAGGTACTGAAGGGGTGTTTCTAAGTCAACTTCTTGGATGATGTGCTGATGTTGACAAGAAGCGACTCATCGCAGGTGGGCCTTGATGTATCCCACATCAACGATGCGAAACGAGGTAAATGATTTTGGAGATGAAACATTGACTGACACAAG
Organism: Pinus tabuliformis; assembly: GCA_031772625.1. Lineage (NCBI taxonomy): Eukaryota > Viridiplantae > Streptophyta > Pinopsida > Pinales > Pinaceae > Pinus > Pinus tabuliformis. The sequence continues at coordinate 1,276,671,380 of CM062819.1, forward strand.
GTTCAGGAATGGCGGGCATGAAAATGAAGGTTTACTATATTGTAAAGGATGAAGTTTTGAACTGAATGACTTCTCTTGAACATATCAGTGACACTGAGGTGAATTGGTAGCATTGACCCAAAACAAAGTGATGGATGGTATGATAGACCAACGGTGTGATAACCATCAAGCTGAATGACCCAACCCACATAGTCATGGTGATGAGGTGAAAGTGTCATGTTCAAGAGCGACCTGCTACCATAAAGTGTTCCCAGCTTTTTCCATTTTCCCCAGTCATTTCTGACCAGTACCTCTTTATTTTTAATCAAGCTTGAGGAGGATAACATATGCTTGTTGTATAATTCCACCCTTTGGGTGAATCCATCACTATTTAATGTTTTAACGAGTCTAGTGAAGGTGAAACTTGGTCTTGTCTAGATGTACAAGTTTGTCGCTATTAAATGTTTTTAACGAGTTTAAAGACAAAGATAACTCGATCCTTTTCATGTTTAGAGAGTTTGAAAAGGGACAAAAAGAAAACTCCAAAAGTTATTTTTCATACATTTGTCTCTCAAGCCCGAAAAAGCATAAAACAATATAAGAGAGAACCTATTGATCATGTTTGACCAATGAGTACCTTTTTCATAGTTAATATATCTCAACACGAAGAAGGGGTAAAACTATACTGAGTAGATATCGATTCTAATCCATTAACGAGCTAGAAATGACAAGTGCTCGGCAATCTTTTCATGTTTAGAGAGTTAGAAAAGAGCTTAAAGAGGACTCGATTTTGAGGAACGAGTGGTGTCTAAGGTAGCAACTGGTTCCGCTAATGTTGGAACTTCTCAAAACATGTTGGTTGATGTGAAGAGGTTAGCTAATAAGACCACTCATTGCAACTATTCCTCAAAAAAGTTAAAACAACCAAGTGAAAGCGTATGATTGGCCGAAGGGATGGTGGCGATGGAATGAAAACAACCAAGGCTCATTTGAAAAAAGAGGCTGATAGAATGGAAATCATGAGGGTTAAACTGGAAATGGATTCATTTTTAGACAAGATTCAACCATAGGGAATTGTGCTTAGATTCAGTTTCATGTTTACACAAGATTGAAACGAAAAATTATGCTTGGATTCAGTTTCATTTTTACACAAGCTTAAAATGAAAAACTATGCTTGAATTGGTTTGCATGCCCCTAGCATAATGAAAGGGAGAGTCTCCTGTAACCAGATGGAAGTCGCTGTGGTGAAGCAGGACGGTTATCTAACACCTTTTTGGCTTCGTTCAGATAGACAAAGGTGAATGGGGTGATTCCCTTCACATAACCTACAGGGAAACTTATCTTTATCACTAGGTGCATGCCCCCCAAGCTTCATTACATTCACCTAAGTAGACTACTCGTGGCCATCAGGTGGATGGAATGAAGGCTCTTTTACAAGATCAAGTGAAAGAATCGACTGGGATTTTACAAGATCTAATCAAAGAATCGACTTGGAACTTTGCTCCAAGGGACCTTGTTTCATTTTTTAAAGAGCTTGACACAAGACAAGGAACTCTGCTCAGATTCCTTATTTCATTTTTTAGCAAGCTTGACACAAGACAAGGAACTATGCTCATATGAGTTGTTTCATTTTTTAATGAGGTTGACACAGTAAAAGAACTATCCTCATGGTCCTATTTCATTTTTTAACGAGGTTGACACAGTAAAATAACTATCCTTATATCCTTGGTTTCATTTTTTAACGAGGTTGACACAAGACAATGAACTATCCTCGGAGACTCTTGTTTCATTTTTTAACGAGGTTGACACAAGACAACGAACTATCCTAGGACCTTTGTTTCATTTTTTAACGAGTTTGACACAAGACTAGGAACTCTCCTCATGAACCTGTTTCATTTTTTAATGAGGTTGACACAGTAAAAGAACTATCCTCGGACCCTTGTTTCATTTTTTAACAAGGTTGACACAAGACTAGGAACTCTCCTCATGGAAACAACAATTTGACATGATAACATTACTCTCTCTACTAATCTCTTTCCAACAACATTTCCTTAGCTCAAGAAGTTTCAACCTTAGACCAGCCTTGAATGTCTGGTCCTTTTATAGCTGAATGGAGGAGGTTAATCCATGAATGGCCCTCATGAATGCTTTGCCATAATTGGGAAGTGATTCCATGGAGGAAGGGATAATGGATCAAGGCTCATTCATCTCCTTCCTCATCCAAAAGTGAGCCCAATCCTTCTAGAAACCTTTAGAAGCATCCATTGGATGAGGAATCCAATGGATTCATTTGAAAAATTCGATGGATCTCGCTCATCATAGGTGATACAAAGGCCAGGTGCTATGCATAGCACCCAGACAGTGTAGTGCCTGCCATTCATTGCAGCCAGATAGAAGGCCACATGCGATGATCTCCTTAGGGACATTTTTTGGATGAATGGTGTCATGAAACTCTTGGGAGGCAAGCATGATGTAGGTTAACTTCATTAGGGAATGAAAACAACTAAATTAGGGGTTGATGGAGCCTAATATCATTGAATTGGAAGTCAGGGTTGATGTGCTTATTTTATGGGTTCTAGAAGGTTGTTTTTTACAGGAAAAGAGGATGGTCGTACTATTGAAGAATACCAAAAATATAAAAGGTCACAGTGCACAAGATCTTGGAGATATGGACCAGGGAATGAATTCAAATATGAGGCTGCCACATGGTACTCACTTAACCTTGACAAGATACAACCATTTTCCGATGAAGAAGTTGAAACAATCCTCTTGGAAAAACGGTCTCAGCCTAAAAAGAAGGATAATGAGAGCCATAAAGTGTTATATTTTGTTGATATCTTCGTCTTACAAGTTCATGGATGTATTCACAAGGAGAAGGTCATTATTTATATTAACCCTAGTTGCAGGCATAATCTCTCCAATCTCAAATTGGCTAAACGATTGCAAGTTCTAACACAACAAATTGACAACACATAGATTGATGGTATGAAAATTCAAATATTTAAGGACTTAAAGGTTACTATGGATAAATATGTATTACATTATGACTTTTATTCTTTATATATGGAGGGGCAGGATGTTTTTTTGGGATATCCTTGGACATAATCAGTTCGTACAATCAATGTGAATGTACAAAAGAAGTTTCTCAAGCTATGATACAAAAATAAGAAAATTACATTGCAGGATATTTCCATTAGTAAATTGGTAGAGATAAAGGAGGCATAACAAGAAATATCTACCAACACTAAGACATCATATGATGATTTCTTGGTGCAAGAAATAATGGAAGACAAGCTAACGCCCCAAAAAGAACCAGACACCACTCAGGCACCATCAGTTGAGGAATTGAAGAAGGAAACCCCATCGGTTAAGGCTTCGACATATGACCACCCACATCACCCAACAAGAATAAAATCAAGAAGTCAACAACCATCAAGATAATGTAGGAATAACAATAAGGATGGAGGCATCTGGAAGACACATAGAGAGGCAAGGTGATCTACCCAGAACACATCTACACATGGGAACCACATGAACTAAATTACATATCAAGCAAGCACACCAATTGATGAATAGAATGTTCACCTCTATCTTGGATGGATGGACACATGTGCATGGTACTAGTGGACTACTCTTTTGAGTAGATCTTCTTATTTTTTTTCTTCCCATGTTTTTTTGATGAAACATGCTTTAAGGGTGGTGGAATGTAGTATACGTAGGGGTGGATAATATGGGGTACCTAAGGGTGTACCCAACGAAACAATGAGATGAAAAAGGGGGTAATAATTAGTTAGTTTAATAAATAAATCCTGTAAGTGGTTATCCACACTAATGATGATTTTAAGTGGTAACCTCATTATAAAAAGGGACCACAATTAATTAGTTTAAAATTAAGGATCATGAATAAACTAACCATAGTTAATAAATAGTGGTTAACCTCCATTATGCAAGGGACCACATGTAGTTGGAAAATAATGTGATAAGCCCATCATTTTGGATGCATGGTATTGAGGGCCCATGGTATTACCCATGGTATTGTATGTATGAAGCCTATATAGAGGCTAGAGACTATGTCAAGTATTGTATTGTATTGACAAGCATATGACTTGTGGAGTGTCCTCCTTTCTTAAGGAGTAATTGTATGGTGTTACCATACCTCAAGGGTTTGATATTAATAAAGAGAAGCATTCTATCTTATTCTTGTATTGATTTTGGGATTTATTTTATCAGAGATTTAAATATATTTGCAGGTTTACTATATCCTTAAAAAATGACCCTAATTTATTCCCGATAACCCTAAAGACATCCATCAACTGTAATTGTGATGGTAGCCTAGGGAGCTTACCCACATATGGGCACTGTCTAACCTATCATGACTAGCGTCAAATAATGTGTTCCATGATTTCATCATCACCGAAGAGGAGTCTATGCTCCATGTTTTTCCATGGACCCAACTAGTTGCATCCGCCGAATTGAATTTGAACATGAACCAACCAAAAGAAATATTAATTACCTTAGGATATTCATTCAACACTTTCCCCCATTTCCTTTCAATCCAATCATGCAAGAGTTCCACTAAAACCTACTTCTATTCTGACCCATCACCACATTCTCCAACATCTCCATGAATTCCCCTAGATAAACATGGCCCCAAGCACCAAGTTTTGGTCATCACATTTTAGTTTTGCACACCTTCCTTCCTTTTTTCCCCTAGAATGGTGTTGGCCTTCTAGAATTTCCTGAGATCCTAGGGTTTCAACCTATTGTTCCTACCCATCGCCAATTCCTAGAGGCATGCTATTTTCCTATTTTGGAATAAACATGAGATTTATTGACCCCCTAAGAAATGTCACCGCAAGCCCTTGGGTAGGACTGATTAATAAATCATTCCTCGACCTTTTCTCTTGATCCAGGTGGATCCCGAATGGCTCAAAAATAAAGTCTTCAAAATGTAGTGAAACCAATACCAAGTTGTATTTCTCACTATTATGATTTCAGTGGCACAAACGACACTCAAATCTGAGTTTGTATGATCAACTTATCACAGTTTGAAGTTGAAAAGACAAGTAGGAAAAGGGGGCCCACAATGTGCCACATGGGACCCACATGCTTACATGAAACTCAACTATTAGCCTACCAGTCAGTGAAAATTTTCATCAAGTCATTGGTTGCTTGGGCCCTACAAGAAAAACATATTAAAATCCCATAAAAAAATCATTTAAAAATATAAAATATGGTTATTAAAATAACCATATAAAAATAAGAATCATATGGTTATATGAAACAAACATCATAAATAATAAAATATCGTTATGAAACCATATAAAATCCAAAGGGAATTGTCAACAGATGGGTTGTGCCATGTAGATAATATATGTGGTTATTAAAATGGTGGGCATATTTGTTTAAAACAAAATATGTTATATGATTTATAACCATACATGTAATGGTTTAACAATAGTTATAACCATATTATAACGAACATACGACATTAAACATTTTGTTAAATGGTTTTTTTTATTTATATATTAAAATGGACTGGTGGGTACTGGTGGGTGATCGGAACCTTCGATCCGCTGGGACCCAACAACCCACGTAATCTATGCCAGCCAAGGGACCATAGGCCTACACTTTGTAGACTCCTCTACTGATGGAATAAACTTGAACCCTTATGTTATTCGACTAGGGGAACGTTGAGCGGAGCCACCAGTCGAGATTACAATGAAACCTTGACATGGGGCTATGGGAACCCTAACTAGTGGTGGAACCATCCGCATTGGAAATAGGGGGCATTGTTCCAAGAAGAATATTCTAGATAATATTCCATTTTGATGCTATGAGGAATCTAAAAGATTTTTAGAGGGGCTAAAATTGCAGGTGACGGAATGTGGCCAACTTTATACTCATTTAAATTCTAATTTCACAAGGATTACAATGGTTTAGTTAGTTTTTGTATTTGAGCAATGGATTTTAGGGTTCATGGTAGAAACCCACATTCTTCATTAATTCTCAAACACAAAGCTCGAGACAACAATGCACCTTTTAGAAGTAGGTCATGTTTACAGTCAAAAGTCTCAGGAGGTGATGAGCCCCAAAAATGGGTAACTTATTGGGCTCATTTTGCCTACTGTTCTTCATCAATCCACCATTTTTCATAGATTATGCATGTTTTTGGAGTATGTTTATGTTATTTGAACGAATAAGGGTGGTCACTTTACCAAGGAGGCTAATACGTGGTTATTTTGGGTTTTTTGGACAAATTTTGGAACAAGCCAAGCAATTATGAGCCAGGTGACAGCCAAGCATGAGGAAGCAAGGGTGAGGATTCGTAGGAAAGGTTGTCTCTTGCATTAAATGGCCCTTCCTTGAAATCTCCACCCTCAACTCAGAGCTTAGCAGGCCACCAAAACGAATCCTAAAGGCAGTCGAGCAGCTTTGTGAAGAGTGACTGTTTACTGGCAGTTTGAACAGCCGAGCCCCTTAAGTTAAGGAGGGCTGCTAGGACCCTCATAGGGCATAAATAGGAAGGCTTCAACCTTCGTAGTTTACTTTTTGGAACTGTTGGGTTTTGCACTATAGTGCTATCATTATCTCAGCTCATTTTTGTAGCTACTGCTGTATAACTTTCTTGTGATATGATTATTTTTGAGTAATGAAGAGCAGCTTTACTTGGCATCAGTTCTGAGTTTTTCATAGGAGCCTATAGCTCTTGGGGTTGGGCCCAACCCAAGTGCCAAGGCTTCCTTTATGTACTGTTATTTGCTTTTTATGTCTTTGCAAAATAATTTCTGTTAAGTAGATTAAAATCTTGCTGATTATCTAGGTCATTGTTGATGATTAGAAAGGCTTTTTATGTTCAGATTGAGTTGATAGGTTATTAACAGGGAAGATATCCAGAAAAAGGCCATCAAGGACCTCTGATCTCACCTCTCCCTCAGTGGGATCATGAGCTGGGACAAAGGAGACCTTGCTGCCAACAAAAACACTGTCATTGCCTCACCATGCAATCATTAGTGTTAGACTCTCATTTGCAGAAGTTGATACCAGTTGTGGTTAAGCATTTAGATTCATGATTGCTCAGTTTTCATAACTATTTCACGTAATTTCATTGCAAATAAACTTTTGTTCATTACCTTTGTTGTTACTTAGGCCAGATTAGAATAGAGTAGCTAGGTCATCGGTTTTTCCAAGTCATTTTTTGTTCAGTTAGAGAAGAAACTTGCAGAGCACCTATAACACCTCTCCATCTACCCATACTCCATCAATCCCAGCTGCTCCATCCCCTACCTCTGATTCTTGCCTCATATTTGCTACACCTTGACCTAGTTTCCATATTTTTGTGCAACATTGCTCCACTTCTCCTTGAACAAATCCAGCCATCCTCATCTCTCCTCACCTCCATCCACCAATTCCTGGACCTCCTCACACCCTTACCCTACCTCCATACTCACTCCTTCAGCTTTCTCTCTCCATCCACCCTCCAAAATCCTCTTTTCGGAACATACTGTAGAAATTACAGAACATCCTGTAGAACCCTTGCAGGCTTCCTGTAGAAGCTCACAAACGCGGCTTCTTGATGGCCAAACTTTGTGAAACTCTTTGGAAGGGTGTTAGGGACTCCTTAGGCCCTTTTTGAACCTTCCCAACCTTCTGCAATCATTTCCTCTCGCCAATCCTCCTCTACACAGTAAAAAACCAGTTAAAAGCACATGCATGATAATTCTGAAAACTTATTCAAAAATGAAAAAAGATGTTTTTTTTCAGATGTTACTGTAGAAGCAGCTTAGACACATGCATTTTACCTTCCTAGAAGTCAATGGCATCTCTTTCAGTAGCTTGCATCCTCTTTCTTGCATCAGTAGGGCTAGCTGGTAAAATTAGGGTTTTCTAGGGTTTATGTTTCCTTTCAGCTTTCCAGTTTCTTTCTGCAAGTAGATCAACCTTCTTTGAGTTAGATTTCATCCATCAGTTAAAAAGCTTCTTCTCAGAGCTCATAGAAGTTGGCTTAAGCTCCTAGCGGACTTGTGCCAGCTGACCAAGTGACAGCTGCGGCAAGAGCTAGTACTTGTGCATACAGCATTGTCGCTTCCATGTTTGTTACGAACTACCGGGTTGATAAAAGTAAAGAAGGGAGTCCCAGGAGTTGCAACATTATTGCTGCAATACTGGAGCCCACCAGGAGGACAAGGCAAATCTACTAGTGTAGTGATTGTTTTCATTTGAGCAATCGAATTTCAAGTCACTCCCAGGAATAGAGGTATATTGATGTAATTTTCCATGTACATTCCTTTCTTTTGATAGATGAATGAATTGGACTCTACACTACTGAAGCTAGGCTCGTAGACGTAGTCCATTGTGTAAATTTTTATTTATGATATCCTTTATATTTCTTCTTCTTTAAATATTTTCACATATGGTTTTTACATGCCTTTTCATGCAATTCTACTAACATCAATTGAAGAAAAAATCTTGGGCAATGTTGGTAAATCAAAGATTCCAGATCAGGTTCAATATCAGAGCGATCTTCTTGCTAATGTGAATTGTGAGTGTGAATGATAACAAGAGATTGGTCATGAAACACAAAGAGGGAAAATGGAGAAGGACAAATATTTCCATCAAGCCCTATACAAGATGATACACATGGTAGATATCTTTTTTGTAGATCATGAGAAGATATTGGAAAATAAGGAAAAAAAGAAGAAAGAGAAAGTAGACAATGCTTCGGTAAATCAAGGAGGACCTCCATCTCCATATTCAAGTGAATGTTCTTCTTCTTCATCTTCTTCCCATAATTCACATGAGGAGATCAACTAGAGCATTCAAGTAGAAAATGCTGAATTAAGAATACTTATAAAAGAAACAAAAGAAGAGAAACAAGGATTGCAGCTTCAACTATGAGCCACGAAATAGGCCTTGGAAAAGTTGAAGAGCAGAAAAGGCTTAGTGAAGCCTTCATCACCCACTCCATAATTGACAAATGAGGTAAAAAATGTCCGTGATGCTTCAGTTTCATGTTCTCATTATGATGATGATTTTGGTGCATTTGAAAAGAACACTACATGTATTGGTTTAAGGCTCATAAGAAAATGGGATATGAAGGCAAGGACCTAGGAGTTAATGGCCAAGGCATTGTGAATCCCTTCCAAGTGGTGAAATTACCTCGATATGCAATATTAGGCTATGTTAGACAAGAAGATATAGGAGAGTCTTCAAGCGACAAGTTCAAGAGTATGAAAGATGCTGAGAGCACATTACCACCTTCTAGTGAGCATTCCAAAGGAAAATCTAACGCAAGCTCTCCTTGTTAGAGTAGCACCAGAGACAACCATTGAAGGAAGGTTTTGTTGATTAGGAAGGAGTCATGACATAAGGATCCCTCTACACATTAGGGGAGAAATAAGGTCAGGAAAGTTTGGAGGAAGAAGAACCATTGCAACAATTGCAACAAGAGTGGACAACACAGATCCACATGTTGGAAGCTCTATCCAGAGCTATGCCAAAAGAAGGACAAGGAGCATATGAAAACACCTGTGAAGGAACCGACCAATGAAGCAGTTCAATAAGAAAGCCAAATACAGGAAAGCCCATTAGCCTGGTTAGGTAAGAGATGGGTAACATTTTTAAGTAGTTGAGTATGACCACCATTGTAAATCACATGTTGTGAAAATGTATGTAAAAGTGACGAAGAGTATACCATCACTTTATATGAAAAATAGTGATATTTTGGCCTTTTAGTTGGATAGCATGGGGTATTGTTTCTATTGTAAACTTGACCATGAGTGTGTCATAAACTATTGGCAAGTATGGTTTTGTTGGATCTTGCAATTTCGACATCTATTGACAACTACAAATTTACATATGGATATGTGTTGATTTCATCACTTTAGGTTCCAAGTACAAAGGTGAAGGAGAAGAAAGTGTGGCCTTTTAGAAACATTTATTATACAAATCGAGATGGTAGTATTGTTTATATTTTTGGAGGAACAAAAGTTTTTTAGTGGGGAGGAATGATCTAGGTGGATCCCTAATTACTCAAAAATAAATCTTCAAAATGCAACAAAAACAAGACCAAGTTGTAGTGCTCATCATTATGATTCTAGGGACACATATGATGCTCAAATCTGAGTCTATACGACTAACTCATCGTAGTTTGAAGTTGATAGGACAAACAAGCAAATAGGGGCCCATAGTGTGCCACATGGGACCCATAGGCTTACATGGAACTCAACTATTGGCCTACTAGTCATTGACAATTGTCACCAAGTCATTGGTTGCTTGGACCCTACAAAAAAATAAAACAAAAATATAATATTAAAATCCCATGAAGAAAACAAAATTATTTAAAACTCTAAAATATGGTTATCAAAATAACCATATAAAAACAAAAATCATATTAAAATATGGTTATATAAAACACACATCATAAATATTAAAATATGGTTATGAAACCATATAAGATCCAAAGGGAATTGTCAACGAATGGGTTGTGCCATATATATAATATTATATGGTTATTAAAATGGTGGGCACATTTGTTTAAAACAAAATGGTTATATATGTAATGGTCTAAAAATGTTTATAACCATATTATAATGAATCGATGACATTAAATGTTTTGTTAAACAATTTCTTGTTTTATACAATAAAATGGGCGGGTGGGGGATTGGAACCTCCAACAAACTAGGACCCAACAACCCATGTAATCTAGACCAACTAATGGTACACAAACCTACACTTTGTAGAATTCGCTTGAAAAAATATATTTGAACCCTCTATGCCATTCAATTGGGGGAATGAGAAGTGGAGCCACGAGCCGAGAGTGCAAAAAAACCTTGCTGTAGGGCTATCGGAACACTGACTAGTGGCAGAACCATGCATGCTAGAACTAGGAGGGCATAGTTCCAGGCATAATATTCCAAGGAAACATTTTAGAGAATATTCCATTTTAATACTGTGAGGAATCTAAAAGATTCCCGAAGGTGCGAGAATTGCAGGTTGCGGTATGTGGTCAAATTTATACTCATTTTAATAAGAATTTAACAAGGATATCAATGGTGCAGTCAGTTTTTGCATATGAGCAATGGATTTCAGGAATCATGGCAGAAACCCACATTATTCATTAGTTTTTAGGCATGAAGTTCGAGACAACAATGCACCTTTTAGAAGTAGGTCATGTTTATAGTCAAAAGTCTAAGAAGGGCGAGACAAATCTACTAGTGTTGTGATTATTGTCATTTGAGCAGAAAATTTTCAAGTCACTCCCAGGAATGGAGGTATATTGATGTAATTTTCCATGTACTTTCCTTTCTTTTGATGAGATGAACGAAGTGGCCTCCTCACTACTGAAGCAGGGCCTTGAGACATAGGCCAACATTGGATGAAATCCATTATTAAACATTGTGCGCATTTGTCTTTATGATCTCCTTTATGTTTTTTTTTTTTTTTTTTAATATTTGAACATATGGTTTTTACATGCTCTTTCATGAAATTCTACTAACATCAATCAAATAAAATATCTTGGATAATATAGATAAATCATAGATTATGGATCAACTCCATACTATTATTAAACTCTCAACTGAAATTCCATTCAAGAGAACCTTCTCCCTAAGAAAGCACAATGCCTTCCAATTCCGACCCAATATGTGACTACTTAAAACTAGGAAAACCACCGGAGAAAATACCAGGAAACTGGTCATAATTTTGGGATCCAAACACCAATGGTAAACCACGACCTTGTTCTGAAGAGAAACTGAGGGAGGTGGAAAAAATGGAATCGTAAATTACCATCTCTCAAAGCTGAAAAGATGTATTATCTCCCAGATCCAAAAATTCAACTATACCCCATGCCTCCAACTCAAGCATGTAAGGTGGCATCTCTGACCAAATAGGGGCTACAGGATCAAACAAATATTCCACCATTTCCTCCATCCCATCGACATCCTAGAGTGAGAGCAGATCAAGGGACCACAAACATAAAAGAAACGACCTGTAGGCAAGAGATAATCCCTGCCTGTAGACCACCTTCCAATAGTTACTTGTCACAAAAAACTCCAATATTCCCCCATTGCAGTGAAAAAATCCTCATTTCAGACCCCCATCAGACCTGTATAAATCTCCCTCCAATTCCAATCTTTACCTCCATTATGTTCATACTTGGAAATTGAAATGGACTTTAATATAATGGTTTTTATGGAAAAAGTTTTGATAGTGAAAATTCACCTTGTGTTTGATGCATTGATGATGTTTTATTCGTGACATGAGAAATATGTTTGATAGGATATTAGATATTATATGTATTTACTGATGCACACTATAAAATGACTCAAAATGGGCATATGAGTGATTGTGATGCACTTAACATTTGTTTTCATAGTCTATAGAGACATAGGACAAATGTGATGAAGAGTTATTTCACCACCCAAGGTAAGTTATATTTATTTCCCTATGTGTTTCACTATGCAATCCACATCTCACATTTATCAATTTTTCCTTTGAAAATGACTAGAATTAATGATTTGAATAATGTTTCTTGTAGACATGATTTTAAGTCATGTAATAGTCACAATTCATGGTTGTAGTATATTGACAAGGGTGATGAATTATCACTATTATTGAGATAATATGACCACAAATTGACATCATTGTTAAGTTAGAACTGAAGACTTCAAGTAACACTCCTTTGAATGACTAGCAACAATGTTTTACATAATGTAAACATGAATAATTGTGTGATGGAGATTGCATAATAAAGTGCTTCTCCTTAACATCGATATATCGATGTATAGGTTTTGATTCTACAATAAATTTGTTAGCCACAAACATTAATATAATAATTGATGGTACCCATTAATAGGTACAAAACAAGGCCCATCTGGCTATCCTTTAACATATATTTACCTCTTTCCTCGCATTTGATAACATATGTTTGACTATAATTTTTTTATTAGGAAGACTAAAGGATGTTTATCATATCTCATGGCCTAATATGATCACTGTGTAGGAAAATAGTTCATTTACTAAGTAGAGATACATTGGAGGTCGCTACAGAAGATGTAGAAGGCTTGTACCATACATTTAATCACCTACAACTTGACTCTCTCTCTGTATTTACACACCCACAGTTTGAGGATATACTAATATCTGATGAACTCAAAGATTGCGATCATCTCTGGGAGTTAGATCCACATTTTGAGGGATTTTGGAGGGAAGCAAGCCTCTTTCCAATGAGGTTGCCCCTCAGTTATTTTTGTAAAAATAAGGAAGCCCAACGGTTCAATAGGATTTAAAATTTTGGAGAAGATAGAGACTACTAAGAGCTAGGAGCTCGAACTTGTCATTTTCATTCCTTTTATCATGTACTTGAGAACTATTTTGAATTAATGATACAAATTTTGTTATCTTCAAGCTAAGGTTTTTTAGAGGGTTGAGTCCCCTTGAGTTAGGTCCCAACCCAGGGCTCTAGTCTCTCTCTTTGTGTATTTTATTCATGCATTCTCTTTCCCAGCAGTATTTTATTTCCTTCATAGTAGGATTTGTTTATGAAAAATTGCTTGTGAAGGTCTATCAATCACCTCTCTTGTGGGAAGTGTGGTTGGGGATGTTGTGTTGGAAAACCAAAAATATAGTTATTTTCTTTCTATAATAGTTAGGTCTCTGATTAGCCTTCTTTTTACATTTTTGTTTTCTGCAAACTGGTGATTGGTTTAGAAATTTTATTCGAGCATATGAAGCATAATCTCTTGTGGATGTAGGTCTTGTGCATACTAAAAGGTAGGTTGTCTTTTAATGTTGTAGTTATATCTCAAATAAAATTCAACTCATCCTTTCTTTGTTATTTCAACTTTCTATGATTTCCACTGTTAACATGCTCTAGATGTTTGGAAAGTTTGAGTAACTTTTTATGGTGTGCAGGTATTACTATTGATTTGCAGGGTTAGCATGATCATTTACACAATACTTTTCTTACTACAATTTTTTTTTCTACCTCAACAACTCCTTCAAAACATTGTTCACCGAGAGTACATTTCTGGTTTGTTGAAGGCCACCATGTGCATTGATCCTTGTGCAATATGGGCCCCTGAAGAGTACTAATCTTGGAAAGGGCCTCATACAACATTATTATACCTTCCACTACCATTTACCACTTTGAAATTTCCTTTTTAAGGATTAAAATTATCACGGATTCAATCATGTAGCATTTTGTAGCAATCTTGTAGAATCTTGTAGCACAGTGTAGAAGCCCTCCAAAATTGACCAGAATTGTCCTTGAAGCTTGATTTTTTACTTATATCCCCTAATAATATCTCTTAGGCTTTGAAACGATGATTGGGGAAGATCAAAGACCACTTAGGACTTTCCTTTTGTTGGCTTGATGGGGCTCGACCCAGGTTCTGAAGTGATTTAGCCAAACAAATCCCGAAACTACTGGCCCTTTCGGCAACAGTCTGCGGTGCACGGACTGAGGTCTCACCCAAGATAGTATGGGAGGGTGCTTGAACTAGGTTTCCACACCCTAGGAATGTCTTGATGAAGTCTGGGAAGTTTGCGAACCGATCCTGCACACTTGCACTACTCCACGCAGCTATCTAACCTTCATGTAGCTCTGTAAAGAGCACAAAGAGGCGTGGTCTAAATCCTTTAACCTAATTGCGTTATTATTATAGATCTTAACTTAATTTTGTGGGCCCAATGTACTTATCAATAATTCAACATTCATAACAAGTGCGCGCAATCATAAACTGTAAGAAGATGCATAAACATATACCAGAAGCATAAACATACATATCTACGAATAGATGCACAATATTCCAGAATCAACTTAACTTTTATTAAACTTCTGTTCTGTTACAATCCAAAATCTGCCCTGCGCACTCAGCTGCAAGGGTCTGTGCACATAGCTGTGGACTCTACCAGGCCTCTGTGCACACAGCTGCAAAGCCTCTTCCTACTCCTACAACCTAAGACTCGAACTTGCAGACTCAGAGCAAATATCGTATTCAAAAACCCATATCACTTAAGATCAAGACTAAGTTCTTCCTTCTACACTTAGAACCTTGCTCTATTTATACATTCCCATGGTTCGTGGACCATGGGTAGGCTGACACACTCTATATTAAATTACAATATTTTAGGCTCGACAACCCTAGACTCTCACACTCCACGCCCGTAGTTCGCGGGGTCTTACATTACTTTTGACCAAAATTTGGGCTACAAGCCCCAAAAATCCGCTATGGGCAGATCCGTTGCCCAACAGGCCCCCAACACAATCAACGTGACTCATCCCGAGTCACTCGGCTGGTGCAGTGATCTTTGCTCGGAGTCCATCCAACAACTTTTGTGCTTTGCGGACGTTTGCCACACATTCCTTCATTGTACACTGTATCAATTGTGTGCTACTCTGAAATGCAAAGTTGTCAGAGGCACCCTCTTGCCTTTACACATATGTATCCTGCATCTGGGCTAGCTTCCCCTCGATCGTGGCGGTGACCGTGAATGCTTCCTCAAGCTAAGGTTGGATGCGTTCTTTAAGAACTGCATCTTTTTGACGTGCGGCGTCCACCTGTGCCTTTAGAACCTAGGCCTCCCTCATATTGGCCAGTCACTGAGTAAGGGTGACGGTCTGTGTGGTCCCATAGACATTTTCATAGGCCTGCTGCAATTCCTACACTTCTGTCTCTACCCATTGCAATGTTGGGTCCTCCTGCAGTGAAGTGAGCGTGAAGAGGGACTGATCCAAAAATCCCATGCAGTCTTGTATAGCGTGCTCTATCACTTCCAACCCCAATTGAATGGCGCAATGGCACTGCTCTTTGAATTTCAGGGGTGTAAAGGGTTGTGCCTTTAGTTGCAACTCCGCAATCTGCAAGTTCAGCTCCAACTGAACCTTCATGGCCTCCTCTTGGGTCTTGCGGACTCTAGCTGCTAATTGGTGAATCTTTTCCGTGGTGGGGAGTATCGCCGGCACGACTAACTCCGGAATACTGCTACAAGCCTCCTCCACGGCCTGTTCTAATCCTTGGTTTTGTGTGACCAGGTTCTCACGCTGAAGGCTGAGCTATTCTAAATTCACCTTCTGCTCGCTTAAGACTTGGAGAGTGCGGCCCTTCCTGGCGTGAAGCTCAGCATTTATCCCATCCTGTAGCTGGTAAATGGTTTCTCTGGGAAGGGTAGCCAAATTCAACCCCCAACCCCTCATGTCACCTTTGGCTTCTGCTAAGACGATGCCTTCTGGTAACACCAAATTGTTCGTGTGTGGGGGTGCAACATTTTCTCAGCTTCGGATGCACCTTCCGTAAGGTGTGGTGTCATCACTACTGGGGGTCACACCTGTAATGCCTGCAACTACGCTCTGAGCACCCCCAACACAGTTGTCTGCTCTGTCATTAATTCTTCAAGAGCATCCTTAGTGACATTGCGAACTGGTTCACCACTATCAAGAAGGGCTCCCTCAGAGGTCTTCATTGTCTTTGTCTTCTTCCGTGCAGTTGGCTTCTCCTGGATGCGCAACCTCTTGAGTTGGGTGTATTTTGTCATGCATTCCTCTGCCTCAGCCTTCTCCTATATGTCCTGCTCCATGGACATTTCCTGACCTTCTTCAGTCTCTTCGGTGGGCGTAGTTGTGGTTTTTTCCATCTGCACTGTCGCCCCTGCCTTAGCCACCTTCCGCTGCGTGGCTGCTTCCTATTCCTAGTGCTTTCTCCCCGCCAGCTTCGCGATGCACAACTTGGTTTCCTTCTTCTGGTGTTGTGCGGTGATATTTTCCAGCTCTTCCAAGTTCAGAGCGTGCCACTCCGGAGACCATGTTGCCATTACATCGAAGATTTCATCGTTTGTTGTAATGAACAGAAGCTTCACCCATGTTCAGGCTAGATCATTTCGCTCCCGAATATACAGATTATGCATATCCGCTTTGAATTCTGCCGCATTTTGCAAACTATTGTATACTGTCGGGGACAACCGCAGCCTGTGGTTGATCCAAGTTTGGATGCTCACCTCCATGAACACCCAAAACACTTAATCTCGCAAACCCTCGTCACGTCTTTCGTTGCCCAGAGCGAGGTGTACCTCGCGGCTTCGGGTAGGTTCCTCTTAATGGTGGAAAACTAGTTGTCCTGCGCCAACTCCCCGGCAACCAACAGGATGGATAAGAGCAACCACATGTAGTGGAGGTCTTACCCTGCTCCTGGGCCTCCTAAAAATTTGTCAAAAACTCATCGCAAAGAACCTACACCTAGTTAAAATGGACCTCCTTTGCACACTGCTCTGCCAACGCAATTACAGATGTTGTCACCTCGTCTGCGCGGGATTTCCTCATAAGCTTTCCGGCCAGCAGCTGGGTGGCTACGTGCACCCATTTTTCCTTGATGCTCGCTATTACATACCCTCGCTTCCTCTTCTCCAACTTATATTTGGACTTCATAGCTTCTATAAGGGCCAAGTCACTGCTCTTTCCTGCTATGGTTGTGGGATTGTTTCCTTTGATGGGTAGCCGAGAAATGTAGTGAATTAAATCGGCCGTGATGGGAATCGGCTCCTCCAGCCAGAGATACCCATCATGTACTAAACATAGTAGCTACCGAATGACAAAGATCATGACGGACGCGTGGTGGTAGTGGGGTATCCACCGCAGATGTAGTAACCCAACCTTCTCCACACCGCGTAACCATTTCTGCTGCAATAATTGCTCTGCAGCTAGCTGTGGGAACTTCTCACTGTCCATAAGGTCCCAGTCTTCAAACTTTATATTAGGTACCCATCCCAATGGCAGACCTTCAAACCTTAGTTCATCCAGAAGAAGCAGGGTTTGGAGCACACTCTTCATGGCCTCCAGGTCCTTTGGTATCTTGGCTGTCCCTTTCCATGGGGGGATGTAGGGGGGTAACTTTATTGCCGAAGGTACTTGGGAAACATTCTCCACCTCATCATCCTGTGCTTCAATTTGGGCGATCAAGGCTTGCAAATCTTCCTCCTCCTCTTCGGTTTCCACAGTAACAACTTTTCCCTTCTCTGCCATTGATAATTGACTAAATCGTGGGTTCCATGGTGATACCCGGACTGGCCCCATTGTCTGCTTGTCTTTCCATAGTCGTGGCATGCGTGGGGACTTTGGAACCTCTGGTGCATTTGCTGCCTCTCCAAGCTTGTCCTAGGTCACAGGGGGCTCTAGGGTAACTTGCGTGAATTGCACTCTAGTTCTGGCAGCTGTCATCGTTTCTACACTGGATTTGGTCGGTTGCGTACTCACGGGTGGCAAGGTAGCTTGGTGCTTAATGCTATATGTTGGCTCAAATCTCAAACAACCAAGTGTTTCCTTGAGGCTACCCCAAGGGATTTTATAGTAATGTTTGAATTTGAATTTGACCATTCCCTCCACTTCTAAGTCATTAATACCTTCTTGGCAGCAGATCGTCCCGAATCTAGATCTTAATTCTTGTCTTAACGGCTTGCTGCCCGCTCCTTTCGGCCTTAAATTGGAGCTCTTGTCATGAACAGTAACATCAACGGTCACCTCCCATCCTACCCGCGCAGCAGCGTAGCCCATTACGTGTGACCACGACCGTTGTGACATACTGACCTTGCGCAGAACCTCCTTTCCATGAAACTCTCCTGTAGACTTGTTTATAGTCCTACGCCCTCTTTCAATTGCTTGGAGCGCTGAGACTGTGCTTCCTACAGATAGTCAGGTGGTTTCACCCCCAATGCGAGGCTTCAATTTCCTTGCTGGCCCGGGCCGCGACCACCCTTCAAATACCCTTGGGTCCGTTAATGCATCGCATTCTTCTTTGTATGGTATGCTCCCCTGTTTAGTAAGGTGTGGTCACGGCCATGTTAGCAGGGTCACAACTCCTTCTAATGTAGTAGTAGGGCTGGCTAGACTGGGCCCCATCATGCTTAGTTTCTCGCGGCCTGCTTGTGCGACTTTGGTTTCTAGTTCACTGATTTCTTCATCCAATGTCACGCTTTTCTTCCTCAGCCATGCCCACTCTTCATCGAGTTCGCGAAGTTTCAAGCTCCCTCACCGAATGGCTTTCTATAACTGCGAAATTCCTTTATCCAGGTCCTCGCATCCTGCCCCAACTGCGAGAGCTGCAGTCTAGGGATTCTTTTCTACTCTCCTAGTTTTGTCTCTTCTTAGTAGTGTTGGGGTCATTTCCATGCTTTCGGTTTTACTTATGGTCCTATAGGCCCATCGAACCACTGGTACACACAAGTCCCAGTCAGTTCGTCTCACCTAATGAAATCTGTTCATGACTCCGCATAGCTTTATGAAGGCTCTGACATGGAATGTTTTTTTCTTTTCCTGCTCTCGCATTGGGTTTTGATTTTCGATCCTCAGTCTAGGACGTGCTTGCATAGTACACAACTGCATCCATCGACACAGGTGGGTGCGTAGACTACTTCATCCTGGCTACTCGGCTCGCATTTGTCACTAGGGACTTCCAAACCATAAGTGCATTTTTTTTCTACATTCATGCCAGTTGCCAATATTCTTCTGGTGTGTCTTCCACCATCACGTGGGTGTCGTACACAACACCCATTCCATAGCACCGTACCATTACTGTTCCGGTACTACACTTTCAAATTTGTCTAAGAATTCATCCACTCCTGTTACCCCATCATATGTTGGCAGTTCCCTTGCTTCGGTCGTCACGCACCGTAGTGATCTAATCATCATGTTACAATTCAGCGTTGTCACTTCATGCAATCGATTCTGCCAACGTTCTATCTCTTCATCTGAATCCGAAGTACAGGAACTGTCATGCTCCCATGAGATTCTCCCATCTTCAGTCGGGTTCACCTGATCCTGGTCTTGCGTCATTATCTGGTAAATGCAATCTATCTCATCATCACTGTCATTGTCGCACACCAGTTCAGTGTAGTGCGCTCCTTCAGCTGGATCTAGCGGAACTACTACGCGTAGAGACTTTTTCTCAAATATCATCTTTCGCTTCTTTAGGTTGATGACTCCATTCATATCAGTGGCCCAGTCTATTCCTAGCAATGCGGGGTAAGGGTTTCTATCATCAATAATCTCTATTACCTCAAATTCGGTCTATTTTCTCACGCCTTCGATATCAACGGTTACCCCCTGCAACCTCCCCATGGGAAAAATCTTCTATTGGTTCACCATTTGTAATTGAATAGGAGACCATTGTAATGTGGGCTTGCCCATACATTCCCATGTCTGTTTTGGTAACACATTCGCGTCGAACCCTAGGTCTAGGATTACCTGGTCCATCTCATATTCACCAATCTGCGCGGTCAATCTCATTTCCCTCTTGGTGCGCAATGCATGCTTTCCCAATTTCCGGACTATGCGCGGTTCCCCTAATCTTGTGCACTTGGTGATCAACTCTTGCAGTCCCTTAACTGCCTTATTATCACGCAGTAGTTTCATGCATGTCTCTAAAAAGGTAGTAAGCATAGAAGGATCCATCCCTGGCTCTAGTTGATCCTTACTACCTGAAGTAGAGGCCTCCACAAAGCTCTTCTTAGCTTCCATGAACATCTCTTTTGTGCGTTCTAGGTCAAACTCAGGTTCCTTTGTAGGAGCCTTGCAAACCCATGCATCTCCCTCGGGCTGCTTCCCCTTATCTTCCCCTGTGGTCACGCCGCTTCTGAGCATCATGTTTATGTTGGGGTATTCTTCGTGCGGTTCAGACCTCATCATTTGAATATTCTGCATCGGAGTAGGCTAAAGTACCCCTTTCTCGTGCATCTGCACGATCAACGTAGGACAATCTACCATTTCGTGATCAAACTGAGAACAGTACGAACAAGATATTCTCGTTGGGTTGGTACAATTGCGAGTGTAGTGCCCTGGTCCTCCGCAATTGTAGCAAATTAACTGTCCTCGACCCCTTCCTGGCCCCATTCCTCCTCATCCTCGACCTCGGCCCTGAAATCTAACACGTGCCATCCCCGCGGCTGGGTCAAGGCCTCACATTTCCGTCTGCATTCTATAGGCTGGGGTCTGCTCCATCATCAACTTGTAGCTACGACATGTACACTTGTCATGGCCCATCGCCCTACAAAAATTACAAAATAGCAACTGTGGAGTCTGTGTATACTTCTGCAATAGATGACAATTGTCCATTGTGTGTTTTCCTCCTATCTGACAAATCGCACACCATAGCGGGGGTGTCACACTCGGCCCTGCTTGTGCCTCCAGTCTCAATGGCATTGGCCCCCCTCCTGCCAAGTAGTTCGTGAATACTGGATAGTGGTATTTATCATGGCCCTGGCCCTTGCATTTTATACACCACACTTCCTCACATGCCTTCAGCCGCGGTGCCCTATCCTGCTTCAAGCTCTGCATCTCCAAGTAGAGATTTTGTAGCTGTGCATGAATCTATTGAACTCCTAGCCCTGGATCTTGTATCGGTGTTTCATGCAACCTCATTCCCATTTCCATTTCTTCGGCCTGGGTTGAAAGCTTCTGCTATGACAGCGCCGTCCTTAGGTGTGGTGTCAAAGACACCACAAACCACGCACAGTGCTACGCATCTGTTAGCATCATATTAGCCTCACGGATCATACTTTTCAGCCATTGATCCAGATCCCATGGGGTCTCTCCTGGAAGCATCACGATCTCCTTAAATCTAATGATTCACTGTGTCTCTGATTTTGGCTGGCTAAATTCTCTATTTAGCGCATTCTGGATCTCCGTTATTCCTACATTCGGGTGATCATTTGAGTGCTTGATATACCACGTCAACACACAATCTTGCAGCGCGCTTCCCAATGTAGCCTTTTTAATGTTATCGTCCGTAACCCCTTGTGCTTCCTACATTGCCCTTACCACGAACCAGAACTGATCCGAGTCCTCATTTCCTACTCTTCTAAATATAGGTAGCTTAATTGTGCTCGCCATGCTGAACTGCTGGTTTGGTGGAGGTGGTGTGGGCGAAGACGAAGGTGAAGGAGGTGATGCGAGTGGTGGCTTAAGTGGAGATGGTAATTGCGAAATGCGCTGCCTTATCAAACTTACCGCACTCCTTGGAGAAACTCAAGCACGCTCTTCCTCGCTCGCTCGTGGAGGTGAAATTAAGGGACTGTTTCCTAACCCTTCAATACCTTTGTAGACCTTTCCACTCCGCGTCGTTCCAATCATTAATGTATTCGCATCACCCATTTTTCACATAACAACATCTTAATCTAGGTATTCAAAGATTTGATGTACTTACCTCGCGGTCCCTTGAGAAAATGTCTTTCTGCTTCACTGTAGCTTATAGTCATGTCTATCGCAAATTCAGTGATAAACCCTCCTATTATCCAGTCGAGCCAATGGTCTATGGCCCGTGCAATCTTATCTTCTGATGCCTCTAGCCTGCACACTAATTCCGAAGTCCACACTATCTATTGATCAAACTTATACCTTCCCTGGCTATCGGCTAACCTCGTGATCCAATCATATAGCTCTGAAGAGAAGGACGCAAAGAAAATCTCGTGGATTTCCGTATATGTGTAGCGATCTAGTCACCTCTTCTTGGAAGTCTGCGGAGTTCTGTTTTCTTGTGCCATGAATTTGTGAAGTTTTTGATCCAACCAACATTAAATTTCCTTCTTCGTAGGGTTCCAGTGTTCCGACATCAGACATCCCTTAGGTAGATCTCAGTCTCGGCAACGGAACCATTTGTTGGCTTGATGGGGCCTGGCCCAGGTTCAGAAGTGATTAAGCCAAACAAATCCCGAAACTATTGGCCATTTCGGCAACAGTTCATGGTGCGTGGATTGAGGTCTCACTCGAGGTAGTATGGGAGGGTGTTGGAACCAGGTTTCCGCACCCTAGGGATGTCTTGATGAAGTCTGAGAAGTTCACAAACTGATCCTGCGTGCTTGCATTTCTCCCCACAGCTGTTTGACCTTCACGTGGCTCTGTAAAGAGTGCTAAGAGGCGCGATCTAAATCATTTAACCTCACTGCATTATTTTTGTAGATCTTAACTTAATTTTGTGGGCTCAACATTCTTATCAATCATTCAACATTCATAACAAGTGCGCGTAATCATAAACTGTAAGAAGATTCATAAACATATACCAGAAGCATAAATATACAGATCTACAAATAGATGCACAATATTTCAGAATCAACTTAACTTTTATTAAACTTATGTTCCGTTACAATCCCAACTACGCCCTGCGCACTCAGCTGCAGGGGTCCGTGCACATAGCTGCAGACTCTACCAGGCCTCTGCGCACACAGCTGCAGAGCCTCTTCCTACTCCTACAACCCAAGACTCGGACTTACAGACTAAGAGCGAATATCACATTCAAAAACCCATAACACTTAAGATCAAGACTAAGAACTACCTTCTACACTTAGAGCCTCGCTCTATATATACATTCCCACGGTCCATAGACCATGGGTAGGCTGACACACTCTATATTAAATTACAATATTTTAGGGTAGACAACCCTAGACTCTCGTGCTCCGCACCCGCAGTTCGTGAGGTCTTACATTACTTTTGACCAAAATTCAGGCTACAAGCCCCAAAAATCCGCTATGGGGGGATCCGCTGCCGAACACCTTTCTACCACTGCAACTCATTTAAACAATTAGGGTTAGTAGACATGTTCATGAATCAAATAACATAGTGATGAATTTCATGATTACTTTTTGAAACACCTAATGAACTATGTTGATATAATCTCTCTTGAATTCAGTGATTAAAGGATGATTTCACGCTATTTACTCTATGTAAGGTAGATTAGGTTTGTGTTGACGTTGCGATCAACACCCTCCAAAATTTTTCTTACAATTGAATTTTGGAGGCTCCTGAGGATCTCACGATCTATTGTTCCATGGTCACTTCATGGTCGATTGAAGTTTTCTACGTGTTTAAGTATTATTTTTGTTTTTAACTGTCGAAGTCACTTTCTCACACATGCTTAGTGTGTAATGAATTCACAAGCATGCTTCCTTTATGCAAGCTTGTACAAGCATGGCATAGCGCCTGTGCAATATTCAACTCATGTGATAGTTTGTGCACACTTTCATTGACAATTTCCCTCACTTTGGTTGCAATTGTACTTATATTTCGGTGAGTTTTCCCAACTTTCAATTTTGCGTACCTATATGTTCATAAGTGTCACTTTTGATTTCTTTCGCTTTCACAAGTGTCGTTTTCATGTTATCTTTTCTCTAGCATGCGTCGCTTCAACTTTATTTAGATTTTGCAAGTGTCATTTTCATGTTTTCTTCCTATCGTAGGTGTTGCGTTTGTTGTTTTCACTCATGTATGTGTCACACCTTCACCATTAGAATACATGCCCCCCCTTCAATTACATGATCCTACATCTCATTAGAATACATGTTAGACACATTACTACAACTTAGCACAGTTTTTGGTCACAGACATCACGTCTATCGCAACTTGTGTTCTAAGCATCGTAATGTGTCATTTCAACTTTCACACTTAGAAATACATGTCGTTGTGCTATCATTTCAAGGTGTGATTGTTCTCCATGATACCTATGTACCTTCCTAGCTTTTATTGATGGCTTTCATGTGTATGATTTATGTTTCAAGTCATGTTCTGATGCTTCCCCTCTTTTACTATGTTAGTCCCACACTTAGCCATTTTTGGAGCTCTTCTTGGCCCTCCTACTAGTGAAAGTTGTGAAGGTATTATCCCTCTTATTAGGTGATGAGCATAGCCTATTCATGAGTCTCAATGATGAAAACCCACTCAATATTTTGGACTGAGTCTTTTCTAAGGTCTCCTCCCTCTCACAGTGCATTAACACTTCCTAGGCTAAGTGACCGAGGCTCCTACTATCTCCCTAAATAAAAATCGCATTCTAGATGAAAAATCAGTCATTGTTAGAGAGAAATGTGCTCTCCCAAGTGCAAGCACACTCCAAACTCATAGTGGGAACAATTCAAACACACAGTGAAAATCACACTCCAGAAGAACAAGGAATTTCTCTCTTTTATAAAGCACACTTTGGAAAAACAAGGTCCCTTTGTCTCTTTCAAAATGAATAGTGCACTCTCAAGCAATAGTCAGGCATCCTTGTCCATTTTCATTGTGCCTTGCACCCTCACTGAGCCCATTTGGTGCATGGTGCACTATCAAGCAATAATGGTTCCTCCTTGTCTCTTGTGACTGCACCCTACACCCAAGAAGTCTCTTTCTCTCTTCCTGAGTGCATGGTGTGCTTTTAGTAAATAATGGGGTCCTCCCATACTCATTATCTGGCTCAACTATTCTTTCATTATCTCCTACTTCTTTAATCCTAGTGCAGGGCACAATTTTAGTCCATAAGCTCATAACATCGTCCCTTGCGCTTTCCCACTACACTATACCTTGAATAATTGCTCCTCCATAGAGAATGACACAGTAACAGTGAACAATGGTCCTCCCCTCAACCACTATTGAGTTTAACTATGCCTCCCTTGTTAAGCCTTCCTCTTTCAACCATCACACAGGCATATCATAAGCAACCTCTTCCATGATCTAGGTAGAGAGAGGATAGATGATTTCAAGACTAATTTTACTTTTTCATGGGTGATATTCATTGGAAAGAATACCTTCTCAACATGACAAGGTGATGCTCAAGGAAGATAGCAAGGAGAAGGAATAGTGAAGCACTTTCAAAGAATAAGCATAAAGAAGAATCAACACATAGACATGAAATAGATACAGGACCATGATAGAAAAAGACACTGCACGATGACTCAGAGGATTCTAATGCTGATCCAAGACCCTTTGGATGGTGAATATGAAGATCAGATCTATCATGAATAAGTTAAAGACACAAAGAGAGAAACTTGGCATTGCCACCTCATCATGAAGGCCATGTCATCATTGTCAAGTTGGGTCATCATCATGTTTTATGTGTCCATTGTCTTGCCACATCATCATGTGGAAGGTAATGATGTATTTTCAAGAAAATGAAAAAATTTAATGTGTGGAAGTCCAAGAGTAACACATAGAATATGAAGAGTCATATGTGGACAAAAGAGCCATGAGGGAAAGTACAAAATTATTATGGAAAAAAAGGAGTCATATGTGGAATATGAAAAGTCACATGAGGACAAATGAATCAAATTAGTGAAGTCCAAAAGTCAATTAGAAGTCGAAAGGTTGTAAATAAGTTCAAAGGTCACACTAGAAGTCTAAGAGTCATGAGGGTAACCCAAGGGTTATGGGGATATGAAAAATAATTCCGCTTGTTATAAAAGCTACCTCATAACTCAAGCAAAGGGTTTTTGGAGGCTTAGGCTTTGGAGAGCTAGTATTGGCTTCTATAACTTGGCATAGGAGAGAAGACTATTCTTTGGAGAAGAAAGAAGTGACATAATGTTCCATTGCTAGAGCTAGTGGCTCACCATTGTAATTGTGTACTTGGATCTTTCACTTAATATTAAAGATCATTGAGGAAACATACTTTCATGCATGTATTGTGACTGTAGTAAGACTATTATTTATATGTTTATGGTATGTGTTTATTCACATGTATTAAGTAAATTGAACTACTTCATTGGATTTGATACTTATTTTGTTGAATGTGTGTTGTATGTGTTTTAATGATCATTGTGTCTATATGAACTATTTTTCTAGATAACTAACAAACCTTTCCTTGCTCTTGTGTGCCTCTCTTAGGTTAGTACTATTACTTCCTTCCAGAGACTTACTCTTGTCTCCTTTTCGTGAAGGTCTCCTTTTACACATTCCAAAGTGTGCTACACCATGTCAACTTACTTGCTTGTTCAAGGGTTATGTATATAATCTCTTGTGTTATTCATTGAAATCAAGGTGAACCTTTAGTTATGGTGGTCGGGCCGATACTTTGGATGGGGCTCCTACTCCAAATGGTGTGAGTTCTAATTGGGACTTCACATTAGTTAGACCCCCATATGTCAGCGATATCCAACACCATCAACTTTCTGCTGCTAGAAGGGCCAAATGAAAAGCATGTGACAAGCTATGCCCATTGATTCTGTTTCATATATCTTATATTAAATGTATCATTCCAAAATCATAATCCCGAAATGTTTTTCCAACATATCCCATGGTAAGATTTTCATCTTCGTAGAACAAATTTATAACTTGTCTCAATTGAAGTTTGACAGTGAGGGTGATATATCCACAACTGGGAGTTTCTTTTAGTTTTTCAAGTTTTGTGAATCTCATGAATTTGAAGATCAAGATATTGCTTGTGTGATTTTCTTCCTCACCCTTGAAGGTTGAATTAAGCGATGGTGTTATACCCTACCATCTGCTTCCATCCATTCATTTGATCAATAATTCCTTAAGGGGATTTATCAAGCTTTTGACAGGTATGATTACTGTGATGTTCTTGATCCAGGTGGATGTTGGTGGCCACCCACCTATCCCATTTGGACCCCCACAACTATCTCTTTCAGTCTTTTTAGTTTCCTAAATTGTAGCACAGTTTACTATTTTTAGCAGTTTTTCGGGTCCTGAACTTCCGGAGCCGTTTTGAGGCCCTAAACGACGTTTTTTTGGGAATCTGGGGCAACATGGGTCCACGGACCCATGTTGCTCCCAAAGTGGTAGTACTCGGATAGATCTTTCTAACGAGCTATCGTACGCGTCAAACGGAGATCGTATGCCAAAGTTACGACCTCGGGAAATTGATGTACCAATTTACCCAAATGGGGCCCACAATTTGGCGTTTCATCTTCTAGGGTTAGGTTTCGAAATGTTAAGGGTTTTCCATTATTTCTCAACAATAAATAGGCCTTCGAGCCTCATTGTAACTCAGTTCGAAACAGTTCAGAGGCATGTAGCCGCCACATCTCTTCTCAGAGATAAGCTACCATCGCCCTAGTTGGTTTCTTTCCATTTCTGTTTGTAAGAATATTTCAGTATTTTCCATTAATGAAATGAAGTATTATTTCCGCTGCATATCTGTATTTATGGTTATCTCTGTATTTTATTGCATTCCTGTTTAAATCCGAATCAGTTCTTAAAAGGATTAATCAACTAAGAATGTACCCTAATGAATCAATTACATATTTTTATAATTAGTTCCTTCACTTATGTTATGAATTTCTTGGAGAAGATACATATTAGGATTTCCTTAAAAGTAAGTTTGAGAGTTTGGTTCATATCTCTTTACATGGTGATTCTAAACCCCCTAGTAAATCATGAGACACCTCTAATTTCAGAGGAGGAACCTACTATTCCTTTTGTCCCTTTTCCTCCTCCCTTTTTAGTATAAATCAGGGTGCATCTACGTATTAACAATCAAGTTGGGAAATCTACAAATAAAATTCCTAATCCATCTTCTCAAACTTCATCTACTTCCCATGATCTTGATCTATGTAACAACCCCTAGTGGTTGATTTTCTATGTAAATAAAATAAGACTGAGGTCATGGGACATGTATTCCAAGCTAAATGGTGGGTAAAAACATAGTGATGAGAATCACTTTTGATTAATTAATGGCTATGGAAATTGGAAAAGGAAAAAAGGAATTAATTGGCATTTATTTATGAAAATAAAGGAAAATAGGAGAAAAGGGAGATGAAGGGTCACACATTTGATGACGAGGAAATTGAAGAGAAAATAGAGGAAAATGAAGAAAATCAAGGCATTAATATAAAAATGCATCAGAGGCTCATTTGATATCTTTTGTCTATTTTTGACTTTGGCTCCCTTATTGTCATTCACTCTCTCTCATACACTCTAACACACTTAGAGCATTCTTGGATCATCCTTGGAGCACACTAATATTCACTTGGATTGGAGAAAGAAGGAAAAGGAAGCAAGGAAGCACAGGGAGACAACATGATCAGTAGTTACAGCCGAATTGATTTCAGGTAACAGGTTGCGTGTATGATCTCCTTGTTGATTTTTGGATGCATGATATATGCATGTGATTATCTAGGTATGTGATGTTATTGGCATGGAGGATTTCCTGGATTGACAATGATTTGAGCTTTGCCTTTCCATTTCCTGGATAGCCATGGTGTTGTGGGTTTTTCCACTTGCTTCTTTTTATGATTAGCTCTCCTTTTTCCCCTATGGTTGTGGGTTGAAATAAATCCTCTAGATCCTTGGACAACTTGGGTTGAGTTACTAGTCATAGAGCCTAGGTTGGGACAAATGCTTTGGAGCCCTTGATGGGTTGAGTTACTAGTCCCCGGACCTGGGTTGGAAAAACGCTCTGGAGCCTTGCAACAATCGTAGATTGAGTTATTAATTCCTAGAGTCCTAGACATCTTAGGTAGCAACTGATCTGGTTATTTACTTTTGGACTGTAAAGGTGGAATCACTGTGGTTGATGGTTGAGGTGGTTTTGCCTCTAAAATCCTTGGATGGTTTCATCTTAGTTTATTCCATGAGATCCCACATTCATGCTTGGAATATGGCGTGGGGGTGATTCAATGAAAGAGATATTTGGTTTAACCCAATCTATGGTTGGGTGGTATGTGGAAGTCCCTGACTTGGTTGGTATTTTCATATATTAGTAAGAGTTATTATTCTCCTGTTATTCATGTATAATTGTAGTGATTGTATTGGTGATATTATAGTTGAGTTGCTATGATTTCTATGTTAGTTTTTTTCTATTTATATGTTGGTTATATGATGTGTACCATCTGTGGCTCTTGTCATGAAGTGTTTAGTTTTTGATTGGTTTATGAATGTATGGACTAATAAGTGTTGTTGTAGCTATGCGAAGAGGGCATAGAGCCTTCTTGATTATTCTCTGGTGATCTCATTGAACTAGTGAAAAAATATGTATTTATAACCTATAGGTACTATGTACACAAAGTGTTTGCATAAATGAGTAATTTGGACCTCCAACTTTCCAAGGTCGTAACTTTGGCATAAAATATCCATTTAAATTTCATAATACCTCATTTCTAAGAAATCCATGAGGAGTCTAAGCAAACAATTTGAGAGGTAAATAAAAAGACTTTTCTGGTCTCTCTGTTTTCCTTGAAAATGTCATTTAGGCCCTTAAAATTGCCTCGAAAGTTCAGGACCTGAAAAAATGCCAAAAATAGAAAGTTTTGTTAAATTTAAGGAAACTAAACTGAAAGGTAATATTTTTAGGTCAAGTTAGGCTGATAACAATGTGATTACATGCCACTGGGTGTTTGTAGTCAGTTCTGGACATCTGGACCCCATTTTCCATAAGTGCATCTTGCATAGTAACTCCCATCTCATGTTTACCTTGGTGAGCAGGTCAAAGTGGGTAAATGTGGGGTGGGGTGTTACAGATTGGTATTAGAGCGAGGTTGCAACATCTAGCCTTGGGATAAAAGTGATTTCCATGCATGCATGTCAATTGTCTATGTGTTTTTTATGCATGCATTGTAGTGGTTATGGTTAACATGTATATAGTCAATGTTATAGTTTTGTGTTGTTGTGTATGATGATTGATGTTTCGATTTCATTATGTATATATAAAAACATATCATGCTAATCTGAATTGATTTGTGAAGATGAGATAGGATCCCCTGAACTTGATAAAGTATGTTTTTATTATGTTTTTATTAGTTTATCTAACATGGCATGATTGCAGGAGGTAGAAGATCAAATATGACTAGAAGAATGGTGGACTACAATTCATGTGACTCTCCCTACAGGTCATTTTATATGAACAACATGGAGATGAGTACTCCCTTGACATAGCAAATATATTGAGAAGTTTGAAAGCAAAGATTAGAAGTTGCAAAGTAGACAATAGCAGGTTGATTCAGGCACAAGAAAGACTCACTAGGGCATAGGAGAAGCAAGAAAAAGTTAATGTAGTGATACTTCAAAGTTTATCATACTTGTAGAGACATGGACCACTTAGTATCAATCATGAAAAGGAGGAAAGGACCAATGGGTCATATGGTAGCAGGTCTTGATCAAGATATAGTTTGGATAGAGAGGATATAGTTAGAGATGGAAAATATCTGGATACACTTGACAAAGGGTAGTGATCATGGGTTTTATTCTAGTTCAAGTTTAGAGAGACATCATCATAATCACAATCATCATCCATATAGGAGGAGTGAGAAGAAGTACTTTACAGAGGAGTTCAACAAAGCAAAGCCTCCTACATTTGATGGAGAAGTGAAAAAGTGACAAGATGCAGAAGCTTGAATGCTTGGGACAATTAAGTTTTTTAGATTGCATGATTATTTAGAGAACATGGAAGCCAAGGTAGCTACTTTCAATATCAAAGGGAAAGAAACATTTGAAGGGAAGATGTGAAGAATGTCAGAGGAATTTGATAAGAGGAGTTGACTTGGAGGGAGTTCGAGACTTTCAGGAAGATGTATCCATCTGAAAGGTACTATGATGACATGGAAAAGGAGTTCTATGAGTTTAATATGGGATATATGACTGGTGAGTAGTATGCTAGAATATTATTGGAGTTGTTTAGATATGTGCCTTATATTAAGGATGATAAAGCAAATATTTAGAGATTCATTAGTGGGTTGTCAATATCCTTTATAGACAGGATTGAGTTTGATGAGCTTAGATCACTAGAGGAAGCAATCAGGAAGTTAAAGCACTATTATGAGCAACGAAAGTGTAGGTCTGATTCTAAGAAATATGGGAAAGGGAGTGATAATAATAAAGGAAATCAGGCTAAGAAGAGAGGAAAGCCTCGGGATACAAATGATAAGGAGAATGTAGTGCTGCACAAGAAGTTCAATGCAGTCAATAGAGGACATGGGTCTTAGACTAAGGAGCATGAAAAGGGTGATGGTAGGCAACCTTTTATATGTTGGACTTGTGGTGGATAACATCGTAGGAGTGAATTTCCACAAAATTAGGGTGCCCGACCTCATATATACAGTTCTCACAAGGCAAAGACAGCTGGGGATGTTGGGCAGAGTATCCATCAAATCTATGCAACAGTGGATAATATGCAGGTTGACCATCAGGAATCTATTATCGGGATGGAAGGTAAGATTTGGGATCAAGTTATTTCTATTTTAATTTATCTTGGATATAAGTATAGTTATATTAGTCCTGACCTAGTGGATAAGTGTTTCTTGAATAAAGAAGTGCATGAAAAATCTTGGTTGGTGGAGTTTGCTACAAAGACCAAGAGAAGATCTCATCATTGGGTGAGAGCTTGTCCATTTGAGATGAATGGTATGACTACATCATCGCATCTAAATGTTCTTCCTTTGGGTTCATACAATATGCTTTTGGGGATGGATTGACTATTCATTCAGAGGACCAAAGTGGATTGCTATGACAAGACTAATGAATGCTTGGATGTTGATGGAGAAAGAAGAATATTGCAGGGAAAGGAGAAGCCTACATTAGTGAGAATGGTTACAACTATGCAGACAAAGTGTAGTTTTCACAAAGGATATGTATTGATTGTAGTGCATATTTATAGTGATAAAGGTAAAGATGCTGAGATTGATGAAGTCTTGAAGAACTACCTAGTTTTTCATTAGTTTCAAAATGTGTTTCCATCTGAGATTCTTGAGTTACCACCTCATAGGGATATGAAATTCTCTATTGAGTTGATGCTAGGAGCAACACCAACATCAAAATCACTCTGGATGAGCACTCTAGATTTGGTAGAATTAAAGTTGCTAATTAAGGAAATGCTTGATAAAGGATACATAAGGCCCAATGCATCGACTTGGGGTGCACCGGTTTTTTGTAAAGAATAAAGATGGTACTCTCAGGTTGTGCATTGATTACAGACAACTGAACAAGTTAACTATCAAGAATAGGTAATATGTTGCCAAGGATTGATGACTTGTTTGATCAGTTCAATGGAGAAACAACGTTATTGAAGATTGATCTAAGATCAGGATATCAACAGATACACATCAAAGAAGAGGACATTTACAAGACTATGTTTTGTACCAAGTATGGGAATTATGAGTTTGTTGTGGTTCCTTTTGGTTTCAATAATTCTCCAGCTACATTCATGTGTTTGATGAATAATGTGTTCCTTCCTTATTTGGACAAGTTTGTGACAATATTTATTGATGATATATCGATATATATTATAAGAATTAGGAATAGCATGCAAAACACCTAGAAGCAGTGTTAAGGTTATTGAGAGAAAATTATTTGTATGCCAAGATCAACAAGTTTAGTTTCTTTCAGACGAAAGTTCATTACTTGGGACATGTGGCTTCCAAGGAAGGCATAACAGTGGTTGCTAAAAATATTAGAGCTATCATGGAGTGGCTTACTCCTAGGAATATGAATGAGGCAAGATCATTCATGGGATTGGTAGGTTAGTATAGGCGGGTCATCAGGAACTTCTCCCAAATTGGTTGTTAGTGTGAAAATTCTTGGAAGGTGTACCAAAAATACTTCACTTAAGTCACTAGCTGACAAGTGACCCTAACAACAAGTTGATTGTTGCTGTCATCTTAAATCTGAAACACAAATAGAAAACCTGTAGTAAAAGAAGATATAACCCAAAACAAAAAGCAGTAATATAAAGAATCCAGTATAATAACCAAATTGGAAAGACAAATTTAAATGATTTAATATTTTATTGATAACACCTGGTGAAGGATATCTACAGATTGGTCTATAAGTCCCCCTCTATGGGATGGGTCCTTTTATATCCTTGACATTTCAGAAAATCAATTATCTCTCTCAATGTGAGAAACCCGAACAAAAGTGAAGAAATCAAAATGGGAGCTCAAGAAAAATGACGACAATGTTGATGATGGTAATGATCATGGTGAGGAATGAATGAAAAACCCTCTTTATATAGCAAACTATGGAGTTAATCTAAAAACTGGAGAATAATAAAATATTCTTGACCAAATTCAGATCTAACTACCTGAAATATTTTATTATATTTATCGGAGAGGGAAAAAAGTATTTAAAATGGTTAAATACCTTTATTTATATATAATTAACAGATAAAATGATTTATTGATTATTTCACGAGAAACAAGAAAGGTGTGAAATCAAAATAGTTATTAAATAGTGATTTAATAATTATTCTAATAACATAAATAAAGAAATTCAAATAAATAATGATTTATTTAAATATTCCTAAGGGATTTAGTCAAATGTGACAAGGAATAACTATTAAATAATGATTTAAAAATTATTCCTAGAGAAAATTCAATAAGTGATGATTATCTAATTATTCTCATGGGGTTTTTTGATTTAAATCAGAAAATAATTTAAAAGAAGTGGTTTTCTAGATTATTTTCCATAGTGAAAGTGATTTTAATATGGTAAAATTAAATCTATGTGGTGTATTTCAATCCACCTAGTTAGAAATGGTGAGGTGATTATTTTTTAGTGATAACAGATTGCTCGCACACATATGAGTGTTAGGAGAAAATTATGTGACCGAAATATGTTGTAAATTACACTTTCACGAGAATCCAAAAGGGGAGTCAAAGGGAGAAAGAGGGAGATCTGAATCAAGTCAAGGATGGACAAATAATGGAGGGGGAGAGACCTACAATACTTATAGAAGTCTCCTTTTATGTGGTAGTACATGATCTCAAATGAGGTGGGGGAGGCATACCCATACCCAACGAGATAACTAAGTACAAAGAATAATGGTAAGCCCAACAATGTGGGATTGAGCTATAAGTACATGATACAAGATACATGATACATTGGCATCAATGGGCCAAAAAATAATACAACGGATCCCATATACATAATGCGCCTAGAAAAAACATACGCTAGGAATGAATATAATAATACATGAGTACATGAGATATAATGCCCCTCAAACTGATATAGGGAGAGGGGGGGATCACAACCAAGGTAGCTTTGCTGAATAGGAAAGGGCCCTGAATATCTGAATGGATCATCTGAAGGAGACATGCATGTTGTGGGTACTGCAAGTGACAGAAATAGAACCCATCAAATTGGCATAATTGTATTGAAGGTTGGATCAACATCAGTGGTTATTTGGGCATGTGGGGGGCTACTTAAAGGGCCACCCCCTCATGAGGTCTGAAAACATCTCAAACAAACATGGGAATCACGGGTCCAATCGTTTGGATCACTGAACTGTCAAATGTATGAATCTCAATCGTGCAATAAAGAGCTGATGTCAATCACGTGAGAAACAATCAATTCAAAGGGCAGTAATGAGTCCCTTTGCTTGATCTGAGGCATCGAGCAAATATGGAAGATGGAACTAAGGTCACCTCCCTCTAGAATACTCTTCCTGAGGTCGACAGAAGAGAGCCTGCTAGAGTTAAGGAAATGAGGAATCCTCAATAAAGGCATGAGGGAACATACTAGAGTGACTGATGGACTGACACTAGGGATAATGATGAAAGGAAACAAGATGGATGGTGGGCTAAAAAATTCCCATGTCAGAGCATAATAAAAAGTGGTTGACCTAGCAGCAACTGACTCGATTCCTCAAGGGATGGTCGATGACTCAAACAGGGGTTCGACAAAGACGAAGTAGGGACTGGAGGCCAAAAATGGAAGAAATGTGACATGGAAACGAATGAAACACTATGGTTGGATGCAATGGGGACTCAGAACAAATTCCACAAGTTTAAGGGTGACACCTGTCAGCTGCTATGAAAAAAGGGTGACGTGATGATGCTACTACATGGGGGAGGCCTAGTGGGGACCATGAAAACATGAGTAACTGATGGTTACTCATGACGGAAATCGACACGTGATTTAACCAATGCAAAGGTAAAGTGGTACCAGAGTATGGATGGCTCAGACGAAGAGATTTGGTTTTAAGAGGTAGTAAAATGAGACCTCATGGAAAAAATGGCTTCCAGGTGAAGTTTCAAATTACCAAAAGCCAATGGAGACCCATATAGAAATCGGTGAGAGATTTCCAATGGTGCTGGAAGTTCGTCAAACAAAGCAATGGTTTGGTCACACTGGGTGACATAAAAACTAGGGTTTTTCCTAAAAATTGGATTTTTTCCTCCAAATCCAATTCATTTGCATAGTGAGTTGTGGATAATTTGGAGAGGAGGAGAAGGCCCTAAATCTTGTGGAGATCGTAGCAGACAAACCGACCATCGGAATCAGGATCTGCAAGTTGGAGTTAGGTGGCCTAACCATACTCATCAATTTCAGTGGTTTAGTTTTTTAGATTAGGGCCTTAGTTTTTTGTTGGAGACCCCTGCTCATCCTCACGATTGCAACACACTTTTTGGGGCCAAACATGTGCTCTGTAGCGCAGACATGGGGCCCACAAGTGCATTTAGCATGGTTTTGAAAGAACAAACTATGCTCTGGACTGAGAAGATGAGCAAGATTGGTGGTCTATCGGAAGTTGAAGCTGAGTTCTATCATGAATTTGTTTTATACTCTTTCCTAAAAAAACATAATGATGTCTTGTAGGTATGGAAGAGTTAAAGATATTATAGAGAGAACGAGAGTTTGAGGCCCTTCATGCTGAGATTCAGGGGGATCAAGTAGTGAGAGGGATATTGGCATGATGTAGCGTGTTGAAGTTCTTAGATATCCCTTTGATGAGGGTTGGTGAGTGTTGGCTTGTAGGGGCCTGACCCAGGTTCAAAATTAGTTGCGCCAACCAACAAAACCCTAAAATACTAGCCCTTTCTACAAAAACCCGCATAGCGCAGGCTGCAATCTTACCTGAAGCAGTATTAGGGGATGACAGAACCATGTTTCTACATCCAAAGGCCTGTGTGATAGGTTCCTGTGGTTCCTAGGGCTTGTTTCTATGTTTGCGAACCCTAACCCTTCCAAAACAGATAATTACAGTAATTTACTTTAAACAACTTCCAAATCTTTGCGAAGGCCTTTAATTATTCATAACATGTATAAAAGGTACAAATCTACCACTTTCACCCAAATGATAAGCATTAATTCAGATAAATTGCATTACATGGCGGAAATACATAAGCTTGCATAAGTAATAAATATTACACAAATGCACAAGAATTGGCTCAAAACTATCTTTATTAGGTATAATCATTCATTTACAGACTGTTTTTCCCTGTGCACTCATCTGCAAGGGCCCACACACTCAGCCTGCGGACTTACTAAGGTCTCTGCGCACTCAACTGTAGGAGCCTTCCCATTCACCTAAGTATAGGAAACAAGCCTTTCCTTCCTTAGCTTACTTACCCTTGCAAATATTTCTATCAATTATATAATCCCTTAGACTCGTTATGACTCTTCTATTTATAATGTTTCTTTTACAATACCATGGTCCACAGACTATGGGCAGGTCTTAAAACCTTCCTATCACCTACCCACCTAAGGGACTAAAGTCCCTTTGACTTTAACTATCTTTGTGCTCCTCTTCCATATTTCGTGGAGAATTTACATCTTTACAAAAATAAATTACAAAATTTACCAAAATTTACCCCAAGGACCCCTTCCCAACAGGCCCCCAACACAATTTGGTGGCTCGTCCTCAAGTCACTCAGCTGGCACTGCAATCTTGTCCTGGAGTTTGCAGAACTCCATCTTCAAAACATGTAAATCCGATGTGCCTTGTGTTAGCGTCTGTCAGTCCTGCCAGTCACTAGTGATCAAATGTGCTCTTTCAAAGTCTTTTGATAGGGTCCAAGGTGAAATTTTTATGGTTTCAAAAGGATTTCAAATAAAAATTTGGTCACTAGTTAGTATGTCTAGGTCATTACTACTCCCTCCATTTAATGGTCCCATGCCATTCTGGTTGTGTTATTACTCATTATGATATGTCATTAGTAAATGTCTTGGTCACCACCTCAGTCCCATCTCATGGTCAGACTCATACTCCATTAGATGTCATTAAAATGGTCAAAAGGTTCGTGGCATCACCTGATGTCATCATCATGGGAGTAGTAATTAGGAGAAATAATGATGTTCATGGAGATTTCATCCTGTTTCAATATCCCCATTTCACATTTCATTCATCTCTCCCAATTTCCCTCATAAATTCTCTCGTTCCCTTTAAAATCCCTTTTTCCTTGAGGAATTATAAATCCTAAGTCAAAACCCTTTTCCCCTTGTTCATATCCTAAAAATCATTGTACATTTCTATATCCACTTTTCTATGGTTATACATTGGAACTTTATGAAATCCCTTTGAAATTCCAACTATATCCACATTTCCATGTTACATCATAAACTCTAGTTGTTGTTCCACTTTTGCTTTAAATATTTCAAACATTCGAAAACCATATTAAAGTCCTTTTTTATATCGCATCACTTTGTTTTAAAAAGAATCAGCCCTGGCCCACCAGCCATGTATCACCATATCGTATTACATAGTCAGCGTTTATTATATGAAATATCAAACAAACTCCTCACCCCTCTACCAATTGCGATAAATGGGCCTACGCCATCCTGCTATCGCATTTCAAAAAAGTCCCTGTTTTCCATATGCTAAAGTTCTTTACCTATCCACTGATTGCGATAACAGTCCTGCCTCCCATTTCATATCCCGCATTATCAGAATCGGCGTATGTTATATGACATACGAAAAAGTTCCCCTTCACCCTTTTTTCCATTGCAATTGCAATAACTTCCGCATTCCTTACCATCCATCACTCCCACAATGATTAACTCCCATCCTGAATCGGCCATCCCACAATAACCCTCCCACTTTATAATCCCTGATAAGTCCTGTGATAATACTCCCGATACCCTGTGCTGATATCCCACAGTATTAAGTGTTGGCTTAGTGGATCCTAACCCAGGTTCAGAGTTAGTTTCACCAAACAAATCCCTACACTACTGGTCCTTTTGGAATCAACCCGCGTAGCGCAGATTGAAGTCTCACCCAAAGCAGTATGGGGGGATGTTGGAACCAAGTTTCCGCACCCAGAGATGAGCGTGATGTCATTTTATGCCCTAAATATGCCTTCACGTAGATCGATAAGCCTTTAAGGCTTATCAATGTAACTCCCTTTAATCAGTTTCTATACCTCTGTGAATGGTTATGATTGTCCTTCACGGACCCTGAATAGGTGGATCAAATACTTATGTGCATCAAAGATGATTTATAACCTAGTAATTACTCCAATCAGCTTAAGTGTTCAATAACTTCAACATACAACAAGATATTCTTCACGTAAACATCTAACAATAATTGCATTCATGTATTAATATAAATCATGTAAAGTCGTGCATCAATACATCATTATTTCATAAACCCATTATAAGCTAAGGCACATTCATATAACACAAGTAAAGAGATAACACAAATATTTCTGCAACAATCTTCTTTATTGATAATCAGTTCAATCTTACAGAATCAAGACTTCCTTGCGCACTTAGCTACAGGGGTCCGCGCACTCAATTGCGGACTCTACTCTAGGCCTCTGCGCACACCGTTGCATATCCTTCCTTTTACTCTAAGAGTTCTTTGCTCTTACTCTTACTGACCCATTACATTCGTCTTCATCCTCAGTACTTGCCATAGACATCCTAAGACACACCTATTTATACAATCCCATGGTCCGCGAACCATGGGTAGATATTTGAAAGCTGACTCAACTTACATAAAAGAAGGGTAAAACCCCTTCATGACACTTTAACTATCTACACACTCTGCGACCACAACTTGCGGAGAATTTATATTTTATAAACAAAACTTGGGCTTTTGCCCCAAAATTGACCCTAGGGGATCCCATCCGAACAAGACGGCAATAAAAATATCGTGACTCACCCTTGAGTCACTCTGTTGGCATGAAGATCTTACTGTGAAGACCCCCCAATTCTACTTGTGCCGCTGCCACTTCAGCCGCGCTCTGTGTGGTTGCCTATTTGATCTGCTCCACCAACTACTCTATTGACAGTCCTGCACTGTCTTCCTTGATTTTTTGCTGTGTGCTCTGTAGGCTCGCCAAATTCTCCTGAATGTTGGCAGAGATAATGTAGGCCTCATCCAACCAAGGCCCCAATATGGCCTTGAGGATCGCCTCTTTCTTCTGCACTGCTTCCACTTGTAGATGCAACTGCCTAGCCTCCTACAACTTAGCAAGGCGTTGTGCAGCAACAACGGTGTGTGTTGTTGCTTTGACTTCATCATACTATTTCTGGAGTTCGCGAGATTGTGTATTCAAGGCTTGCAGGGAGGGATCTTCCTATAGAGCCATGACTACCTCCAATAATTACTCAAAGAGCGCAGTGCAGTTTGCCACCGCAGCATCCACTATCACAACTCCATTCTTCACAGTGGTTTTGCACTATTCTCTGATCTCTGGCAGAGTTGAAGGCTATGACTTCAACTCTAATTTTGTGATCTTCAAGTTCAACTCAAACTAAACTCTAGCCATTTCTATCTTGGTGTCGCACACGCTTGCAGCCAACTTTCTGATTTTTGCCTCCAACGTCGCTTCCTCTGGTATATGTAGCTTAGGTACTTTTTTGCAGGCTTTTCTCACCGCGGTTGCAAGCTGGTTGTTCTATGCCTGGACTTTCTTCTATGCCTCCAACACCTCTGATTTCTCAATGAACATATGTTCGTTTTTGACTCTATACTCACTGATAAGGCTCAGTGCGCACTGCTCCTGGGCCTTAATTTCTGCTATCACACCTGCTTGCAGCGTGTGAAGAAACTCGCTGGGGAGCACGACCAAGTTGAGGCCGATGTTCTTCAAAGAGCTGACAATAGCCTTGTTAGTGGCTGCCTCTACACTCAAAGATCCATCTGGAAACGCGATTGCCCAAAGGTCCAGTGACCGGACCATCTCGGCTGCTTGAGTGGTCCCCAGTGCCAAACTTGTTGATGCACCGCTACTCTGTCCTATACCTACCTAGATTGTAGTCATCTGAATCTGCAGCTCATGCAGATCCTTCTAGACAGTGCTCAGTGCATACTTTTGTTGCTTCTTAAACTGTTGTAGTAGTTCTGCAGTGGTATCCCACACCTTATCACCTATCTCATCCAGGTCGTCATCTATTAAGGTGATCAGATCTAGTGACAGATTTGTCACCTTTGACTTCTTTCGCGGTCCTTCCTTCCCTTGGTCTCTGTATCTCTTGATCTGGAAGGGAGTGCTCTCCTGCTCCTCCTAACCGCTGCCACCCTACCCAGACTACTCTTCCTCCTCTATTTGAGGTGAAGGAGACTTATCACTTCACTCAAATTTGTGCTTTTCCTACTCTGCCTACTTCTTTGCGGCTTGCTCCACTTCTACCCTAGCCTTCTCCTCGGCCTCTTTCCTCCTTTTCTCAGCCAACTATTGTACCTTCTGTTTGGCCGCATCCTTCTTCTTCTCTATAGACTTGCTAGTCCCTACGGCCAAATCAGAAGGAGAATGCTAATCTATCAGCCAACACTTGATGACCTCCTCAATAGTGTCATCTATAGCAAGGTAGGGTAGGTTGAACCATTTTTGCTCCAGATCCTTGCACGCCGAAATGTATACATGGTGGAAGTCGGCTTTGAACTCCACGTACCCTAAAAGCTACTCAAACATAGTTGGTGACAACTGCGGCTTCTAGTTGATGGCCATGCGAGTGCTCACCTCCATCAACACCCAAAAGACTTTGGTCTCTGTGACCCACGCAACATCTTTTGTGGCCCACAGAGATGCAAATTTTGCAGCCTTCAGCAAATCCTTCTCTATGGGAGGAAATTGGTTGTCCTCCAGCAAATCCCAGGTGACCAGCACAATCGAGAGAAACAACCATGAATATTAGAATGTTTTACTCTCATCATGTGCCTCTTTGCAGTTCGCGAGGAACTCACTACACAGGTAGTGTGCCCAGTTGAATTGTACACCCTCTGTGCACTATGCTGCCAAAGAAAGCACTAGTGCTGGCACCTCATCTGCGCAAAACTTTCTCATAACCTTGCTAGCCAAAATCTGCATGGCAACCTTTATCATGGGGTTAGTAATTGAGGTAATTGAGTACCCACGTGGCTTCTTCACAAGTTTGAACTTGTCCTTCATCTTCTCCGCGAGGTCATGCTCGCTCATCTTTCTGCCAAACTCCTTGGACGGATTTAACCCTGAATGTGGCAATAGTGTGATCCGATGGATCAGCATATCGGTGATGGGGATCAGTGCGTTCATCCACAAGCACCTGTCCTACACCAGGCACAACAACTGCTTAATGACGATCGAGTTTATGTTGGAGCGGTGGTAGTGGGGCACCCACAACAGGTTCAACAACCTCGACTGGTTCACTCCATGAATCCATTCCACAAGCTCCAGCACGGTGACACTAGACTCTTTGTAGAAGACCCTCTTCATGTAGGTGTCTGTAGAAAGGTGGGGGAACCACTCGTGGTCCGCCAAATCCCAATCTTCTAGCTTCAAATGCGGGATCCGCACCAAGCGTGAACATTTAAAGGTTAGGTTCTCTGGTAACATGGGGTGTGTTGAGGAGGAATTTCCC
Organism: Pinus tabuliformis; assembly: GCA_031772625.1. Lineage (NCBI taxonomy): Eukaryota > Viridiplantae > Streptophyta > Pinopsida > Pinales > Pinaceae > Pinus > Pinus tabuliformis. The sequence goes on from CM062819.1 coordinate 1,276,713,603, forward strand.
TGCATCTCGGTCCTTAGGGACCTTCACTTTTCCCTTCTGCAGAGGGATATACTCTGAAAACTTAGATATAGTGTCCACCCCCTCAATATTTATATCTTCTGTGCCCTCCTCAGCCTCTAGATCCACCACTTTCCCCTTCTCTTTCGCGCTCAACTTTTATTTTCTCTGGGTCTGTGTAGCGGCATGCTTTCTCATTGACTCACGCATCAGCACCAACTTCTTTTGCTTATCTTTCTTTGGTTTGGGTACCTCCCTTAAAGGCACAGGCTTCAGCTTAGGAGAGCTCGACACTGTAGGCACTGCAGTTTAAACCTCCATGATCATCACCTCAGGGGTAGCTCCTTCAGAGGCAATAGTTCCCCTAGTACTAGTGGTTTCAGCGAGACCTGGTGCAAAAATGATATCAGTAATGAGCTTCCAATCTAACTTAGGCAACTTGTCAAATGTGGGGCTTGCAATCAAAGCTTCGAAATACTCGCAATTCATGTGCTCTAGACAACACAACACAAAAATTATAAGGATGCAAAGTGTTTTCCACTGGATGGCCACATGTAATTTATAGAAGAATTTGAATTCAAATTCGGCCGTTCCCCCCAAAATCCATCCATAAATGCTAGATTGGTGGTAGATTTCCAAATATTTCACTCTTAAATTTAGCCTTAAATTCCTTAAATGCCACCTCCCTGCTCCTCTTAATTGTCTCCTCACTGTCAAATCATGAATAGTGAAGGTAACAGTCACTTTCTAGTTGCGTTGCATGGTCTCTCCCCCTATAGAAAAACTCCCTTTGTGCTTCTTCTATTAGTGTGACGCCATCTTATTTCGCGCAAACCCCTTGTCACGCAACTCTACAAACTGGAAAATGTAGTTTGTAGTCTTGCGCCTCCTTGTAGCTGCCTGGAGTGCTAAGACTATGCTATCATCATGTAGTCATTGAGCGGGATCCCCAGTGTATGGCTTCAATCGTCTTCCATTTACCCTTCCCAGAAATGGATCTCCATTCAACTTCACGGGCTGAACTACTCCACTATCTGTAATCTCTTTGATAACATATGGCCCCAGCCAGTGCATCTGAAAGTTTTCCCGGAAACTTATCAAACTTACTATCATATAGTAAAACTAAATTGTTTACCTTGAAGATGTGCAGTTTGATGTGTTGATCGTGCCAAGATTTTTCATGTTCCTTCTGAACCTGTTGATGGAATCCAGTGAAAAACCTATCTTCCTCAAGCTCTGTCAGCTATGCAAGCCTCTCTTCTAAAGCTCCGTGGCCTGCCATTCCTATGAAAGCCGCTATGCATAGACTAGGCACAATGTACTCCATAAGCATTACAGCTTCTATGCCATAGACCAACCTAAAAGGTGTCTGACCAGTAAGTTTCTTACAGGTAGTTCTATAAACCCATAACACTGCTGGTATGCGCACGTCCCAATCATTCCTCTGCGCATTGCAAACCTTTGTCAGCGCATTCTCCAATATCTTATTAAACACCTCAACCATCCCATTGGCCTGAGGATGATATGGCGTACTCTTTTGATGATAAACCTGGAACTCTTCTATTAGCACGCTGATCATTCATTGAGAAAATGCATACCGCTATCACTCATCAAAATCTTCGAGAAACCAAACCTAGTCAACATATTCAAACAAGAATTTCATCCTTGTTTCCCCTTTGGCGTCATTCCTATAGTCAGGAAGTGGATAATATCTGCAAAGTGATTATCTACTATGCACACCATGAAGAGCTGCGCATCAGGCAGCCCCTCCTCCAAATTGGTGGGCTCCTCTCCTATTTCAATGTGTGACAAATGATCTACCCTACATTCAACCTTCATGGATTCACAATCACCTCAAAATCATACTCCTTAAACAACAACAACCATCTACATATTCCCCCCCTCCCCCAACACAGGCTTATTGACTAAATATTTCAATGCAGAATGGTATGTGTACATCTTAAAATGTCCACCTAGCAGGTAATGTCAGAACTTCTGGTGTTATAGCTCCAAATCTCACTCTTATGGTTTGTGATGCTGCACTTATGGCCTAGGGCAACCCCTCCTTCCAGACCTGGTCCAAAAATTTAAAAAACAGTGTTTTATTCCCTGTACGCGACTTTGCCCTGTGTTAAACGCGTGTACACGCGGGTCTGTCATACCCAAACCGCGTGTATCTATTAAAACACTTAAAAAAATATAATTTCCTCTTTTTCGGGCGGTGATCGCGGGTTTACCTGCTGGATCACCTGTTAGTGCCCGTGGCCCAACTGTTCCCAACCAACTCCTAACTAAAAAACTACTTTGGAGAGGGTATAAAAAGACATCAAAGGGAAGGCCAAGGGGAGAGAGAAAGGAGAGCAAGATTATTATACTGAGATTTTTCCCTTAGACCAGGTCTGAAGTCCTTGGTGCATCCTGCACTTCCCCCATTTTGCATAGGAAACCCTTGTTTCCATGTGTATTGGTGATCATTCATCCTTGACATCATCATTGAGTAAGACTTGGAAGGAGCTCTTGTTGAAGGCTGGAGGCTGGAACGAATCCGGGAGGAAGCTTGCTTGGAGCCTGCTGAAGGTGTTCAGGTGATATCTTTCCGATATATGTACTTTATTTGCCTTTATATATAAAGAAACACGTCTTTGTTCCCGAATAATCTTTCTTTATGCTTATGAGATTCTTGTGTTGAATTCTTATGAAAGTAGTTACTTAAAGATTATTTATAACTAACTTTATAGCATGAAGATGATTTATACATAAACTTCTATACATGTACTGTTGTGTTCTTTGATTTGTTTGTCTTGCAGGTCAGAGAAAGAAGAAGGGAACTCCAAGAAGGGTTTGCACCCTAACGGTCTTCTCGGACGTAGGACCTTAGGTATGTACCCTAAACATTAGGATTTGCTTAAAAGTAAAAAAGATGGCTGTGTGTGTGTGTTTCTTTGTATAAGAAATTTTCAGTCTGGTAGAGTCTCAGCCCAAAGGACTCTAGGGGTATTTTCCCTTCAACCAGAATTGGCGACTCCACTGGGGACAACATTCTTGTTGTTCCTAGTTTGGGTAGTCCTCAAGCCAATCTAGGCTCAGTCCCTCTGTTTGTTGGTTCTGACTGTTTGATATTTTCTTGAACTCCAAGCTGTTCCAGTTTTTCAGTTTGTGTTTTTTATTTTTCTTGAAACACTTCATATACGCACTTTTTCTGGATTACAGAAGCGTATATACGCAAGTTTCACTAAGTAAACCCGCGTATACGCAGGTTTCCTTAGTTACAGTCGCGTGTACACGCATTCTGCAAATAATTGCAGGCGCGTATATCACATAATTTTCAAGATTTATAATTTTTCTTTTGGCTGAATGTCTGTCTGGTGGTTTGGGTCAGTTTAAAGCAGTCAATTCCCAGTGACAGTTCTCTGTTTAACAGGGGGCATCTTGTTTCGAACTCTCTCTAGGAGTGCTAGTCTTGTTTTTCGTTGATTGCAAGCGTCATTGATTTTTGACACACAAGGTTTCTGTTTAAGAATCTTGATTGCTCTGTTTCGGCAGAGTGGGAAGATTGTCTTAAAATCTTTGTGTCCATTTTGTTTTCATGACATTTGTGTTTGCTTAACGAAATCATTTTTATGACCATTTGCTCCTTCGTTTCGGGAAAGTTGTTTGTTACCATTTCCTTGAAACTTGTCTTTTGATTTCTTGGACTTTCATTGCTGCTTTTGATTGTCAAAAGCGACTTCGAACACATTTTATTTTTGTTGAGTTCTCATCATTTCATTGGTGTCAATTCACAAAAGTGTTTGGTTGCTTGTTTATCAATCATTGGTGTCAGTATTTTTGAGAGTTTTTCCTTTGAAAAAGACTTTTTGGTTTGATTGAAAGAAAATCTTTTGAAAGTTTTTGAGTTTCGCTTTCTTAAACTTGCTTCTCATCTGATTTCCTTTTTTGCGAAGTGAAAGTGCTTTGTTTTTTATCTTAAAACTTGTTTTTATTGTTTGGACGAAATGATTAGTAACAAATCATCTTCTATCTAAGCATTTCAGTGGCAAGACAAAATTTGGTAAAGCAGCAACTTTCCTTTGTTTTTAGAGTAGTCTTTGAATTGTGCATCCACATTTAGTTCTTGCATTAGGGAAAGATTTGCATCTCTTTTTAGGCATATTTAGTTTTGTTAGTTTTTGTGAGTGTGGAGTCTGAAAAGAAAAAGGAAAATTTTTTGTTTATATTACAAGTGCCTTCTGAACCTCATAGAAATTGCTATTCATCGAAAACAAAAGTGCATGTGCATGTAGCTAGGTTTTATTAATTTCTTTTGCGTCCATAAAACACCACAAGTTTCACCTACATTACCTTTGACTTAAAGAACAGCCTAATAAAATCAAGCGCTTAATTAAAATCCACTAGAACTTTTTGTTTTAGTTATTACACCAACAAGTTTAGGATTTTAGGGCCTTGGATTAGGCGAGTGGAGAGTTAACTCTCCAAGGCCACACAAAACGTCAAACATAAGAGTCTGATTAAAGAGAGTAAATCCAATAGCGTTAGGGAGACCAGGAAGACTCCGGATCTGGGAGTTAAGCACGAGGGTCTGTGAAGACAGGGAAGAGAGATACCCCCTCTCCTACTTGTCCGAACTTACCTCACGACTGTTCCGCCTGGCTTCTGCGACGAGTTGGTACCCATAGTTGCCTCTCCTAGGGATCTGCATAGGTGGCTGCGGAGGGGAATCCCGTGGCACCTGAGGTCGACGTTGTATCACTCTCGACAGTACTTCCGGAGGGCACCCTTGCAAAGCTTGGGGGCTTGCACCGGGGCAGACTGTTGTTAGGAGGTCAGCGTAACTTCCTCTGATACCTTCGCTGATAGGACTGGGCCCTCATCATCCCAGACTATCCTCGGAAGGCCCTTTGATTCACTTTCTCGTATTTTGGTGTCCGGTCTCAATCACCCGGAGCGGAAATACTTGAAAGTTGTTTGACTGGCTGTATCTTTAGGAACTTTTTAGTGTGTGCTCTGTGCTCCTAGTTGGCCTAGCTTTTAATTTTTTGAGTCTTTAGATAAGATCATAACAAAAAATTCAAAGTGGCTGACCGGTCTCCTAGACGGTCTCGAAGACTTCGTGGTCTCTCGCCACCTAGTTTAGAGCCTTCTCCTAGAAGGCGCAGAGGGAATACTACCGGTGGGGTCCGTCCCACGCTGGCTGACGCATCGGGGATTGATCCTCCTCTCGGGGATATTAGCGGCCAAGCAAGGCCTGGTACTTTTGAACAAGAGAGGGACGCTCCAGTCTTTTCTCAAGTTCGCTTTCAAGCGGAGGATAACGTAGAGGTAGAAGAACTTTCAGAATCATTAGTGATTCCAAATTCTCCACTACCATCTAGTTACCCAGACGTATTGCAATACGTTGGGCCTCCATTATATAGACCAGCGAGTCCAGGTTACGCTACGCGCTTACCATTTATGATCACTACTGGAAGCATGGCTTCCACAAGTGCTGCGACTATGCAAACCCCAACATCGGTGCAAGGGGGAGGAACCATTTCCATCCCCTCCGCTTCCTTGTTCGGATCGTTTGCTAGCACATCTTTGGTTGGGTCTACCTCCATTCCGTCCACGAGTGGAAATGCCCAAACCAATGCTTTTAGTACTGGTTCCTTCCTTTTTGGCACCCAATCACAGGGTATTCCGTCAGTTCCGTTCAATGCCGCTACATCCATGATGGGCGGATCGGCTTCATTTCAGGGTTTTCCTTTTGGAAGTGGTCATATTCCACATTCCAACCCAACGGTAGGATCCATGCCTTTTTCTTCAATAGGACAAAGCAGCAATCCTTTCCAAGGTTGGAATAACCCTGGGGCTAGTAACGCAGGAACTGCGAATCCATTCATCGGTCAACAAGGAAGTAGGCCGTATTCCACGGTTAGCATGTTTCAAAGTATTCCTCCCCTCGCTTCGGCTTGGAACCCATATCAGGGGTTATCGACTCCTTACAATTCTATAGGAGGAAACTTTGCAAGCTATGGAGCTTATACGGCAGGAGTTGGTCAAACTCCGAATTTTGCTGGACCACAAGGCTTGCCCTTTGGTTCAGCTGGTTCTACTGGTCACTTGGGGCAGCCTGGTGCCTCTCAAATCCCAGGACAATCTTTTCAGAACTTGGGGAGTTCTGCCCAGTCTGGGTGGAATCCCCTAGGTCCTCCTAGGCTTCCATTTCTGGCAACGTTAAACTTGCCAGATCTCACTAAGCTAACGAACGACCCTATCAGATACAATCCAGCCTGGCCTCCGGTCCCAACCAAACTCCCTTCGGACATCCCAAAATTCGAAGGGAAGAGTGGTGAAGATCCGGGCGATCATGTAACCACATTCCATTTGTGGTGCTCATCTAACTCCCTCATCGAAGATTCGGTTAGGTTGAGACTTTTTCAGCGCACCTTGACTGGTAATGCGGCTAAATGGTACATAGAGTTGCCAGGGGGCAGCTTTACATCGTTCGCAGACTTAGCTAATATCTTCTTGAATCACTTTCAGTTGCCTGTCCGCTATGATGCCGGAACTGAACTTCTGGCTACCTTTCATCAGGATAAGGCAACCCACATTTCTGATCACATACAGGAATGGAGACGGAGAAAAAGGCTCATTAAAGCCGAAATCCCTCCGGAGTACCGTCTAGAGTGGTTTTTGAAGTCTTTGCAACCTGAGATCTCCAAGGATGTCTCCATGTCTGGGGTCTATTCTGAGGAGCAAGCCATTTTCAGGGCCCAGCAGTTAGAACTGATCTACTCTCAGTCTGGGATCCTCCAAAAGTACTTGCCAGATGCTCCTGGATCTAAGGTTGATTTAGCTAAGCCAAAGCCAGGTCCGCATGCGGATGGTATCGTGGGGTCTGTAGACTCAACTACAGTGAACTTGCTGAATCAATTGCAGCAGTTGTCATTACAAACTGCTCCTAACAACCAAGTCACAATGTCTAATCCTCCTGCTTCCCAAAATTCTTCCATTAACGCCGTCCAATCCAATAACCCCAAAGGAAATCAAAATTCCGATGGGAAAAAGAAAGGACGTGGTAAAAAGAAGAACTCGGATGGGAAGCCCGATGCAAATAAATCCGGCAACAACGCTGGTGGTGGTGGAAATGAGTCGAGAAAGAAAGTCAAGTTTCCTTGCAAGTTATGCAGTGGAGACCATCTAACTCATCTTTGCCCTAAAATCGAAGACGCTCAGCGCTTGTTAGCACAGCAAGGGACTTCTAGTTCGCAAGCTGTGTTGACTAACCCGTTTCCCCAAGGGCAGCAACTTCTTGCTGGCGCGAATTCGAATCCTGGGACCTCCTCAGGGGGCAACCAGGAAGGGGATAAGTCATCAAATGTTTTCATGATGGGTGCTCACGCTAATGTGGCCACACGGTCACGCGATTATGGTGAAGGTGAAAATTCTAAGGGTAAATCAGTTCCCAAAACTAACAACCCACTTCATATTGAGCGACCTTCTGTTGAGACTATACCTCGGGTGCCGAAAGGTTCAGCTAAACGCGCGACTATCAACCCTAATATTAGGGCAGCCCAGAATTACTCCATTGTCGAGGATCTGGCTCAGAGTCCATGTGCTATGTCCGCGTTAGAGGTTCTCCAGACATGTCCTACTCAACGAAGTGCCTTGCTATTGGCAATGGGGGCAGTAGATCCAAGTAATTCCTTAGCTCTCTCTTTTGATATGAGTAATGTCAAAAAGAGACTTCCTCATCACATGGCTTTCCAGATAAAGTCTACCTACCAGAAAACGAATATTTTCCGGACGGTTGTAGATGAGGGAGCTTCCACGTGTGTCATGTCTATGTCATGTTGGAAGGCCATTGGATCACCGACGGTTGTTCCTTCACCCACCCTATTGACAGCATTTGATAGTCACTCTCATAGACCGTACGGGATTATCCCGGCTTTTCCTATATGTGTTGGAGGAAAGGTCGTTAATATTGAAGTAGAAGTCATAGACGCTAACCTAGATTATAATCTCCTATTAGGAAGGAACTGGGTATACGAGATGGAAGCCGTTGTTTCGACTCTATTTCGTGTCATTTGCTTTCCTTATGAGGGGAAAATCGTTAAGGTTGACCAATTGGACTATTGTCCAGCTGATCCTCAAGCAAACTCTGACTCTACCATTCCTTTAGTGGGTAACCCCCGTCCGCCTATTGAGAGTCTAGGAGTCGGGATGTATTCTTCATTGATGGGTACGTTTAACCTTCCCCCTCCTACAGCTGGTATAGATACAATTTCATCCTCCAGGGATCCTTTACGGAGAGAGTTTGTCCAAACTCTTTATTCTTCGAATCCTGGAACCTTAGCTTCATCTGTGACCACATCAGGTGACGACAAGGTGGGTGAAATAGAATCTCTTATGTCTGCAGCAGAACCTAGATGTGAATCTATCGATAACTCTGTAGATAACCATTCTACTATTTCCTCGGGGAAAGAAATAGATGGTGATGTGGCTCATTTTCGGACCCCTGATTCCACCTCTGCATCGGATTGCTCGGATATTGTTTTTCCATCGGATGAAGCGATATTCGAAGCAATGACGGCCGTAGATCGACCTTTGGAAGATTTACATCGTCGGTTATACTTTCATTCCCCTGTGCATGAAGTAGAATCTCGGTCCTCCAGTTCGACTAGTGATGTTTGTACGGTCCCTTTGGCTCCGACACATTTATTTGCCGAAGAGAGTATATTGATTGGTTCGATCGTCGTACCTATAAACATCCCTAGGTGTCAGTTGGCGGAGCCCCCTGACGGGCTCTACCTCAGGAAGTATTTTGCTTAGTTTTACTAGGCAATGGCTTCTTTGTATTTTATGTATATTTGTACATATCTTATCGAGCGTTTTTCTGATATCAGCACTTTTGGTCTGCTTTGGCAGGTGTTGATGGATGATTTGGTTTATTTTGGATTCGCCGATGGTGCTAGTCGGCACACTCGGAATCTTGCTTCCGCAGCTTGGGTACTTTATTACCCAACTGGTCAGTTGATGACATCGAGAGGCGTGTGTATCGGTCCTGCTTCAAACAATATGGCCGAGTATATAGCTGTTATCAATTTATTATCCGAGGCAATCTCTTACGGGATCAACTCATTGGTAGTGTATCTTGATTCTCAATTGATAGTGTCTCAGTTAAATAACATTTATCGGGTTAGAGATCCATCATTATATCGCCAATATTTAAGGGTGAGGTTGTTGCAAAGATCATTTATTTACATTAATTATTTGCACATTCCAAGATCTCAAAATTGGTTAGCTGATTCTATCGCTAATCAAGCATTAGACTGGCATATCAATCATTCATCATCATAAAATCATGCATCAAAAAGTCAAACTGTATATATATATATATCACAAAGCGTCTCGAGTGTACATATGTGTGTCCAAAAATATACAAAATTGGGACTCAAATGCCCATAATCATGTCAGGCATATCTAATGCCTCGGCTCTGGATGAGCAGCTAAATAACTAACTATAGCATTGGCCACGCGCCGAAAAACGCGAACCCAGTCACGTGGCATCCCAACCACATGACGCTGCATATCTGGAGGAAGGTCCTCTATCTCGGCCATCGGTACTTGATAGCTCAATCTCGCCAAGTGTCGCTGGACGTTGGCGAGGGTCCTTTCCGCATCCGCAGCCGCCTCTTCGGCTCCTCGGCCACGCCGTCCGTGCCGTGGGAATCCATCTGGTCGCACAGGCCCAATGTCTGAAACATGATCATCATATCAGTCATTTGAATCTCATCAAAAAAAAAATATATATTTTTCAAAGTTCATCATTATGCTTGAAAAATCCTAAAAATCATAAAATCATAAAAATCAAAAAATCTTACCGATCTTGCCCCATGCTGCATCTGGTGGCAGCACTAGGTCAGGATCTCCTCGGAAATCCAGTCCAGCATAGGGGTAGTCGTCTATGGCGATGATCTGTTGCTCCCACCAAGCAAAAAAGTCATCGTCGAATGCATTCCTGGGCACTTCCCCACCCCCCAGACGTTTCATCAAGTCAGCCCACCGGCCCATACGTGGATCACGTGGACTACTGATGGGAACTGCTACCCTGGGGCGGAGTGCAGGAACCTTCTCGAAGAAAAATGTGCATAAAATGGTTCCATACCCAAAGTTCTTGGTCTGTCCCTTCCTGATAGAAGCAAGCTGCTCCTTCATGTTGGCAAGTAGAGGAGTACACCAGTCAAACACCGTGGTGAGACAGTCCACTGCTACGCTCATGTTTACCCGCGATGCCTGATGTAGCGAAGATGACCCGTTCACTCGAGCTATGGTGAACAGGATTATCCGCAGTGACAAACTCGCCACGTGTGGGATCGAGATCTGACTCCCGACCTTCCGATGACCTGGGCAGTAAATTTGTACATAGTCGTCTACGCTGAGACTATTCCGGGTCCTGCCCCGGGAGTGGACTACCTCTCCCCTTCGGGAAAGGCCCGTGATGAAATATATATCTTCCACTTCTATCCTGAGTGGCATTTGATCAATCATAAAAGCTTCTTCCTCGACATCCCAGTAATCAATAAGTCTCTCGAGCAGACGCACATTTGCTTTCATATTCGGCAACTTAAAGAATTTTAACAATCCGCATCCCCGTAAGGCATCTAATGCCTCATCATTCTCCATAACTTCATTATCTACAGCTGAGTGCTCTCTTTCACGCCATGTGAGAGTCATCCTGGAAGAAAAAATCAATTTCATCCATTAGTTTTTTATATAAAAATTTTTCGCTGCGCACACGCGGTTTACCCTATACACAGTCGCGTGTAGGGCCGTCGTATACGCGATTTATATACATCCAACCCGCATGTACGCCGCAGAGCAATTTTTTGCAAAAATCTAACGGTGAAACATTAATTAAACTTCCTAAAAACTATCACAATTGATTGCAAGACAAGTTTAGTGCTTACCTGGAAGTTTTCGGCAAGTTTGAACGGTTGAATAAGTCACGGGGAAAGTTTGCTCCTTTTGCTCCACAATTTGCTCTCCAAGTCAAACGGTGAAAATGGTAAGTCCAAAATTTCTTTTTATAAGTTTTGAAAATGCAAAATTTTTTCAAAATTTTATTTTGTTTGGTTTCATGTCACTTTTAACTTGGGAGCTTGGAATGTCGAGATTGAGTTGTTTTTCAGGACATTTTGGACATTTTTCGACGGTTCGAGGCGGTTCCATGACTGCTGACCCGTCATGGCAGGTATCGTGTTCTCACTGGCATATAGGTTAGGGACACCATTTTTCCGTTGCATTATGCATACTAGCCTCCATTTGACCGATACATCTGCCGTAGGGTCGACCCCATCATGTTATGGTTCGCAAGCCATTGTCACTCGCCGATTCTTTAAATCATGACATGATGGTAGAGCCATCCTTTTACATGGGCATCCTAGTTAGCACCTCACTGACATTTGTTGCCCATGCTGCTTCGTTTTGAGTAGGCTCGGGAGTCCTCTGTAGTCCCGCCATGACTTATGCGTTGAAGACTCATTCTTCCTTGCTTCTTCGCTTCGTTCTGGCCTTATACCCTAGAGGCTCCTATGTGTGTTGAGTTGTACTTCTGCATTGCATGTTGACCATTTGCACCTTTTGGCCTATAGCCGGCTTCACTTGGACTCGTGTTTAAGCCCACTTTTGACCATGACGACTGCAAAAATCAACCTTGCATACCCTTGACCTCTGCAGCTTGACATACCCAGATCCGTGGAAGGAACATACCTCTGAGTGTCACTGACCAGTTTTTCACCTCCCTGCATTGAGCATAGGAACGTTCCTTTCCCAGGAACTAGAGCATCTGTTTCACCGACACTCGTTCTTTCCACTGTACCATAGCATTCTTTTATTCTTTTTCCGGCTTATCAGAAAAAGACAAAAAAATTAAATATTCCAAAAAGAGCGGGAACAGGGACATTATTTCCATTTATTGTTGGCAGCTAGAGTCAGTCGTGTCGCCCTTGAACAAAGCACTCAAAACAAAGTCTCCTCCGCATGGGTGGGATTTAGTTGGACTTAGGTAAGCCATAACCTTGTTATCGAGTCAGTTCTCCCCCGATTGGTTATCTCTTCCAATCATATGGAGGGTTCGTTCGTGCCTCCTGCATGACGAACTTATACAGATTCATTATATGCTGCCACATAGTCACATTGAGTCGTGCTTTTGTTCAAGGGAAGTTAGCCTGAGTCGGCCTTTCTGCGGTGTCTCTTGACTCATTTTTCAGTCGGCCATCCCTGGTTGTCAGTGTCATCATCACATCAGTTATATTGGTCCTTCACTCGTGCCGGTTTGAGAAGGTCCCCATTGACTTCTTGCTGGCGGGTCTTGTCCTTATCGACGACGACACATTGCTCTGAGGGCAGACCTAGAGACCGCACCCTGGCCCTATTTTCATTATTGATAGGTCACCTTGTGCTCAGCATCGATCAGTATCATGGGTCTTTGACTGAGTGGTTTCCCTTGTGTTCGACATCAGCATACATTATCACACATTGGGATTCGTGCAGTACCTTGGTTTCCATTTGACCCTATTGGTGGATACCTCGCCTCTGTGTCAGCTTTCATTATTGGTTGGTTCAGAGGGTTTCTGCCGTGCGCTAGCCACATCTTGTGTACGCCGGAAACGTACTTTCGGTTGGGTTACTACATCTTTTTCGTCCGATTCCTTCCACATTATTGGCCTACGGGTTACACTCGCGCTAGATTGATGGAGGATGCCTTAATGCCTTCCTTCTAGCGGATCTTTCCCTATCGACTCCGACTCATTGCTCTGGGGCAAAGATCTAGAGTCCATTTGGCAGTACCTTGGGGTTTGCAGTCATTAGTGGCAGATTCCTCGCTATCGACAGTGGGAAACCATCATTGTCTCCTGATTGATAGATTCTTACAGGTGTTCGACTTCAGCTCATCTATTCACACTTGTTAGATTGTACTGGGTACCTTGACGCTCATTATCATTATCGGTGAGTAGTCTCGCGTTTGTTAACGGTATACATCAATGACCGGTAATCAAACGATTTCTCACATGGTCGACTTCAGATCATTTATTCCCATGGTGTAGAAATGTACCACGGCGGTCGGTGAAGACCTCAGGTTGTATCAGCATTCATTGGTTCACTTGACAGTTGCTCCTGTTACTGCTAGTTGATACCATTCCACCTTATATGTTGCAGTCAGTCATGGCGACATTCTATATGCTGGCACCTGAGTTTGCAGTGTAGTACCATCCTATTCCATCATGTTCAGTTGGTACCTTATGGGATCAGTCTTTGATTTCAGTGATTCGTTGCATCTTTCAGCATCATTGACAGTTTTATATGTGATATTCAGACATGTACTTACTCATTATGATCAGATGATCCATTATGTATTTTTACAGTCATTTACACTTGTATACTTAGTGGATCCGCTTGTACTTGATATGCGGACATGCTTTACTTTTCCTGAGCATGGGTATGCCCGCCTCAGACAGTGTTTCTTTCTGATCTCCTTTCGGTGGCTTGGCAGGCTGAATTCTGGTGAAGTCCTCCTCGGTTTTTCGGCAGAGTTCCTTTCCTTGTACTTACTTAATGTATTTCGGCCATCATGTTCCCCTTCTGACCTCATACATTAGGGGGCATCTGTTATAGCTCCAAATCTCACTCTTATGGTTTGTGATGCTGCACTTATGGCCTAGGGCAACCCCTCCTTCCAGACCTGGTCCAAAAATTTAAAAAACAGTGTTTTATTCCCTGTACGCGACTTTGCCCTGTGTTAAACGCGTGTACACGCGGGTCTGTCATACCCAAACCGCGTGTATCTATTAAAACACTTAAAAAAATATAATTTCCTCTTTTTCGGGCGGTGATCGCGGGTTTACCTGCTGGATCACCTGTTAGTGCCCGTGGCCCAACTGTTCCCAACCAACTCCTAACTAAAAAACTACTTTGGAGAGGGTATAAAAAGACATCAAAGGGAAGGCCAAGGGGAGAGAGAAAGGAGAGCAAGATTATTATACTGAGATTTTTCCCTTAGACCAGGTCTGAAGTCCTTGGTGCATCCTGCACTTCCCCCATTTTGCATAGGAAACCCTTGTTTCCATGTGTATTGGTGATCATTCATCCTTGACATCATCATTGAGTAAGACTTGGAAGGAGCTCTTGTTGAAGGCTGGAGGCTGGAACGAATCCGGGAGGAAGCTTGCTTGGAGCCTGCTGAAGGTGTTCAGGTGATATCTTTCCGATATATGTACTTTATTTGCCTTTATATATAAAGAAACACGTCTTTGTTCCCGAATAATCTTTCTTTATGCTTATGAGATTCTTGTGTTGAATTCTTATGAAAGTAGTTACTTAAAGATTATTTATAACTAACTTTATAGCATGAAGATGATTTATACATAAACTTCTATACATGTACTGTTGTGTTCTTTGATTTGTTTGTCTTGCAGGTCAGAGAAAGAAGAAGGGAACTCCAAGAAGGGTTTGCACCCTAACGGTCTTCTCGGACGTAGGACCTTAGGTATGTACCCTAAACATTAGGATTTGCTTAAAAGTAAAAAAGATGGCTGTGTGTGTGTGTTTCTTTGTATAAGCAATTTTCAGTCTGGTAGAGTCTCAGCCCAAAGGACTCTAGGGGTATTTTCCCTTCAACCATCTGGAGCACGTATACCATAGCCAACCCTTTGCACTTGGTTGTCAAATAATTCTTTTCAGCCTTAGACAATTTCCTTCTTGCAAATGCTATATGGTGATCTAGTTCTCCTTCACCAGCCTGTGTCAGCACTGCTCCTAGCATAATACATGATGCATCCACATGCACATAAAATTTGTTCTTCCAATTTGGGAAGACTAGGATCGGCGTGGTGACCATTTTCTCCTTCAATACATCCAAACTCCGTTGACATTCTTCGCTCCAACAATATGTAGCATCCTTTTTTAGTAGCTTTTCCATAGGTGTGGTAATCTGAGCATAACTTTTAATGAACTTTTGATAGTATCCTGTATGACCTAGTGTTGCACGCAACTATTTGACACTCCTTGGCGCCTCCAAGTTGACTATAATTATGATTTTAGCAGGGTCCACCATTAATCCTTGCCTGCATACCACATGACTTAGAAAAATTCCGAAAGGGACGCAAAATAAGAATTTCTTCAAGTTTAGTGCGATATGATACCTTCAGCATGTATCCAACATTAAGCGTAAGCTGGCTACATGGTGCTTTACTAGTCCAAACACCATCCAATCGTCAAAATATACCTCCAAAAATTTGTGAATGAACTCTTTGAGCACTGTGATGACTGTTAGCCTTGTTGGAATTTGGCTCAAAAATGGATCCAAAACACTCCCGAAGTCTTCAAAATTTGCTTAAGGATCATTCAAAGATCAAAACAATCGCATGCTAAGAGCCCTCAGAATGGCAGAAAAGCACTATCAGGAGGCAGAAAACCAGAAAAAACAGTGAAAAACCAAGTATCAGAGGCATAGACAGTGAAATGCACAGCAGCTGTCTGATCTGGCCGATCAACAGTCTAGATCTGATTGGTGGGTCGCAATCGGTGGTCACAGTCAGCAGTCACAATCGGCAGAGGAAGCTGACAGATTAAGGGTAGATCGAGTGGAACTTGTGATGGCAATCAGCGATGCAATGTGGACCATCGATCAAGTGTGTAGACCAACAACCCACATCGCGTTGTAGGATCGCTATCGAAGATTAACAAAGCGCACTAGCAATGGCACGTGGCATGAGTGATATGCGATTGTGATCAAATCGCATCGCTATATCACATCGGGGCAACACCATGGAGCAGGGCCTTTACACGTATATGTGTGCGACCCGACGAACCGGACCCGACGGTATTCTAAATATTATTTCATAATATTTTGGGTCTGCAGAAAGGCCATTTTCAATGCATTTTCACAATTTTGACATATTTATAAAATTCAAAGGGGAACCTTGGAGTGGACCAGAGTGACTTGCGATATGTGATAAGACCCAGACCCGAAGGGGTTTGGGAATGAAAATATATATTATTTCAGGTCTACTGAAGCCAATTTTTCATATATTTCCATTGTTTTTAACATATTCCAAAATACAAAGAGAAGCAAGGGAACATGCCACTAGTGACATGCGATAGCGACCCAGAGGGCGGACTTGATAGAGGAATAGGCCATATTTGAGGACTTTTGAAGTCCGAAATAAATAAAGATGGGTGGGATTTTACAATGGCAACATTTCTCTGTGTAAAACAAAAAAGGGGCCATTGTAGGGATTTCATAGGCCCGATAGTCATTCCATCACAGAGCAGAGGCCAGGAAATAGTTTTCAGGAGATAGAGGTCAGAAAGGGAAAAAAAAGGGCCACAACATGATGCAGCCCAAAACAGAAGCGATCATGGAGCATCAACAATGCAACACATCCAAAACAAACAGAAGTGATCGTGGGGCATCTCTGGCACGAGCGAGCTCCTTTCCAGTGCTGCAAATTACTAGAATGAGGTTACTCTGTTGTTAGAGAAGAAACCTTTGAGCCCATGCGTGCCTAGTCAGGGCATCAAGTCGTTAAAAACAGAGAGGATAGATTAAGACACTCCGAGCCTTTGAGAGCTCAGGAGCATTGTAAAAGGCCTATAAATGGTTGAAAGTTAAATGTATGAAGGGTTCAACTTCTGGAGACTGTGGATACTCTGTTCCTTGCAGTGTCTCATCTTCATTCCAGTAATACAAGCTTCTTTTGCTATTACATGTTCAATTCCCATTTTCTCCTCTGTCTTAAGCTTGCACTTGGATAGTCTATTCATGATTCTTCTGTGTCTAATTCCAGATAATTTTCATCTTATCTCTGAATTGATAAATTGGATTTGCATTTGAATAGGTTATTCATGTTTTCTTCTGTGTCTAATGCCAGATAGTTGTCATCTTATCTTTGCATTGATAGATTAGATTTGCAAGATTCATTTACTTCCTGTAGCTAGCCATTCATATATGTTTATGTATGCATCTGCCGGTACAGTCAGTATTCTCTATCTATCCATTGAATCTATAAACTATTGAGCATTAGTGGTCTAAAGCCTTGTCAAGCTGAGGGTGTTCATGCATGTCTAGAGTGAAAATAGAGTTGAAACAGTTATCTGGCTTGATCCAAACCTTCATCCATTCCAATAGTTTTGAGAACAATATTGAAGATTATATTTTACCAGGCATATCCGAGTTGCAACCTAGGAGAGATTCCTGGAGTGATAACATAATTGGCACCATTGCCGGGGAAAGGAAACTGAAGCTCAGCTTCCCTGGGAGACGACACAGATCCAGCTTTGATGATAAACAAAGTCTAGGCACTTTTTTGGTTGTAATCATCTATCTGGCGACTCTACTGAAGGACGAACCTCTTGGCGACTCCACTTCATAGTTCTGGCTCAGTTTGTGAGGCATACTCGGAGAAATCTTTAGATGTCACAAGCTGACCTAGTACCTAACCCTAATAAAATCATCAAAGAAATAAAGGTATTGTAGAAAGTGTTAGTGTCAATCTTTCCAGCCTTCCTCCAGTGATCAAACATGCTCTTACAAAGTGATTTTGAAGTGTCAAGGTCAAATTTTGTCATTTCAGTGAGTCTTCAAGCAAAATTTGGTCACTAGGCATTAGGTCTAGGGTTTGCTCTCACTCTTTTTAAAGTTGCCCAAATGCCAATCTATGTCACTATTCAGCTGAGTCTATCATCATTCATAGGGTTTTCATTATCATCTCAGTGTCTAATGAGTCTTTTTACACCTTGTCCATGCTTCAGTTGCGCTGTTATGTACCTAGGGGGGATAATATGGGGTACCAAGGGAGGTACCCAAGGTAATAATGTAATAATGGGATGGGCCATAGTAATAAATAAGGTGGTTAACCCATGTCATGTAAGGGACCACAAGTAGTTAATAATAATGTAATGGGCCCATGGTATTAGTTGATGGTATGAGGAAACCATGGTAATGATGCATGGTATTGTATGTATGAGGCCTATATAAAGGCTAGAGACTCCACATATGAAGATGAAGAGAAGAATTACTGTATGAATAGGCATATGGCTTGTGGAGTGTTCTCCTTCCTTAAGGAGTGAATGTATGGTGTTGCCCTACCTTAAGGGTTTGATAGTAAAGAATCATTTCATATCATTCTTGGGTTTATTTGCATTATCTTATATTTTCATATTTTCTCTATAATATTCTTGGGTTATATCTACAACAATTGGTATCAGAGCTCTTTCTTGGGCAAACCGTGGAGAAATTCTTTTTTCATTTTTGCAGGGTTTCGGGGGCGGCGAATTTTCAGATCAGATCCGTATGTTTTGGTGAAAGATTTGCAAAATCTAATTGCAGATCTGTATTCCTTGTGAAAAAATAGCCAATTTCAAAAAAAAAAAATCGATTGAATCGGAGTCCGGATGAAGGAGATATTGCTGATCTAAAAATCAGTGGGGTTGCAGAGAATTTTTAGGGCCAGCAAATTTGCGGCGCAGATCTGGACGTCTTGGTGCCAGATCTGTAAGATCTAATTGTAGATCTGGAATCCTTGTGACAAAAAACCTGATTTCAAAAAACAAATTAGGCGAATCGGAGTCCGGATGAGGAAGATATCGCTGATTTAAAATCAGCTCTTTTTGTAGAAATTTTGGGTGACGCCGAGAGAGTAGCAGCGCAGATCTAGAATTCCAGTGCCTGAATCAGGATTTCTATCACATGGGAAGATGCAGAATGGTTGTTCCATTTCCAAAAACAGGTTATAATAGAGATTCTGAGCAATATTGACGAAACTGTGACATTTTCAAATTTTCGCCAAGAAAGTGAATTTTTTTTCCAAACCATTCATGGCTTCTAGCAGGTATCTATATTTTACAGGAAAAGATGATGGTCCTACTATTGAAGAATTCATACAAAGAATAAAGTCTGATTATGGGATATGTTGGAAAGGTAAAGCACGGTTTAATTTGACAGAAGAGGCTGACAGATGGTGGAGATCACTTGGCATCAAACAGTTTGGCAACCTGCCTGATGAAGAATTTGAAAAATTACTTTTAGACAGATGGTCTCATGCTAGAAAACAAGATAAGGAGAAACATGTGGGGTTATTTCCTACTGGTATATCCTTATTGCATGTTCATGGATTGATTCAGAAGGAGAAAATCATTGTGTCTATAACTCCGAGTTGCAAGCAAAATCTCATAAATGTCAATTTGGCAAAAAAATTGCAAGTCCCAGCAAAACAAATTGCACATACACAGGATGATGATAAGGATGTTCAAATCTATAAGGATTTGAAGCTTTCTATGGATAAATATGTGTTTCATGGTGATTTTTATGCTTCAGAGATGGATAATATGGATGTTGTTTTGGGATATCCTTGGATGGAATCCGTGGGTACTATCAATATTAATGTGCAGAATAAATTCCTGAAGCTATGGTATAAAAAGAAGAAAATTACATTACAGGATATTTCCATCCATAAACAGGTAGAGCACAGGGAGGCTGAAGCAGAAGATGTTCAAGGGACTGACATATCAGATGATGAGCCTTTGATGATCGACAATCAAACACAAACAGAGGCTGCAAAAGAAAATGTTACAGGTGATGATACATCAGAGGAGGGCTCAGTGGTTGAAGTCATATTGAAAAAGAAGACACCACAACCGGCACCACAGCAGGGTGAAGTCAAGAAAAAGCCATCGTGGATTAAAACTTCAACATATCATCACCCACATCACCCCCCAAGACAATCAAGATGGAAACTAAGTAGTCACATGACGGATAGCGAGGAGAGAAGATCCACCCACTACACATCAACACAGAAGAGCTGCCACGATCAACTTCCATCTCAAGCGAGCGAGGCACCAGCGAGATCGAGGGTTCACCTTTCTCTTGGATGGCTAGATGCACGTGCATGGTATCAGTGGACTACTCTCTTGAGTAGATCTTATTATTTATGTTCTTCCCATGTTTCGGGGACGAAACATGTTTAGGGGGGTGGAATGTTATGTACCTAGGGGGGATAATATGGGGTACCAAGGGAGGTACCCAAGGTAATAATGTAATAATGGGATGGGCCATAGTAATAAATAAGGTGGTTAACCCATGTCATGTAAGGGACCACAAGTAGTTAATAATAATGTAATGGGCCCATGGTATTAGTTGATGGTATGAGGAAACCATGGTAATGATGCATGGTATTGTATGTATGAGGCCTATATAAAGGCTAGAGACTCCACATATGAAGATGAAGAGAAGAATTATTGTATGAATAGGCATATGGCACCAAGATAACCTTATCAAATGCTTCCCATCACTGAGATCCCCCAAAATCCTCATTTTTGCACAAACCCTAGTTTCTAGCTACAACCTGGCAATTTTCTAGGTTGGGCCTGTGTTTTGCCCTTTTGGACCCCTTCCCCTCACTCAATCTCTGAGATTCCACTTTCCCCTGCTTCCTAACATCCCTCCCTACTTCCAAAAATTTCCCCAAGAATTTAGAAGCCTCTTATCCCCTTCATTTCGCTTCATTTCGACAAAATCCCCTGTTCCACACATCGGGATAAGTTTCACTCGAAAGATGTTTCAGAGCAATAAAAGATGAATTTGGGAAAAATGAGAGAGGTTTTTGTCCACAACATGCCAAAGAAGAAAAACCTCCTTCACTTTTTTCACAGGTGTCATGGTTTTAGAGAAATGTCAAAATTGCAATCGCTAGATCCAAGGAGGTTGGCCAAGGCACTAAAACGACGGAAAAGGTCCGATCCACTCCAAATTTTGGCCAAAGCCTCTTTGACTGAGCATGGTACTTTATTGGGGACTCCCAACCCAAATTTCAAGAAATTTGGAGAAAATTTTGTCAATTGTGAATTTTTTGTCCCAAACACAGGTCTTCTTCACCAACAGGTCGCGCGCCGCGCGTGACCTATTCGATGGGCAACTCCATTTTGGGAAAAATCAGAATTTTTGGATTTTTCATGCAAAGATACACCTTCTCAAAAATTACCAAGAGATTTCATCAAGTTTTGAGCCTCCAGAAGGTCAAAAAACATGCAAAAAATGACTTTCTCCCACCTTTTTGACACACAGGAAGCAGTCTTGGGAGATTGCAATTTTGGAGGGGAAAATAGCCACCAAATTCATAAATTCCACTTGTATTGGAAAGTAGACATCCAGACCTTTCCAACAAGCCCACTGTTGCCTCATTTGGACACCTGGAAGTGCCTCAAAAGCAGCTCCAAAGGCACGCGACCTGTTCAGGATCAGGGCGCGACCTGTTGGGAAAGTTTGCCAATTTTTCATCTACAGCTTAGGAATTCGCCTAGCTTTGACCAGTTTTGACTTGTGATGGGATTTTTCACCCTCTTTGATGTAATTAATGTATTTTCATGTTGAAATGACACTTATTTACCTATTCTAGAAGATTCATTCATGAAATAGCAAACATTTAATGAATGAATTAGTATCCTAGCTTATAGAGGCAAGTTGTTTTGACTGCCTAGATTTTAGTGCTCAGTTTAGAATTGGTTGAAACAGCTCCTAGAAGGATGAGCTCGACCCCTAGAGGCAAGGAAAGATGTTATATTGCCTATATTATGTACTTTCTTGGTCATTTTCATGGTTGGACTCTTGAGGGAGAAAGCTTCTACTGTATTACTCATTGTATCTCTGCAATTTTGGCAAAGGAAGAAAGACCAGGGTTTTGTAGTCCTTTTTGGGATTCCTGTGGTTACATGTATTGATGGTGTGTTTCTCTTTGTACTTGTAAGTTTTTTATGTGATTCATCTTCTTTCTTTTCCTTCTGCAAATTAGGCAAATGAAGTGTTAAAGTAGAATTCATGATTGCCATGCTCTGCTTTTAAGTTTGCTTAATATTTATATTTTCATCTGTCTAAAGAGAAATCTTGAAGGTTTCTTGCTCTCTTTAGCTCCTCACCGGTCATTCCTATCCATTCAATTAATTCAAAGGCATCAGTACAGTCTCCTACCTTGCCCCAAAGAACCCCCTGCAAAAACTGTGTCCAATCCCCGCACCCAGAATTGCCTTTCCCCAATTTTCCACCAAAACCCTAAAAATCCCAAATTTAACCTTTTTATCAGTTTACTAACCTAAAATCAGTGTTTCCTCATTGGTTGTCTCGCCCGTTGAAGATCTTTACCGAGATAGACCAGAGAGAGCCCTCTCCTGCCCCGTAGGGCTAGCTACGAGGCTAAGTGGTTTGATGTTGCCTTGAAGTTTACCTTTCTCAGCCTGAGGTGAAATTTCAAGCGCTAACATATTGGCGACCATACTGGGGAGAACAAACTTGTTTGTGGGTTGATGTGTTTGTTTCATAAGTCTTAGACGGAGCCTGAAGTTATGCCAGGTAGCCTTCGAAACGCTTTTGCTTTGCATAAGCGAAAGTAGATAAACGCTGTTTCAGTCCATCTCCGTGAGCTTGTGAATACAACACTTCATTTGCATTTTACCCCAGTATATGTATCAAGTTCAGATCTGATTGTTGATGGTGGACAACGATCAGACACTTGAAAGGTTGAAATCATTCACTTGGCGAATCTAAATCATTTTCGAGATCAGATCCAAAGACTCCAATGGAGGATGATCCTGACCAGCAAAAACATGAAAGGACAACATGGACAGATCAGGTATTCAAGTTGGAATTTCATCCAAGACATTTTGTTCTTTGTCATAAATTCTTTCTTCTCTTTTCCCAAGAATGTCAAGAAGGCTTTGCAAAGTATACTATGCTTGAGAAAAGATCCTCAGCCTACAGTTGATTCTTTCCCTTTGAAGATTGTGAATAACAAAGATTTGCATGCCTTTGAGCTTGATCAAGATCCTTTTTCCGAATTTTGTGATGACCATCTTCAAATTGATGAGTCACAAGAGACCAAGACTAATTCTATACCTGCTGAACATACCCCTACACCTTGTAAAATTCCAGATCGGTATAAACCTCTTGTTTTACCTTCTGTTCTCCATGCTTTCCCCAAAAACTATGATCTATACTTGCCAAGGTTTGATGGTGAAAGTAAGAATGTCAACGCTGAGCAACATGTGCAGAATGTTGAGAATTTTCTAGATCTTTTTGAAGTTGATAGAGAAGATGTAAGTATTAGGCTTTTTGCACTTTCTTTGCAAGCCAAAGTGAAGAGCTGGTTCAAAGCCCTGCCTGATGCAAGCATTTCAGATTTCCAGCAGTTTTTCAAAGTTTTTCTCGACAGGTGGATGATCGGGCAGAACCTTTTCTTGATTGTAGAAGAGTATAACCAGATGAAAAGATTGCCAGGGGAGACAGTACAACAGTTTTCAGCCAGATTTAACCAAGTTTATTATTCGATGCCAGTTGATATAAGGCCTACTCCTAGATCTGCTCTCTTGCACTATTCGGGTGCCTTTGATCCGGAGATGGAGTTTTAGCTGAGAGAAAGGGATATTGCAACACTTCACGAGATGCAAAACAGTGCAGTAAATGTAGAAGCTCATCTGCTGATCCGAAGGGCAAGGTTGAAGGAAGAAGAGATGAAAAACATAGATCCGGAAAAATCGACATCTCTAGAGGTAAAGCTTGACATTTTGGTAAGTGCAATAGAAAAGATGATGTACAAGATCAATGCAAGAAATGATTATGATGTTCAAGCTCATGGCACGCTGATTGAAAAAGAACAAGTTGCTGATCCAAAACATTTTGTTTCTTATCCTAGTTGTCATAGATCTGATAATGATTGTTTTGTAGATCACCTTGGAGAAGAGAGATCTGGTGATATGACCTACATGCTTGATGATATGTTTTATACCGATGATTTGCCTCAGTTTGATCAGTATGATGATGATTATGTTCTCCAAAAAGAATCTAATCTTGCATACGAATCAGCAGCTAGTTTGTGCGAGGAGGAAGTTCATTTTCAGCAGCTTGAATACAATGTTCAGCCCTCACATATCAGCTATGACATTGGTGAAGAAAGTGCAGCAAATATTGAAGTAAGTGAAGGATCTTTGCCTTTTTGTTTTGATTCGTTTCAGTTCATCAGAGATAACTACCATGCAATCAGAAATCAAATGTCAACAAGTCTTGATTTGAATCATCTTGAGAGCAATGGAAATTTTGTTCAAGACTTCTCATATTCAGATTTGCAACCCTCGAAAGCCATTGATTGTCAAGTTGCAGCTGAAGACTTGGAAGTGGACACACATGATTTAATGATTCAAGGTGACTCCGTACCATTCTGTTTTGAATCATTTCAGTTTTTGAAGGGTAGATTGCATAGTAAATCTTCACATGAACAACCTATCACAAATCAGCAATCTCTCAGTGTTAATGTTGAGGATGAGACAGATAACAAAATTCTTGAGCAGCCTGTAGCATCAGATTTGCAGCCACCAAATGAAATTGAAGGGAAAATTATAGATGAAGCTTTGGAAGATGAAATACATGATTTGATGATGCAGGAAGATTCTATACCCTTTTGTTTCGAAGCATTTCAGTTTATAAAGAAGAATCTTCATAAAATCTCTCAAGAAAAAGATGAACAGCTAGAAGGATGTCATTCATTTTCAATGGATACATTACAGTAGTCTTTTCAAGTTTTTCATGATCCAATAGCTGATGTTTTGGATGAGGTTTGCAGTCAAAGTCTTTCTCCATTGACTACATGTGAGCTTGAAACATGTGCTGATATGAATTTGATCCGGCAGCCGGTTTCTTTCTCATTTTCAACAGAGGTCTCGTCACAAGGCTCAGATCAAAGTTTGCATTCATGGTATGAGGAGAAAAGAAGTAATCCATTGGATGAGCTAAGTTCCAGTGTGCATGAACTTCAAGATCCTTATGCAGTGTTTTTGGAGGTGGATAGAGAATTCATATCATTCAACGGATCTGTTTTTAAGTTATCATGGGAGTTGCCGTTCAGTAGTTCTCTCTTGCTGTTCATAAGTGAGCATTTGCAGAGACTTCGAACAGCAAACGAGATACTTACTTGGTTGCATTGGTTGTTTCATTTCACTTGATCAGGTGATGAATGAAACTGTTAGAGTAGGTTTTGATGAATAAGCTCCCCTTTGAGCATCATTTCTAGTTTTTCGGTTGTGTTTAAGTATTGAGTCAGTTTTTAGTTGAGTGAGAGTCAATTTGTGTTGTCAAGTCATCAGTTTTTAGTCATGCATTTCAGCTTGAGTTTTTGACTCCATTGCCCAATGGATGAAGGCACTGTTTAGCTCTTCCAGAGATCTGTTGTTCTTGGCACCTCCAAGGAGCTACCATCCCCATTGGAGCCAATGTTAGTGTCAGTATTTCCAGCCTTCCTCCAGTGATCAAACATGCTCTTACAAAGTGATTTTGAAGTGTCAAGGTCAAATTTTGTCATTTCAGTGAGTCTTCAAGCAAAATTTGGTCACTAGGCATTAGGTCTAGGGTTTGCTCTCACTCTTTTTAAAGTTGCCCAAATGCAAATCTATGTCACTATTCAGCTGAGTCTATCATCATTCATAGGGTTTTCATTATCATCTCAGTGTCTAATGAGTCTTTTTACACCTTGTCCATGCTTCAGTTGCGCCCAGGCAAGGTCATATTCCTCTAATAGGGTTTTGAAGCCAATTTCTCTTGGACGGTCAAATCATCGGCAAAACTTGTATCTTGATGTTCATACACCTTCCCCTATCCTTCATATACCTTATCAAATACTTCCCATCACTGCGATCCCCAAAAATCCTCATTTTTGCACAAACCCTAGTTTCTAGCTACAACCTGGCAATTTTCTAGGTTGGGCCTGTGTTTTGCCCTTTTGGACCCCTTCCCCTCACTCAATCTCTGAGATTCCACTTTCCCCTGCTTCCTAACATCCCTCCCTACTTCCGAAAATTTCCCCAAGAATTTAGAAGCCTCTTATCCCCTTCATTTCGCTTCATTTCGACAAAATCCCTTGTTCCACACATCGGGATAAGTTTCACTCAAAAGATGTTTCAGAGCAATCAAAGATGAATTTGGGAAAACTGAGAGAGGTTTTTGTCCATAACATGCCAAAGAATAAAAACCTCCTTCACTTTTTGCACAGGTGTCATGGTTTTAGAGAAATGTCAAAATTGCAATCGCTAGATCCAAGGAGGTTGGCCAAGGCACTAAAACGACAGAAAAGGCCCGATCCACTCCAAATTTTGGCCAAAGCCTCTTTTAATGAGCATGGTACTTTATTGGGGACTCCCAGCCCAAATTTCAAGAAATTTGGAGAAAATTTTGTCAATTGTGAATTTTTTGTGCCAAACACAGGTTTTCTTCACCAACAGGTCGCGCGCCGCGCGCGACCTATTCGATGGGCAACTCCATTTCGGGAAAACTCAGCATTTTTGGATTTTTCATGCAAAGATACACCTGCTCAGCAATTACCAAGAGATTTCATCAAGTTTTGAGCCTCCAGAAGGTCAAAAAACATGCAAAAAATGACTTTCTGCCACCTTTTTGACACACAGGAAGCAGTCTTGGGAGATTACAATTTTGGAGCGGCAAATGGCCACCCAATTCAGAAATTCCACTTGGGTTGGAAAGTAGACATCCAGAACTTCCAACAAGCCCACTTTTGCCTCATTTGGACACCTGGAAGTGCCTCAAAAGCAGCTCCAAAGGCGCACGACCTGTTCAGGATCAGGGCGCGACCTGTTGGGAAAGTTTGCCAATTTTTCATCTACAGCTCAGGAATTCACCCAGCTTTGACCAGTTTTGACTTGTGATGGGATTTTTCACCCTCTTTGATGTAATTAATGTATTTTCATGTTGACATGACACTTATTTACCTATTCTAGAAGATTCATTCATGAAATAGCAAACATTTAATGAATGAATTGGTTTCCTAGCTTATAGAGGCAAGTTGTTTTGACTGCCTAGATTTTAGTGCTCAGTTTAGAATTGGTTGAAACAGCTCCTAGAAGGATGAGCTCGACCCCTAGAGGCAAGGAAAGATGTTATATTTCCTATATTATGTACTTTCTTGGTCATTTTCATGGTTGGACTCTTGAGGGAGAAAGCTTCTACTGTATTACTCATTGTATCTCTGCAATTTTGGCAAAGGAAGAAAGACCAGGGTTTTGCAGTCCTTTTTGGGATTCCTGTGGTTACATGTATTGATGGTGTGTTTCTATTTGTACTTGTAAGTTTGTTATGTGATTCATCTTCTTACTTTTCCTTCTGCAAATTAGGCAAATGAAGTGTTAAAGTAGAATTCATGATTGCCATGCTCTGCTTTTAAGTTTGCTTAATATTTATGTTTTCATCTGTCTAAAGAGAACTCTTGAAGGTTTCTTGCTCTCTTTAGCTCCTCACCGGTCATTCCTATCCATTCACTTAATTCAAAGGCATCAGTACAGTCTCCTACCTTGCCCCAAAGAACCCCCTGCAAAAACTGTGTCCAATCCCCGCACCCAGAATTGCCTTTCCCCAATTTTCCACCAAAACCCTAAAAATCCCAAATTAAACCTTTTTATCAGTTTACTAGCCTAAAATCAATGTTTCCTCATTGGTTGTCTCGCCCGTTGAAGATCTTTACCGAGATAGACCGGAGAGAGCCCTCTCCTGCCCCGTAGGGCTAGCTACGAGGATAAGTGGTTTGATGTTGCCTTGAAGTTTACCTTTCTCAGCCTGAGGTGAAATTTCAAGCGCTAACGGAAAGGAGAATCAGGTTCAGGTAAACCTAAACAATATTCCATATCTCTTCAAGAAAATCCTGCAATAGAACAAATACATGTTGAGAGTATAGCATCTAATACTAGCAGTGAAGAAAAACTCTCAGAGATTCATAAAGCTCCTTATTCTTTAGGTTCTCCTTTTGTTGTAAGCTCAAAGGAAACCTCCCCTCCTATCCATCATACTCCTTTAGTCTTATCAGTCACTCCTTAGCCCTCTGTCATTCAGACTTCCAGTACTCTTATAGCCACCACAGTTATGGCAGGTCCACAAGCACCTACCAAAATGGAAAGAATCATAGCTGCTAGGTATGGGACTCTAGTACTACCCACTCCTTTGAATGCCATGCCTACTGGAGAATATTAGAAGTATAGGCCTAAGTTCACTGGGACTAAAGGTGTTACAGTTGAAGAACATCTTGAATCATTCTATAGCTATGCTGATAACCTAGACATTAGTGAATATGATGTGTGGATGATAGTCTTTGTCCAAAGCCTAGATGGAGAGGCTTGAAAATGGTTCAGAGAACTAACCCCAAGATCTATAGTAGATATTGAGGCTTTAGATGATGCATTCCTAAAGAATTGGGGGGATAAGAAGGATCTACTCTACTACCACACCGAGTTTGGGAACTTAAAGAGGGAAAATGGTGAGTTGTTGTCTGATTTCAATAAGAGATTTAATCGCATGTACAACAAAATACCAGCTGAAGTAAAACCCACCACTACCTTTGCTAAACTCACTTATGCCAGTGCTTTTGATTCTGACTTTTGTCTACTGTTGAGGGAGAGGAGATGTGCTACTTTGGCTGATATGCAGGATGTAGCCTTTGAAGTAGAATCAAACATCATGGCTGCAGAGAAGCTCAAGGGAAATATTGATAAAAGGAGATAGAGGGGTGAGTCTTCATCATCTTCAGATCCCAAGATAGATAAAATGACTAAGATGATAGAGTCATTAGCCTTTGAAATCTCCAAGTTAAAGGTTGAGTAGCACCCTGGGAAAGGAAGAGTTCCTAATACCTTTTCTCGTAGAAACCCAAATCCATATACAAGAGCTAATGAGCAGTTGCATATTTTGCAAAGAAGCAAAGATGCTAATGAAGACCAAAGGGTGAAGACCCCTTTTCAAAATGTAGTCATGGAAGAGGATCAGTTTGATGAAGATGATGAGATCCATTGCATGGAAGACAAAGGTAGTGCCCCTTTTTTGAACTTAGCTACCTATGAAAAGTCATTATTCAATGACCAGATCAACAAAGAATGGGATGGTGAAGCTGTTCTGCAAACTGAAGATCAACACAGATATAATTTGAGGTTGAAGATGAATAATGCCAAGGAAACTCCTGTTCAAAGAGTTGTTGTCCCTGCAGTACAACAAGCTAATAAGCAGAGGCGACCAACAGTTGATCCCATCATCCTCAAAGCTCTAGCTCACGAGGTAAGAGGCCTTGACAAGTCTCCTTCTCCTTTCAATTTTCAATCAGAAATTCAGAAGCTAAGAATACCTATACCTATGATTAAACTAGTGAAGAATGAGTTCTTCAAAAGATCCATCCTCGAGGCCCTTGAGCCTAAAGCCATCCAAGCCTCCACTGACTATGGAAATCTGCAAGATGACAAACCAGTTGTTATTCTCAGCCCAATGATTGAAATTTGTGAAGACAACTCTCCATCATTCTATGTCTCTCTAACAATTCATGACAAAATCCTTCACAATTGCCTTCTGGACACTGGAGCCAGCCATAATTTAATGCCCAAGGCTATCATGGATAAATTGGGTCTTGACATTACCAAGCCTTCTCATGACCTGTTTTCTTTTGACTCTAGGAAAGTGAATGTCTAGGATTAATCAAGGACCTAGCCATCACTTTGTCTCAGCTGCCCATGAAGAGCATGATGATGGATATTGTGGTAAAATATGTACCCCCCAAGTTTGGCATGTTGCTTTCTAGAGGTCAGATCAAGAGATTAGGGGGAACATTGCAAAATGATCTATCTTATGCTACTATCCCAGTTTTTGGAGGCAAGAGCAAGAGATTATACAGAGAGACTTAGTTGGATTATATCATCAATGATGAAAGGAATCCCACTAATCATCCCATCTATGTTGTCAACACTAATTTTGGAGCTTGTTTTCTTCAGATTGAAGAATCTCAGTTGGCCTCCACGCAGCTTAAGAAACTAGTTTGCCAGATCACAGAGGAAGAAGGCCCACAGATTTAGGACATGTTCTTTGATGGAGATTGCTCTAAGGAAGCTGCAGGGGCATGTGTAGTCCTTGTGTCCCCCACATAAGAATGTACCCATTTATCTTTCAAACTAACTTTTTAGGTCACAAATAACATAGCAATGTACGAAGCCTTGATATTGTGCTTAAACACTGCTAAAGAAATGGGCTTCAAAGGCCTGAAAGTGTTTGGAGATGCATACCTCATCATTCAGCAGGTCAACAAAGCTTTCCAAGCAAAGCATCCAAGGCCAAAAGCATACAGAGATGAGGTGAATTATAGACCATCTCTGCCTAACAATGTCAAATACTGGAAGTTTTTTGAAGAGGATGATGAAATTAATAGCCTTTTACAAGTCTTTGATGAATTTGCTGAAATGCACATTGACCAAGAAAATGAAACCTTTGATAGAAAGGAAAAAATGGACAGTATTCAGGTTGGTGACTGGGTTCTCAAAAGGGATGCATTAAAGGAAAAGAAGGGCAACCATGGTAAATTTGATGCCTTATGGACAGGTCTGTTTGTCATCATTCAAGTTCAGATGAGCAACATTTTCATTCTGCACAATTTAGAGGGGGAAGGTGTTTTTGATGGCCCAGTCAATGGGCAGTTTTTGAAACTTTACTTCATATAAGGATGTCACACGGAATGAGTTGATCTTGCAAACAAGATAGACCTTCCTAGAATCTAAAGAAGACCTAGCGACAAGCAAGCCAATCACAAACTATCTTTCTCTAAATATGCATTTATAAACAAAGGCAAACAAGTGTTTTAGGCCTACCTTAGGTCCAACGCAAGTTTGTGGAAGCCTCGCTCCTTCGATCCAAATGAGCTCCCTTGTCACAAATCTGTGCCTTGACGCTGTACAAGCTCCTCCCAAGGTCCAAAAAGAAGTCTCCTCTACTTTGACAAGTTTCACTCTCCTCCCAATGAAGCCAAAAAGGTATGTGATCTCTCCTCTCAAGCTTAACTAGGAAGTCTTAATTCCACCAGCATTTACCCTCAAAAATGTTCAGCTTCTAACCTCCCTAGCAACCAGCCCAATGCCTTAATTTATAGTGCAATGGAGGGAAGTTACTAGGTCCTCCTTCAAAGGGATAAAGCCCTCCTTCAAAGGGATAGCTCCTCTCGTCAAGGGATTAGCTCCTTCTCTTTTGGGATGCATGAACCACCTAAGAGCGGCCAATGCACGTCAAAATTCCTTCTAGAATCATCTAGAATTAACCCAAAGTGAGATTTTTAGAATAAACTTGCGCCTTTTTGACTTTCACAGGGGTCTGCACCCACACCTTTAGGGACAGAGCGGGCAGGTCCGCAATTTTTGTAAGCAGAATGTGCGGGACCGCAGGTAACAGTGAGAGAAAGTGCGGAACCAGAGCTTTGTTGATTTTCAATGTCTTTCTCTCATTTCAAAGATTGACTTGAAGAGCTGAGGTCTGAGACTTGCTTAGGAGGACAGTACAAGTGGTGATAGACCCATACTGACTGCAAATAATCATGGTGACGATATTTTTGTGTAACAGATTGCCCCCTAAAGTGCGAATTCTGTAGTAGATGAGGATTTCATTTATCATTTAGGAAGAGTGAAGTAATTTATCATTTCGAGGATAATCTTGTGGAGAGCCCGGTTGGAACATGTAAAAACATTCAATGCAAGATATATATATGAGATCATATCATCGCTGAGGTAGGCATTCCCATACTCAGATCAAAACTGACTTAGAAAACTAACTACTGCTCTGATACAGGAATGATCTTGTAAGACATCACAAGTATAGACGCATGTGGACACAGTATGGATGCAGCCATCTGTTTATGAATAGTCCATTATATAATGAATACAAAATTCCTCGCAGCCTGGATTGTGGAAACTAGATCTAGGGTCTTCATTTCTTTTTCCCAAAATAGTACGATTCTATCCATGCGAATGAATGTGTTGATGTCGAACATGGTAGAAACCACTTGATTACCAGTCAATGATGTAAACTGTTAACAAGCATGAGAGAAACCACCAGTGATGTCAATGGCTCTCAAAGTACCCAGTACAATCCATGAGATGTGAATAAATGTGTTGATGTCGAACATGTCACGGAATCCTTTGATCGAAGGTCAATGATGCAACCTGTTGTCAAAGGCGAGAAACCTGCCATTGAGGCATGCAAATCCCAAGGTACTGACGATTTCTAGATCATCTTTCTAGATAATGAGTTGAAGTCGATAGAAAGCGATCCGTTGCAGGTAAGCCCACAACACGAAATCATAGATCAAGTTGAAGAAATTTAGTTGCAAGGACTGACTCAGGGATGGTCAAGATGGATGATAGATATTTTGCAGATGAATGGCTTATTGGCAGTGACCTCTTGAACACATAACGACACAACAGATGGTTTGGTGACAAATGACCCAAATTTAATACCCAGAAACCGGCTGAAGACTTTCAATGTGGTTTGATCAACTATTAGGCAAAGGATTTCCCAACCCAGGTGAATAACAGTGTCGTGTTCAAGAGTGGTTACAAAGTATGACAAAAAGGTTCATTTTTCTCTCTTTTCCCCCACCATTTCTGGCAAGTACCTCTTTATTTTTGACAAGCTTGAGGAGGATAACATTTGCTTGATTATAAGCTCATCCTTCGGATGAGTCCAACCTAGTTTAAATTCGAACCCTAAGAAGGAGTGGTTCGTTCCTGTTTGTAATTGAACAGGTCCTTTACTGTGAAATTTTAACGAGTCCAGTATAGGAGAAACTCGGCGTTTTTCAATTTTAGAGAGTCTGAAAAACTTAAGAAGACTCCAGGGTTGACCTTTTTCGTAAATTTGTGTCTCCCAAGCCAGAAAAAGTATAAAATAATACTTGAGAGAACCGCTTGATCTTTACGACCAAGGAGTACTTTTCGTAATTAGTGCCCCTTATCCGAAAAAAGTAAAAAAGCGATCAACGACACGTCGTTTTATAACCAATATCGAATTTGAAACAACAAAAATCTGGCAATCTTTTCATGTTTTTACGGTGAGAAAAGAGTTGTAAGTGGACCGTCTTTTAGTTCCGTTTTAACGAGTTTAAAAGAAAACCTCGGCGATCTTTTCATGTTTTAGGAGTTAGAAAAGAGCTTCAAGGTGACTCTAAATGTTTTTTCATCGAAAATGATAGATTTCGTCTGAATAATCTGTTATCCTGAACAAAAACGCAAACATTACTCATACCTATTTGAAATGGATAAAAATGCTGCAAAAATACCTTTCCAAAGTGAAACATAAACAAATTTGCAATTTATTTACTCAAAAAACTTATAAAAAGGGCTTTCGTCAATTCATTTTTACCATTTGAGTTTTGGGTGAGAAAATAGTGCTTTTGTTCAGAAAACTTCCCGTGAAGATTGCGGAAAATCCAACCGTTGGAATCGAACATCGTCTTCTCCAGGTAATCCACATCATCCTACTCTTCATTTTTAATCGTTTCATTTTTTGTTTTAGGTTTTTATTTCATTTTTTGGAGGGTTTTTAGGCTTAAAACCCGCGCGCGGGGGCCCGCAGGTGTAACACTGGCAGCCCGCGGACCCCGACTTTTTCTCAATGGGGAAAAATTCAGGGGTCTGCACCTTCCATGTAGGCAAGGTGCGGACCCACGCACTGTGTCTAACCCAAAGGGTGCGGTCCCTGCAGCAAGGGTTTTTAACCCAAAAATTCTCAAATTTGACCCAAACAAATTAATTTCTAGCATTCTGATTTGTCTTTTTATTGGATGCAGAGAGTACATCATGATAGATTGGCGTGATCGAGAGCATGAGGACATGGATCTAGCCGCGTTGAATCACCAACCTTCGATCGATGCATTGAAGGCATGCGGCTTGTACAAATTCTGGGCCATACCTGGCATGAGGGCCCAGGTGGATTTCTTATAGTGGCTGGTTGACAGATGGAGCATACAGGACCAGTGCTTCTTCATTGGTGGCCACCAGCTCGAAATCGAGCCGGCACACATATATTTCTTGACCTGTTTGCCTAAGAGAGGCGAATACTTGACTCTATTCGGGACTAGGCCAGGTGGCCAGTCTGTCGATAGCCTCCGTCTAGAGTTCTGCAACAGCCAGGCTAGAGACAAAGGGATAGATATTAAAACCATATCCCTTCGTGAACTCATGGTGATCGTTTACTGTCACCAGACTTTGCGGGAGTGCCATATTACATATTGCCACTGGATCCTAGATGCGGATGGCAGTTGATTGCTTTCGAGGCACCATCTTCAACTGGTGCGATGCTGTGTTGGCCAATTTAAAAGGCCAACTGACCAGAGCCAAAAATGGACAACTGAAGACCTTTGGTTATGGGGATTTGGTTGTGAGCTTTGGTCTGGAGAGGGTTCCCATGTTGATCCCGCAGCACCTCACTGTTGGAGTTGGGCTTCCTCGAGAGCCCAAACTGATGCAATGGGTTGCAGTTATGGCCCGTCATCCGGACGAGGGGACAGAGGTTGTTCGATTCAAACCTGAGTATTTCCAATGGTTGGAAAACCAAGTTTTTTCTATTCAGGATTTCCCTTACGCTGGGGTAGATTTTCGTGGTGACCCAGACATGGCTCTTCCACTGGGAGAGCAATGGGATGACTCAGGTAAAATCATTTTCAACATTTTCCTATTTTAATTTATTTATTTATTTATTTTATTTTTTTTCTATCGTCCCAAAACTGATAGTAAAAGTTTCAAATGCAGATGTGGGTCCACAGAGACTAGCTGCTCTCCAGCCTTATGAGAGGAAACAACCAGTTGCAGCCGTGCCAGCCCCACGGAGTGAACCCCGTTGATGTTATGCCAATTCGACCGATGAATCCCAATGATTCGTCGGATCATGATGACTAAAACTTTGTTGATGGATTCAACCAGACCATTAGCTTGTGGATAATAAGGAGTTGAACTATCATGACGCAAACCAAGCTGGCCTGTAAGTTCAGTCATCATAACGTTTCGAAAATGATGTCCATGATCAGTGATAATCACTTTTGGGACACCAAACCTAGCAATTATATGATTGAACACGAAAATTGCAGCTGTTTTTCCATCTGCCTCAAATGTAGGCATCGCCTCAACCCACTCGGTAAAATAATCTATCGCAAGGATGATATACACATGCCCCCCGGCCAAGTGAGGGTTACATGTAATAAAATCAATACCCCATTTGGCAAAAGGACCAACGGCAATTATAGGGTGGAGAGGAGCAGGTGGAGCACGCATCTTTCGATAAAAAATTTGGCAGATGTGGCATTTTCGGACCGTGGTAATACAATCTTTAAACAAAGACGGCCAGAAGTAGCCAGCGCGCAATATCTTTTGGGTTGTGGCATACCCAGACATATGACCGCCACACGCTCCAGAGTGACAGTCATTGAGAACCCTTTTAGCTTCCTCGTGAGTTAAACAATGTCGAAAAACAGAGTCCACCCCACGGTGATAAAGAGTATCTCCAATAATCCTGAATTGTTGGGACTGGAATCGTATTTTCCGACGTTCTGACCTTGAAATTTCTGGCCGAAAGGATTGGGTCTGGAGATAAACGATGATATCCCCATACCATGGATCTAAAGTGCTGATTAGAAACAAGGATTC
Organism: Pinus tabuliformis; assembly: GCA_031772625.1. Lineage (NCBI taxonomy): Eukaryota > Viridiplantae > Streptophyta > Pinopsida > Pinales > Pinaceae > Pinus > Pinus tabuliformis. The sequence continues at coordinate 1,276,749,114 of CM062819.1, forward strand.
GTCCGCAATGGGCTCCTCTGCCACAGTTTCCGTGTCAGCACACGAGAAGTCACACATTAACTCCGCAAAAACTAAAGATTTCTTAGACTTAGATTTTTCAAATTCCAAGTCAAACTCCTGCAGGATAACAATCCATTTAGAGTACTTGCCCCCTAACAATTTCTTGGTCAAAATGTAGATCATAGGGTTGCAATCTGAAATTACTGTAGTTTTACGTAGTAAAATGTAGTGACGAAAACGTTGGACAGCTTGAACAGCTGCCAATGCCAATTTCTCCACATGTGAGTATTTTAGCTCAGTTGGATTTAAAGTTCGACTAAGGTAATATATCACATGTTCAGTATCGAATTCATCTTCCTGAACTAAGACCATTCCAATGGTGGAATGAGAAGCGGCGAGATACAAGAAGTAATCCTGGTTGTAGTTGGGAGGATGCAATAACGGTGCATGAGTCAACGCGTGTTTTAGTGCATCAAAAGATTTCTGAGCTATCTCATCCCAATAGAATGGAGTATTCTATTTCAACAACTGGGTAAAACCCTTTGTAACCTCGGCGTAGTTAGGAATGAATCATCGTAAAAAGTTTGCTTTCCCTTGCAAACTTTGGAGTTGGTGAAGACTCGAAGGAGGAGGCAATTTGACAATAGCTTCGACCTTCGAGGGATCGACGCGAATGCTGGCTTTCAAAACAAAAAACCCCAGCAATCGACCCGTTTCTATACAGAAAACACACTTGTGTGGATTCAACCGAATCCGATAATGCCTACACCTCATAAAGATTGCTCGTAAATGGATGAGGTGATCAGCTCGATGTAATGAATGAGCAGGAAAATCATCGAGATAGGGTTGCACAATGTGCTTGATGTCATGAAACGCATAAGACATGGCCCTTTGAAAAGTTGCTCCGGCATTCTTGAGCCCAAAAGGTAATTTGCAATAAGCAAATGTCCCCCATGGACAAATGAAAGCGTTTTTGGTTGATCGGCAGGTAGAATATTGATTTGATTGTATCCGGAAAAACCATCCATGAAGGAGAATATTTCGCTGTCGGCACAATCATCAATGATTTGATCGATATAGGGAGTTAGGTAATTTTCCTTTGAACAGGCTCGATTAATGTCCCTATAATCGATACATATTCTTATTGTCCCTTGCTTTTTGTTAACCAGAACAATATTCGATACCCAATCCGTTAACGGGATTGGATAAATGAAACATGCTTTGAGTAATTTTTCAACTGCTGCTTTAATAGCAGCAACTTTTCTTGGGTGAATCTGACACAAACGTTTCCGGACAGGTTTAGTGTCCGGGTAAGTCTTTATTTCATGAAAAACAATCGCGGGGATCAATTCCTGGCATTTCCTGATAGGATCAGGCAAACACGTTGCGGAATTCTTGAAATAGGGCCTTATATATTTGAATTTCGTTTTCTGTACATGAGGCACCTATATGAATGTTCTCAACAATTCCAGGCTTAACCGAAATGTCAATAGGAATATTTCGAGAGATGTTTCCCAAATTTAATTCTGAATCAGGATGTTTCATTGGATTTTGAGGTTCCTTAACATATTCAGTCGTAAAAATTGATGAAAAATCATTTTCAAAATGATCATTCTCGGGTAAAAATGAAGAGCTGTGATGGAGATCTTCCCATGGTAAATCATCTACACATAGGATTTCACGAATTTGCTCATCAGAGTGAACAAGTTCAGAAAATGTGATTGAATCCGAGCTTGATGTGAAAAGTGATTCTTCACGGACCACATTCATTAAGTCAATTTTGGTTGAATATGGGTCGGTAAACGATTGCACGGCCTCATACACAATTTCATATGGACTCAAAGGCATGACATCACCAAATGAGTCTATCTCAGATTCAGAAGGAGCGATCCAAGGATCATCATAAACAATGGTGTCTGACGAAATCATATGAATGGTTGCAAATGAAGACGATGTGTTGATCGGAGGAAAAGGAAAAGTTCCCAGTAAACTGGCATCTTTAACTAGTCCTACTCCAACATCCTTATACAGGATAGTCATTTTACTGACATGCTGAATACTTTCAGAAGAGGTTGGGTCGGATGAAAAGTAAGCTAGCTGGTCTATTGTTACAATCTTTCCATTATGAGGAAAATTTATAACCCGAAAGACCGATGAAACGATAGCTGTCATAGCGTAAGACCAACTACGACCCAAGAGAAGGTTGTAATCTAGAGGGGCATCAACCACCTCCACATCTAGATTAACGGTTTTTCATTCAACCCCTATAGGAAAATCCTGTAGAATTCCAAAAGGATGAAACCCACGGCCATCAAAGGCCTTTAGAATCGTCGGGGATTGATTTAACGAAGGAGAACCAAGTGATCTCCAACACTGTATCGACATAATACATGTTGAGGCTCCCTCATCAATCACAGTCCGATGAATAGGCCTGTTTTTGACAAAAGTAATTTACGTTGTGCTGGACATGATTGCAGCACTTCCAAAGCCGACATTGCTGAGGGTGAAACAGCTAAATCCTCAACAATGTTATAGTTCTGAGCCGCTCTCGCATGTGGATTGAAAGCTGACTTTCGAAGTATACCCTTGGCGGGCGGTTTGATTACCATGTCTGGATTAGGTTTCTCGATCTGTAGTGGATTGGAACCAGGAGCTGATGTTGATGGATTAGAATGAGAAGATTCTGCTTCTTTACCATCAACAGGAATTTTACTACCACAATCATGCGATCGAGTCACAATCCTAACATGGGACATCATCAGTATGGGTTCTTCATTGGCACTCAAGGAAGAACCTATCATCTTACTGTCTTGACTTGGAAAAGGATCCTTCAAAACAGTAGGCGTTTGGGAACCTTTGACAATCTTCGCAACCTCTGCACGATGAGGGTAGTCTCTTGTAAAATGTTCTTCGTCACAAATGAGACAAGGATAACAAGGTTTGCGCTTTTCATCATTAGATTCCGATTTTTCAGGTTTCTCTTTTGAATTTTTGTCCGTTTTATTTTTCTTCTTCCCTTTCTTCTTGCCACTGGATTTTGATTTGGCCGTAGATGACTCTACAACGTGAATATCGGCAGAAATCTCCGCGGAAGAATCTCCTGTCAGGGAATCAGGCAAGGTTATGATAGGAGAAGAATTCTTGGAAGACTTCTTCTTACTTTTAGTGTTAACCGTACCAATCATACCATCAGTGGCATGAGACCCTGAAGGAGCTGCAACGATTTGATTTTGCTTGGGAAGATTGGGGATTTTCTCGTGTAACGTACCTGACTGAGTATAGACCAAGTCAAGGTACTGTGCTTGAGCAATTACTTGCTCCTCAGTAACAACTCCGGCCTTAGCTACATCTTCAGTGATCTTTGGCAACAAAGATTTTACAAACCATTCAGCCAAGATCTGATCCGGAATAAAAACCTTCACTAAACGCCTTCGACGTCTCTATTCATGAATATGATCTGAAATATAAGTGGAAGTCGATTACTTTAATGAAGTTAGTAACTCCGTGCCATTGTCATATCTGACTGGCAACTGAAAATGAGTTAAAAATGAGGTAGCTAACTGACTAAAATTATAAAAAGTGCCTCGCGGTAACTCAATGTACCACTTGGCCGCGAGACCAATTAGAGTGCACTGGAAAAGCCTTAGATGGATTGAATCATCTGAAATGGAGTTATACGCACACCAAAGGTGATAAGTCATCACATGGTTCGATGGGTCCTCTCCTGATTTGCCTTCGAACTTAGGAATATCACTAGGCAACTTATCCAGCATTGGCGGCCAAAACGGAAGATAATTAATGGGATCGTTCATTAGGCACGACAAGTCAGGCAAGTCCAAAGTTGCGATAAACGACAACTGATGATTAGGGTCCCTAAAACTCTGGGTCATGAGACCAGCCCCAGGAGGAGGATATCCAAGATAACTAGGAATAGGGATTGCATTTGGGATATTGTATCCTCCCGGAAAACCAAGATTAACTGGACCGTACTGGGGTTGTTGAGGTTGTTGATATGTGTACCCAAGGTAAGGTTGATACTAAGGTTGATACTGATAGACTGGCTGCTGCACAGCAGGACCAAATTGGTACTATCCCTGGTACGGTTGATAAGTAAATTGTGGTTGACTTGTGACAACTGTACTTGAACCAGGTTGTCCTACAGGCATCTGAACCGAAGTTTGAATCGTGGATCCAGATGGAGGTAAATATGTCTGAGGAGTAGATACAGGAACAGTAGAAACCGGAGCTATCGATACTCTAGAAGTAGGTGGGGTAGATTGAACAGATGTTGCGGTAGTTGCAGCAGTCGTTTGAGGTGGAGTACGAGGCGTACTAGGCCCAGGCTAAGAAACTACCGAAGGTACAGAAGTTTGAATAGAAGACTGGACAGGTTGCTGGGGTGTACCAGAAACTAAGGGTTGTCCAATTTGAGATGACAACTGTACATTCGGTTGCAAGACCTGTTGAGTTTGCGATGGATCCCACACTAAATTCATTCCGGGGTACGGACCCATAACAGGTTGAAAATATTGAGGACCATAACCGGGTTGAGGGTAGGATTGATAATTCAAAGGTACATTTCCCGTTCCTTGAACATATGATTGACCGGAGGGTGGTTGGAAACCTTGCTTCGAGTACTGACCTTGGGGTTGATACCCTTGAGGCACATACTGATACTGAGGCTGACCTTGAGGTACATATTGATACTGGGGTTGACCTTGGGGTACATATTGAGTCTGGGATTGACCTTGAGGAACGTACTGTCCCGTAGGTATGTATTGTCCTTGAGGTTGCCCCCAGGCGCAAATTTGGTACCTTGAGGTTGCCCCCTAGGCGATAATTGAGGATTTTGAGGCTGCCCTCCAGGCGATAACTAGCCACCTTGAGGTTGAGGATTGGAATAGTACCTGACATCATGAGAATATCTTCTATGCTCAATGGCTTAGTACCATTGCTTACAGTTAATAACCCTTGTTCAATGGGTTGAGGAGATGCTCCCGAAAAAGTGCCAGAAAGTGACTGATACCCTGAGGGAACAGAAGGACCGTCGTACAAAAAGGATTCTGGAAATTGAGTAAACATGGACGACTGTCTTGACATATTTAACGGAGGATAATAACCTCTAGGTGTTGGGTGATAAGGAACACAAGGTGGTGAAAAACTTAACCCTGGGTTTTCTAAGAAATTAGTCAAAGAAAGATACCAAGCACTGCTCCTAGGTGGACTGTAAAAAATTGATTCACGCTCCCTTAGCTCAATAGCAGGTTGATTTTCAGGAATAGGGATGCCTACTTCTTCTTTCGGAGTAGAAAGTTCTTCGATAGCTATAAGTCCAGAAGGAAGATTTTGGGTAATTATTCTTTCTACCCTAGGTGAACCAGGACCACTAGAAGCTGGAGAAGCAAACCCCGATGTCAGAGTAGCAGCAAATTCCTCACCTATATCACTAGTAGATGAAAAGCTACCAGTAACTTCAGAAACAGACACTGATTGTGGATTATAATCTGCTACTAGAGCTTGAAAATTAGGATGTACCACCAAAGAAGACTCTCCTTCTTCAGGTGACCCAACTCTACTGTCTCTAGGAGTTATGAGGACTCGCAACCCTTCAGGCCGGCTCGATGAAAACTCAGGAGGTTGGCCCCAAAGTCTACGGGACTTCCTCGGTAATTCAGCCACGGTTAAAAATTTTTAACTACTTCACACACAAACAAAGTAAAATCTCAATGAAAACCACCTAAAGCCTCTAAAGAACCAAACGAATTTGAATCACGCGCCTAAAGAATCTAGGAGATCAAACACACACAAACAATAACTCTCTGTACTGAAAACACTAGTTGGTGATGAAATCCAATGTCGCAGAATTCAATACAGAAATGGTGGTTGGAACAGTTACCCCGGCAACCTACTTAATGAATAGACTAGCACAAGTTCCTCCACTTAACCGTCTCGAGTGAAGAGAACCCCCCAGAAAATACAAGTGAGTTTAGCCAATGTCTGCTCCAGGTACAGTGGGATCTTCCCACCACTGTCACCTTAGGAAGAATCCTTAAGAATATGGTCACTAAGGTTACCAACTGAAACAAATATACCTGGGGGAACAGTCTACGATCTGATACGCATGCAAGGGCAGAGTAGCAAGCTCAATCCCCTTGAAGGCTCCTTGACATAATCCAAGGTTTACCAACAAGTGACCCCAGGCTCCTCGACAATGGTTAATCCGAGGTTTACCGTTTTTAATGCGTGAATATCTGGCGTCATTCCCAATGAGGAAGGATTGATTCCCACACTGGTTTGGACATGATCTCGTGCTTCTCCTTTAAGAGGAGCTTTCCTAGAGCATAAATGCAACAATTGGATTTCTTCCCTACCTCAAGATACAACTACTTGTTTGTTTTTACTGTCTTGGAGAGTTAGTTACTCTCCTACTCCAAGACACTAGCCTAAGCTATGTTGGTGTATCAGAGCCCTAGAAATAAAAATATTACTAGATGAATTTTACTTTAAGCATTATTTTTATTGGTTTTTGTTTGAAGTCAAAAGGTGCGGAGATGAAACTCGTGGTATGAAGACTCGACTCAAAATCACTAAAAATGCACTTAAGATGATTAAACAATCTTTTCCCTTCGATGAACTTCTAGCTAGGAAAGAGTTTGAGAATGCAAATACTTTATAAACACAAATCTTTCTTAACAAACAAATTAAAAGAAGATCTTTTGTTCTTTCCAATGCACTCAAAACGAGACAACTAGTTATTTTCACAAAAAATTCCCTTTTCTTTTCAAAGCACTCAACCACTACAAAAGACAAAGTTTTCCAAAAGAGATTTTTTTATTTTGTTTATAAAACACTCAAAACTATGAAAACGACTAACTTTGAGATCTATAAATTATAAAAAACTTATTTGAAGTGAAAGCCTACAAGATGTCTTTTTTAAGGATGTTTTACTTAGCTAGATGTAAACTAAGGACCAATTTATGCAGAATCACAAATCAGTCAAAAACAATCAATTTTGTTTTCTTCTTTAAAAATGAAATCCAAACTTTTAAACATAAGCTTTTCGAAGTTTTGTAAAGAGAAAACACAAGGCGGATTCCTCAACAAGGGTAGATTTCACAAATGGTCAGACTCATAAGAAGGCTGGTAGAGACCAAGGTGATCTGAGGTTCCTACAGCTTCTAAGCTCAGAGCTACTACAAGACCAAAATGAAAAACAAACCCAACAAGCAAAACTTCTAGGAATTTCACCTAAAACCCTAACACCAACGAAATCAACCTAAGGAAATCTTCTGACAGGTTATATGCAGGTCTGGGCAGTGGATAATAACTTCTAAACAAAAACTAAGCTGACTAACAGAGAAAATCTTAGGTTTTCCAAAATTTTGACAGGGTCCGCGGGCCCACAGTTAACACAGGTGCGGTACCGCTCTGTGCTAAAAGCAAAAGTGTGGATAAGTACGCACTGTGTCAAAAGCCTAGGGTGCGGTCGTCTCCCAAAGTTACGAAAAACAAAAAATAACCCTAGATCTACTATTTCTACCCAATTCCACACACAACAAGCCAAAAACAGAAACAAAAACACAGTTTCTCAGGTCAAAGTAAAACAAGGAAAAAACCAAGTCCCCAGTATGGTCGCCATTTTGTCACACGGAATGAGTTGATCTTGTGGACAAGATAGACCTTCCTAGAATCTAAAGAAGACCTAGTGACAAGCAAGCCAATCACAAACTATCTTTCTCTAAATATGCATTTATAAACAAAGGCAAAGAAGTGTTTTAGGCCTACCTTAGGTCCAACGCAAGTTTGTGGAAGCCTCGCTCCTTCAATCCAAATGAGCTCCCTTGTCACGAACCTATGCCTTGACGCTGTACAAGCTCCTCCCAGGGTCCAGCAAGAAGTCTCCTCTACTTTGACAAGTTTCACTCTCTTCCCAATGAAGCCAAAAAGGTATGTGATCTCTCCTCTCAATCTTAACTAGGAAGTCTTAATTCCACCAGCATTTACCCTCAAAAATGTTCAGCTTCTAACCTCCCTAGCAACCAGCCCAATGCCTTAACTTATAGTGCAATGGAGGGAAGTTACTAGGTCCTCCTTCAAAGGGATAAAGCCCTCCTTCAAAGGGATAGCTCCTCTCATCAAGGGATTAGCTCCTTCTCTTTTGGGATGCATGAACCACCTAAGAGCGGCCAATCCACGTCAAAATTCCTTCTAGAATCATCTAGAATTAACCCAAAGTGAGTTTTTTAGAATAAACTTTCGCCTTTTTGACTTTCACAGGGGTCCGCACCCACACCTTTAGGGACAGAGTGGGTAGGTCCGCAGTTTTTGTAAACAGAAGGTGCGGGACCACAGGTAACAGTGAGAGAAAGTGCGGAACCAGAGCTTTGTTGATTTTTAATGTCTTTCTCTCATTTTCAAAGCTTGACTTGAAGAGCTGATGTTTGAGACTTGCTTAGGAGGACAGTACAAGTGGTGATAGACCCATATTAACTGCAAATAATCATGGTGACGATATTTTTGTGTAACAAAGGATTTAAAGCCTTGGTATTGTAAATATGTTTTTTTAGTTTTTATTTTTATGCAAAATAGACTCCATGCCCAATGGAACACTAGGAGGAAGATTTAATTTTGGTTTTACAGGAAAGGCATTGTTCTGAAGTTCTTGAAACCTCACAGGGAGGCTTTCATCCCCAGAAGGAGCCAATGTTATCCTTGTTGGCATTTGGCCCAAAAATGGATCCAAAACACTCCCGAAGTCTTCAAAATTTTCTTAAGGATCATTCAAATATCAAAACAACTGCATGCCAAGAGCCCTCAGAATGGCGGAAAAGCACTATCGGGAGGCAGAAAACCAGAAAAAATAGTGAAAAAACCAAGTATCAGAGGCATAGACAGTGAAATGCACAGCAGCTGTCTGATCTGGCTGATCAACGATCTAGATCTGATCAGCGGGTTTCAATCAGTGGTCGCAGTTAGCAGTCGCAATCGGCGGTCGTAGTTAGCAGTCGCAATCAGCTAAGGAAGCCGACAGATTAAGCGCAAACCAAGTGGAACTTGCGATGGTGATCAATGATGCAATGTGGATCATCGATCAAGTGCACAGATCGATGGCCCACATCGTGTCGCAAGATCACTATCGAAGATTAACAAAGAGCACTAGCAATGGCCCAGGGCATGAGCGATATGCGATTGTGATCAGATCGCATCGCTATATCGCATCGGGGCAACACCATGGAGCGGGGCCTTTACACATATATGTGTGCGACCCGATGAACTGAACTCGATGGTATTCTAAATATTATTTCATAATATTTGAGGTCCGTAGAAAGGCCATTTTCAATGCATTTTTGCAGTTTTGACATATTTATAAAATACAAAGGGGAAACTTGGAGCAGGACTAGAGTGACTTGCGATATGCGATAAGACCCGGACCCGAAGGGGTTCGGGAATGAAAATATATATTATTTCAGGTTTGTCGAAGCTAATTATTCATATATTTCCAGTGTTTTTAACATATTCCAAAATACAAAGGGAAGCAAAGGAACAGGCCACTGGCAACATGCGATAGCGACCCAGAGGGCGGACCCGATAGAGGAATAGGCCGTATTTGAGGACTTTCGAAGTCCGAAATAAACAGATATGGGTGGGATTTTACAGTGGCAACATTTCTCTATGTAAAATAGAAAAGGGGCCATTATAGGGATTTCATAGGCCCGATTTCCATTCCATCACAGAGCAGAGGCCAGGAAACAGTTGCCAGGAGACAAAGGCTGGAAAGGGAAAAAAAGGGCCACAACACACTGCAACCCAAAACAGAAGTGATCAAGGAACATCAACAACACAACACAACCAAAATAAATAGAAGTGATTGTGGGGCATCTCTGGCACAAGTGAGCTCCTTGCTAGCACCGCAAATTACCGGAATGAGGTTACTTTGCTATTAGAGAAGAAACCTCCGAGCCCATGCGTGCCTAGTCAGGGCATCAAGTCATTAAAGATAGAGAGGATAGATTAAGACACTCTGAGCCTTTGAGAGCTCAGGAGCATTATAAAAAGCCTATAAATGGCTGAAAGTTAAATGTATGAATGGTTCAACTTCTAGGGACTGTGGATACTTTGTTCCTTGCAGCGTCTCATCTTCATTCCAGTAATACAAGCTTATTTTACTGTTACATGTTCAATTCCCATTTTATCCTCTATCCTAATCTTGCACTTGGATAGTCTATTCACGATTTCTTCTGTGTCTAATGCCAAATAACTGTCATCTTATCTTTGCATTGATAAATTGGATTTGTAATTGAATAGGTTATTCATGTTTTCTTCAATGTCTAATGCCAGATAACTGTCATCTTATCTATGTGTTGATAAATTAGATTTTCAAGCTTCATTTACTTCTTGTAGCTATCCATTCATATATGTTTACATATGCATCTGCCAGTACAGTCAGTATTCTCCATCTATCCATTGAATCTATAAACTATTGAGCATTAGTGGTCTAAAGCCTTATCAAGCTGAGGATGTTCATGCATGTCTGGAGTGAAAATAGAGTTGAAATGGTTATCTAGTTTGATCCAAACCTTCATCCATTCCAATAGTTTCGAGAACAATATTCAAGATTATATGTTACCAGGGATCTCTAAGCTGCAACCTAGGAGAGCTTCTTGGAGTGATAACAATGACTACCCGTGAGAAGATCGCTGACGCATTTTTAGGTCCAAAAGGAATTACCATATATTGAAAGCATCCCCACTCAGTCACGAAGGTAGTCTTATTCTTGTCTTCTAGCACAATCTTTATCTGATGGTATCCAGAGAACCCATCAATGAATGAATAGGCCTCCTGCCCGCCAACATTATCCAATACTTCATCTGTGAACGAAGTTGGAAAATGATCATCAATGCAAGCATCGTTGAGCTTCTTGGGATCTACGCAAATCCTTATTTCATCCTTTTGCTTCTTTTCCTGAACTACCATTGGACTCACCCAATCAGATTCCTCCATTGGTTTAATAATACCCGCTGCAAGCATATTATTTGGATTCTCTATTTGCAGTCCCTCAACTTCACGGTGGCCTTCTGCCTCTAGGATGTTAATGTTCCTTAGATCCTCCTCTTCATCTTCAGTAGTCACATTACAACATTCCAGTGCATGGTGCAGCTGGGTGCTCCAATATGGTTGAATCAAGTACAAAGGATCCTGCAATATTCTGAAGATCACTGCCTTAACCTCCTGCAGCGCGTCGTCAATGCATTCAAACCCATCCTCAAAGATGAATGTCATCAAGAATCCCTGTCTCAAAATCTCCCACTCTTCAGTGCTGTGGTGGAGCTCTGTTTCTAGGTACCAATTCATTGGTATTACATCCAAAGTGTGATAGAATAAATGCACCCACTCAGGTTGCGGCTCCATTCCATAAGCGTCAGACCATTTTGCTAAATGATCACGCAGATCATTCCTTCCATCATATTTCTCTGTTAACCAAACTTTTGGGCAACCAAACCGCAATCTCATCATTTTTCTATACTCGCGCCACCCATCAAAACTATCTTTATGTGTACCCCACCATATTGAGGGTGTGGCACATAGTGCCAAATCTAGTGCTTGGAAGTGATGCTTCTTAGGCACATCCATTTCAAATGCATCCAAAAATTTATCTACATCATTTATAACATCATAATAAGGCAAACTTCTTACCTTCGATGATACACAATGCAACGATTTAGTCATCATATTACAGCACATCGTGGATACTTCATGTAATCTATTCTGCTAGTGTTCCAATTCCTCATCTAAATCTGATGTACAGGAACTTTCACGGTCCCATGCAATGTGTCCATCAATGGTCGGATTAACCCAATCTTGATCTCACACTGTTATTTTGTAGATCTGGTCCAAATCATCGTCGCTTTCCTCATAATCGTGGACTAGTTCAGTATAGTGCGACCCTTCTGTAGGGTCCAAAGGTACTACAATGAGGAGCGATTTCCTCTCAAATGACATTGTCTACTTCTTTAGATTGATTACCCGATTCATGGTCCAAAGGTACTACAATGAGGAGCGATTTCCTCTCAAATGACATTGTCTACTTCTTTAGATTGATTACCCGATTCATGTCAATAGCCCAATCAATTCCAAGGAGCGCGAGGTATGGATTGTTGTCATCAACAATCTCGATCACTTCGAAATCGGCCAACATGCTCATGCCTTCTATGTCTACTGTTACTCCATGCAATCTTCCCATAGGGATAATCTTCTGTTGGTTTTCCATTCTTAATTGAATCGGAGACCACTACAGCGCAAGTATCCCCATTCTTTCCCATGTCTGTTTAGGAAAAACATTCGCATCTGACCCCAGATCCAGAATGACCTAGTCCATTTCATACTCTCCTATTTGTGCAGTGAGCCTCATCTCATGCCCTGTTCTCATCTTGTGTTTGCCTATCTTTTTTACTGTGCGGTGCCCTTCAGGAGAAGTTTCCTTACTAGCACACCTGTTTATCAATTCTTGTAACCATTTCATAGCCCTTCTATCACGCAGAAGCTTCATACAAGCCTCCAAAAATGTGGTAAGCATAGAGGGGTCAACTTCTTCAGATAAATTATCCTAACTTCCTGAGGTAGAGGCCTCAGCGAAGCTTTACTTCACTTCCATGAATGTTTCCCTCACGTGCTCTAGATCAAATCCCACCTCCTTTTCTGGAGCCTTGCAAACCCACTCACTTTCTTTAGGTTGCTTCCCTTTATCATCATCGATCATCCACTCACTTCACAACACAATATTCACATTGGGATCTTCTTTACGGGGCTCGGATCTCATCATTTGCAGGTTCTAAGTAGGCTACTGAGGCTGCACCTTCTTTTCCTGCATCTTAGCTATCAGTATAGGGCATTCCTCTATTGCGTGGTCAAATTGAGTACAATACCAACATGATAGGTGTGTCTGGCTCATACACTCCTGCGTGTAGTGTCCTGGTACTCCACAATTATAGCAAATAAGTTTCCCCCGACCTCTCGTAGGTCCTCCTCCTCCTTGGCCTCGTTCGCGTCCTTGATATCCTTCGTGCGGTCCCCCTACGGCTTGATCTAGAGGCCGAGTTTCTATTTTCATCGGATATGCGGGTGTTCTTTCCATCATTAACTCATAGCTATGACAATTACGCTGATCACGGCTTACCGATTTACAGACTTTTCATGATAACTGTTGCAGCATCTGTACAAATTTTTGCAGTAATTTGCAATTTTCTGTTACATGTTTTCCTGCTACTTGAGAGATAGCGCACCACAATGCGGGCCCTATACTTGGTCTAGCTTGAGCTTCATGCCTCAGGGTCATTGGCCCTCCTCCTGCCATATAATTTGCGAAAACAGGGTAGTGATCCTTATCATGCCCCTGGTTCTTACACTTGAGGCACCAAACTTCTTCACGCACCTTAGGTTGAGCCGCTTTCTCCTTTTTCAAGCTTTGAAACTCTAAGAAGATATTCTGCAAATCCACATGAATTTGTTGAACTCCCAATGTCGTGTCCTGGATAGGTGTCTCATGTAGCCTCATTTCAATTTCTGTGATAAGGCAATTCTTAAGTGGGGTAGGAGCGCGTCTATAAACCAATCCCAGTGCTAAATTTCTGTAAGATTCATATTGGCTTCATGGATTCTGCACTTCAGTCACCGATCCAGTTCCCAGGGCATTTCACCAATCCTCATCGCAATTTCCTTGAATCCCACTACTAATTGCATTTCAGAATTGGGCCTACCGAATTCCTTTTTTAGCGAAGTTTGCATATCCGCTAATGATGTCGTTAGTTTATTAGTGCAGTATTTAGTGTACCACATCAACACGCGATCTTGTAGAGAAGTAACCAACTATGCTTTCTTCATGTGATCATCTATAATAGTTTGTGTTGTCCACATGACATTCACGATGAACAAAAACCGGTCCAGGTCCTCATTTCCCAAGCCCTTGAAAAGTGAAACTTCATCATATTCGACATATTGAACAGTGGCGGAGGTGGTGGTGGTGTGTTGGTGGTGTGGGCAAAGGTGTATGCTGTGGAGGTGAAGGTGGAGGTGCTGTGGGCAAATGAGGTATTCGAGGGAACCCTTGTCTTATCAACTAGAAAACACTCTGCGGTGAAGCCTGTGTTGCTCCTTTGTCGTCACTCAGAGGAGGCTCAATCAACAGGCTATATTCAGGACCTATTCTCCCTTTATCCCTGAAGAACTTTCCACTTCGTGTAGCTTCAAACATCAAGGTAATGGCATAACCCGCTTTTCACACAAGAGAATTTTAATCCAAGTTTTCAAAGATCTTAAATACTTACCTCACGGTCCGTTGAAGAAGCATCATTGTGCTTTTTTGTAGCTGACTGAGGTATCGAACACAAATTCTATCACAAATCCTCCTATGACTTGGTCAAGCCAGTGATCGATGGAACGTGCAATTTTATCTTCAGAAGCTTCCAATCTCCGCACTAGCTTCAGGGTCCACACTATTGGACCGTCAAGCCTCCACCATCCTTAGTCGTTTTCCAATTTAGTGATCCACTCCTATAGTTCGATCGGGAAGGTGTAGAAGAAGATTTCGTGTATCTCTGTGTATAGGTATATGTCCAACCACTGTTCTTTCGTCAAGCGCGGATTTCTGTTTTCTTGCACCGCGAATTCATGGATCTTTCTATCCAACCACTTCTCAATTTCCTTTTTAGTTGGATTCCAGTGATGCGACATCACGCATCTCTTTATGCAGATCTCGGTCTCATCAACGGAACCATTTTTCAGCTTAGTGGGTCCTGACCCAGGTTCAGAGTTAGTTTCGACAAACAAATCCCTACACTACTGGCCCTTTCGACATCAACCCGTAGAGCGTGGAATGAAGTCTCACCGAAGTAGTATGGGGGGATGCTGGAACCAAGTTTTCGCACCCATAGATGAGTGTGATGTCGTTTTATGCCCTAAATCTGCCTTCACGTAGATCGATAAGCCTTTAAGGCTTATCTATGTAACTTCCTTTAATCGGTTTCTATACCTCCACGAACAGTTATGATTATCCTTCACGGACCCAGAATAGGTGGATCAAATACTTACGCACATCAAAGATGACTTATAACCCAATAATTACTCCAATCAGCTTAAGTGTTCAATAACTTCAACATACAACAAGATATTCTTCATGTAAATAGTTAATAGTAATTGTGTTCATGTATTAATATAAATCATGTAAAGTCATGCATCAATACATCATTATTTCATAAACCCATTATAACCTAAGGCAAACTCATATAACACAAGTATTTTTGCAACGATCTTCTTTGTTGATAATCAGTTCAATTTACAGACTCAAGACTTCCCTGCGCACTCAGTTGCAGACTCTACTCTAGGGCTCTGCGCACATAGCTGCATAGCCTTCCTTCTACTCTAAGACTTCTTCTCTCTTACTCTTACTAATCCATTACATTCGTCTTCATCCTTAGTACTTGCCTTAGACATCCTAAGACATACCTATTTATACAATCCCATGATCTGCGGACCATGGTTAAATCTTCGAAAGCCGACTCAACTTACATAAAAGAAGGGTAAAACCCTTTATGAAACTTTAACTATCTATGCGCTCTGTGGCCACAACTCGTGGAGACTTTACATTTTATACACAAAACTTGGGCTTTTGCCCCAAAATTTACCCTAGGGGACCCATCCCAGCATTAAGTCACGGCCCTCAACCCCTAGAGATCCCACCATCTCAAGTCCCACTCCCATATCCCCCTTCCTGATGCGATTGCGATTGTGATTGGCCCTAGACAGACACGATATATTGTACAATATTCTTAAATGAAGTGTCGCGTCTAATCCATCTACAAAACATTATGAGAAAGGGTAAATTCCTCCATCTGGCCTCCAATTGTGATAAGCCTGCAGGAAAAATGGAATAACAGGCAGTTCATCAAACAACATGTCTAACAAAATGTTTATTCGAGGCCTCAGTTGCACCATAACCACAACAAAACTTAGTAAAATTATATTCTAGTAGTTTTGATCTATTTTAGGAATTATTGTAATAAATCTTGAAGTTTGTTTCAAAATAATTTTTTTTCAAACATTCTATAAATATTTAAGATTTTGAAGTATTAGGGGTTGGACATTAGAGAGTGAAAGTTTTGGAGCTTGTACTCATCATCTTTTACATGAAATCAAAGGCCAGTTGCAACTATTATTTAGAAATTCTCATGTTATGAGTTTGTGATAATTGTTTTTCTTCTATTAATAGTTCATATGAATGATAGTTTCATCCAAGGAAAATTTTAAGGATGGAAAATTTTCTTGAAGTTTAAAACATTGGCGAATCTCACTAATCCCTAATATGCAAATTATAAATGTTTATTGATATATTTGTAAAATTAATCAAATTTATAATTATTTTATATATAGTCTCTCTATAATGTTGGCGATTTTTAAGGTAAAATAATTTTATATTCTAAAATTTGGGCGAATCGTCTTTTATAAAATTGGAAATTGGCGAATCTTTTTTGTGGAAAAATCATGGAAAATTAGCCCACTGGGCGAACATTAGCCCCTAAAATTTTCCATGGAACTTTCATCACCTTTCCATATCTATGCTCTTCAGTGATTTTCTTAAGATTTTTTAAACAAAATTCTCAAATTTAAGCTCTGTTTTGTTAGAAATTTCATGTTTATGTTACCTATCTTCTGATAAAGGAATTCATGCTTTCCATTCTCATTTTGAATCTTTTCTTTTCCACCATACAGTACATCGTCAAAGTCCCAAAGTATCACAAAAGCATACCTACCCTGCTCCTTCTTATCTCTTGCAACTTAACCCTTGATACCTGACCTAGTTCCTTGATTTTGACTCTTGATCCAACAAAACCTTAAAATCTTTAAACACTAATGTTGTAATACCTAGCATAATATCGTTTTCCCACTCCAATCATATTTGGTTGTGAGATATATAGAGAGAGCCCTCTCTGGTTTCGTAGGGCTAGTTGTTAAACCCTAAGTGGTCTTAGGTTACCTCCGTCAATCTCCTTCCTCACCCTTGGGATATTATGGAGGATAACACCTTGAATAGACACCTGTTGTACTTTCTCGATGATGTTCTCTATAGGAGGGCTTTCCACCGTGAGGCCCATTGTCTTTTGTGTCTGTTAGATGCCCTTTAACTTATTATGAACTGACAAAATGAGTTGGCTGGCTTCCTCTGTCCAAGGTTGTGTTTTGGCTCTTAGGATGGCCTCTTTCTGATGCAACTATTCAATTTTATTTTGCAATTGCTTTCCTTCTTGTAGCCACACGAACCGCTGTACTGGTGCCAAAGTGCATGTAGTTGACCTTATCTTGTCAAATTTTTGTTGCTTTTACCTAAGGTCTGTGCCGATCTTCTATAGAAGTGGGGTCCTCCTATAGATGTGTCCAAAGCTCCATGACCTGCTCAAATAACTCGGTGTAGTACTTGACTGTTGCGTCTAATGTGGCCATTCTTTCCTTAATCACTACTTTGCACTACCCTTGGACCTCTGGCAGAGTGGTTGGATGCATCTTCAATTGCAGCTCCGAAATCTGCAACTGTAGTTCAAATAGGACTCAACCGATTTCATCCTTTCATTCCCGAACTGCCGCAGCCAACTTCTGTATCTTCTCCGCTGATTCTACTTCTATTGGAATATTGAGTTCATGCAGTGCATTACATGCTTGTGTAATCCTTGCTTCCAAGTGTTGGCTACGTGTGGCAATTTCTTCTTTTTCTTTCAGCGCCTGTGCCTTTTCTACAAAGATCTGTTGGTTGTTGGTGTTGACTTCAGTAATAACCAACATTGCGCGCTACTCCCTAACCCTCAACTCATCAGATACAACTTGGTGCAATTTGTGGAGGGTCTGGATAGGGAGGGCCATGAGATTGATGCCTAGATCCTTGATCTATGAAATTTGGGCGGCCGCTTCTTCTGATTGGGCACACAGGGCCCCGTCTAGCAATTGAATCACTCTAAGATCCAAAGTCTGATCTATATCTACACCAATCGTGTTGGATTGCTAAAGGCTTGCCTGAATCCCCCTCGCTTGACTAACACTCACTTGCAGTCACCCCATCCGGATCTACAGATTGCGCAGATCCTTTTGAACATTTCCCAACACCTACTCGTAATGTTTCTTGAACTACATCCATAACTATGTTGTTATGTCATAGTCCTTGTCTCCAATCATGTCCAAGTCCCCCTTAGTGAGGACTAGTGGATCCACCTAGGAGAATCTGGTGGAATTATGCTTCTTCTGAGGTCTTGAAGATGTCTGTGTTGGTCATTTCTTGACCACAAAGGGGGTGCCCTACTCCGTGCCCCCACCTCCTTCAACCTCTGACTCCTCTTGGTCCTCAGTGTGTGGAGAGGCAGACTCCTCAACCGTTATCATCGTATCCTTTTCTATCTGCTCTCTATCAGTGGCTGACTTAGCAAAAACTTCCTTATTAGCAGCATCCTTAGCAAAATTTTCCTTCTGGTGTGCTTCTTTCTCTCAAGCTTAAACTTGTTGGGCCTGTTACGGGAATAAGTACCCTAAGGATTTGGGTTGGAACCCCAATAGAGCAAGAGCAAACTACAGTAAGAAACACTCATACAACTCAGGGAAAATGCTTATATAAACAAACTATGTGAGAGCAACCATACCCGGACGTCCTTCGTTTGGGTAGATCCTGCAGGGTTCAAACCCTTTGCAACTCCTGATATTCTCCAGACCTAAAAATCACTCAATTCGAACATACACAACAGTATATAGATAAAGCATTTTAATGAAACTAACTTTGCATAATATAAGAAGATGATTAGTTATACATCAAAATAACATTCATATACGAATTACAACACTATCTGATGCATAAGCACAGTTAATATCGAAAACAAGACATTGCTTCTTTTTATTGTAGAAAGCTCTAACTAACACAGAGAGAATTCACCCGAGTCTTCTTCTTCTGACTCCAAGTAGAACCGTCCTTCAGATTCGTCCAGTCCTAGTCTTCAACAACCTCCTTCCATAACCAATACCATGATATCTCAAGCAAGAGGGAGAATATCTATAATCAAGGAAACAAGGGTTTCCTGAAAATTAGGGAAGTGCATGAAGCACAGGGATACTTCAGACTCAGTCAAGGATAATCCCAGTATAATAACTCTATCTCCTCTCCTCCTTAAGGCCTTCCCATAGAAGTCTATTTATACTTCTCCCAATTAGTTTTTTAGTTGAGAAACAGTTGGGAAATAGTTGGGCCATGAGCACTAGGAGGTAATCAATAGGTAAAACCCATGAACTCTACCCACAATTAAGGAAATTTAGTTTTTTTAAGTGTTTTAACACATATACGCGGGTTGGTTATTGACTAAACCACATGTATACACTTTTATCCCAGGGAAAAGTAGCGTACATGGAATAAAACATTGCTTTTAAAATATTTGGACCAAGTCTGGAAGAAGGGGTTTCCCTAGGCCATAAACCAAGCATCACAAATACCAAGGGTGTTAAATGGTGCTATAACAGATGCCCCCTAATATACGAGGTCAGAAGGGGTACATGATGGTCGAAATGTATTAAGTATATGGAAATAACCCTGCCGAGACTGAGAAGGACTTCACCAGAATTCAGCCTGCCAAGCCATCAAAAGATATCAAAAAGAAACTGTTGTTTGAAGCGGGCATACCCATGCTCAATTAAAGTAAAGCATGTCTGCATATCAAGTACAAGCGGATCCAATATGTATACAAGTATATAGAACTAAAAGTACATAATGGATCATCTGATCATGATCGAAAAAGTACATGTCTGAATATCACATATAAGAAGATGATCAATGAAGCTGATCATTGATGTCAAAAATTGATCCCATTAGTACCAAATGAACATGATGGAATAAAATGATACTACATCGCAACTCATATGCTAGCATATAAGATGTCGCTGTGAAGAACTGCAACATATACGGTGGATGGTGTCAACTAGCAGTAACAGGAGCAATTGACAAGTGAACCAAAACATGCAGATGCAACCCGAGGTCTTCGCCAACCACCATGGTACATTTCTACAGAATGGGAATAAATGATCTGAGGTCGACCACATGAGAAATCATTTGATTACCGGTCATTGATGTATACCGTCAACAAATGCGAGACTACTCACCGATAATGATAATGAGAGTCAAGGTACCCAGTACAATCTAACAAGTGCGAATGAATGAGTTGAAGTCGAACACCTGAAAGAATCTATTAATTAGGGGACAATGATGGTTTCCCACTGTCGATAGTGAAGGAATCTGCCACTGATGACTACAAACCCCAAGGTACTACTAAATGGACTCTAGATCTTTTTCCCAGAGAAAATGAGCCGTAATCAATAGGAAAAGATCCGCTAGAAAGAAGGCATTAAGGCATCCTTCATTAATCTAGTGCGAGTGTAACCCGCAGGCCAATAATGTGGAAGGAATCAGACGAAAAAGATGTAGTAACCCAACCAAAGCACATTTCCGGCATACACAAGATGTATCTAGCGCACGATAGAAACCCTCTGAACCAACCAATAATGAAAGCTGACAGAGAGGCGAGGAATCCACCAATAGGGTCAAATGGAAACCGAGGCATTGCACAAATCCCAATGTGTGATAATGAAAGCTGATGTTGAACACAAGGGAAACCACTCAGTCAAAGACCCATAATATTGATTGATGCTAAGCACAAGGTGACCTATCAATAATGAAAATAGGGCCAGGGTGTGGCTCTAGGCTTACCCTCAGAGCAATATGGCATCATCAATAAGGACAAGGCCCTCCAGCAAGAAGTCAATGGAGACCTTCTCAAACCGGCATGAGCAAAGGACCAATATAACTGATGTGATGACAAACATGACATTGACAACCAGGGATGGTCGACTAAAAAATAGGTCAAGGGACACCACAGAGAGGCCGAATCAGGCTTACTTCCCTTGAACAAATGCATGACTCAATGATGACTATATGGCAGCATATGATAACTCTATATAAGTTTGTCATGTAGGAGGCACGAGCAAACTCTCCTTATGATCGGAAGAGGTAACCAATCCAAGGAGAATTGACTCAATAACCAGGTTAAGGCATACCTAAGTCAAACAAAATCCCACCCAAAATGGAGGAGAGACTTTCTTTTGAGTGCTTTGTTCAAGGGCGACACGACTGACTCTATCTGCCAACAAAATATGGAAATGTCGTCCTGTTCCCGCTCATTTTGGAATATATAATTTTTTTTGTCTTTTTCTTTAAGATGGAAAAAGAATAAAAGAATGCTATAATACAGTGGAAAGAACAAGTGTCAGAGAAATAGATGATCTAATTCCTGGGATCGGAACAATCCTATGCTCAATGCAGGGAGGTGAAACTAGTCAAGGACACTCAAAGGGATGTTCCTTCCACGGGTCAAAGGATGCGTCAAGTTGTAGAAGCTACGTGATTGCATGGTTGATTTTGCAGAAGACATGGTCAAATATGTGGCTTAAACATGAGTTCAAGTGAAGCCGGCTCAAGGCCAAAAGGTGCAAATAGTCAAAATGCAATGCATCAGTACAACTCAACGCAAAGGAGGCTCTAGGGTATAAGGCCAGAAATAAGCGTAGAAGAAAGGAGAATGTGTCTTCAACGCACAATTCATGGCAGTGCTAAAGAGGACTCCCAATTAAAAAACTAATTGGGAGAAGTATAAATAGACTTATATGGGAAGGCCTTAAGGAGGAGAGGAGATACAGTTATTATACTGACATTATCCCCAGTGGAGTCACCAATTCTGTTACGGGAATAAGTACCCTAGGGCTTTGGCTTGGAACCCCAATAGAGAAAGATCAAACTATAGTAAGAAACACTCATACAACTCAGGAAAAATGCTTATATAAACAAACTATGTGAGAGCGACAATACCCAGATGTCCTTCGTTTGGGTAGATCCTGCAGGGTTCAAACCCTCTGCAACTCCTGATGTTCTCTAGACTTGAAAATCACTCAATTCGAACATACATAGTAGTATAGAGATAAAGCATTTTAATGAAACTAACTTTGTATCATATAAGCAGATGATTAGTTATACATCAAAATAACATTCATATATGAATTACAACACTATCTGATGCATAAATGTAGTTAATCTTGGAAACAAGACGATGCTTCTTTTTATTGTAGAAAGCTATAACTAGCATGGAGAGAATTCACCCGAGTCTTCTTCTTCCGAATCCAAGCAGAACCGTCCTTTGGATTAGTCTAGTCCCAGTCTTCAACAACCTCCTTCCATAACCAATACCATGATATCTCAAGCAAGAGGGAGAATATCTATAATCAAGGAAACAAGGGTTTCCTAAAACTTAGGGAAGTGCATGAAACATAGGGATACTTTAGACTCAGTTAGGGAAAATCTGAGTATAATAACTCTATCTCCTCTCCTCCGTAAGGCCTTCCCATAGAAGTCTATTTATACTTCTCCCAATTAGTTTTTTAGTTGGGAAATAGTTTGGAAATAGTTGGGCCACGGGCACTAGGAGGTAATCAATAGGTAAAACCTGTGAACTCTACCCATAATTAAGGAAATTTAATTTTTTAAAGTGTTTTAACACATATACGCGGGTTGGGTATTGACTAACCCGTGTATACACGCTTTTATCTCAGGGTAATTAGTGTACAGGGAATAAAACACTGTTTTTAAAATATTTGGAACAAGTCTAGAAGGAGGGGTTGCCCTAGGCCATAAAGCAAGCATCACAAATACCAAGGGTGGTAAATGGTGCTATAACAGGGCCTCCTTCTGTTTGTATGTAGCCGAGGTTTGTGCAGTGGTACTTTCCGTTGCCTTGCTCATTCCCATGCCTAAATCTAATGGAACCAACGACTCGCCTTGCCATTTCCCAATAATCTCTTATACATCCGCCTCACTCACAAGGTAGGGCAACTTATACCACACCTTCTTTGGATCCTATCTCACGTGGATAGAAACATTGTGAAAATCCACCTTGAATTCTGCATAATGCTCCAATTGTTCATATAGTTCATATAGAGTAGGTGATAGCCTCGGCCTCTAGTTGATCACTGTGTGGAGATCCATCTCTACAAGCACCCAAAACATCTTGGTCTCCATGACCCATGCTGCATCTTTGGTTGCCTAGAGCGAAGTGAACTTTGCTGCCTCGGAAGGTCTCGGTCTTGCAGAGGAAACTGGCTATCCTCCGACATCCTCCATGCTACCAGTACGATCAACAAAAATAACCAAGCATAATGAAATGTCTTACCCTCATCCTGGGCTTCACGATAGTTTTCCAAAAACTCTTTACACAGGTACTGAGCCCAATTGTACTGGACTCCTTTGGCACATTGTGTGGCTAATGAAATCATCGGTGTTGGAACCTCATCTGTGTGACACTTCTGCATGATTTGGTAGGGCAAGATCTGCGCGGTTAACTGCATTGATTTATCATAAATGGAGCGGATGGAATATCTACGTGATTTCTTCACCAATCCAAACTCACTCTTCATTTTATCGGCTAGTTACTTCTCTTTTGTTTTTCCTCCAAAGGCATCTACTGAATCCACACCTTGATAGGGCAGCATGGTATCTGGTGGATCAACATGTCAATAATAGGGATGGGTTCTCCCAGCCAAAGACACCCATCATGCACCAGGGTTAGAAATTGTCTAACACACATAGTGTTAATGATCATTCAGCTAAAATGCAGCACCTAGAGCATGTTCAACAAACCTAATTTCTTAACTCCCATGGCCCACTTCATCAACTCCAGTCGCGTTACTCCTGTTTCCTCATAGTAAATTTTCACCAAATATTTATTGGGTGCAAGAAGAGGGAACTTCTCATGATCTTCCAAGTCCCAATCCTCTAGCTTGAGCAATGGAATGCGCCCCAATAGTGTGCCCTAAAACACCACCTTCTCTGGCAACAATGGTGTAGAGACCATGAATTTGGCAGTGTCTGAATCTTTAGGCACCTTGACTTTTCCCTTACATGGTGGGATGTACTTGGGGAGTCGAGTCATAGGCTCACCCTCTTTGGCATCCATCTTCTTGATGCCTCTGTGAAGTTCCTCTTTATCTAAGTCAAGGGGCTCATGCGACTACTATGTTTTGTCCATTTTCCCCTTCTGGTGAATCTCTGTGGGGATTTTTCGCAGTGACTGCCTCACCAGAACTTGCTGCGACTTATTTTTCCTTTTGTCACCAAAAGAAAGATTAGGTCTAGAAGACCTAGGTGCCAAAACTCTCATAGGCATAGGGGGTGATACTTCAATGGAGGGTGTGGATTTAGAGGGTGCGACTTCTGTTACGGGGGGAGTGGCAGTCATTTTTGCTAGAAATTCCTTACGAAAATCCTCGGGGATGTTAGCCAATCCCGGTATTGAGAAGAGTTCTTCCCAATCTAGTTTGGACATACAATTCAACTCTTGGCACAACACAAGGCAAGAAAACTTAATTTCAATTCGCAGGATTGAAAGTATCCTAATGTGGGGCAGCAAGTGATATTTATAGGTGAATTTAAATTTGAATCCAACTATTCCCTCCAAATATCTACCAATAATGCATCTTTGGTAGTAGATTTCCAAATATTTTCCTGATAAATGAGCCCTCCCCACTCCTCCTAATGGAAATTTTTCCATCCAATCATCTACTGTGCATCCAATGACTACTTTGTGACTAGGTTGTGCACCAACCTCTGTGGTGTAGCTCCCCTCGGCGCCCTTCTTTCTTCCATTGCATAGCCCTCTTACCTTGTCTTTCCAATTTTCGGGTAGTGTAGTTTATAGTCCCGTACTTCCTTGCAGATTCTTGGAGTACTAAGACTATCCAACCATCATATAATCAGTGCACAGGGGTAGGATCACCCTTGTACAACTTCAATAGACCACCATTGACTATTCCCAGAAACAACTCTCCATTCAGATTTAGGAGATGAACAATGCCACCATTAGTAATTTCCTTTACCACATAGGGTCCCAGCCAATGCATTTGAAACTTTATTGGAAATTTTGTAAACTTGCTATCATATAGTAAGACCAAATCATCAGCTTGGAAGGTGCGCTGCTTTATATGTTAATCATGCCATGCCTTCTCACGCTTCTTTTGCACCTGTTGGTAAAATCCTGTTAAAAATCGATCCTCCTCTAATTCCATCAGCTGTGCGAGGAGTTCCTCCATAGTATCACGATCAGCCATAGGTCAATGCTACAATATGCAGACTCAAAACAATATATTCGATGGGCATCACAACCTCCTACCCATAGACTAACCTAAAAGGGGTTTGGCCTGTTAGCTTTTTACAAGTAGTTCTATATGCCCACAGGACTACTATTATGTGTATTATCCCATTCATTTCACTTCACATTGCAAACCTTCATTAGAGTGCTCTCCAGAATTTTGTTGAAGGCTTCAATAGCACCATTAGCTTGAGGATGATAGGGTGTACTTTTCTTATGACAGACCTGGAATTATTCAAGAAAGGCATAAATCATTTCATTTTAAGAATTGTGTACCCCTATCGTTGATTAATATCATAGGATAGCCAAGTCATGATAGGATATACTAAAAGATAAACTTCACAGCACTGGTTGTGCTACAGTCCTTTACCGGTCACGCTATCACCCTTCGTGTCAAGTATTCAGTTGTTGTAATAATATATTGCGCTCTAGTCTTTTTCCCTGGCTGGATTGGACCTACAAAATCAATCACCCATTTATCAAATAACTCAAAGTTATCTGTGGATTTAAGGCAAATTGGTCCCTCCGCGATAGTATCCCCGTCCTTTGGCAAGCATCGCACACCCTATAATATGCTTTTGCATCCTTATGGATCGTTGGCCACCAAATTCTTGTCCTACGTGGTCACTCTTCCTGCATAGTGGCCTCCTGCCACTCCTCCATGTGCTTCTGCGAGGATACTCGTTCATTAAAACTTTGGGACATATCAGCACAGTATCTCATCGTAGACCATTTTATATAGGTGTCCAACGATCACAGGAAAATCAGTTGTGCGAACCAACAACTCCTTCTTTTGTTACATAGAATATCCTTCTGGGGCTGTGCTAGTTGTTAAAAACTGGATGATATTAGCAAAGTGATCACCTGCGACACGAACAACAAAGATATGCACATCAGGTAACACTTCTTCCAAACTAGTAGGCTCATCACTAGTCTCAATCTAGGAGAGATGATCAGGACCAACATTCAATTGTTCGAGCTTCACAATTACCTCAAAATCATACTCCTGAAAAAGAAAAAACCATCTATAGATCTCACCCCCAACACAGGATTATTGACAAGGTAGTTTAGCGTAGAATGGTCTATATACATCTTGAAGTGCGCACCTAATAGATAGTGCTAGAATTTCTGTAGCGCATACACCATAGCTAGTCCTTCGTGCTTTGTAGTCGAGTAGTTCTTCTCTGCCTTAGACAACTTCCTACTCGCGAACTCTATAGGATGATCAATATCGCCTTCACCTGGTTGGGTCAACACCCCACTCAGTGCAATACAAGAAGCATCCACATGCACATGAAACTTCTTTTTCCAATAGGGGAATACAGAATGGGCACGGTGACCATTTTATTCTTCAAAATATCTAAACTATTTTGACACTCTTCATCCCAGCAGAATGGTGCGTCTTTCTTTAATAGTTTCTCCATTGGTGCAATGATTTGCATACATGCCTTAATAAACTTTATATAGTACCCCGTATCACCCAGTGTTGTGCGCATTTATTTTACATTCTTCGAGGCATCCAAATTGACAATAATTGCTATCTTTGCAGGATCTACCATCAACCCCTACTTGCAAACCACATGACCTAGAAATATTCCATAAGGAACACAGTAGATGCATTTTTTCACATTCAGAGTGATCTGATGTCTGCGAGAGATGTCCAACATAAGGCGTATACTTGAAACATGGCACTTTACTGACCTAAATACAATCTAATCATCAAAGTAAACTTCTAAGAACTTGTGGATAAATTCCTTAAAAGTTATAATTACTACCCATGAGAAGATCATTGGTGCATTCTTCATTCCAAATGGCATTGCCGTATATTGAAAACAACCCCATTCCATTGCAAAGGTGGTCTTGCTATGATCCTCCGGCATGATCTTGATCTGATGGTACCCCAAGAACCTATAAGTGAATGAATAGGCTTCCTTCCCTCCAACATTATCCAGGACTTCATCACTAAATGGTGTTGGAAACGATTCATGAATGCACGAATCATTGAGCTTCCTCAGATCTACGCATATCTGGATTTCATCCTGTTTCTTTTTCTCCTGAACTACCAAAGGACTTACCTAGTCTGATTCCTCCACTAGCTGAACGATCCCAGCTTCAAGCAGCTTGTCCAACTCCTTTTACACCTTTTCCTTATATTTGGTATTCAAACAGTAGGGCTGTTGTTTTACAGGCTTCACGTCTGGCTTCAAAGTAATCTTCATCACTCCTAGATCCCCAACTATCCCCTTCAGATCCAAGAACTTGGTGGGAAACAAGCCTTGGTATTCACGCAATAGTTCTGTTACCTTATAAACTATATCCTTATCCCAGTAGTGGCATGTCTTCATAAACTTTGGCTATGTGTCCGATCCAATGTTTACCTGTCTAGTCTTCAGAGTCTCTGCTATGTTAGGGATTACTTCTTTGGGTCCTTCAACTTCGTGTTATCCCTCAGACTCTAGAATGCTGATATTTCTAGGATCATCTTCTTCTTCTTATGCGGTCACGTTATAACATTCCAGTGCATGGTGCAGCTGCGTATTCCAGTCTGGTTGAACCCATTCTACTAGGTCCTTAGGCATTCTAAAGATCGCAGGCTTAATTTATTGGAGTGCTTCATCAATACATTCGAAGCCATCCTCAAAGTTGAAGGTTAACCAGAAACCCTCCCTGAGGATATCTCACTCAGTTGTTCCATGACGTAGCTCTGTTTCTAGGTACCAATTCATCGAAATGGTATCCAAAGTATGACAAAATATGTGAACCCATTCAGGCTGAGGTTCCTCTCCCAAACTTTAGTGCACCATGCCAGATGCTTGTGCGGATCATCTTTCCCAGTGTATTTATCTGTTATATGAGTATTGGCATACCTGAACCTCAACTTCATCATTTGCCTGTATTCTTTCCAATTAACGAAGTTGTCTTTATGTGTACCCCACCAATGGGAAAGTGTAGCGCACAACACCAGATCTAGTGCTTGGAACCGATGCTCTTCTGGCACCTCCCTTTTAAACTTATCCATAAAAAATTAACATCATCTAGACCATCATAATGAGGGAGATTTTGTACCTCTAAGGATACGCATTGAAGCGATTTGGTCAACAAGTTGCAGCATAGCAAAGAGACTTCATGTAATCTGTTTTGCCAATGCTCAAGCTCTTCGTCAAAATCTGAGGTGGAGGAGCTATCTCTATCCCATGTAATTCATCCATTGGCTATAGGATTGACCCAGTCCTCATCATGCGCAGTGATCTTATGTATCTGATCCAGATCTTCCTCCTCTTCATAATCACGGACTTGTTCCGTGTATCATGCACCTTCAGATGGATCAAAGGGAACAATTACCCAGAGTTCTTTCCTCTCAAATATCATTCTGCATTTCTTAAGATTAATGAATGCATCCATATTAAAGGCCCAATCAATGCCTAATAGCATGGAGTAAGGATTACAATCATCTACTATCTCTATCACTTCAAAATTGTTGTAGATCTAACCCAGAAATATATGATCACAGAAATAAACCCAAGAATAATAAGATTGAATAGATATAAATGATTCTTTATTGATATCAAACCCTTAAGGTAGGGAAACACCATACATTCACTCCTTAAGGAAGGAGAGCACTTCACAAGCCATATGCCTGTTCATACAATAATACTTCTCTTCATCTTCATGTGGAGTCTCTAGCCTTTATATAGGCCTCATACATACAATACCATGTATCATTACCATGGTTTCCTCATACCATCAACTAATACCATGGGCCCCTTACATTATTATTAACTACTTGTGGTCCCTTACATGACATGGGTTAACCACCTTATTTATTACTATGGCCCATCCCATTATTACATTATTACCTTGGGTACCTCCCTTGGTACCCCATATTATCCCCCCTAGGTACATAACATAAAATTGGCCAAAGCGCTTGATCCTTCAATATCGACTATTACCCCATACAGACGCCCCATAGGAATGATTTTCTGTTGATTGGCCATGCAAACCTTGATATGAGACCATTGTAGCACAGGTTTATCCATTATTACCCAAGTTTTTTTCTGGTAGCACATTCGCATCTGATCCTAGTTCAAGAATTACTTTCTCCATTTCATACTCTCCAACCTATGCTGTTAGCCTCATTTCACGACTATTTGTTTCTTTCTTTTGCCCACTTTTCGTACAACATACTATTCTGGAGGAGGTTTGAACTTACCTGTACAATTATCAATTAAATCTTTAAGCCCTTATAATGCCTTTCTATCCTGTAACAACTTCATACAGGATGAGGCAGAGGTGTAGGTGTAGGTGTAGGTGTATGAGGCAGAGGTGGAGGCGGAGGTGGAGTATATGGATGAGGTATCCATGCAATACCTTGACTCATAAGCTATAGCATGCTACATGGATTTCTCAGAATATTACCCTCTTCATCACTATCAGAAGATCCTAACATCAGACTGTATTCAAAACATGATTCTTTGTTCCTTCTAAATGCTCTCCCACTTCGCGCAGTCCCAAACATCAATTTAAAGGCATAACCCACTTTTCACACAATAGCATCTTAATCCAAGTCTTCAGAGATTTCAGGTAATTACCTCTTGGTCCTTTGAAGAACCCGCACTACTTCACTGTAGCTAGTGGACGTATCAATCACGAACTCAATGATAAATCCTCCTAGAATACAGTCAATCCATTGATTGACGGCCCACGCATTTTTTTTTCTTAATTCTCCAAGCGCTTTACCAATTTAGGGATCCACACAATAGGACCATGAAGCTTCCACGTAGCTTGATTATCTTCTAATTTGGACAGCCACTCATGCAATTCACAAGGAAAAGAGCAGAAGAATATTTTGTGTTTGTCTGTATATAGGTATCTATTCAGCCACTTTTCCTTTGACAAGCACAAATTTCTTTTCTGTTGAGCTGCAAATGTGTGCAGTTTCTGATCGATCCACTTTTCAATTTATTTCTTAATGGGGAACCACTTATCACACATCCCTTATTAAGATCCTGCTCCCAGCAACAAAACCATTTGTTGGCTTGTAGGGACCCGATCTAGGTTAAATTTAGTTGCACCAACCAACAAAACCCTAAATTGTTGGCCCTTTCAGCAACAACCCATGTAGTGTAGGCTGTAGTCTCACCTAAAGCAATATTGGGGGATGACAAAACCAAGTTTCTGCATCCAGAGGCTTGTGTGATAAGTTCCTGTGGTTCCCAGGACTTGTTTCTATCTTCGTGAACCCTGACCCTTCTGAAATAGATAATTATAGTAATTTACTTTAAAAAACTTCCAGATCTTCGCAAAGGCCTTTAATTATTCATAACATGTATAACAGTATAGATCTACCACTTTCGCACTCAAGATAAGCATTAATTCAAATAAATTGCATTACAAAGCGGAAATACAGAAACTTGCAGAAGTAAGAAATATTACACAGATGCACAAGAATTGGTTCAAAACTGTCTTTATTAGGTATAATCATTCATTTACAAACTCATTTTCCCTATGCACTCGGTTGCAGGGTCCCGTGCACTCAGCCTGTGGAATTACCAAAGTCTCTGTGCACTCAGCTACAGGAGCCTTCCCATGCACCTAAGTACAGGAAACAAACATTTCATACCTTATCTTACTTACCCTTGCAAATATTTCTATCAATTATATAATCCCTTAGAATCGCTATGACTCTTCTATTTATAGATTTTCTTTTACAATACCAAGGTTTGCAGACCATGGGCTGGTCTCAAAACCTTCCTATCACCTACCCACCTAAGGGACTAAAGCCCCTTTGGCTTCGACTATCTTCGCGCTCTCCTTCCATATTTCGTGGAGACTTTACATATTTACAAAAAGAAATTACAAAATTTACCAAAATTTACCCCAGGGACCCCTTCCCAAAAGTGAGCCCTTGCTGTTGAGGATAGTGAGTTACTGGGATCTAGTCTAGGAGGCCTTTGTAGTGCAAGGGAACATGATTGAGCTCACGATTCAAGACATATATTTTTTGACAGGATTTCCCCCCTTGGGGGTGGTAGGGGAGATACATCCAGCGTTGCCTCATGGGAGTCATATCAATGAGTTTGTTGAGCACCATTGTGTATAGGGTAGCCATGCAAAGGGCACAACCATCCAGGTTGATGACTTGGAGAGGCTTGAGACATGAGCTATAGCCACAGTGGTGCTATAGATCTATGGTAGCCATGCCTTCCACCATATCACTGGAGGGCAGATGATGTTGGTGGAGAGTGTTTTAGGAGGGACCTACTACAGGCGAGCCTAGATGTTGCTATCGTCATTGAAATGACAGTGACATTATGCCAATGGGGGGTCAATGATAACTGTTTATTTGGGACAATATTATGCCACTCTTCTTTGAGAAGATCCCCATTATATGACCTCATGTTCAAATCTGTGATGGGGGCCCATAGGAGCCCAGGATGCACCGCTGGGGGGAGCTACTGAGACAAGGAGGTGGAGGGGGAGTCAGACGAGTATTTCGACCTAAGTTTTTTTATCATTGGGACCAAATGCCGCTATACATAGATGACTATCCATACAATGACATGAACTATTAGGGGGATCTTGACTTACCACTTCCACTAGGGCGAACATGGGGCCTAGATGATAAGTGAAAGTTGCTATATATTTGGTGCATTAATAGTTTAAGAAATATATGTATATGGTATTGATTTCTAAACTTTGTGGTATGTAGATATAGCACTAGTGAGCCCGGTAGGATACATGGGATGAGCCGTAGTGCCTGGGGCTGGAGAGCAGGTGGGCACCTCATCACGATAGAGACCAGATGATGGTTCTCTACTGGAGGATCTCTTAGGTATATGCGACATATTACTCATAGGGGTGATAGAGCATGGATGGAATGAGATAGAAGATCGTTATACTAATAAGTGTATGTGTCTTCCCCCGAAGTGGTGAGGAATCATGCAACACATGACGATGGCCGGTCAGGGCATACAAGATCTACGGGCTGGGGGAATGGAGCTGTTGGCTCAGGAATATCCAAATGATAGTGATTGGGCATGGGACATGTGGGTCCCCATTTTTGTTTGATGACAACATGCTAGTGGTCATGTCAAATGTATTTAGAGTAATGGACTCAAAACATTGTATAACGACACACGCACACACACAGACACACACACACACACACACACACACATGATTATGAATCTTTTTATTTGTGACGATTGTGGTTCGTCATTTGTTTTATGGATGTCTTCTTACATGTGATAAATGCAAATTTAGAATGTTATTAGCAATGGTATATACATAGTGATTTTGGGCTCTAGGCACATGATTAAATGAAATGGATTCAAATTCACACATCAAAAGCTTCACTCTTATATATTTTCTAAATAGGATAGGATTCTACACAAAATAAACACCATTCAATTGCATGACAAGTAGCAAGGAATCTAGAAAAACATGAAGGTGAAGGATGTGAGGGTTAAGGGCATCAACTAACAAACTTATCACATCATCATATTCAGCCTGATTATTCTTGGCCAGTCCAATGCAAATGCCGTTGGAGTGGACTAACGAATGCAAAGGGGTGAAAATGGCCCAAGTTGTCGAGGCAAGATGCCTGGTGAAGCAACTCGCACCATCATCAAAATAGATATAAGGTGTGGATGATGGATTCATCTAAAAGATACAAGAAGACAATGTGTAAGAATGTGGGGGATGCAATCTACCTAAATGCAAGAAGAAATAAATATATGCACACATTTTGATGAGAAATGTTATGGGTAAAATTTCTTTAGGTAGAGTGAATTTCGAGGATTAGGAATGATTTCTCCTTTTAGATCCTCTAATAGGTATTCCCCCATGCCCAAATCATATTGGTCATGGGTATGTTGCAGAAGGAAGTACATACGATGGTGCATATCATCCCAAGGATAATCAGGGGTGGTCATAGTTTCCATAATGTCTTCATCGGAAGGGAAAATGGGTAGACTGGAGGAAGAAAGACCACATGATGGCAAAGAGATACCTGAAGCCTCTTCATGAGAGACAAGGTTGACATATGCATTGTTCAAAGTGTGAGACATATGATGTTGGGATGGGGTCCCAGGGGTAGAATGAAATTAATTAGTCATTTTTTGTAGCAAATTTTGTAAAAAATGTAAAGTCTCCGTGATTTGTGGATGCCAAGCGCGTAGATGAATAAGAGTCAAAGGGGCCTAGCCCCTTGTTTGAAGTAAAGTTTTGAGTCGGTTTTGAGATTCACCCATGGTCCATGAACCATGGCATTGTATGGAAAAGTCTATAAATAGTTGAGTATTAGCAAAAGGAAGAAGTAACTTAGATAGAGAATTGGGTTCATTGGAGAGTCTTGGGCAAGAGCTAAGGTAGGAAGGCTCTGCTTCCTATGCTTAGGTAGAGAAAGGAAGGCTCTGCAGCTGAGTGTGCGGAGGCCTAGGTAGAGTCCGCAGCTGAGTGCATGGACCCCTGCAACTATGTGCGCAGGGTAGTTTGAGTATGTAATTAGTGAATTGAAGATCAATAAAGACAGTTTTCCGAAGAATTATTGAGTATTTTTGTTTATATCTGTTAATGTTATATGCAGCTGATGAATGATATGAATTATTGATTGAATGCTATGTGATTATCTTGAATCTATATTAATAATGTATGCAATGAATTCTTAGGCACTTCCGTGAAGTTTTGGTGATTTCTGCTATGTTTTCTGACAAATTAAGTAAATATGTGCGAATTCCAATTTAGAATTGCTTTTTGATGCACGTAAGTAGGTGAATTGACTGTTAAAGGTCCATAAGGATTGACCATGGGCATTCATGAAGGTTTGAAGGCCACTTTAACTAAGTTTTAATAACATGCCCTAGAAGTTTATTGATCTGTGCAAGGGAAGATCCAAGTCGTCGAAAGACATCACACTAGTCTCTGGATGCATAAACTTGGTTCTTTCATCCCCCCATACTGCTTCGGGTGAGACTGCAACCTACGCTACAGAGGTTGTTGCCGAAAGGGCCAGTATTTTAGGGCTTTATTGGTTGGCGAAACTAACTTTGAACCTGGGTCAGGACCCCCTAAGCCAACAAATGGTTTTGTTGGCAGGACCGAGATCTGCTTGAAAGAGATGTGTGTCGTTGCATCATTGGAACCCGACCAAGAAATAAACTGAAAAGTGGTTGGATAGGAGATTCACGAGTTTGCGGCACAAGAAAACAAGAATCCATGCCTATCAAAGGAAGAGTGGTTGAATAGATATCTGTATACAAAGATACACGAGATCTTCTTCTACAAGTCCTTCCCAATTGAACTGTACGAGTGGTTAGCTGAATTGACAGACATTCAAGGAAGGTATAAGCTCGATAGTCCTATAGTATGGAATCTAGAATTAGTGTGATGACTAGAAGCATTTGAAAACAAGATCGCGCGGGCTTTCGATCATTGGCTCGACCGAATTCTAGGATGATTTGTTACATAATTTGTTGTTGATACCTCAGTCAGCTATAGCGAAGTGGAGAGAATATTCTTAAAGGGACCGCAAGGTAAGTATTTAAGATCATTGAATATTTGGATTAAAATGATGTTATGTGAAAAATGGATGATGCCATTACCTTGATGTTCGTAGCTACACGAAGTGGAAGATTCTTTAGAAATCACGAAGGATCAGGACTAGAGTATAGTCCATTAATTGGACCTCCTTCAAGTGACGACGAAGGGGCGGGGAAGACTACGCCACAAAGTGATGTTCAACTAATCACTCAGGGGATTCCTAGAACAAATCATCCATCCACTCCACTACACCTCCACCTCCACCGCATACACCTTCGCCCACACCTCCACCTCCATCACCACCTTTCAACATGGTGAATGCAATGAAGATGCTGATCTTCAAGGGCATAGGAAGTGAAGATCCAGAGCAGTTTTGGTTTGTTGGAAATGTTGTATCGAAAATGAAACAGATCATCGATGATAATATAAAGAAGTCACAGTTGGTTAATGCTTTACAGGATCACGTGCTAAACTGGTACATTAAGTATTGCACTGATAATCTTCTTGCGATGCTAGCAGAGACTAAGATGAATTTAAACAAAGAGTTTAGTGAGCCTAAATTTGACTCACATTAAAGAGATCATGATGAAGGTTGAGGAGACGCCTTGGGACCTTGATCAGAGGTTGAAGTGCCATATTAGATAGGCTAACATCCAGATCATAGATTGACAACATCATGACTGGTTTATTGCGTCACTTCTACCCCATTTGAAAATTTTTCTGTCACAACAGACGATAGATACGTAGGAAGAAGCCTTGGATATCACGATGAGGCTACATGCATCACCTATTTAGGACACGAACCTAGGGGTACAACAGATCCACTCACAGTTAGCAAGCTTACACCTAGAAGTATAGAGTTTGAAAAAATACAAGGAGATTAAACCATGAAGTGCAAGGGCCATGGGCACGATAAATATCATTGCCCCGTGTACATGAATTATATTATAGGAGGGGGGCCAATTACCATCAAGCCGGAAGCCCTAGTAGGGCCAAGCATGGGGGTTGTGCTATGGTGTGCCATTTGTCAAGTTACTGGGCAACATGCGATGGATAATTTCCATTTAATTCAAAAGTTTGTTCATACACCCCAACATTTGTTCTGTAATTTATGCAAATATGTGGCCCATGATGAGCATCACTGTCGAAGAGATGAGCTGATGATGGAAAGAACCCCTACTTATTGTATGCAAGCAGAGACTCAACCTCTAGATCAAGGTGACTTAGGAGTGTGCGGAGGTTTTTCGGGCCGAGGATGAGGCTAAGGAGGAGGACTTGGCAGAGGTCGTAGTCAGATAATCTGCTACAACTGCATATAGGTGGGGCATTATGCGTGAGAGTGCCAGAATCCTACACATCTATCATGTCAATGCTGCAAATAGTTCAACCATACCATACAAGAATGCCCGATGTTAATAGCTAAGATGCAAGAAAATAAAACACAACCTTAGCAGCCTACACAGAATTTACAAATGATGAGGGCTGAGCCCCGCGAGCAAGATCAAAGCATTAATATTGTGTTGAGAAGTGGAATGATGACTGGTGCTTATAAAGGTAAAAAACCTAAAGAAGATGGATGGGTCTGCAAAGCTCCAGAGAAATAAGTCATCTTTGATGTGGATCACGCTAAGGAAACATTTATGGAAGCCAAGAAGAGCTTCGTTGAGGCCTCCACCTCAGGAAGCCACGACAAGATGCAAGAAATAAACACACCTGCAGAGGTTGATCCTTCTGTACTCACTACGTTTTTGGAGACCTGCATGAAGCTTCTACGTGATAGCAAGGTTGTGGAGGGACTGCAGGAATTGATAAACAGGGCAAGAGATGTAGTTAACAACATAGATAGGTGGTTCTGAAATGGATCAGGTCATCTTGGATCTAGGGTCTGATGTGAATGTTCTACCGAAACAGAAATGGGAAGGGATGGGGAGACCTGCGCTGCAATGGTCTCTGATTCAGCTCAGGATGGTGAACCAATAGAAAATCATCCCCATGGGACGGTTATATGGAGTAATAGTTGATATTGAAGGTGCGAGTGTCATAACAGACTTTGAAGTTATAGAAATTGTTAATGACAATGATCCTTACCCCGTGCTCGTAGGAATCAATTAGGCTATTGATATGAATGGGGTCATCAATTTGAAGAAAAGAACGATGTCATTTGAAAGAAAATTACTTCATGTTATAGTGTCACTGGATCCTACAGAAGGGGTGCACTATACTAAACCAGTTCGCAATTATGAAGAAAGTGACAATGAACTGGATCAAATTTACAAGATAACATCGCAGGATAAAGACTAGATCAATCTGATGGCAGATGGGTGAATTGCATGGGACCGAGAGAGTTCCCGCACCTCTGATTCAAACGAGGAGTTAGAGCATTGGCAGAATTGCTTACATGAATTTTCTACATTGTGATGCAATATTATGACGAAGTCGCTGCACTATGTTTCCTCGGAGGTAAGAAAATTACCTTATTATGATGGTTTAACTTGCGTAGATTTGTTTTTGGATGAATTTGAGCATGAAGTCCCTCCGGACCACCGCTTCCAAGCATTAGAGTTGGTGTTGTGCGCTACGCCTACACGATGGTGGGGTATGCATAAGGATAATTTTTTACTGGACGGAGAGATTATAGAAGAATAATGAAGCTACGGTTTGGGCATGCTAATACTAGAATGACTGAGAAGTATAATGGAAATGATGATCTGTGCGATCACCTAGAAAAATGGACTAAGGCATGGGGTACTGAACTACATCCAGAATGGGTGCATATATTTTATCATACCTTGGATACAATCCCCATGAATTGGTATCTTGAGACGGAGCTCTGCCATGGCACTGCGAAATGGGATGTATTGAAGGAAGGGTTCTTATTGACTTTCAGTTTTGAAGATGGGTTTGCAAGTATCGATGAAGCATTGCAAGAGATTAAAGCAGTTATCTTTAGAACACTGAAGGAACCTATGGAATGGACCCAACCAGACTGGAGCACCTAGTTGCGCCACACATTGGAATGCTATAATGTGACGCTGAAGAGGAAGAAGAAGACCAAAGGAACATCAATATTTTGAAGGAAGAAGGGCATCACGAAGTCGAAGGCCCACAAATAGAAAACTCGAACATCCCCACACCTTTGAAAACAAAGCAAGTAAACATTGGCATTGAAGAAGAACTGAAGTTCACAAAAATTAGAGATTATTGGGACAACGCCATAGTAGATAAAGTTTCTAAATTACTTTGCGAATACCATGATCTCTTCCCCACTAAGTTTTTGGATTTAAAGGGCATAATTGGCGATTTGGGCATTATGAAGATCACATTGAAGCCAGATGTGAAGCCTATTAATTAGAGGTTTTATCGCCTTAATCCTAAGTATAAGAAAAGGTTTTCCAATAGATGGATAAGATGCTAGAGGCAGACATCATAAAATCTATTGAAGAATTTGATTGGGTGAGCTCGATGGTGGTTCAAGAGAAGAAAAAAAAAAGGTGAAATAAGGATTTGTGTAGACTTGTGGAGGCTTAATGACCCGTGTGTTCATGATCCATTTCCAATGCTATTCATAGACAAAGTGTTAGAAAATGTTGGAGGGCAGGAGGCCTATTCCTTTATTGGGTTTTCTTGGTATCATCAAATCAAGATCGCACTAGAGGATAGGGGAAAAATGACCTTATCGCTGGAGTGGGGTTGTTTTCAGTACACTATTATGCTATTTGGATTAAAGAATGGACCTGCGATATTTTCCCGCGTAGTCATAGCAACATTCAAGGAATTCATTCTTAAGTTTTGGGAATTGTACTTTGCTGACTAGATGGTGTTTGGATTAGTGAAGCACCATGTAGCGAGTCTACGCCTATTCCTTTATTGGGTTTTCTTGGTATCATCAAATCAAGATCGCACTAGAGGATAGGGGAAAAATGACCTTATCGCTGGAGTGGGGTTGTTTTCAGTACACTATTATGCTATTTGGATTAAAGAATGGACCTGCGATATTTTCCCGCGTAGTCATAGCAACATTCAAGGAATTCATTCTTAAGTTTTGGGAATTGTACTTTGCTGACTAGATGGTGTTTGGATTAGTGAAGCACCATGTAGCGAGTCTACGCCTGATGCTCGATACATGTCGCAAATACCAGATAGCACTGAATTTGAAAAAATGCATATTTTGTGTTCCTTTCAGGATCTTGTTGGGCCATGTTGTGTGCAAGAAAGGATTCATGGTGGACCCTGCAAAGATTGTGGTATTTCTGAACTTAGAGGCCCCTAGGAATGTCAAGCAACTGCATGCAATGCTAGGACATACGGGATACTATAGAAAATTTATCAAAGCTTATGCTCAAATTACTGCATCCATGGAGAAACTGCTAAAGAAGGATGTGACATTTTATTGGGACGAAGAATGTCAGCGCAGCCTAGATGCGTTGAAAGAGAAGATGGTAACTACACCAATCTTGGTATTTCCCGATTGGAAAAAGGAGTTTCATATACATGCGGATTCTTCTTGTATTGCGTTGGGTGCAGTGCTAACACAAGCCAGTGAAGGAGAATTGGACCATCCTATCGCCTTCGCAAGTAGGAAGTTAGCAAAGGCTAAGAAAAATTATTCAACAACTGAGCATGAAGGGCTGGCCATGGTCTACGCACTACAAAAATTTAGGCATTATCTGTTACGAGGACATTTCAATATGTATACAAATCATTCTGCCATAAAATAAATTGTGAACAAGCCTCTGTTGGGGGGGAAATTTGCAGATGGTTGTTACTATTTCAGGGGTATTACTTTGAAGTCATTGTAATGCCAGGGAGATTGAATGCATGACCTGATGATCTATCACGAATTGAAACAGGTGAAGAACCTAGTAATTTGGAGGAAGGGTTACCAGATGCACAACTATTTGTGGTTCGCATAGCAGATGACCATTTTGCAGACATTATTCACTTCTTAACTACGGGGATGATGCCAAAAGGATACACAAGTCAACAAAGGAAGGAATTAGTAGTGTGTGCAGCCAACTTTTCAATCATTGCAGGACATTTTTATAAAATGTGTTCAGATGAAATATTGCGAATATATGTGCCAGACTTTGAGTGTGACAACATTATCGTTGAAGCTCATGGAGGAGCTGTGGGAGGCCATTATGCAGGCAAAGAAACTACACATAATATTTTGCGTGCAGGTCTATGGTGGCCGACATTGCACAAGGATTGCAAGGCATACTGTAAGGCATGCGATGCATGTCAAAGAACTGGCAGGCTGTCGTGAAGGGATGAGTTACCACTACATCCTTAGGTGTCTTTGCAGGAATTTGAGAAGTGGGAAATTGATTTTATTGGGCCAATTTATCCCCCTGGAAAGAAAATGGGCGCGCACTACATTATCACTGCAACGGAATATCTAACCAGATGGGCGAAACCACAACTAGTCAAGGATTGTACAAGGGCTACGATAGAAAGATTCTTGTTTGAGTATGTATAAACCAAATTTGGATGCCTGAAAATGTTAATGAGTGATAGGAGTACGCACTTTCTAAATGAAATGATCAACACATTGACTAAGGAATTCCAGGTCTACCATCAGAAGAGTACACCATATCACACGTAGGAAACGAAACTGTTGAAGCCTTTAACAAGATTTTGGAGAATTCATTGACGAAGATCTGTAACATGCATCGGAATGATTGGGATGTATGCGTACCTATAGTGCTATGGGCTTATAGGACTACTTGTAAGAAGCTGACAGGACAAATGCCATTCAGATTGGTCTATGGGGTTGAAGCCATAATGCCGATGGAATACATTGTGCCTAGCCTGCGTATAGCAGCTTTGACATATATGGCAGATCACGAGGCCTTGGAAGAATAGCTCGCGTAGCTCATGGAGCTCAAAGAAGACCAATTTTTGGCAGGATTCCATCAACAAGTATAGAAGGAACATGAAAAATCATGGCATGATCACCATATCAAGCTTCACACATTCAAGGTAAACGATCTTATCCTATTATGCAATAGTAAGTTCACTAAATTTCCAAGTAAATTCCAGATGCATTGGTTAGGGCCATATATTGTCAAAGAAATTATAGATGGCGGCACAGTTCAGCTCGCGAAGTTGAATGGGGAACCCTTCCCGGGAAAAGTGAATGGGAGCAGGTTGAAGTTGTATACAGGGGATCCTGCACAATGACTATATGGAAGTAGGATAGTCTTAGTGCTCCAGGCAGTTGCAAGAGAGCGCGAGACTATAAACTACCCTACTCGGCTTGGAGGACAAGGCAGTGAATAGGCTACATGGAGAGTGAAGAAGATGAAACAAATGAAGTTTCGCTCAAGAAATTTCATCATTGGGGAAGATACCACGCAGCCCAATAGGAAAATTACCATTGGAGTTACTGTTCATGACTTAACGGCTGGAAAACAGTTAAGAGGAGCAGGGTGGTGGTAATTAAGGAAAAAATCTTTGAATATCTTCTGCTAAAACAACATTTATTATCAAAATTTGGGGAGAATGGTTGGATTTGAATTGAAAAACCCTATAAATCATGCGTTCCAGTCCAACAGAGAACACTTTGCATTCTAAGACTTGTTGGTGTCTTTTGATATTTATCGCATATGAGCCGAGCGTTCTGGGAAGAATTTCTGTCACTAGCAAACTGTTCTCCCATAGCCCGAGAGTTATTTATGGAGAGAATGAATACCACTAACCCCATCGAAGCCTTGAGTTTGGGAGTAGCTTTGTCCAACATACCAAGATTGGAAGTGTCTAGTGTAGAGGCTACACCTATAGTGCCCACAGTGCCAATGTCACCTAGACCCAAACAAAAAATGGCTAAAGAAAAGTAGCCTGCTATGAAAGAGAAGCAACTAGCTGCAAAGGACAAATCGAAGAAGCTGATGCCCTTGTTGCTATAAGGATTAATGTACGGGTGTTTGGTGATGGATATACCCTCAAGGATTTTCCCGGGATCCTTGGCAGACAGTCAGATTAGCTGAAGATGGCCCAAAGATACTTGCATATATCCATATTAGTCAAATGAGAATCAAAATAGGAAGAAGGACTATTACCTCAGGTCTTGGTGTGGTGTTGCTGGAGAGCACAAAGTAGCAGAGTGGAAGACCCCTCAACTACCTCAAAGATCAATACCTGCACATAGACAAGACAAGGCGTAATATCACAGCATATAAATTTGGTAATCAATGCACTAATATATAGGGATATCTAACTGCATACATCTAAGCCACTCATAATAATAACGTTGCATAAACATGTAAACAAATTACAATACCAACTCCATGGAGTAGACAACAAAATTGAAAATCTATATTAATGATAGGAAAGAGTGATTACAACCATCAATTGTATTGGCCTTCCCTTACTCCTCCAGCTCCTCTCTCTCTCCTTTCTTAACCTCTTGAAGAGCTAATGTCTAATACTAGCTTCGATAGTCAAATAGGTAATCCTTTCAAATGTTTCAACCTTTTCCACAATGGCCTTAGCCTCACATATAGTGCATGAGAGGATAATATTTTCCAAATCCTTCATGAGTTCCTTTGGGAAAAAGCAGAGATGTTTCCATGATTTTATGCTCTTTCCCTGTTTGTAGACTCCATTAGGAATAGTAATTCCTCCAAACAGGTCGAATCTGGATGTTTCCCTGCTTTATGAGCTGACATAAGAGTGAATATAGGGATATTTCTCAGTCAACTTGTTCCTTTGACTCATAGAAACTCACTTAGGTTGACTAACGCTCTTCTCGAGGCAACAGATAGAGTTACCCTAGGTACTAATGCACCTGAGGCATGGCTAGGAAGATTTTAAAGCAAGTTTCTAGTTCTTGGAGAGTGTTAGCTTGACAAATAGGCCTATGAACTTGGTTAGTCTTTTTGTCATCTTGCCTTTCTCCTCTGAGTTGATGAGGAGGTCATTTTCCTGTGTAACAAATTCCCCCTAAAGTGTGAGATCAGAGGCAGAGATAGTGGGTGAAATACTTTATATAACTATCGTTTTCTTTGAAAAGAGAGAGAGAGGATCGAAGCTTCGAGAATACAAGAAACTTAATACAACACATATATAAAAAATCTAAAATCATGTCCTGAGTCAGGATTCCCACGCTCAGTAGCTATGTTAGAGTGATTTCTCAACAAAGAGATATGACGATCATGTCTATTGATAAGCACAATGCAGAACTTGTGTCATAATAAGATCATTCTAATGATCTGTCTCCAAAAAATAATATACGCAACTTGGGAGAGGAAACAAGGCTGAGTGATGTAAGCCTCTACCCAAGGTCTTGATTTCTGCTTCACCTTAACAACATAGTTCGATACATGTGAATAAAGGCATTGAGGTCGAACATGTATGAAATCGTCTGATTACCAATCAATAATGGAGACTGTTAACAGATGCGAGGATGGCCACCGATAATGGTGATGGTCTCCAATATGCACAGTACAATCTAGTGAGTGTGAATAATTTTTTTTTCGTTGAACACTCGTAGAATCATTTAACTAGGAGCCAATAATGAAAACCCCTGACTAAACACAAGGTAACTTGCCACTAATGTCTCCAAGGTCCAAGGCACTGAAGTGTTTCTACGTCTACTTCCTAGATAGAGTGTTGAAGTCGATAGGAAAAGACTTGTTGAAAGGTAGGAAATAATGTGTCCTACATCATTCGACACGAAACGAGACAAGAATGATAGTTTTTTGAAGAATAGTTTGAGCATTGGGTCAAATGGACAGAGGGAATGATGGAAGAATATGCTTGATGGTTTGAGGGAGGAAACAAAAGATAAAGGTTTTCCCTTGAACAATAGAAGGCATGAAATAAAGGTTTTAACCATGCAACACTAGAATCATGAACACCAAAGAGTGTTAGGATACAGAGATGAAAGAACATCGACGTATATAGGCTAAACTCATAAGATGGTAAGGTTCATATTGAGAGGCTGTCACAAGGAATGTTTTGCTGAGGGAGTGCCATGTTCAAGGTTGTGACTACTGCCAAAAAACTCTTTTCAAAATACTAACATAACACAATTGTATTATCCACTTCCCCATCTGATTAATTTAGTCAGTCTAGATAGGTAAACTCAGTGGTCTTTTCAAAGTTCGAGAGTCTGAAAAGATCGTAAAGAGAAACTCCAGGGTGGTCCCTTTGTCATATTTTTTAACCAGGTGTGACAAAGGTTTAATAGTATACCCGAAAAGGTTCCTTTCCCGTAAGTTAATCTACTGAGTCCAGATAAAGAGATAAACCTACGCTCAATAGATGTTTGCCTCATTTTGTTACGAGTACGAGGAGACGGAGTAAACTCGATATTCATCGTGAATTTTTTATGAGTCACGTGATGAAAAACTCAATAGATCTTCATCAAATTTTAACGAGTCAAATGAAGAAAACTCAAGGTACCTTTTTCAGTATAGTGAGTGAGAAAAAAGAGGTAAAATAACTACTCATTGCTTCTTCGTAGATTTAACAAGCCCAAAGAAGGGGAAATCTTAGGGATTTTTCAATTTAAGAGCAAGAAAAATTCCTAAAAAGGCAAATGCTCATATCGTTGTCGTAGGAGTTTAATGAGCCCGATGAAGAAAACTTGGGGATTTTTTAGTTCAAGAGTGAGAAAATATCCCATAAAAG
The DNA here is from genome assembly GCA_031772625.1 of Pinus tabuliformis. Lineage (NCBI taxonomy): Eukaryota > Viridiplantae > Streptophyta > Pinopsida > Pinales > Pinaceae > Pinus > Pinus tabuliformis. The sequence goes on from CM062819.1 coordinate 1,276,793,549, forward strand.
AAATCGCTCATAGAGAATCGAACATGGTCATTTCTGCAATTCAGCCTTGAAAGTCCTTTCATCAAAACATGAGTAATTTTTGACAATATGTTGACATGGTGCCTAATAAATAACATAGGAAATGAACTACTTGTACTTTAATGACTTTAATTAAGACAATTCATACCTCCATAGTGTCTATAAGGGAGTTTTTGAGCCTCCATTTTCACCATTTGCATCATTTTAGTGGTGTGAGAGTGTTCTGGAGGTAAAGAGGAGTAGATCCTCCACGGACGATTGTGGGCAATCTAGGTAGCCATTCGACTTGCCATATATGCTAGGTGTTGGCATTATGATGCATGTGTTGTACTTGATGGCAACCCACTCATAGAAGAACATCTCACTTAGTTATAACTAGATGAATCTTCAGAAGAGATATCAGATGTGACTGAATGCATGGGATGCAGGACAGCTCAAAGGAATCAGATGATAGTTCTAAGTGGGACAAGTTAGCTTTGCCATCAAGTCGAAAGGGGGAGATTTTTGGCATTATGAGACAAGTGTTGTCCTTGATGGCAAATCACACAGATGACAGATCATAGTGCAGCAGGTCAGCAGCAAGGATTTGATGATCAGACTACAAGAATGAAGAGAAAATATATATACGCAGGTTCATCGTGACCGAGCCGCATATACACGCGGGTTAGACGTTACAAAGGTGCATATGCATATACACGCACTTTCATGCAAGGAAAAGCACGTATATGTTGGAGAACTTACTTTTGGTCCGTGGTAGTTAGTCCTTGGTATTTGAACCTATGTTTTGGACCATAGTATCTCGTCAGATGTGTTGATACCAAGTATTGGGTCCATGGTATTGGTTTGTTATGGTTTTGGACCATGGTATTGAGCAAGGCCTAAGACTATAAAAGGAGAAGAAGATCATTAGGCAAGTGTATTGAAAAAGTCTTGAATATCTGATGAAGTATGAGATCCAGTATGCAAGTTATGGGTTGATGATGCATTGCTTGATCTGAGCTAAGGAGGGATCTCACCAGTTGATGGAGAACAAGATCTAAGGATAGATCAGGATCAAATGGTTTGAAATGAACTATCTCTATATGATTGATTATGTTTATTCTAGATCTGTATACTGACACATGTAATGATCTAAACTGGGTATAACTTAAGTTTGAAATCATTGCAAGTCATGATTGAATATTTATAGATCTGTACGCAGGTTGGCTTTGGTGTAAGCACGTATGTACGTGGTTTGGTTCATTGTAGTAGCATATACCATTTGAGCTATGATGTTTGAAGTTACAGGTGGTTCTGGTTGTTGATGAGTTCTGATGACAGTTTAAAGGTGTCAGTATTCTGCATATCCTGTTTGGTTGATTGTGTTTAGCTTCAGTATTGATGGATGTGAACTAATATTGGATCAGGATCATAATGACTCATATTTATGTGATCTGATGGACTAGATCTGGGTGCTAACACACATATTATCCTTGTATATGTAATAATCTGGATATGTCTGAAGACAGGAAGTGCATCAAGTTATAAGTAAGAAATTGATGACATATACGCTGGTTCACCTTGGTGAAGTTGCGTATACACGCTGGTTCAACACTTCCAAGTAGCGTATGCACTCTGATGCATGATTTTGATGATATAGTTGGTTCTGAATATTGTTGCAGAGTTCAGTGTTCTGCTCTATGTTTTGGTGACTGTGTTGTTGACAGGGTTTCAGTGTTTCAGTGATTCAGAAATTGATGATGCTAGTATTGATTGTTTTGTGCTTCAATGATATTTATGGGTCCAGTATGAAAATTTGATGAAATGTGGCCTTCAGATTATAGTGTTGTGCTTCAGGAGTATCCAGTCTGAAAATGTATGAAATGTGGTCCCTGGAGGGTGAAAGGAGATTGTAGGCCGGCGCCTACATACTAGTACATCAGCTAGTACAAGAGCAAAGGGGGTAGTAGCTCCCTTCCAGTAGCAGCTAGAGAATGAGTGAAGATTGGAGCATTCAGTAGGTAGGCACCTACATACTAGTAAAAGGATCAGCTAGTACAAGATCTAAGGGGGTTGTAGCTCCCATCCTAGAGAGTCTAGAAAACGAGAGAGGGTTGTATCCCTCTGCAGGTAGAAGCCTGTGTACTGGTATAAGACTGCACCAGTACAGAACTATTGTAAAATGAAGTTTCTTATTAAAAGAATATAGAGACGACTTGAAGCAGGTGGTTTTCACCCACATTGGGTTTCCACCTTATATCATGGTGTTCATGTGTGCTTCTTGTGCGTGATGATCTATTCTGTTGGTTAATGAATTTCTGATGCAATATCTAAAGATTAACATTTAATGGATTAACTGAATCATAAGTATTCTAGATATACGCTAGGGTTAGACGTTACAAAGGCGCGTATGCGTATACACGCACTTTAATGCAAGGAAAAGCACGTATATGTTGGAGAACTTACTTTTGGTCCGTGGTAGTTAGTCCTTAGTATTTGAACCTATGTTTTGGACCATAGTATCTCATCAGATGTGTTGATACCAAGTATTGGGTCCATGGTATTGGACCATGGTATTGAGCAAGGCCTAAGACTATAAAAGGAGAAGAAGATCATTAGGAAAGTGTATTGAAAAAGTCTTGAATATTTGATGAAGTATGAGATCCAGTATGCAGGTTATGGGTTGATGATGCATTGCTTGATCTGAGCTAAGGAGGGATCTCAGTTATACATGTGGGTTCCATTAATTGAAGTAGCTTATATGAATCTAAGTATGGAAATGAAAAAGTTTTATTGATTTGATAATATTGATTCACCCCCCCCCTCTCAGTATTATTTCCAACAATTGGAATCAGAGCAGGTCCTTTGGTAGAAGCTTGATTGCTTGAAGGAGATCCGTGGAACAATGGGAAAGAAGCTTAAGAAGAAAGCACCTACAAAGAAGAAGGCATCTCAGAAGAACTATGGCAGTGGGTGTATTGATTGGGGAATATGTGGAAGGAGCACATCAGATTCAGAATCACTTCAGAATGAAGATGAACAAGATCTATCAGGTATGAATTTGTTATCCTCTGGTGATACATCTATTTATCCTCTTAAAGATGATGAGTGTGATAGCGAAGAAATTGAATTTGCACTTATGGGTGAGCAAGAAAGATATCAAATAGAGGCAGAATTTAAAAGGCTTACAGACAAAATTAGAGATCAACAAGATCTATTGAACAAAAGGGAATGTGCTTTCAAAGAAGAAGCTACCAAACTAAAAGCTCAACTAGAGGAAGGAAACAAGGTAAGGAAGTTATTCAAGAACAAGGAAGACCAATGTCAAAAGTTGCATGATGAAGTGACATCATTAAGAAATGAAGTCAATGAAAGGAGCTCAATCATCAAGAAACTCAGAGATAGATCCAGTTATTATGAAAGGCTTGAAGCTATGATCCGCTCACTAAAGGAAGATCTTGAAGAATCAAAGAAGCAGAATAAATATCTACTCCAAAAACAAGAAAACAAAGTTCTTGAATTGAGGCATCAGTTTGAAGAAGGAAGGAAAGTTGAAGAAGACATGAAGAAGCACTATCGTGAAAAGGAAAATCATCTTCAGGTTGAGGTAAATATTCTAAATGATAAATTAGAAGAAAAGGATAAGCTCTTACGATTTCACGATAGTACTAAGATCTTGGATGATATTCTTAGTAGTCAAAGGTCTCCTACTATCAAAACTGGTCTTGGTTTTTATGAATCCACTGAAAGTGAATCTAGCTCACAAGGAGAGGCAAGAAACTCTAATGAGAAATCTGAAATGCACAATGAAGAGATGAGAAGAAAACCCCATCAACAGCCAAGGAAAGAAATTCTTCAAAGGAAATATTTTACTCCTCCAATGCATAATGTTGAATGTTATGTATGTCATAATCTTGGACATGTTGCAGCTAGATGTAGAAGAAGAATGGTTCAAGATCATCACACAGAAAGATCATCACATTCCAGGTACTTTCAGGGATATTGTTTTTCTTGCAATATGTTTGGTCACAAAGCTGTTGATTGCTACAGAAGGAATATGAAACATGTAAGATGCTATGCATGTAACAAGCTTGGACATAGAGCAAAGGAATGCAGGAACAAAGTACAGGGACCATACCAAAAGGAGAAAACATCATCACGCTTGAAGATATGGAAGAAGAAGGAAGTACAATAAAAAAGATGTGGCAAAACACAATATACTCAGACACAGCACATCACAAACATAACAGACTCAGGGGGAGCTGAAAGTGTAAAACTTCAGTTTCCTAAATCTCATACGCAAGTTTCATAAAGGGAAGTCGTGTATATACGCGAGTTAGACACTGCACAGTCACGTATATATCAGTCTGAGGAAAAGCAGCGTGGACAGGCTTAGAAAAAGGGTCTGATATGATTCAGTCCATTATTTTCTCTATTGGTTAATAGTTACAGTCTGCTGAGGATGTGTGGAAATGTCTTGATACTTGTAAGATGTTTAGAAGTGTTTTGATCCTAACTTGATGATGATGATGTCTTGATGCTTATTACTGATATATGCATGATTAGATCTAACAGTAAACAGATGGCACAGGTTGAGGGGGAGCATATGCCTTTAATAATGCATTGTTGGCATTATGGTTAATAGTCCTTGGTGATGATGCTTATATGGCTAAATGATATATCTTGCTATGATGTGGTTATGAGTTTTCCATGATAAAATCTCATATGATTCTTGGGGTTACATAGTTGATGTTCAGATCATATTTGTGGATTGATTCTTAGATGGTGCATAGATGAGGCTTACACGGTGATCTTCATAAGGATAAGGAGAAGTACAAAGCTTGAACAAATAACTTCATTATTTGATGATGAGTCTCTCATATGCTGCTATCGTCATATGCATAAAGATCATATAATACAATTATGATGCAGGATTCCTATAGTTCTTGGTGCTCATATAAAGCCTTGACAAAAGATCTTGAGCTCAAGATACATAGTGCTGGATACATGAATGATTACTGAAAGTTACATTGTTGGAGACATGATGATGATGAGTTCTTACCTATATGTTGATAGGTTGATACTTACATATGTTGATTGATGCAGATATTCCCAAGTGATGGTGCATAGATGATCGTGTTGATAAGATGGCTATGGTGTTTTACACACATGATATAATGTGAATGATTTTATGATGACGAGTTGATATCTATATGCAGACATATCTTGTCATAGGACATTTACAGGTTTCTAATCTGGAAATGGTTGTACGCAAGTTTAATAAGGAGTATCCGCGTATGTACGCTTGTTTATGTGGATATAGACGCGTATATGTTAATTTGAAGGAAATCAGTGGGCCAAACTTAGAATGAGAAGAGTCTGATATGGGCCTGACAGAAACCATCTAGCATAGATGGAACAGGTACAGATGGAGAACATGATTGATGGTCTAGATGTTGTTTACAGATGCTTATAGAGCAGATCATACATTGTGTATGATGTCTATCATGGTCTTATCTAGATGTTTGGTCTCATGCAAAGGTCATATCAAGACTCATGATGTAATAGTGTGTCTCTATCTATTGTAGTCATTTGATGAAATCTCTTCTGGTCACATGATGTAATTTGTAACCCCTTTATGCATAAGAAGGATGATGAAATATTTCAGTCATATCAAGGTCATGTAATGGCCTATGTTGGTTTCCCCACTATGCCTGGGATGGATGATGTAATGTTCTTGTTTTATCATGTATCCCCACTTGGTTGGGTGGATGAATTAATATTGGTATATCCCCACTAGGATGGGAGATGGATGTATGTATGAGTCTTTGGTGATAGGAAGGTCATTTATGATAGAGTCATGTTCTTTCCTGTAGAACATCTTTTTGCAGACCTTGCTTACAGTCAGGGGGAGCATGAACAACACACTTCAGCAGAGCAGAGACTTCAGCATGTACTCAAAGGGAGCATGGATAGATTAGTACACCTTGGCATATACAAAGGGGGAGCTCATTCAGAAATTTCAGCAGGTACTCAGGGGGAGTATGGTCAGCGGGATGTTTATCAAAGAAAGTGAATATCTTGGTCCACCCTTTGCCCTTGATGTCAAAGGGGGAGAGTGATTTGGTGTTGTTGCCATCAAGTCCAAAGGGGGAGATTGTTGGCATTATGATGCATGTGTTGTACTTGATGGCAACCCACTCATAGAAGAACATCTCACTTAGTTATAACTAGATGAATCTTCAGAAGAGATATCAGATGTGACTGAATGCATGGGATGCAGGACAGCTCAAAGGAATCAGATGATAGTTCTAAGTGTGACAAGTTAGCTTTGCCATCAAGTCGAAAGGGGGAGATTGTTGGCATTATGAGACAAGTGTTGTCCTTGATGGAAAATCACACAGATGACAGATCATAGTGTAGCAGGTCAGCAGCAAGGATTTGATGATCAGACTACAAGAATGAAGAGAAAATATATATACGCAGGTTCATCGTGACCGAGCCACGTATACACGTGGGTTAGACGTTACAAAGGTGCATATGCGTATACACGCACTTTCATGCAAGGAAAAGCGTGTATATGTTGGAGAACTTACTTTTGGTATGTGGTAGTTAGTCCTTAGTATTTGAACCTATGTTTTGGACCATAGTATCTCGTCAGATGTGTTGATACCAAGTATTGGGTCCATGGTATTGGTTTGTTATGGTTTTGGACCATGGCATTGAGCAAGGCCTAAGACTATAAAAGGAGAAGAAGATCATTAGGCAAGTGTATCGAAAAAGTCTTGAATATCTGATGAAGTATGAGATCTAGTATGCAGGTTATGGGTTGATGATGCATTGCTTGATCTGAGCTAAGGAGGGATCTCACCGGTTGATGGAGAACAAGATCTAAGGATAGATCGGGATCAAATGGTTTGAAATGAACTATCTCTATATGATTGATTATGTTTATTCTAGATCTGTATACTGACACATGTAATGATCTGAACTAGGTATAACTTAAGTTTGAAATCACTGCAAGTCATGATTGAATATTTATAGATCTGTACGCGGGTTGGCTTTGGTGTAAGCGCATATGTACGCGGGTTTGGTTCATTGTAGTAGCGTATACCATTTGAGCTATGATGTTTGAAGTTACAGGTGGTTTTGGTTGTTGATGAGTTCTGATGACAATTTAAAGGTGTTAGTATTCTGCATATCTTGTTTGGTTGATTGTGTTTAGCTTCAGTATTGATGGATGTGAACTAATATTGGATCAAGATCATAATGAATCATATTTATGTGATCTGATGGACTAGATCTGGGTGCTAACACACATATTATCCTTGTATATGTAATAATCTGGATATGTCTGAAGACAGGAAGTGCATCAAGTTATAAGTAAGAAATTGATGACATATACGCTAGTTCACCTTGGTGAAGTTGCGTATACATGCTGGTTCAGCACTTCCAAGTAGCGTATGCACTCTGATGCATGATTTTGATGATACAGTTGGTTCTGAATATTGTTGCAGAGTTCAGTGTTCTGCTCTGTGTTCTGGTGACTGTGTTGTTGACAGGGTTTCAATGTTTCAGTGATTCAGAAATTGATGATGCTAGTATTGATTGTTTTGTGCTTCAATGATATTTATGGGTCCAGTATGAAAATTTGATGAAACGTGGCCTTCAGATTATAGTGTTGTGCTTCAGGAGTATCCAGTCTGAAAATGTATGAAATGTGGTCCCTGGAGGGTGAAAGGAGATTGTAGGCCGGTGCCTACGTACTAGTACATCAGCTAGTACAAGAGCAAAGGGGGTAGTAGCTCCCTTCCAGTAGCAGCTAGAGAACGAGTGAAGATTGGAGCATTCAGTAGGCAGGCACCTACGTACTAGTAAATGGATCAGCTAGTACAAGAGCTAAGGGGGTTGTAGCTCCCATCCAAGAGAGTCTGGAAAACGAGAGAGGGTTATAGCCCTCTGCAGGTAGAAGCCTATGTGCTGGTATAAGACTGCACCAGTACAGAACTATTGTAAAATAAAGTTTCTTATTAAAAGAAGATAGAGACGACTTGCAGCAGGTGGTTGTCACCCACATTGGGTTTCCGCCTTATATCATGGTGTTCATGTGTGCTTCTTGTGTGTGATGATCTGTTCTGTTGGTTAATGAAGTTCTGATGCACTATCTAAAGATTAACATTTAATGGATTAACTGAATCATAAGTATTCTGGATATAATTAGTTGCATTAGACACAGTTGCGTATACACGCGGGTTCCATTAATTGAAGTAACGTATATGAATCTAAGTATGGAAATGAAAAAGTTTTATTGATTTGATAATACTGATTCACACCCCCCCCCAGTATTATTTCCAACACTAGGTAGATGTAAAAACCTTTATCCTGCATCCTTTAACCTTTTTTAGCTGCATTGGGGGTGGATTTTTAGAATTTGGGGAGGCCCTAGCTCATTAAATGTGACTAACGCCCCCCTCTAGGTCTAGAGGGGTGTTAAACGCCCTTCACGACCTAGAGGAGGGCGTTAGTGCACCCTAATTTCCATGGGGGGGGTGTTAGTGCATGAGGACACATTCTAAAACCCCAGCAAGTGATTTCTCAAGCATTTTTGCCCCATTTGCACTGATTTTTGGGTTGATTTGTGCAGGTTTTGAGCCATCATGACTAGTTTATGGAGGGAACGAGCCCATGATCGACAGGAACTACTTATGTGAAATGATCAAGCTTGCATACTTGCATTGCACTGATGTGGTTTGATGAAATATGCAAAGATTGACTTGATGAAAGGTCAAGAGGAACTTTTAAGCTGGATCATTCAGTGTTGGGATGAACACCAAGGGGTGTTCAGGATCGGGGGCCATGAGCTCTCAATCAACAGAGATAACATCTATTTTATGATTGGTTTGTTGTCTAGAGGGGCATGAGCAAACTTGACCGAGGGTAGGCCCGATCCATGATCTACCCTAGAGCTTATCCAGGCTTATTATATTCCTGAGAGAGGACTTGTGAGCAACAGGGTCCCTATAGAGCAGATGAGATCCAGGTCTATGAGGGCCATATTATGGATTATTTTGCGCTTGGCGAGGTCTAAGAGTCCCCATGTTGTGATAAAGGCCCAATTGTTGCTTTACATTGATTGGGTCCAGTCCCAAATCTTCAATTGGTGAGAGGTGGTGCTTCGTCAGCTGAAGGCAGATTTGACAACATGTAAGACTCGAGCCCAACATATTTTTGGGTATGGTACTCTCATTGTATCATTTATACTTGAGAGGGCGCCCGTTATGAGACCATAGATGAGTGTAGGTCCACCTGATCCAAGAGAGCCCAGGTAAGGGAGATGGGCATCTCTCAATCCTCGCACCAGAGGGGGACCCATTCGGCATTTTTTCGAACAAGATTTCTTCGAATGACTCAATGGTCAGATCTTGATAATAAATGACTATTCCTACGAGGGCATGGACTTTATAGGCAATCCTGACTTGATACTGCCCCCTACTACAAAATGGGGGCCTCAAGGTAAGAAGGTTTTTTTAGAGTAATTAAAGTATTTTTGAGCCTTTTAATGTTTATGTAATGTTTTTGTTTGTTTATGGGTGAACAAGGATTGACATGAATCTTTCTTCTTGACACAAATGTGGCACCAGTGTAACCTGCAGGCATGCCTCGCCAAGTGAGGTGAGGGGGCCAACTACCCGAAGATGGGGATGATGCCCAGAGTCTCCACGAGGTTCTGAGGAACCTCGAAGGTCTGAGCATGGGTGTTCCCCCCTTTCCCATGAATGAGATTCCCACTCACATCCAACGACAAACTGTTGGTGTGCTTGAGTAGTTTTTGGTTCCTCTTCGAAGGATAGCTAGAGCTGTATTATCTTTTCATGAGTAGTAGGCTCTGTTAGTAGACACATGGTATAGCCAGTAGGTGTTTATAGCGAGGCTTAGTAGCCATTTTTTACTTAAAAACACCCAAGTTTTGGGAAATTTTTTGATGTAAAAGACTGGATTCGATATATATATATATATATATATATCTATATATATATATATATATATATATATATATATATATATATATAGATATATAGATATATATATATATATATATATATATATAGAGAGAGAGAGAGAGAGAGAGAGAGAGAGAGATTTATTTTGGTATTTTATGATGTAAATGTTTTTTAATTGTTTTTGGTAAAATTTTAACTGTGTAAATCTTTACTTTCGTACATGTATATATAATAAATGAGACATATGTCAATCTAGAACATAGTTTGCCAATGAATCAAGAATTGTATTAATTTCTCGAGGAATGTGTTCATATGTAATAAACTCAAATTGACGCTCCAAGATTCGTACCCTTAAATAATAACATGATTGGATTGCGAACGTGATAATGATTTGTCAATTACATAACGACGAGCTGAGAGTCTAACCTGACCACCAAATTGGATATGTCCCAAGATGACGCTTCAGTGAGAAGTGAAATTACACACATCTACTCAGTAATATTGTTGGTGGCAGTACCAAGAAAGACTCCCCCTGAACAAAGCAGTTTCAACTCATGTGTGTAAATGACCCAAGTAGCTGATGTAATGTTCCGTGTGTGATGACTGGCACCATCCACATATCCTATGTATACTAAGGGTAATGAATACATCTTCACAACGAGAAATATGTATGAGACAAATACTCAGAAAATACCAAAAAATCTAGTCACATAAAAAAGAAGAAAAACTTATAAATAGATAGAATTACAAAGCACATTCCTAGTACGATAGTAGGCATGATACTTTTTCAGATAGAGCCCATTTTGGGGCTCATCGAGAGGGATTCCTTCCTATTACTGAAGTTCATATGCCCCTTTTGAGAGGGCCTTGGTGACAACATATGGACTGAGCCATAAGGTTTGAAGTGTTCCTGCCCCCAAGAGGTCATGTTTTTTATCATAGAGTAAAACAAGATCTCCCTCTTAGTAAGAATGAGGCTTGACCTTCTTGTCGTACTAGGCTTTGACCCGACGCTTGTGGGCTTCAAGTGCTAATTTGGCATCTCGACGGGTTTTGTCCAGTTAATTGAGGTATAACAGGCGCTCTTCTTCGGCAGTAGTGCTGGGCAAGAATTTATCAACAATTTTTAGGGAAGGAATTTGACACTCAATAGGTAAAAATGCTTCCAGGCCATAAGCTAGTTGAAAAGGTGTAAAGCTTGTAGTGGTTTTACTGAAGTTCGATATGCCCACAATGCAGGATATAACATTCGATGCCAACGAGTTTTGTGATTCCTTACTAACCTTCAGATCATGGTCTTTAAGACACCATTAACAACTTCTACTTGGCCATTAGCTTGGGGGTAGTAGGAGGACGATTGGTCCTAGTGAAAACTGAGCAACAATGTTAAGTTAGATATCATGTGATTCTGAAAATGAGACCCATGGTTTGTAACGTTCATGCGGGGCACACTGAAATGATAGATAACTTGATTAAATAGGAATAGTGTCGTGGTTTCTCCATTGGTCTGGAATGTGGGAAGGGCTTCATATGATTTCGTGAAATAGTCCACTGCTACAATAATGTAGTTGTGTCTAGCAGAGGAAATGGGGTTGCATGTGATGAAGTCAATACCTCATTTGGAAAATGGGTCGACAGATATAATCAGGTGCAGTAGGGCCTGGGGAGCGCACATTTTCTTTGTAAAAACTTGACAAGGGTGGCATTGTTGGATTGCCTTGATAATATTTGAACAAGGTAGGCCAATAGTAGCCTACACGTAATAAATTTTGGGAAATAGACATGCCAGAAAGATGACTACCACATGCCCTAGCATGGCAGTCATTTAAAATGTGTTCTGCCTCTTCATGAGTGAGGCAACATCGAAGAACTGTATCAGTGCCACAGTGATATAAAGTATCGTTCAACACTAAATAGTGTCGTGCTTGGTGGTGGATGCGACGACGGTCACCTAACGATAGTTCAGGGTGGAAACATTGCACTTGGAGGTAGACAAGAATATCACCATACCAAGGGTCAGTAGAGTCGATCAGATAGATAGATTCATCCGAGAGAGGATCGTGAGATATCTCATTTGGATTGACAATGGGAAGATCCGACAAAAGTTCGGCGAAGACTAAGGATTTTTTCGCCTTGGCAGTGGCGAAAACCAAATCAAATTGTTGGAGGATAATGATCCATTTGGAATATTTTCCTCCAATGACTTGACGAGACAAAATGTGTCTCATGGGATTCTCCAAAGCGATGACGGTAGTCTATCGTAGCAATATATAATGTCAGAATTGATTGACAGCAAAGACAACTACCAAGGACAACTTTTCCACATGTGAATATCTGAGTTCGGGCCCAGCCAGGCCTTTCAACAGATAATAGATCACATGCTCACTTAGATCATCATGAGTTTGGACCAACACCATTCCAAGAGAGGATGGCAAGGCTACCAGATAGAGGAGAAAGTCACGCCCATAGTTGGGAGCACTAAGTAGTGGGGTTGATATAAGTGCCTTTTTCAAGGCATCAAATGATCGTTGGGATTGATCATCCCACAAGTATGGTACTCCATTTTTTTAGTAGGTGCATAAAACCTTTTGTCAACTCAGCATAATTTACAATGAACCGTCATAAGAAGTTTTCTTTCCCTTGCAAACGTTGGAGCTGCAAAATGGATTATGGTTCGGGCAATTGAGTAATTTCCTTTACCTTATCGAGATCAACCCTAATATCATACTTGGAGACAATGAAACCAAGTAGGCATCCAGACTCGACAAAGAAAACACATTTATGCAAATTTAGACGTATGTTATAGAACCTACACCCAAGAAAAATTTCTCATAAATGAACTAGGTGGTGAGTTTGCTTCCTGGAATGGGTTGGGAGGTCGTCCAAGTAAGCTTGAACAATATGTTTGATATCATGGAATGAGTAATCCATGGCCTATTTAAATGTCACTCCAGCATTCTTTAGACCGAATGGGAGTTTTCGATATGAAAAGATTCCCGAAGGGAAAATGAAGGCGGTTTTGTGCTGGTTTGTCGGTTTTATGGCGATCTAGTTATAACCTGAGAAACCATCCATAAATGAGAAGGATTCGCAACCGATGCAGTCGTCGATTATTTCGTCAATGAATGGTGTCAGATAATTATCTTTTGGACACGTAGTGTTCAAGTCCTGATATTTGACACTAATGCGGATGTTACCTTGTTTCTTATCTACAGGAACTAGATTGGAAACCCATTCTGTTAAGGGAATGGGGTAGATGAAACCAACACGTAACAATTTTTCCACCTCAGTCTTGATGGCTGCAGTTTTGTGGGGGTGGACTAGTTGAAGCCTTTGGCGGATAGGCTTAGCATTGTCATATACCTTGATCTCATGCTCGAAAATAGATGGATCTATGCCGGGAATTTCCTCATAAGACCAAGCAAATACATCGCGGAATTCCTTAAAAAGGAAGGTGAAGCTTGCAATTTCCTCAAGAGTGAAATCGGCTCCAATTTGGATGTTTTCCACGATGCCTATCTTGATTGAAGTATCGATGAGAAATGTCTTTGAAAGGTTGCCCATGTTCCCTTCCAAGTCCAAAGTTTAGATAGTTGTATAAGGCAATGGAACGATTTCATGTGTGTCAAATGACAGGATTTGAATGGGCATCGTGTCCGAATCAGATATCGAAACACGATGGTGAGAATCCTCCCAAGGTTGCTCTTCTAAACACATGATCTCTCAAATAACTTCGTCCAAAGGTAAGACTTGATTGATGAGATCGTTAGGAGTGTTGATGGGAGAGGAGGCGGTACCGTTGGTCGTGAAAAATGTGACCGGAGATTCGGATGCAGATTGAATGGATTGGTAGGCCAATTCAGCTAGTGACAGTGACATTTGTTCTCCGTAAGAGTCAATGTCTAAAGGAGCCGGGAGGATCCAAGCATCGGTTTTTTCATGAGAAATTGATGAAACCATAGAGACCGTCTGTGGAACTGTGGGTGGCGGGAGAGGAAAAAAACCCATCAGGGAAGAGTTGTTCAATAGATCGGTACCAATACTGACGTAAGAGTTAGGAATGCCACCCACTAAGGGTACAGAGCCACTAGGTAATGGGGATTAATTTTGGGTGCAAAAGGACATCTAGTCTACTGTGACTATCCTTCCATCCAATGGAAATAGGATGATGCAAAAGACAGTAGACACAATGGCGATCATGGCATAAGTTCAACTGCGACCCAAAAACAGATTATAGTTGATTTTTCAATCCACGACTTCGATATCCACCATTACTATTTTCCCACTCAAAGTGATGGGGTAGCTGGAAAGGTAGCCTTTTGGGATGAAAGTGTGGCTGTCAAAAGCTTTAAGGGAATTCGACAGTGGTGAGAGGGTTGGAGAATCAAGGTGAGTCAACATGAAGTTGACATGGCACAGGTTGAAGCACCTTTGTTAATGACGGTTCTATGTATGCCTCTCCCTTTCGAAAATATTTGCACCTGAAATGCAAGCTAGTGTGAAATGGGAGGTTTACATTTGTCCATGTCGAAAATTGCAAGCATGGAATCTTGAGGGTCGACCCCACAAATTGCCAAAAGTAGAGCTTTCCGTTGTGCTAGACAGGTTTGCAATACTTCGAGCATCGACATAGCTAACGGTGCTTACGCCAAATCTTCTACAATACTGTAGTTCTGGGCAACACGTGCAGATGTATTATGCTTTGTGTGACGAAGTGACCCTTTTGGGGGGTTAATCACAAGATCAGGAACCAGCGGCGGTGGGTTTTCACTTGAGGAGGCTTCCTCAGCATTAGCGACTGGAGCTCCATAAGTTTTGGCTCTTGTTTGAAGATATACCATTTCAAAGGTGTAAATGGTAGATGGTCCTTCACTAGCTGAAGGATGATGCACACCACCGTTGCCCCCTTGCGGGGGTTGAGGTTGGTTTTCAATAAGATGTTGTTGCTGCTGAGTAGGGAAAGGATTGTTAAGGACCACGGGGGTCCGTTTAGTGTCCTTTTGAGCAAGGAAGTCTATGCATTCATGGAGATGCAGACAACGATGTGTCATATGGTCTTCCGCACATATTTTGCAAGGGAACTTGACAACTTTGTCTTTTCCACTGTCAGGAGGTGCAACAACTTTCTACTTTGGGTTGTACTACTTGGTTGACTACTCTTCAAAAGGAGCGGTCTTTTTCTTGTTCTTCTTGTTCTTACCACCAGGTTTTTGTGTAGACTGCACAAAGTTTATTGTGGCAGTAGGAAGAGCAGTCGATTGGGTAGCGAGGTCAACTGACAACTGGGCAATGTGACCGCTAAGTTGTTTTACAGCAGCCACGGAGGTAGTGCCGATAATACCATCAGCGTGCGCACCAGGTTGCTGAGTAGTGAGAGAATTGGAGTTTCTAGGGGCATTGGGGATGACGTCATATAATGTGCCAGACTATGAATAAATCAAATATAAGTGTTGGGCATGACAAATGGATTGGTCTTCCATGATCGCACCACCTAAGGTGACATCTTTAGTGATTTGAGGGAGAAGAGATTTGCAAAACCAATCTGCTAATAGATAGTCTAGGAGGGGAGCTTTGACTAGCCTTTGCCTACATCTCCATTCATGGATGTGATCAGAGATGTGGGTGGAAGTGTCCTGACATAAAGAAGTAAGGAGTTCTATCCTAGTTTCATAGCAGATGGATAGCTGAAAGTTCTTTAAAAATTCCATTGCTAAAACACCAAAGGTATTGACTGACATACGTGGTAACTCAATGTACCACTTGGCTACATTGCCAATAAGGGTGCGGGGAAAGAGCCGTAGTTGAATACTATCATCCACCATGGAGTTAGAAACACACCATAAATGATAGGTGGTGATGTGTGTACCCGGATCCTCCCCTTGTTTCCCTTCAAACTTCGTGATGTCTGTGGGAATTTTGTTCGGGATTGGAGGCCATAGTAAGTTATGATAAATGGGGTCATTGGTGAGTTTGTAAAAATCAGAAATGTCAAGTGTTTCCAAGAAAGGCAAGGTATTTGATGCCCCTGATTCAAACCCAGGCGATCCAAAATGATTTGAGGATCCCTGCAGTCCTCCCATCATATTGTTCCCAACATTATACACATGATGCGTGGAATAATTATTTCCTTGGGGCACAATCGTATATTGTGGTTGTCCATAAGGATTTTCATGGGAGGGGATATAAGTGCCCCCAGGGTAAGGAGTGTCCCCTTGACTCATTTGAGGTTGAGAGTGGGGTGCCCATATGGATTGAGTGAGACCTTGTTGAGGGATCCCGCTCACCACGTAATTAGTTATAGGCTCTTGACTAACAAAAGGAGGGTTCATGTCAACCAATGACTGTCCCTGTTGTCCTATAAATGGAGGGGGAACAGTAATCTTCTTGGCTGGTATATGCACATTGGGAATGGTGCCCCCATGCATTTGAACTTGGGGTTTAGAACAAACTAAAGGATTCCAACCAAAAGGGTTGTTGAAGGGACCCATGCTAACCGTGTTATATGCAGCGTTATAAGGAGTGCTATAATTAGCGCTTGTTGAAGGTTTGGGAGCTAACACAAAAGGGGAAGAAACTAGTGTGTATTGGGTTCCACTTGTGTTGGGTGTCACGATAGGGTTCGAACCTGGGACAGTTGGGATAACAGGGTTTTTCATCAGAGGTGTGGTACTAATTGTCGAATGGGGAGGTGGAGGTGGACCAAAAGTGTCCACAAAATCCCACGACCTGTTAGTCGTCGATGGGATGGTAGGTATAGGTCCAACAAAAGACATAGGAGGTACAGGTGCAACTGTAATCAAGAGCGGTCCCAATGGATTCGTGATTGGAGGATTATATGGAGGAATGAAACCTTCAGTAAAGAAATATTCTGGTAAACTTGAGTCGTGGGATGTCCAGACTGATTCAGTGTGAGATCTCAGAGATTGATTGCCTGAAGATGGGTAATCCGGCTCATTGGGGCTCGGCGGATCCTCCACAATGAGTGGGGGAAGACCTAGGAGCCATCTAGATTAATGATGAGGGCTGGATGTAGCCACGATGACCGATAAATTTTATCAATAGATTTTATAGCGATATTTATTAAAGTCTCGATGATAACAAACTGATGCCTAAAAAATAAAAATACTTCTAAAGAAATCAATCAACAAGCAGAGGGTATGACCCTGTCTGATAACCACCGTTTGCTGGAGATGAAACCCAGTATCACAATGGATAAAAGAGAGAGTTTTCCAAATGTACAGTTACGATTACTCTTGAGCTTCAACCAAACCTCATATTAAGGGGCCAAGTACTCTCATGAAGACGAGCACCCTCCCAAAAACCAAAGACAGAGTAGGTTCATCTGTGTTAGGTACCAGGGCAGCCTACCCTAGTCACCTTGTGTTCGTCCCTGAAAATTATGGCCACTATGGTTACCTCAAATCATAGACACTACCGGGGGAACATAGTCGCAGATATTACGCTGTGTGGGCAGGATACATGAGTCCCCGACTCAGTGCCGATATCCCTGAAGGGATCCCTGATACACATAATAGCCAAAGGCGATGTAATCAAAGGTAGACTACCTTCATTTATAGTCCGATGTTGTCTTGTATTTAGCTCTGCTTTTACTGGAGTGGTCCCGAATAGTATGAGTGCAGAAGGATTTCCCTCGTTAATGACACTAGTTTCGGTGTGTGATCTTGGGCAGTTAACTCACAACTACCTAACCCAAGATCCTAGCCTAAACTAATATGTGTTTACTCAAAAGAGAGTTGCTGATTGATTTTATTATGTAAATTTTAAATTTACTTTGTTAAATTCTTCAATGGGGGTGTTGACGTATGAAGTTATGTGGGACTCTGACTCAAATCATGCAAAAACAATGCTTTAAATTTCACTTTCGATGAATAAGTTTCTTCTACAAAGGAGGAGTCATTTATATGTCAATATATATATCATGCATCTAGTACAGTAAAACACAAGCACAACCGACAAAACTATAATGCTCACTAACAACTTTTGAAACCAAATAAATGCATATCTAACCAACTAAGCATAAAACTATAAAAAAATTGTATTTTCTTTTTTATGAAAAAAACTTTAAGCAGTAAAGCTATTTCCCTAAAAGAAAAATTTGTTTAGGAGATAGATATCAATCAAACAAGCACAGCTGCAGATCCCTGATCAGTCTACAAGTAGTCCCAACCCATGAGGTCACAGAACAATCTGTTTATCAAGAAATGGCTGGCTAACGCACTGTAATAGAGGGTATAGAGAGTTAGTGGCTACACTAACGCATTGTGTGCAAGGCCACAATGCTTTATAAAGCACTGTTTACACTGGCAGACTGCGTTAGTGAGGAAAAAGGCTTAAAAATCAGGTTGTGGGGATCAGATCTAAGGTTGAGCACTAAGAGAAGGGTGTTGTATAGTCCTGAGTGGTTAGAAAGGGGATCAAGAAGTACAGGAAGACCTAGAAGAAAGAGAGATCTAGGAAATTTCTGGGAGAAAACCGGGAACTAAGTGTAGTCCCTAGTGGAGTCACTATTTCTACTATAGGGATTAATGCACGGGTGTTTGGTGATGGAGATACCCTCAAGGATCTTCTCGGGATCCTCTACAGATAGTCAGATTAGCTTCAGCTGGCCCATAGATACATGCATATATCCATATTAGTCAAATGAGAATCAAAGTAGGAAGAAGGACTATTACCTCAAGTCTTGGTGTGGTGTTGCTAGAGAGTGCAAAGTAATGGAGTGGAAGAACCCTAAACTAGCTCCAAGATCAACACGTGCACATAGACAAGACAAGGCGTAAAATCACAGCATATAACTTTGAAAATCAATGCACTAATATATAGGGATATCTAATTGCATACATCTAAGCCACAATACCAATGCCATGGACTGGACAACACCATTGTAGATCTATATTAATGATAGAAAAGAGTGATTACAACCATTGGTTGTATCAGCCTTCCCTTACTCCTCCAGCTCCTCTCTCTCTCCCTTCTTAACCTCCTGAAGAGCCAATGTCTAATACTAGATTTGACAGTCAAATAGACAATCCTTTCAAATGTTTTGACCTTTTCCACAATGGCCCTAGCCTCACATATATAGCATGAGAGGATAAGCTTTGCCAAATCCTTCATGAGTTCCTTTGGGAAAAACGAGAGATGTTTCCATGCTTTTATGCATTTTCCCTATTTGTAGACTCCATTAGGAATAGTAATTCCTCCAAACAGGTTGAATCTGGATGTTTCCCTAATTTTATGAGCTGACATAAGAGTGAATATAGGGATATTCCTTGGTCAACTTGTTCCTTTAACTCGTAGAAACTCACTTAGTTTGACTAATGCTCTTCCCAAGGAAATAGACAGAGTTACCCTAGGTACTAACGCTTGTGATCCATGGCTAGGAAGCTTTATAAAGTAGGTTGCTAGATTCTGGAGAGCGTTAGCTTGAGAAATAGGCTTGTGAACTTGGTTAGTCTTTCAGTCATATTGACTTTCTCATCTAAGCTGATGAGGAGGTCATTTTCGTGTGTAACAGGTGCATGCATCACCGAGGAATCATACCAAGAAATAGGCAAAGTAGAAAAAGGATAAGAAACCAGAAAAAGTAGTGGACCTAGAGGAGGAAGAATTCAAGGGAATGGAGGATATTGATGCCGAAGGAGTGGAGCATATGATGAGACTGCCTGAGTATATCCCTCCTGTTATCACTAAACAAATTTCAAAGGAAAAGGTTAAGATAAGGAAGAATTTGTCTTGGTTATTCTCATGCTCCTTTCATGCATAAGAAGCACTTGGAAAACTCAGGGTCAGCATACATCAGAGTTCTTTGAAGGCTCAAGCAAGGCAAGTAAGGTAATCCTAAATTTTGATATAGATTACATTTTGAAAGTTTTCCTTGAAGAATGGTGTTTATTATATTCAGTTTTGAACAAGCTTCATGACATGTGGAGAAAGCCATTTCAAGAAAAAGAAAGACTCAAAAAGGTTAAATTTTGGTCTTAAAGTTGTGTTTTGAAATTACACAGTAGTTTCGTAGCGCGCTACGAAACTGCTGTAAGTGATGCCTAATGCACAACAGTTTCATAGCGCGCTACGAAACTACTGTAGCTACATATTGTGATTTGATGGACCATTTTTGTAAGACAAAGGGAAATATTCTTTGAAGAGGAGGGTCTGAAAGGGAGCATTCACGAAGTATAAGTGTCTAGCAAAGGCAAAACAAGGAAAGGAAAGACATTTATGAACTCCAAAGTTTTATGTTATGAAAAGAGCAGTCGACTTCCAAGGGGATTACCAAGCAATGGAAAACTCATCTCTGAAAAGTGAAAGAGGTTTTCATTCCTAAGATACTGAAGTACAAAAACCTCTTCCACTTTCTTCAAATCCATTATGATCTGGGAGAAATGAAGGACCAAACTTGCGCTATGAAACTGCTGTAGGTGCAGTTTTTCACAAGTATATTTCTCTGTTTTACACCTGTTTTTAAAAGACACATTATGGGAGGTAGGAAAGGTGTTTCAAAAACAAAGAGAGGTTTTTGTTTAGCA
This sequence comes from Pinus tabuliformis, assembly GCA_031772625.1. Lineage (NCBI taxonomy): Eukaryota > Viridiplantae > Streptophyta > Pinopsida > Pinales > Pinaceae > Pinus > Pinus tabuliformis. Next base: position 1,276,814,091 of record CM062819.1, read on the forward strand.
CAGATTGGTTCAAAAAAGCCTCCTTCATTTTTTCCAAATACATTTTTTATGAGAAGATATGAGCTATGTCCCAAGACCTATTTTTCAGCCAAAACAGAGCAAGGAACAGTCTCCTAGTTTCTAGGAGCAGTAAAAGGATGAGTCATCAAGGGCTAGCTGGAGGGCTATGAGCACTATCAAATTCGAATTCATGGTGCTATAGGTTTCATAAGGAGTTTTTAATTCCTAGATAAGGTTGTTTGAATCTTAATGAGGAGTTACACTCCTAATTGTTTTAGGTCTCTAGGACTGCCAGTCAACAGTCAGTTTCATTTAATAATTAGTTTTAGGTGTCAATAGGTGTCATAATAGGTGGAATTCGAATTCCCCTCATGCTGGAGGAGGAATATTAGTTATGTAATGAACTCTATATATGGGAGAGAGGCCAATGTATCAAGGGTTGAAGATTTTTCAGAGAAACTCTCTTATTGTGCTTTGGTGTAATACTTTGTTTCTAGTAATACAGTACTTGGCTTTGCTTCTCAGGAATTAGAAGGGATTCAATGTTAAGAATGTCTTGTGTTGTTCTTCTCTCTTTATCTATAGTGGTATGAATGTGTGATTACTTAGAAATCACTGATAGTACTCTAACTTCCTTTACACATTTATAAATTGTGTGGTCCTATGCATTTCTGATATATTCTCCATATGTTGAATTCCTATGCCCTGACTTCTATGTAGAGCTAACCTTACTGTTAATACTGAAGCATATCTAACTCCATAAGCCCAATGGATACTTTCTAATTGCTTTTCCACCACTCACATTTTTATCTTTGTTTCACAAGAGTTAGCCATCTTAATCATAATCAAAAATCATTAATCCTTTGAGAGAGCCCTCTCAGGTTGGGGAGGCTAAGCCTCAGCCTAAAGTAGGTTTGAAATAGTTACTTAAGGTCTTCCTGGTCAGCAGCCTTCCAGGGTCTGATTTTGAGATAACACCTCCATAGAAGGGAAAAGCTAAGGTCAGTAAGGATCCTGATATGGGGAAATTTTCAGTGTCAACACCTTTGCTACCTGAGCAAGTTGTGTTCGAGGGTCCTAGGCTGGTGTACATTCCATTGCTTAAAATGGAAGATTGGGACCTTGTGGACCACACAAAGTTTTCACACTTGGTTACTCACAAGTACATGCATAAAACCTACTATGATCACATGAGGGTCACAATTTTGGAGCCCATGAAGTGGGTGCGCAATGTTGAGCAGTCAGGGATGCTCAATCTACTGTTAGTGCCACATTATCACCGCACCCCCATTAATATGGTCTGTGTGCACCAACTCCTCACGCTGGTGCATGATGGGTGCCTATGGCTAGGAGAGCTTATCATTATCACTGACATGTTGATCCATAATACCACTAAGTTACCTTAGAAGGGAGCAAAACCTGCCAAGGATTTTGGAGGAAAAACTAGAGAGAAAGAGTTGGCAGATAAGATGAAGAAGGAGTTTGGTCTGATTAAAGAGTCGCGAGGGTACTCTTTCACATCCATATCAGACCCGACAGTATAGTTGGTTTCCCATATTCTAGCAGGTAAAGTAATGAGAAAATTTTGTGTGGATGAAATTTCGACGCCAGTCATATCGCTCACATCTCAGTGTGCGAAGGGGGTTCAGTACAACTGGGCCAAGTATCTATGTTAGGAGTTCCTTGCGAACTGCTATGAGGCCCAGGATGAGAGCAGGCCATTTCATTATGCCTGGTTGTTGTTATCGATTGTTTTGGTTGCTTGGAGGTTACTGGAGGATAGCCAGTTTCCTCCGCATAAAGAAGAATTGCCCGAGGCAGCGCGGTTTGCCTCGTTATGGGCCTCAAAAGATCCAGAGTGTGTTAAGGAGACAAATATCTTTTGGGTTCTGATGGAGATGGACATACATATGGTGGTGAACTAGCGGCCATGGTTCTCTCCCACCTTGTACACGCAACTACTGAATTATGCAAAATTCAAAGCTGATTTTCATAGGGTCTCAATCAAAGCACGCAAAGACCCTGAGCAGAAATGGCACGTGTTGCCTTATCTAGTGACGGATATAGATATCCTAGAAGTTGTGGGGCTTTGGCCATGGGAATGGTACATTCCTATGGAGTTAGATGTAGGAACAAGCACAGGCACAAAAATCTTTGCTCTGCATAAGTGGAAGCACGCCGCCCAGCAAGTTGCATGCACATTAGTTGCACAAAATAAGAAGGAGGCTGCTACGGAAGTTGTAGAGAAGGCTCGTATGGAGAAGGAGAACGTTGACAAAGTGCAGGTAGAGCATGAATAGAAGGATGCATGGGAAAGTGAGAAGTCTACTTCCCACCACACTGATGAGCAAGAGATGTCAGGGCAAGGAGGAGGTGGCGGTGAGGAGCAAACCACTTCTTTCATCCTGAAGAAGCATGCACAGGAGCAACAAGGTGGACATCAAAAGAAACAAAATTCTAATAAGCAGATGCATGTTGATCCCATGGTGCTAATAAAGGGCGATCTCGATGAGACCAACAGCAAAATTCGGGACACCACAACAAAGGTGCTACAACAATTCGAGCAACAATACATGTAGATGCTTGGGGGTGTCCAGAAGGATCTACACGAGCTGTAGAACAAGGTGAACAGAATTCAGGCAGATGTCGGGAAGGCGAGCAGGGTGAAAGCCATCCTGACACAAGGAAGTAGTGTAGTATCAGAGATTTACTGGCCTCAGGACATTAGAGTCTTTCCTTTACCTGAAGGGTCAGTCCGCGCAGAGTCAGATGAGCATAGCACGGTGCTTCACATAATGAAAGACATGGGACTGAACCTTGCCACTACCATATGAGTCCCTTCATGTGCTACATCAAGGGGTCACTGATGAGCTACAAATAAGAGAACAACATATACTCACTGCCATTAGTGAGTTTAAAGTCAACAACCAGCAGCTTTTTGTCGAAAATACTCAAGCCCTGAAGGAGCAAGAGGAGTTGCACACACAACGTCAGAATCTAGTTATAATGATCGAGCAGGCCTGTAAATATATACCTGAGTTTGGTATACCTGATGATGCAAAGGCCTCAACCAAGGTAAGGAAATTGGCTGCTGTAGTGCATGCTTCAAAAGAGAAGGTCGATAAGGTGACTTTTAACCTCAGGATGCAGATAGTTGAGCTGTAATTGAAGTTACAGCCGACCACACCGCCTGAGGATCGCGAACAAAGGAATCCAACAATTAAAGAATCCATGGCCCAACTAGATGTCATTGTTCAAGGGTGCAACAAGATCTTCACATAAGCACTGGGCCTCTAGGATACATTGCAGGAGGATCCTACACTGCAACAGATAAACACAGAACTTAGGGAAGCGCAACAATAGTATGATGAAATCAGCACGACAACATGGACATTGGCACCAGTCTAGCATTTCGCGCGCTTACAAGAAGGTAAAGCAAAATTGTTGCACATTCAGGAATTGCAGAAGAAGAAGTTTGTGCTCAGTGCATGGATTGAGCCTTGGACAGAGGAAGCCAGCTAGTTCTCATAGACCATTCTTGAGAAGCTGAAGGTTATGTAGCAGACACAATGGACTACATACATGGCAGTAGAGGGGCCAACCATAGAGAAACTAGTCTAGGAGGTGCAGCAAGCAGTAGAACAAAGTACAGCGGAGCTACAAGCATTGACCAAGGCATTCAGTGAACTCCGCCAGAAAGTGGAACAACCTACTGAGTGACTCAAGGGCGAGTCACAATCTTTGTGTTGGGGGCTTATTAGGATGGGGTCCCTAGGGGCAGAATGAAATTAATTAGTAATTTTTTGTAGCAAATTTTGTAAAAGATGTAAAGTCTCCACAATATGTGGATGCGGAGTGCGTATATGAATAAGAGTCAAAGGGTATTAGACCCTTGTTTTAAGTAATGTTTTGAGTTTTGAGATTCACCCATGGTCCACGGACCATGGAATTGTATCGAAAAGTCTATAAATAGTTGAGTCTTAGTGAAAGGAAGAAGTAACTTAGATAGAGAATTAGATTCACTGGAGAGTCTTGGGCAGGAGCTAAGGCAGGAAGGCTCTGCTTCCTATGCTTTGGTAGACAAAGGAAGGCTCCATAGCTGAGTGCGCAGAGGCCTAGTAGAGTCTGTAGCTAAGTGCACAGACCCCTACAACTGTGTGCGTAGGGTAGTTTGAGTCTATAATCAATGAATTGAAGATCAATAAAGACAATTTTTCGAAGGGTTATTGAGTAATTTTGTTTATATATGTTAATGTTATATGTGGCTGATGAATGATATGAATTACTGATTGAATGCTACGTGATTATCTTGAATCTATCTTAATAATGTACACAATGAATGCCTAGGCACTTCCATGAAGTTCTGGTTATTTCTCCTATGTTTTTTGGCAAATTAAGTAAATCTGCGTGAATTCCAATTTAGAAATGCTTTCTAATGCATGTAAGTAGGTGAATCGACTGATAAAGGTCTGCAAGGATAGATCGTAGGCCTTCGCAAAGGTCTAAATGCTGCTTTAACTGAGTTGCAGTAACATTCCCTAGGATTTTATTGATCTGTGCGGGGCAGATCCAAGGTGCTGAAAGACATCACACTAGTCTCTAGATGTGGAAACTTGGGTCTTGCATCCCCCCATACTACTTTAGGTGAGACTACAGCCTACACTACGTGGGTTGTTGCCGAAAGGGCTAGTAGTGTAGGGCTTTGTTGGTTGACGCAACTAACTTTGAACCTAGGTCAGGACCTTCTAAGCCAACATATGACTAGTAGATGGAATATCTATCGATGTTGAGACTGATGTGCTTGAAGAGGAAGATTCAACAGAAGCACAAAAAAAATGTCTGGGGAGTTTCCAGGTAACGATATCATGAATGACGATAGGTAGAGAATATGAGAAGAACTATCCGTCATATATACATCAGGGGGAGGGATCACGACCTCCTGTTCTGGTGTAGAAGTGGGACTAGAATCTGTAGGTAAAGGAGAAGTGGACTCAACACGAGTGACCTATAATTCACGAAGCACTTGAAGTGTATCGTGAAAATATTCGAGATGGGAATACTGGCCATAGTTATCACACAAAGCACAAGGGTGGTTTGTGTGTAACCATCAGATCTTCTTAGTTGACTCAGGTAAGGTGACATGGACCTCGGGAAGGTTGGAATCAAGAAAGGTATCAGTGACCACATCCTTAACATTAGGGAGTTCAAGATAATTATTGATGGCATGACCAACAACATCACATAAAGCACAAGCAGGAAGAGGCTTTGGTGGCTTAGGAGGAGAATTTGCAAAGGGAGCCTTGTATTGGTTTCCCTTCTTTCAGGCTTTCCCCCCTTGCCATATTATTTCACAACGGGAGTAGGATCCTGTTGAGGTTGTTGAGGAACTGAAGCAAAGGCAGGGGTAGGAACAATAGGTTGGATCGAGATCAAAGTGGTGCAAGGTTTAAATTGATTAGGTGGAGTGTTTGCGAGGGGATCGATGTACCAGACTAGGATCCATAAGGTAATATTGGGTAGACTCAATGTAGCCAAGACAGGTGTAGAATAGACTTCGCAGGTGGGAATAGAAAGGGTATTTGACCAAATGGATAGTGGAATGGAGGAACAAATCCATAATGGTTAAGGCTTGGGGAAATAGTTCCAAGTGGAAATGGATTAAGAGAGAATCTAGAAGAAGGAAGTGATCCTTTAGGATTTTTACTGGCAGGTAGAGTTAAGTCAGGCACAATAGGTTGTGAAGGTGCTAACTGTTGTGAAGGCATAACGACCCTTTTTTGGGAAGACTGCGATGCTTGGAGAATGCAAACACTCGATGAGCTAGGCTCAAAAGGATTAGGTGGGGGGCTATAGTAAGAACCAAGTAAAGAGGAATATTTATAGACTCCTTGAGAAATAGAAAAGACAAAATTTTTGTCAGCCACAAAAGAAATGTTGGTTTGAGGTGAACTCTGGGCTTTTGGATCATAATACATCAACTAATCGACGATGACGATATTTTCATTGTGGGAAAGAACATCTTATGGTGAACCACAAAGGTGATAGATTACATGGCATAAGTATAACTATGACCCAGATGGATGTTATAGTTGAGGGGAGCATCAATGCCTTCCATGTCAATACAGATGGTCTTGCTAGCAACTCTGATTGGGCAGTTGCGGTATAAGCCAAGGGGCTATGAAGGATGACCATCCCATGCACACAAACTGATGGTGTAATAGGATAGGTCAGAATATCCAAGTTGTTTCCAAACACTGGCGGACATCACACAAGCGGCTACGCCTTCGTCAATGATACACCTCCGGACAGTGGCGTTTCGAATAGAGACTGAAATTTGGAAAGCAACAGATGAAGGTAAGGGAGGGTTATCCGACTTGTCAACATAAAAGACAATCATCTGATCATCTTGAGGATCCATGAAACCTAGAGATGATAGTAGATATTTTCGTTGTGATGGGCACATATGGAGAACTTCCAGCGTTGACATGGCAACAGGAGATTGTGCCAAGTCATCTACTATGTTATATGTATGGGCAACTTTGGCATAAGAAAAATTTCGACGTATCATACCTTTGGCGATCTTGGGTATGACCTCAACCTTAGGTTGAGGGACCTATAAGGTACCATTGGGTGTTGATAGAGGCTCACTAGACCCTTTGGGTTGGGAATCAGTTAACGATATCATGAATGACGATAGGTAGAGAATACGAGAAGAACTATCCGTCATATATACATCAGGGGGAGGGATCATGACCTCCTGTTCTGGTGTAGAAGTGGGACTAGAATCTGTAGGTAAAGGAGAAGTGGACTCAACACGAGCGACCTATAATTCACGAAGCACTTGAAGTGTATCGTGAAAATATTCGAGATGGGATAGTGATGGGAATACTGGCCATAGTTATCACACAAAGCACAAGGGTGGTTTGTGTGTAACCATGAGATCTTCTTAGTTGACTCAGGTAAGGTGACATGGACCTCGGGAAGGTTGGAATCAAGGAAGGTATCAGTGACCACATCCTTAACATTAGGGAGTTCAAGATAATTATTGATGGCGTGACCAACAACATCACATAAAGCACAAGCAGGAAGAGGCTTTGGTGGCTTAGGAGGAGAATTTGCAAAGGGAGCCTTGTATTGGTTTCCCTTCTTTCAGGCTTTTCCCCCTTGCCATATTATTTCACAACGGGAGTAGGATCCTGTTGAGGTTGTTGAGGAACTGAAGCAAAGGCAGGGGTAGGAACAATAGGTTGGATCAAGGTCAAAGTGGTGCAAGGTTTAAATTGATTAGGTGGAGTGTTTGCGAGGGGATCGATGTACCAGACTAGGATCCATAATGTAATATTGGGTAGACTCAATGTAGCCAAGACAGGTGTAGAATAGACTTCGGAGGTGGGAATAGAAAGGGTATTTGACCAAATGGATAGTGGAATGGAGGAACAAATCCATAATGGTTAAGGCTTGGGGAAATAGTTCCAAGTGGAAATGGATTAAGAGAGAATCTAGAAGAAGGAAGTGATTCTTTAGGATTTTTACTGGCAGGTAGAGTTAAGTCAGGCACAATAGGTTGTGAAGGTGCTAACTGTTGTGAAGGCATAACGACCCTTTTTTGGGAAGACTGCGATGCTTGGAGAATGCAAACACTCGATGAGCTAGGCTCAAAAGGATTAGGTGGGGGGCTATAGTAAGAACCAAGTAAAGAGGAATATTTATAGACTCCTTGAGAAATAGAAAAGACAAAAATTTTGTCAGCCACAAAAGAAATGTTGGTTTGAGGTGAACTCTGGGCTTTTGGATCATAATACATCAACTAATCGACGATGACGATATTTTCATTGTGGGAAAGAACATCTTATGGTGAACCACAAAGGTGATAGATTACATGGCATAAGTATAACTATGACCCAAATGGATGTTATAGTTGAGGGGAGCATCAATGCCTTCCATGTCAATACAGATGGTCTTGCTAGCAACTCTGATTGGGCAGTTGCGGTATAAGCCAAGGGGCTATGAAGGATGACCATCCCATGCACACAAACTGATGGTGTAATAGGATAGGTCAGAATATCCAAGTTGTTTCCAAACACTGGCAGACATCACACAAGCGGTTGCGCCTTCGTCAATGATACACCTCCGGACAGTGGCGTTTCGAATAGAGACTGAAATTTGGAAAGCAACAGATGAAGGTAAGGGAGGGTTATCCGACTTGTCAACATAAAAGAAAATCATCTGATCATCTTGAGGATCCATGAAACCTAGAGATGATAGTAGATATTTTCGTTGTGATGGGCACATATGGAGAACTTCCAGCGTTGACATGGCAACATGAGATTGTGCCAAGTCATCTACTATGTTATATGTATGGGCAACTTTGGCATAAGAAAAATTTCGACGTATCATACCTTTGGCGATCTTGGGTATGACCTCAACCTTAGGTTGAGGGACCTATAAGGTACCATTGGGTGTTGATAGAGGCTCAGTAGACCCTTTGGGTTGGGACTCAGTTGCAAACTTAGCAAGTGGCTTGTCATATTGGCACGATCAAGTCTAGAGGTTGACTTGTTTAGTATTTACCTCATAAGAATTCATCATGAGAATCTGATAATCACGTTGACCAGGTGGTGGAGCTGGTCGGGTGTCTTGACCTTGTGTAGGTTGAGCAAGTATGAGGAAAAGGATTGATAAGCACGATCGGTTGGGATGAAGCAGGTGGAGGAGGAGGAGTAGTGGGCTGTGATCCTCGAGAATTTGCTTGAGCTTCCCATGCCTGTTGCATCTAAGGTAAAATAGGGCACTCATGGGTATAATTACCATAGACTCTTCAACAAGCACAAGGTTTGTTTGTATGAATATTATTGTTTTGATTGGGTTGACCGCCCTGTTGTTGGGTTGTGGGATTAGGTTGAGTACCCTGAGGGGAATTGGGTGGAGGACCCTAGTTTCCTTGATTACCTTACAGCTACTGGTTCCTATTACCCTTCCCCTTCTTAATTTTCCTGGGGTTAGGGGGATTGGGTCTACTCTGCTGAGCATACACTTTTCCTTGTGGAGGAGATGGTTGCTGTAGCTGAGGGGGAGCAAGCATGAGGGGGTTGGGGCGTTAGTGCCGAAGGGGATGAAGCACTAGGTTGTGGATAGAGATAATAGGTAGACAGTGCAACATTGATATAAGAAGGAGGAGAAATAACTAGCCTAGGCATCTATTGATGTGAAGGAGGATATGCATATGGTGTGCTATGACTTGGATAAGGGTTGCCCTGAGGGGGATTGGGGGAGGGATAATTGTACATGGAACTGGTCCCTCCTTGGGATTGACCATAACTCATATGAGGTGGAGCATATGGATGATAGTATGATGTGATTCCAACTATGCCATATGTGGCATGAGATGCCCCTGACGCGTTAGCAGCGTCAGGATGAGGCAAATCGGGGATGACAGTGTAAACAGAACATCAAATCAAATTTGAGAGCTATCTAGAGTGCTTATTCCTCATATTGAGGGGATTGTGATGCGACAACTTCTTCAATGGGGGCCAATAATGATCTAAGACACCAATCCACATAGACTTAGTCTTCAAAGTTAAGAACTCAACAAATACTCCTCCTTCCATGCAAAAGTTTGATGGAATGAAGTCAAAATTTCGGTACCAATATTATAACAAATAGGTAACTGAAAATATGAAATAAATTCTATGGCAAGAGCCGCTAAAGTGGAATTGGTTTTCCTGGGCTGGTCTACATACCACTTCGCAATAAATCTATTGAGCATGCATTGGAACGACTGAAGACGAATGGAGTCTTTAGTAATAGAATTGGATGAACACCACATGTGGAAGGAGTGAACATGATTAGTCGTATCTTCTCCAAGATTACCTTCAAACTTTGGTATGTTTGAAGGGATTTTAGTGGGAATTGTTGGCCATGCAGGATCATGGAGAAGAGGATCATTGATAAGTTGGTTGAAATCTCGGAGACTTAAACTAGTGACAAAAGGAAGTAAGGGAGTAGGAGTGACCACACTGGTTGGGGTTCCGCTAGTGGGGGCACCCTGGTTAGCACCTAGGTTCCTGCACCCACATTGGTGCTTGACATGATGGCAATATGGGGTTGATAAGACGCAGAATCAAAGGATGAATGAGATGAATCAACATAATCAGAATTAGAATCAAAATGATGACTCGATGGAGGACTAGGAGGATGAAATCGAACTCGAAGGGGAGGAGTAATATGTCCTAATGGGAACTAAGGATGAAGCTCTCGAATTTGATGTGAAAAATGCCTTGGAGGCACAATGGTGTCTAAACTAAAGAAATAATGATAGGAATAACAGAGCAACAAACATCAAGAAAACACCTAGTGGAATGGTGCCAAGTGTAAACTAACTATTTAATGATGTTACTCTAATGCAAGCAAACACTTCCTATCAAATAAAATACCTCTAGCCTATAGGTGTCCTATATCCTCAAACAATCCTATATCTACTATTTTAGATGGCCTTCCAAAGAACTTTTTACTTGATGGAATCTCATCCCCACAAGTAGAGTTTTCCAGAGAAAGGTGGGGTAAAGGACCAACTTCTTCCCACAGCCAGTCCTATAAGGTGTTTTCCTAAGATTGGTCACTATGGTTACCTTCATTCCATAGGGGTGGTCATGTATTGAGCTTCTTGGTAGTCAGTCACCGCATAAAATAACCTTCCATGGGTTAGGTAGCCCTCAGGAGAACTACCTGCACAATGACCTAGCCTAACCCCCTCTGAATCGAGTTTCTAACACTCTGGCTTTGACCATGGGATGGTGAAGGATTTTAAGATCCCTAATATGTCAAATTCTATGTCTCAATGAAAAGTGACTGATGGGTGTTATTGGAAGCCTATCCCATCGACCCTACACCTACACTACAAATATTGTTTGGCCCTGATGCCCAAGTGGGCTTAATCTATGTGTGTTGATTTATTAAGGTGTAGTGTTTCAAGTCTTGGCTTGGTGGTGTTAACCAAGCTCATGTTCGCTTAAGGTGTGAGTGTGTGAAAATGATGTGTCAAGTGGATGAGTTAATTAAGCATGTTTCATGATGCCATATGCTGTTGAAAGTAAAATGTTGAAATATTATAAATAAATTTGAAATGACAAAAAAATAAATAGCCAATCAAGCACACACAACCCCACCCACAAAGTCCACTAAGTAGCTAAACAAGAGAAGGAAAACAAGCTACTCAAAGACACATAAAGAGGCCAAAAAGATCTGATGTCAAGGGACTGGGATCTAAAGGCTCTAAGCTACTGAAAATGGTGTAGACAAATAGCAAAAATCAGAGGTGAAAACTGCTGTAAAGGACAGGTGTGAAGCTCAAAGACCCAGGATGCTCAAGGGGATCCTAAGGGGGGAAAGGAAAACCCAAACTCTAAAGGGAGAAAAGGTGAAATAAACCTATTCAAGAGATATGAAAAGTAATGGATCCGATCTGAAAACAGTTGCTGAAAATGTCGAAAACCCTAGATTCCTCACTCAAAAAATCTCTTCCTAACAATGTGGAGCTGTACTTTAAACCCTAGATCCTCAAAGAGACAAATCAAGTGGATATGGGCCTAAGGGAGACTGAAAAACAAAGATGAATAACCCAAACCAATCTGCAAACAACACTCTCGGCAAAACTGTAAAAAAATTGAAAAACTTTCAGAAAATTTCCAGGACATAGGTACAGACATGGAATTGAGGGAAATGTAGGTTTTGAGCCAAAAAGTGCGCTCCGCAACTCACTTATTGGGAAAAAAAGTGCTCTCTATTCCCATGCGTCTCGGTCAGTAGATCTCACACAAATTTTGCCATCTCCTGCTCAGATGGTACCTGTGACTTGAGGAAAAGACAAGAAACCCAACAAAATCTGAAAATTTGACAAAATAAGGTTTAATAATATAAATAGAAATTGAGACAAAAAAATAGCTAAAAAACCCTAAAATTTCCTGAAACTTCAGTCACCCAAGAACACTGTTACTAAACTAATGGAGTCGCCATTTGTTAGGGTGAAAATTCTTGGAAGGTGTACCAAAAATGCTTCACTTAAGTCACTAGGTGACAAGTGCCCCTAACAACAAGTTGATTGTTGCTGTCGTCTTAGATCTGAAACACAAATAGAAAACCTGTAGTAAAATAAGATATAACCCAAAACATAAAACAACAATATAAATAATCCAATATAATAACCCAATTGGAAAGACAATTTTAAATGAATGAACCTTTTATTGATAACACTTGGTGAAGGAGATCTACAGATTGGTCTGTAAGTCCCCCTCCATGGGATGGGTCCTTTGATATCCTTAGCGCTTCAGAAAATTGATTCTCTCTCTCAATGTGAAAAACCCAAACAAAAGTGAAGAACTCAAAATGGGAGATCTAGAAAAATGACGATAATGTTGACGATGATAATGATCATGGTGAGGAATGAATGAAAAAACCCTCTTTATATAGCAAAGTATGGAGTTAATCATGAAAATGGAGAATAATAAAATATTATCAACCAAATTCAGATCTAACTACCTAGAATACTTTATTATATTAATTAGAGAGGGAAAAAAGTATTTAAAATGTTTAAATACCTTTATTTATAAATAATTAACAAATAAAATTATTTATTAATTATTTTGCAAGAAACAAGAAAGCTGTGAAATCAAAATAATTATTAAATAGTGATTTAATAATTATTCTAATAACAAAAATAAGGAAATTCAAATAAATAATGATTTATCTAATTATTCTAAGGGGGTTTTTTATTTAAATCATAAAATAATTTAATAAAAGTGGTTTACTAAATTATTTTCCATAGTGAAAGTGATTTTACTATGGTACAATTAAATCTACATGGTCTATTTCGATCCACCTAGTTAGAATGCCTAGGTGATTATTTTTTAGTGATAACATTGGTTATCCTATTACATATTTGCAGAGAAAAGGAAAAAAATGAATGGACTGAGGAGTGTGCAACCAACTTTGAGCAATTAAAGCATTTGCTTATAAATTCTCTAGTTTTGAAGATTGCATATCCAAATAAAGAGTTTTTGGCATGAAAAGATTCTTGAAAGGAAGGAATTGGTGGAGTCCTGATGCAGAAAGGACAAGTGGTATGCTATGATTCAAGGCAACTGAATGAGCATGATCAGAACTATGTGATTGGCGATCTCAAGTTGGAAACTATCATTCATGCCTTGAATATGTGGAGGCACTATCTTCTTGGCATGAGGTTCATTTTGATGAGTGATCGTAGTGGATTGAGGTATCTATTTGACCAACCTAATCAAAATTCCAAGTAAACTAGATGGCTAGCTACCCTCAGCGAGTTTGACTTCGAGATCAGTCATATCAAGGGAAAGGAGATCAGGGTTGCAGAAGCTCTTAGCAGGAGAATAAATGTGAATCATATATCAACTATGAGTTCATATGGGACAAAATTGTAGGAGCGGATATTTCATGCAGGGCAACATGATGTCAGGTATTAGCAGCTTAAGCACAAGATATAGCAGTAGGGTATAGGTGACCAGGATGTGGATTATCATCTCACGACAAATGGCTCGGTTAGATTCAGGAACAAGATCTATGTGCTGGATGATAGTAAGTTGAAGAAGCTTATCTTAAGAGAGTTTCATGTCAAACCATATTCATGTCATCTAGGATATAAAAAGACATTGAAAACAATCAAGAAGTTCTACAATTGGCCAAATCTAAAATAAGAGGTGCCTGGGTTTTTTTCTAGGTTCCTTGATTGTCAACTGGTAAATGCAGAATGTAAGCACACATCTAGATTATTGTAGCCGATTACAATTCTAGAATGGAAATGGAAGGCCACTTACATGGACTTCATTAAAGTTTGTTGAGGACATCGAGACAACATGACTCCATTATGGCCGTGGTTGACAAGTTGACCACAGTAGCTCACTTCATTGCACTAAATTCTACTAATTCAACTAGTGACATAGCTCAGATCTTCATCAGGGAGATAGTAAGGTTGCATGACATTCCCAAGAAAATTGTATCAGGCAGAGATGCCAAGTTGACTTCCAGGTTTTGGAAGGAGTTGTTTGTAGGCTTGGGGATAGAGTTAGCCTTTGGTACAACTTATGATTCATAGGTAGATGGACAGACATAAAGGGCTAACAAGATTCTTGAGGACATGTTGAGGATGCATGTCATGAATCAACAAAGGAGGTGGGAGGAGTATCTTCCACTAGTAGAATTTTCATACAATAATGCGTATCAAGAGTCCTTGAGGATGAGTCCATTTGAGGCTCTTTATGGGAGGAGTTGTAATACTCCCATCAATTGGAGTGATCCAGTAAACAAGGTACTAATTGGACCAAACATGTTGGTAGAGATGGAACAAGAAATGCAGGTTATAAACAAGAATCTAAGGGCCACACAGGATAGGCAGAAGAGTTATGAAAATTAGCACAAAGCTTTCAAGGAGTTTCAAGTTGAGGAGCATGTGTACTTTCCAATCAAGCCTAAGAATAGATCCTTGAGGATTGGATCATGTGCCAAGATGGAACCTTGGTTTTATGGTCCTTTGAGATCCTTGAGAGGATTGGACCAATGACATACCAATTTGAACTACTACCAACAGTGAAATTTCATGATGTTTTCCATGTTTCATTTCTTAAAAGATATGTGAAGGATGTTGATCATGTGATTGAATGGTCTGTATTGTAGGTGAAACTAGAAGGAGAATTCCAGTTGGAACCTCAGCGCATTTTGCAGCGAAATATGCTCATGCTTCGAAATTGAGCGATCAAGCGAGTTAAAGTGCAGTGGAAGCACTTTGGGCCCGATGAAGTTACATGGGAGATGGCTAATCAAATGTGGTCTATGTATTCTTCTCTATTCACTGGTTGAGTGGATGTATTCTGATATATGTGTTTGATGTTTTTTTTTGGTCATATATATATATATATCTATATATATATATATATATATATATATATATATATATATATATATATATATATATATATATATATATACCACATCGAGCTGTGTTATAAAGATCCAATAAGTTGCATGGTGTTCATGGTATGTTGGTTATGTCTTTAGAAGATGGATATGGTGTAATTGTTGCATCGAGATGTGTTATAAAGTTCCATGGACAACATGTTTTTATTGGAACAATGAGGACGGTGTTCGCCCAAGGGGGGGGTTTTGTAACAACCCTTGGTTGATTTTCCATGTAAATAAAATAAGAATGAGGTCATGGGACACATATTCCAAGATGAATGGTGGGTAAAACATAATGATGGGCATCACTTGTGATTTATTAATGGCTATGGAAATTGGCAAAGGAAAAAAGGCATTAATTGACATTTATTTATGGAAATAAAGTACAATAGGAGAAAAGGGAGATGAAGGGTCATAAATTTGCATGAGGAAATTGAAGAGAAAATAGAGGAAAATGAAAATTGAGGCATCAGTAATAAAAATGCATCAGAGTATTAGTTGATGTCTTTTCTTGGTTTTTGGCTTTGGCTCTCTCATTTTCATTCGTTCTCTCTCAAACACTCTAACACACTTAGAGCATTCACAGAGCACACTAGTAGTCACTTGGAATGGAGAAAGAAGGCAAAGGAATCAAGGAAGCATAAGGAGACAACAGGATCAACAACTACAACTTGATTGCTTATAGGTAACACGTTTCATGTATGATATCCTTATTGATTTTTGGATGCATGATATATGCATGTAATTATATGGTTATGTGGTGTTATTGACATGGAGGATTTCCTAGATTGACAACGATTTGAGCCTTGCCTTGTCATTTCCTGGATAACCATCGTGTTGTGGGTTTTCCCACTTGCTTTTTTTTGTGATTGGCTCTCATTCTCTCCCTATGCCTATGGGTTGGAACAAAAAATCTCTAGCCCTGGACATCTTGGGTTGAGTTACTAGTCCTAGAGCCTAGGTTGGGATAAATTCTTTTGAGCCCTTGGTGGGTTGAGTTACTAGTCCCTAGAACCGGGTTGGAGAAACACTTTGGAGCCTTGCGACAACTATGTGTTGAGTTATTAGTTCCTGGAGCCCTGGACAACTTGGGTAGAGACCAATCTGGTTAGTGGTTTCCACACCCTAGAGATGGAATCATTGTGGTTGAGGGTTGAGGTGGTTTGGCCTCTAGAAGCCATGGATGGTTTTGTCTTGGTTTATTCCATGAGATCCCACATTCATGCTTGGAATATGGCACGGGGGTGATTTCCTAAAAGAGAGATTTGGTTCATCCCAATCTATGGTCATGTGGTACGTGGAATTTCCTAACTTGGTTGATATTTTCATATATTAGTAAGAGCTATTCTTCTATTGTGGTTCATGTATACTTGTAGTGATTGTATTGGTGATATTATAGGTGAGTTGTTATTAGGTCCCTATACTACTAGTGTAGCACCTTATTGTTATTAGTGAAACCCCCTTATTGTATTGTTGTGCCCATGTAGTCCCCATATTTTTATTATTGTGCCCCATAGAAGCCCACTATTGTTATTTTTGTGCCCTTACAATATTATTGTTACGTCGACTCTGATTATATTGGGACCCCTTAGACTCCATATATAGAAAGGAGGCCTTGTCATTTGTATCATCCAATAATTGTTCATTTGTGTAATGTGAAGGAGGTTGCCCCCTTGAGGATACTAATTTTGAAGTTGTTGATATATCTCTTCTTTTATTTTGTGAGTTGGTTGCATAACATTTGGTATTAGAGCTTTGGATTCTAGGGTTTCACTGCTTCAAATAGGTCATCGTGGAATTTTCGCTATAAATGTTTTTCTAATAATTTTTAGAAGTGGACATTAAAACCCATTTGAGTCGCAATATTTATGAACCCCATGCCTGAATTTCATATCTTGGTTCACTATATTATCAGAGATATGATTTGAGGAAATTATGGCTTTTGCAGGCTCCCAAATTCCATCTCAAACAGGTGACCTTGGGAAAATCATCATAACTTTCACTCTATGCATCATATTCAAATTTCATAAAAAGTGACAAAAATAGAACAAAATTTAGTTTGTTGGGTATAATTTTTAGAGCCGAAGGTTTAAAAAGTGACACGTGGGACTTTGTGCAAGTTTGCTCTACTGAACTAGTCTATAATCAGGTCATCATGGGAGATTGAGAATAACTCTTTCTTGAAGAATCCAATCTCGATGATACCTATGGGGTTGGAAAGAGGACTCAAAGGGATACCACAGGATTAATTTCATAACTTGAAGATATGAAAAGGCATAGTTACAATAATTTCAAGATCGAGATCCTAAAAGCAAGAAAAAGAGATATGAGGAAGTTTGATGATAAGGATCTGGTAACTTGGATACTACAAATGGAAAAATATTTTGATATACATGATGTGAAACTGTTACAAAAGTTACGTATTGCATCTTTATATTTAGAAACGAATCAATATTTTCTATAAAGGGCTTTGTTCCCATAAACCACCTTTCACCTCGTCAATTTTCACGGAGGAAATGATATCACATTATGAGGATACAAAGAGCAACACCTTCTTTAGTCAATTGATAAATCTAAAAAAAATGGGGTTCAATGGCAGAGCACATTGAGAACTTCCAAAAATTGAATACAAGGGTAAATGATATTCTAGAGAAGCAGAGGATTGATGTCTTCATAGGGACTTTAAAGGATAACATTCAACATGAGGTTCGTCTTTGGGAACCTGATTCATTGGAGAATGAATTCAAGTTGGCAAGAAAAATTGAAATCAAAATGATGGCAACAAGGAAGCCTTCCACTCACAACTATAAAGATGAAAGTGTGGTACCTCCTATCCTTCCACAACCTACAAGTTTGACACCACAACAATTGGAAAAAAATAGAGTAAAAGATCTTTGTTACATTACTGATAGAAAATACCCAAAAGGTGATAAGTGTGCCGAGAAGAAATTATTTTTTATAGATTGTGAAGAGGAGGAAGAAAAGGATCAAGAAACGTCAAAAGAAGAGGATATACATGAGGAGCCAACCCCAGAGAAAGAAGAAATGAATCTGACCATATCTTGTAACGCATTGGCACTTTATGGATATTATCCACCATCCATCACATCATCTTTAAGAGAAAATTATAAGGTTCAAGCAGTGGAAGATCACATCGAGAATTAACAACAAGTTCTCCAACTCTTAAAGGATAACGTCACGTTGGTGCAGAATCAAATGAAACAACATGCATATCAACATTGCAGTGAAAGAAGTTTTGATGTAGGTGACTGGGTATTTTTACAGCTAAAACCATACACACAAATATCCCTCAAGAAAGCTAAGAAGGATAATAAATTATCAACCAAAGTACTATGGTCCTTACAAGGTGTTGCAAAAGATTGGTCGTATGGCATACATATTGGATCTTCTTGCATCTTCCCGAGTGCACCTAGTTTTCCATTTTTCATGTTTAAATAAGGTTAGAAGTTACAATCTCCAAGTTCAAATAATATTGTCAGAACTTGACAAGGAAGGAAAAATCATGTTGGAACCTGAAACAATCACAAAATCAAGAACACGACAACTATGAAATCAATCAATTTCAGAGTATCTCATCAAGTGGAAGAACTTACCCGCTGAAGATTCCACATGGGAGGATGAGAATTTTATATAAAAGCATCCAAAACTATTGAAGTGTTGAGGACAACATTTTTTGAAGGAGAGGGGCATGTTAGGTCCCTATACTACTAGTGTAGCTCCATATTGTTATTAGTGAAACCCTTTTATTGTATTGTTGTGGTCATGTAGTCTCCATATTGTTATTATTGTGCCCCATAGAAGCCCACTATTGTTATTGTTGTGCCCTTACATTATTATTGTTATGATGATTCTAATTATATTGTGACCCCTTAGACTCCTATATATAGAAATGAGGTCTTGTAATTTGTATCATCCAAGAATTGTTCATTTGTGTAATGTAAAGGAGGTTGCCCCCTCGAAGAGGCTTATTTTGAAGTCATTGATATATCTCTTCTTCTATTTTGTGAGTTGGTTTCATAACAGTTACTATGATTCTTATGTTGGTTATTTTATGGTTATATGTCGGTTATATGATGTGTACATCCGTGGCTTTGGTCATGAATTGTTTAGTTATTGTTTGGTTGATGAGTGTATGGACTAATAAGCGTTGTTACAACTATGAGGAGAGGGCATAGTGACTTCTTGATGATTCTCTGGTGAGCTTATTGAATTAGTGAACATATATGTATTTATAACCTAGAGGTACTATGTACACAATGTGTTTCCATAAATGAGTAATTTGGACCTCCAACTTCCCAGGGTCATAATTTTGGCATACAATATCTGTTTTAATATCATAATACCTCGTTTCGAAGATATCCATGAGGAGGTCGAGAAGTTAATTTGTGAGACAAATTTGGAAACTTTTCCGATCTCTCCATTTTCCCTAAAAATGTTGTTTAGACCCTCAAAATGGTCTCAGAAGCTTAGGACCTGAAAAACTGCCAAAACTAGAAGGTTGTGTTAAATTTAAGGAAACTAAACTAAAAGGTAATAGTGTTGGGTCAAGTTAGGACTATCACAATGTGATTATGTGTCACTGGGTGTTTTCAATTAGTTCTAGACATGTGGACCCCATTTTCCATAAGTGCATTTTGCATAGTTACTCTCATCTCATGTTTACCCTGGTGAGTGATGGGCCTCCAAATTAGACATAAATTAAGGCCCATTTGACCATCCATCAACACATTAAACATCTATTTTTGCATTTTATGGCATATTTTTAACTTTAATATGTTCATTAGGAAGGTTTAGAGATAATTTCATATTTGTGCCTAATATTATTTATTTTTGTAGAATATTGTGAGAATATTGGGCAAATATTGAAGATTTAGAGGAGGAGATAATCTACGGACTTTCTCCCTACTAAGGGATTGAACAAGATTGGATAATAAATGAACAATATGTTATGAAATTATTACATAAATTATGGAGCTCTAGTTATTGAGAAAATCTAGGAATGTGCTCATTATCATTTAATCCAGATTCCTATTATTGAGAACCAGATCCACTATTTGAGGGATTTTGGAGGGAAAAGCTTCCTCCTTTTAAGGAGAATTATTCCTCATCACTTTGTATAAGTAAAAATTCACCGATTGGACTCTAGGGTCATGTATTTATTAGTCTTCTTGTGGAGAAAACTTGCTATTTAGCAACCCCACTTTCATTTCTAGCAGTGATGTACTTGGATTGATTCAAATAATGAAGTTTGGTTCAATTTTTAGCTTCTAAAGCTTGGTTTCCTTCATGGGACTCTAAGTATCCTTGGGCTTGGCCATCCCAGGAGCCTCAGAGCCCTCTTGTACAAATTATTTATTTCCTTTGAGTGCCTTTTTCACTTGCATCTCTTATTTCTGCATTCGCAGTACAGGGTTCTACTGATGTAGCAGCATTGCAAGTCGAGTTCAGTGACCTCCATAACAAGATCAAGGTGCCAACAAAGAGACTTAAGGGAAAGTCACCATATTTTTGTTGGGGGCCTGTTGGGAAAAGGTCCCCAAGGTCAATTTTGGGTTAGCTTAACCAATTTTGGAGAAGAATTTTGTAAAGAATGTAAAGTCTCCGTGAAATGTGGATATGGAGTGCGCAACTAAGTAGGAGTCAAAGGGGCTTTAGCCCATTTTTTTGGGTAAGTGATAGGTCAGTTTTGAGACTCACCCATAGGCCATGCCCGATGGTATTGTAAGCACAAATGCTATATATATTTCAGTGATAGCGAATCTAGAGAGGATAACTAAGATAGAAGATTATTGTTTTGGGCAAGTGCTAAGGCAAGAAAGATTTGTTTCTTGTATTTAGGAAAACGGGGAAGGCTCCTACAACTAAGTGCGTAGATACCTTGGCAAGTCCACAACTGGGTGAGCGAGCCCCTGTAGCTGGGTGCACAAGGTGGAAGAATCTGTAAACTGAACGCTGAATCTAATAAATACTAATTTTGGAACAAATATCTTGCCTCTGTGTCTTATTATTATTTATGTTCAACTTATGAATTATAGCTTAATGATCTATTTTCTGTGAAATAAGGTGTGATTTTTGTGTGAATCTATTGAATGTTAATTATCTATGCATGAATTAAGTAATAATCTGCTTTCGCGAAGGTAATGGTTAAATCTGTTATGACTTTTGTTGAATCAGGTAGATTTGTGTGAAGGTAGTGTTACAGATCCATTTTGGTACATCACTCCCATCATTTAGATTAGTACCATTAGGGCTCATCAAACCCTAATTCAGTTGCTACATGCCCTAGACAAGTCACCTCTTTGAATGCCTCCTTCCCTGAGAGTTCTTTGGCCTGAAACCCTCCAGAATTGCCTCCTTGAGGGACCAACACAACCTTGGACAGGGGTAAGTGCGCTTTAGTGTAGGTAGGCCCATGTTAGGGTGCTTTGCAAAGCACCTAGGCCCACTTTGACCTATACTGGGCGAGATTGAGTGAAATTCACATAGGGTTCTGGGAATATTCTCATCTTTTAGAGCCATCTAGAAGATTCCCAGACTTATCATCTCCTATGAGCTCGAAAATGGATGAGGAATGAGTTAAGTTACCTCCTATCCTCTCATCCCTTCCTCCATGGAAACTAAATCTAAGTTTGGAAGGCCATTCAATACCCTCATTTATGACAAAAATTCCTCCTTTGACCTATAAATTGAACACTCATCTAAGTGATCAGGGGCTGGAATTTGAGAATTTGTAAGGAGATACTGTTGGAGTGAGAATTGAGATTGTAAGTGAGTAGTGTTATGCTGCCGAAGTGTTGTGCTATTGATGTGATGTTGGTTGGAACCCAAGCTGGAAGAGTGGAAATGAATTAGACTTCATGGTTGTAATTCTTCCTTCTATTCAACAAAGCAGTTTACACCTTTTTTCCATATGCTTATCTTGATATATGATGTTTATATGTGTGAATGTATCTAATTCCATTTACTTGTATTCGATAGATCTTTTGCTTTGATTGGTTCTTTGTCTTCTGTTTATGCTTGTAGGTACTTTTGGAGCGAGTTAAGTTCGAAAAGGAGTGACGGGAGTCAAACAAAGGAGACAAAAGGAAAGCAAAAGAACAAGTAGGTCTTCTGATCCCTTTGTCTTATTTATCGTTTATAGGAAAAGGATAAGTGCTTTAAATCTGTTGTTCTAGGTATAGCTACCTACCTAGGGAATTAGTATTTATCTGTAGATACCAAATTCCTCATAACAGGTAGATATATGGTTATTGTTTACTGCAAAAAAGTGGTCAATCTACTTCTTATAGGTTTGTAAGGTATGATCGTAGACCTTCGTGAAGGTCTAAGAGTCATTTCCTTAGAGTTTCAGTAGCAGACCATAGGAAGACATAGATCTGCATGAAGCCATATCTTAGCTACAAGGACTTAAGATCACTTATCAAACAGTCTTTGGATGCATAATCCTAGTTCTAGCATCCCCCAATACTTATTTTGGTGAGACTGCATCCTGCGCTATGTAGGTTGTTGCCAAAAGGGCTAGCAGTTAGGGTTTTGTTGGTTGGCATGAAAAAATCTAAACTTGGGCCAGGCCCCCTTAATCCAACATTCACTATCTTAGTTTTCTAGTTATATTGACGATGATACTAATTGAGTACCAAGTCAAGAAAATAATTTCGTCCAAAAATTTCCATCGAAAATGGGATCTCTGTCACTTACAATAATATTTGGGTTTCCATCTAACTTTTGAATTGTTTCCATAAACATAGTAGCATCTTTACTAGCATTAAAAGGATGAGATAATGCACACAAGTGTGCATACTTGGTAAGTCTATTAAATACAACCACAATGACACTCTTTCCTTGAAACTTGGGTAAACATGTGATAAAATCCATTGATACCTCCTCCTAATGTTGACTTGCAATCGCTAAAGGTTGTAACGGACCTGGGGTCTTAATTGTATCAACTATATTTTGTTGGAAAACCAAACATTCTTCCACAAACTTCTAAATATCAGATTTAAGGCCATCCAAAAACAAATCCTTCTTGACCCTGTGGTAAGTTTTTTAAAATATCAAGTGACCTTCTAAGGGGGAGGTGTGCAATTCCAAAAGAATCTTTTATTTAATTTGGGAATTCTTACAAAGATATAAGTGTTCTTTATATCATAATGAGTCATTTTTCCAACTAAATGTATCAGATGTACTGGGATCTTGCTGCAAATTTTGAATGAGGTCCACACCTCTTCATCATTCTTCCATTCATCCCTTGCTTTGGTTATCCAATCAGGTTGGATAATAGAAATGGAACAAAGCAATGCTTCCACATTCTCATCCTTTCTTGAGAGTGCATCTATAAAAATATTTTTCTTCCATGTTTTGTAGATGATTTCAATTTCATAACCCAACATCTTTGTGACCCATTTTTGTTTTTCTTCTAAAGATAATATTTGTTCCAAAAGGAATTTAAGACTATCAGGATCTATTTTTACCTTGAAGTGTCTTCCCATTATGTAAGGCCACCATTGCTTTAGTGCTTGTAGTGACGACAAATTGAAATGGATTGATGTAAGATAATACAAAGGTTTTTCTCAACAAAATGTAATGACGGAGTCGTTGAACAACATGAACTACTGCTAAAGCCAATTTCTCAATATGAGAATACTAGAGTTTAGGACCAACTAAGCCACAACTTTGATAATAAATCACATTCTCTCTAAAGGCATCATCTTCTTAAACCAAAACCATATGATAGTTGATTTTGCTTCCGCAAGGTACAAAAGGAATTTTTTTCTATAATCAGGAGGACTCAAAAGAGGAGAAGAGGTCAATTCCTTTTTCAAAGCATCGAATGAGCGTTGAGAGAATTCATCCCAAACAAATGGTACTCCTTTCTTAAGTAAATGCATAAATCCTTTCGTGATCTCAGCATAGTTCACGATAAATCTCCTTAAAAATAGCTTTTCCTTGGAGACTTTGAAGTTGACGAATATTCAGCGGGGGAGGAAATTGAAGTATTGCCTCAACCTTGAAAGGGTCAACTTGAATCAACTTGAACAACAGTCTATATGTAACCGCGAAAACACACTTATTAGGGTTCAACCGGATTTTATAATAATGAAATCTCTAAAAAATTAGATGAATATGTTTTGGATGTTCCATTCTCTTATGAGAGTGAGCAACTAAATCATCCAAATAAGCTTCAATTATCTGTTTGATGTCATGGAAAGTGTATGACATAGCCCACTAAAAGGTAGCTCCAACATTTTTAAGGCGAAAAGGAATTTTCCTGTATGAAAACGTACCCCAGGGGAAAATAAACATCGTCTTATGTTGATATTTAGGACTAATTGTTATTTGATTGTACCCAAAAAAAATTTCCATGAAAGAAAATATTTCATTCCCAACACACTCATCGATAATCTAATCTATAAACAAAGTGGGGAAATTGTACTTTGGATAGACTTTATTAAAATCCCTAAAATCAATGCATACATAGATTCTTCCTTTCTTTTTTCCATAGGGTTTGGATTTGAAACATAGATACACACTCGTCGATAATATGATCTATAAACAAAGTGGGGAAATTGTATTTGGACAGACTTTATTAAAATCCTTGAAATCAATGCATACATAGATTTTTCCTTTCTTTTTGTCCATAGGGACTGGATTTGAAACCTATTTAGTTAAAGGAATAGGGTAGATGAAAACTACATTAAGCAACTTCTCTACTTTTGCCTTGATAGCCACAACTTTCCTAGGGTTGAATGGTTTAATCTTTTGATGCACAGGCTTTGTGTTTTCGTAAGTATTGATCTCATGTTGAAGTATACTAGGATCAATCCCAAGCATTTCCCGATAAGTCCAAGCAAATACATCTCTAAAATCCCTAAAGAGATTGGTGTAAATTTTGATTTCTTTAGGGGAACACTCAACTTTGATGAAGATATTCTCGATAACGTTGGGATTCTTTGAAATGTTCACCAGAATAGTTTCTAAAATATTATCCATGTTACCTTCGACAAAAATATGTGTTGGAGCCAAAGGGTTTAAAATTTAATGAACACTTCCATGAGAAAGAGGACTAGACAAACTTGATTCGACTATATGCAAGTTAGGGAGAAAATAGGACTAATTATGAAAATCATCCCACAGTGTCTCTACACCAGTAATTACTTCCAAAATTGCCTCCTCAGATGGTAAAATGATATCAAGGCAATCCATAGCCAAAGTGGAATCAATTGTCCTGACCAATGCCACATCATCGTCCACATCCTTTGTCGAAACATGGATGGGATCAAAACCTGCAAAATTAACAATAGATTGATATGCAATTTTTTTTGCAGATACAAGATAAGCCATTCCACCCACTTACCCTTTTTCTAATGTGGTTGTAGGAGGGGGAAAGGTAAAAGGATATGGGAAATGATGAGTTCTAAAATAACATTGTTTAGGGACCATCCTAAAGGATAAAATGGCATTAACATGAGAAACAGGAGGTGGAAGATCAAAAGTACCCATCAAAGAGGAATACATTCCAACTCATAAATTCTCAATAGGATGCTTTGTATTCTTTACCAAGGGAATAGTGGAGTTAGTATATGCATTAGGGTCATTAGGAGAATAGGCTAACTGATCAATCATAACAATTCTCCCTTCATGAGGAAAACATAGGATGTGAAATAAAGATGAGACTATGGAATCCATCGCATAAACCCAGTTCTAACCCAAAAAAATATTATAATCAAGATTAGCATCAATTATCTCAACTTCCACGTTAACAATATTTCCCCCTACACAAATAGGGAAGGCAGACAGAATCCCATGAGACCTATGAAATGACCATCGAATGTGGTTAAGAGAGTAGGAGAGAGAACAACTTCAGGAGACTTGATGAATTTCTAACATGACACATGTGGAAGCCCCCTCATCAATTATGGTTCGAAATATGGTCACAATACATAGATTTAATCTAAAAACCCATATGATGAAGAGGTCTCATTTTAACATTTGACATATCAAATGTAATTACTAGAGAGTCTTTTGGGTAAACTACTCCGATCGCAGTGAGAGAAGAACTCATTTGCACAGGACACGACTAGAGTACCTTTAACTCTGACATAGCACAGGGGCTCTAAGCTAAATATTCAATAGTGGAATAATTCTGATAATTTCTAGTATTTGGATTATAATTCGATCGTTTTGAGGAACCTTTTGGCATCCTAGGTATAGGTTCAACTATGGGCCTCTCTATATGAAGAGGTTCTTGGGTATCAGAAGAAGTTTTAGCCTTAGAAGGTTTTGTCTCTCCATAATCATGAGCTCTAATTGAAATATCAACATGAGACTTAACCATATACACATTCAATGCATATTCCCCTTCCTGAATTCCCCTAATAGGGGCTGCAATATTAGCATTCATGCCAGAAAGTAATTGTTGCCATTAGGGAAAATGGTTAGTAAGAACAGTATGGGAACTAGAAGAACCTTGTTGGTCTAACAAGTGTTGAGCATCTTGAATCTTGGGGAAAATATGAGTAAGATGATCCCCACTGCATAACTTGCATGGGAATTTAACCTTCTTTTTAAACTCTTTTTTTCCCTCACCAATTTCCTCACTAGGTTTATTCACATTCCCCTTCCCTCCCTTATATTTCTTCTTCCCACACCCTTTCTTCTTCCCATCAGATTGTTGATTTCCTTTGGGATTCGAGGATTGAAAAACATTAACTACTAAAGGTTGAAAAGGAGGAGACATTGACGACATAGTCTGTGTCACAGAAGTAAATTGTAATGACAAATGTTGTAATTGATTTAACAAACTAGCCATATTACTATCAAACAATCCTACAACTCCGTCGACATGGGGGCCTGGTTTTAGTTTGGCGAGATCAATTTTTGATCTAGGAGCATTAGGAATTTTTTTATAGAGGACTCCAGACTGGGAATAAATAAGCTCTAATTGTTGGGCTCTAAAGATAGTCTATTCTTCAGTGAACACTCCTGAAAGTGACACATCCTTACATATTTATAGTTGTAATGATTTCAAAAACCATTCTAGAAGAAATTCATCAGGGATATAAGCCTTGATCAATCTCTTCCTTCTGCGCCACTCTTGAATGTGGTCATAAATATGGGTAGCCTTGTCTTGCTCAAAATTGGCCAGAAGTTCAGTTCTAACATCATAACATATAGACAATTGAAAATGGTTGAGAAACATTGTAGCTAACTCACAAAACGTAGAGAACAACCCCCCTTTTAACTCAATATACCATTTTATTACATTTCTAGTTAAGGTGCATTGAAAGAGTCTCAACCTAATTAAATCATCAATCAAGGAGTTTGATGAGCACCATAAGTGGAAAGTGGTTACATGGTCTATTGGATCCTCACCAGACTTCCCTTCAAATTTAGGAATATTAGATGGAAGTTTAGTAGGGGCCATAGGCCAAGTCGAGTTGTAATGGATCATATCATTAGCCAATTTCAAAAGATCTAGAAAATTAAGAGTTTCCAAGAATGGTAAGCGTGGAGAGATTGCAGAATTCCAAGCTCCAAGAGTGGAATTCCCAACATTTGAAAAAGAGTATCTTGGATTTTGAGAGGCACCAGATTACCAAGTATTACTTGTAGAAGTGACTAAAATATAAATAAAACCCTGTAGTCCAGGGGTATATGGAGGGTATCCAACCCCTACTGCAGGATTACTAGTCATATGAAAACTTCCTCCTGGTGGAACATTATATGAAGGGGAGAGCCCCTGGTAAGGATTCCAAGCACTAGCCAAAGGAGGAAAAACCTGTGAAGTACCAGCAGTAGGGAAGGGCATACTCCCTTGCTGACAAAATAAATGAGAGAGATTCCCAGACCCAAAACCACTAACAGAAGGATATACCAAGCCCTGGCTCCCTTGAAAAGGATTAATGTTTTGAGCATGGCCAAAGAAAGGAGCTGATCCTACATTCAATAATTATTTGGAAGGAGGAACAGGTCCACTTCCAAATTAAAAACCTTGTAAATATTTTGAACCACTAGCCATCGAAGTCACTGATACAAAAAGTAAGGTTGATGAGATTGAGGGAATCCTACTAGATGATATTCCAAAAGAATAAGCACTAGTGAAAGGAGAAGAAGGTTGGGTGCCCCCACCCGAACCTTGGATGGAGGTAGAGCCAAAAACTACTATACTAGGTGTAATAATAGAGATATGAATAGTACCTCCTCCTATAGTTGAAGGAGTATGTGCACCATTTGTATCAGCAACCATACTTGTGCCACTAACATTAGCTATTAAGAAGAAAAAAGGAGAGTGAACCAGGTTAGGCATCCTATGAATCGGAGTACCCACGCATGATACAATGTAAGGAAGATGAGAAGGAAGAGGTTTCGTAGGAGTCATAGGGGACTCATAAATGTATTCAATTTCTACTTCGTATTCTGATTGGAAGAGTACTCTAATGAGCACCGGAGTGTTTTCACCTAGATTATGGACTAGACTAGGTTCACCCTGTGAAATAAGAGCCTTCGGATAAGGATAAGTCTTTGTTGCATTAGATGGCACTGGTTCAAAAGAACCAACATAGTTACTCCTATACCTTCTAGGTGAAGGCTAGACACTCACAGGTGAAAGCCCACAAAGACTTCTAGACCAATGAACTGGTTGATCAACTACATTTATATATAACTAAAAATTAAAAAATCAAATCACCTATAGCAAGCTATAAGTATAGAGAACTTTCTAAAAAAGTCCTAAAGATACAACCAAGTAAACAACTTCCAAGTATTTCCACTTTAGGTGAGTAGGCCCGAACACCAAAATATAACAAAGTGAAGATAAGGACCTCCTTAAGGTAGTTTGGGATGATGAGGGCCCAAGCCTACTAGTGAAGGTAATAGAAGCAGTTACACTGACATCCATACAATAGCCTTTTCCAGTGCAAGTACCCAAGCTTCACAAGGGCACCCTTCAAAAGTACTATGAAAGTGATACAACGCATGCCTCAAGTACCATGTGGCATTCCCCCCCGCAGTCACTTGTGTGGTCCCTAGGAAAGGCAACTAAGGTCACCATCTCGTGATCAGAATTTGGTGGAACATACATGGGCATGCAATCCAAGAAGTAGGAGAGGGGGTATCTATGTTTCCTTATCTTCACACGTCCTTGTGTTTGACTCTTGCGTTAGAGGATCTTCCTCAGATAACTTAATGACACTGGATTTCCACTCATTAATAAAATTCTATAATTTCAGTTTAAGTGGCCTTGGAGAGTTTACTTGCCACACAAATATTCCAAGGCCCTAAATTCCCTAGACTAGTTGATGTTGCTATGAAAAAAAGAAAAAGTCTAGTTCAATTTGATTTTAAGTTCTCATTTTAGTTGGTTGTTATCTAAGACAAGGGAAGTGGAAGTGCAACTAATGATGTTTTGACGCAAAAGAAATCAATAGAAAACCTAGACTACATGAGAATGCAAAACTTCTTTTTCTTCAATGAAAGAGATTTCTACAAGGGTTGTACGAGAAACCTAAGAAAGTAAAAAATAAAAAATAAAAAATCTTTTGAGTGCTCACACATCCAAAATCTAACAAAAAAGATTAAATGATGTCTTAAATTATTCTAACCTAATGCACACTAGAATCTAAATTCAACATTCAAGGAAAAGCTCAAAGATGAACAAATGTAATCACAAAGGCAAAGGCCAATTTGACAAACAAGGAGAAGAAAATCCTGAAATAAAATGCACTCAAAGAAAAAAGACTCTTAGCCTTTAAAAAAGAATTCACACATTTGCCAAAAACTCAAAAGACTACAAAGCCAAAAACAAAAGAAAAGAAACACAGGGAAAATGTTTTTTTCTTTTTCTTTTTAAAATATTTAAAGAACCAAATAGTTCAGAAATGAAAAACAAACAAAAATTTCAAGACCAAAAGCATGAAAAAGACTCAAATCCAACTAGTCACCAATGATCAAAAAGATAAAAGACTAACTCAAGTAAGAGAATTAATCACTTCAAATAATTTGGCCAGAAAGATGCAAAAGATTTTGAAAATCAGAAAGAATCCAGAGAACTGAAACCTCTCATTCATCCAAGAATCACAAGCCCCTTTCAAAAATTGGAAAGAGAAAGAAAAAATAAGCCAACTTCTAGGCCGCAAAACAAGAAAATCAAATATTGGGTTATCAACAAGTTTAAGAGAAACACAACTTGTTCTAGAGGCACAGAATAACCAAACACTTCATATAGAAGATTTGGAACCCAACTTCAAACACAAAAAGCTTCAAATACTATAAACACTAGGTTGCCATAGGAATTTCTCAAACAAGATGAAAGACACCAACAATAGCAGACATCAAGGTGATTCTAGGCTCCATAAAAATCAAGAAATCATAAACAAACTTCGTCAAGTGCTCAACAAAAGCTAGAAATGAAAGAATTTCATTTTTTCAGATCTGTACGCAATTGTTTAAGTATAGTACTATGTGTATACGTGACTAGGTCTGAAGAAAAATGTGTATACGAAGGTTTCTTTGCAAGATTATTTGCAAGAAATTGCATATCTACGTGACTGTATATAATAAAAAATGTGTATAAATGGAAAACTAGGGAAAATTAAAAAGAAAGCCCAGTTATGGAAGATCAGGTTGAATGACCAAATAAATTAAGACTCGAGAAGGTTGGAAAACCTAAGAAACAACAAAATAAAACTAGATCAAAGAACAACAACCCCTCTAGGAATTACTTGATGGTATTCCCCAAGGGAGTTGCCAATTCTATTGGAAGGAAAAATTCCCTAATGCAAGGGTTGAAAGCCTCAACAAAGAAAGGTAAGATAATCAACAAACAACACTCAAAAGAGCATGCCAAACATACAAATTATCAAACTTGGATTTGGAGACATACCCGAAGGTCCTACATTTGAATATGTTCCCATAGGGTCCAAACCCTCTACTTCCTCTAAGATGTGAATACTTGAAAATCAATCACATAAGCATATACATAATAGATAATTCAATGTACATACATAGGAATATGTTATATCATCATATATTAACATGTAGACTATCATTCATAAGATGACAACATATATCGGGAACAAGACATGAGCTTCTTTATTGATTAAAAATAGTAAGTACATGATAGATACAACATGATCCAGGCCAAAGGCACCGATGAAGTCTTCCTCTAGATTTTTCTAGCCCGAGCCATGAATACAACCTCTATAATAAGTGAAAGGAGATGCTAGATATGAGCATCTCCGCAAGGGAAATCAGGGTTTCCTAAAGACTGGGAGTGCAAGAGGCATGGGAAAATCAAACTTGATCTGGGAGAAATCAAGTATAATGTCAATATCCTTCTTCTCTTGCATGAATTAGGCCTACCCAAGGGGTGTATATATACCTCCTAAAATTGGTTATTTTAGTTAGGCAACAGGCTCTTGTCGGTGGGCTCTTGGTAAAACCCGTAAACCCCGCCCAAAAAATAGCATTTTATTTTTTAAAATGTATACATGGGTATAGTATTATAATACCCATGTATCTACGTGTTTTTGTATGGGAAGAGTCATGTATGGATTTTGAAATACTGTTTTTAGCTATAAAGTCAAGGCTACATGGGAAAAGGGACTGCCCAGGGTTGTAAAAGAGCATAAGGTCTACATTTGTGTTAAATAATTCTATAACAAGATGAGTTACATTTATCCTCAAGTAACTCCTCCCTCATGGAATTCGGTTCTCCTATTATTTTCTCAAGACATGAATTCATTTTGTAACTCCTCTCTTTTCTCATTTATCTAAGAAAGATCAAGTGAGGGTTGAGAGTATCATGTTCATTGTGAAGAAGGAGAGCTAGTGTTGAGAGTGTGTAAGAGAATGTTGGAATTATCATGCATGTGTTTTCCTTGATGGAAACTCACTTGTAACAAAACAAGTATATGGTAACTAGATGAATCCAGAAGTCTGTTCAGAGGTGACAAAATGATGGAATAGAATACCAGAATGACGGGTCATAGGTTTACAAATGAGAATCAAAAGCTTGATATGGGAAATTGTTGGCATTATAAATTATATGGTGTCCTTCATGGAAACCTACATGATGGGTTGTCCCTAATGAAAACCTATTTGATGAATGGAATCCTACTTGATAAGTTGTCTCTTGATGAAAATCTACTTGTTAAAGGTATAAATAGAATGTGTTTACAAATATGACAGAATGTATGGTAGTTCAGAGGAATCAGTTCAGAGGAATGATAAAGTTGATAGAATGCATGGCAGCTCAGAGGAATGATAAAGTTGATAGAATGCATGTTAGTTCAGAGGAATGATAAAGTTGGAAGTTCAAGAACTATACGTGGGTTCTGTTAAGCCAAATCGTGTATGCACGTGAGTTTAGTGAAGAAAAGTAGTGTATGGTTTTTATACCATGGTATTCTAAATACCATGGGTCCTTACCATTGTATTGGCCCATAGTAATCAATGCGACAACGAATATTGATCCCATCAAAGATTACCACCGACACTAATGTAGTTTTTACCCGTGGTATTGGATAAGGGCTAAACTATATAAATAAGTGAAGACCAAGGTGCTAAAGTGTGCAAGTGATAGGGATTTTCATGAATACTTCAATCTAAAGTATATTTGCATTGTAAGGGCCATAATTGTCACATTGACCTAAAATAATTATGCACTGATGAATATAATGATGGAGCAAAATCATGAGACCTGAAATGAATTTTCATTCTATGATATGCTCATGGATTGACTAGATCTAAGTACTGATGCATGTTTTTATCTCTGATTATTATGATCTGGGTCTTTTTGAAGTTATAAAGATCTATGCAATTTTAGGTCAAAATTTTCAGATATATACGTTAGTTGGTTTCAGGAAAAGTGTGTATACACGCGGGCTAACTTTTGCAAAGTCACGTATATAAAGTAAGGAGTTTCTTTTCAGAAATGATTGATCAACTTGATCAATATTTTTGTTTCTCTGTTGTTTGTCAATGATGTCCTTGTGTTCATCTGGGTTGAATGATAATGTCTAAAGCAGATTTGATTGAATGATGAAGTTGAATTTGGTTATTAATTGATTGAAGAATGTTAAGATTACTTGTTGATTGTGATTGAATATCAGAGATAGTTCTATGTTTGGTTCAAAGTGTCCCAATAGATTTGAGTATGATTCAGTGTTCTTTTCAGAAATTGCAGTGGTCAAGTTTTCAGTTTTCATTATATTAAGATCTATACATGGGTTTCTCTTGAGAAAAGAGTGCATGCACGCTTGTTACCTTAAGTGAAGTAGTCTATACATTTTGGCAAATGAATGATCAGGGTTGCAGTTGATTCTATGTACTGATGCAAAATTCTAAGTTCATTTCTGTGTACTGGTTACAGTGATCTGACTGTTCCAGTTTATTGGTTAAGTTTTGATTATGTATCATTTGGATGGGCTTCAGTGATTGGTTGATTCTGGGTGTCAGAGATTGTTGATTGTATTACAATGATGATTGAGCATAAGTGTTGATATTGGATCTAGTCTTAAAATTTAATGAAACATGGTCCATGGATGTTGCTAAGGGTTGGAGCCTTCTAGTAGAAGCTGGAGAACAAGTGAAAGTTGTAGCCTTATGCAAATCGGTACCTATGTATTGGTACAAGTTTATGCCAGTACAAGAACCAGCAGGTAGGAGCTCCCTTCCAGTAGGAGCTGGAGAACGAATGAAGGTTGTAACCTTCTACAGGTGGGTTCCTGTGTATTGGTATGAGTCTGCACCAATAGAAGATTGTAAACAACTTTTTCTTTATATTAAAAATAAGACAGAGACGACAACAGTAGGTGGTTTTTTCCCACATTGGGTTTCCACCTTAAATCTTGGTGTTCATTTGTGTTGCTTATGTGTGATGGTTTATTTTGTTCTTACAACACATGGTTATTGTTTATCTAATGTTTAATAAAGTACTTATGCATTGGCTAAAGACCAATATATGATGAATTAACTAAATCATAAGTTTACTGGATGTACGCTAGTTGTCTTAAAAACAGTCGCGTACACATGTGGGTTCCTTTCAATAAAGTTACGTATAGAAATATGAAGATGAAATGAAAAATTTATTGATTTGAAAATACTAATTCACCCCCCTAGTATTTTTCCAAACAATTGAAATCAAAGCTGGTCCTTTGGCGGAAGCTTGATCACTTGAAGGAGATCCATCGTGACAATGGGAAAGAAGAAAAAGAAGAAAGCACCTCAAAAGAGGAAGACAACTCTAAGAGATAGTGACAATGTTAGAGACAATTAGCTATTAGGTGGAAGAAAATATTCAGATTCTAAATCACCTTGGAATGAAGATGAATAAGCAAAAGAACTATCAGGTACAAATTTTTGGTCCTCCGGTGATACCTTTCTTTGTTCATGCAATATTGAAGATAATGAAAGAACTGGATTTTCTCTTATTGGTGAAAGTGAAATAAATCTAATAGAAGTACAAATTAAAAGGCTCACAGATAAAATTAGAGATCAACAAGATCTATTTGATAAAAGATAATGTACTTACAAAGAAGAGGTTACCAGGTTAAAAACTCAGTTGGAGGAAGGAAACAAAATAAGTAGTACAAGGAAAAGGAAGATCAATGTCAAAGGCTGCAGGATAAAGTGACATCATTGAGAAATCAAGTGAATGAAAAGGATACAACAACTAAGGATATTAAAGAAAGAACCAGTTACTGTGAAGGTTTTGAAGCTGAGGTCGTCTCTCTAAAATAAGATCTTGAAAAATCAAATAAGCAGAATGAAGAACTACTTCAAGCATTTGAAGAACAAGAAAATGAGATTCTCAAATTAAAACAAAAAGTGGAAGAAGGAAGAAAAGTTGAAGAAATCATGAAGAAGCAATATCTAGTAAAGGAAAACCAATATTAGGTTGAGGTAAATATCCTAAAAGATAAGTTAGAAGAAAATGATAAACTTTTACGTAAAAAAAAGGACTAAGATTTTGGAAAAGATAGTACTAAGATTTTGGATAATATTCTTAGTAGTCAAAGGTCTCCTACCATCAAATCTGGTCTTGGTTTTCATGAAACTATTAAAGGTCAATCTAGCTCACAAACTGAGGCAAGGAATTCTAATGAAAAATCTGAAATTCTCAACAAGGAGATAAGAAGTCAAACCCATCAACAACTAAGGAAAGAAAGTCCTCAAAGAAAATCATTTACTCCTAACTATAGAAGTGTTAGTCGATTCTTTCCTATGATCAATAATGTTGAATGTTCTATATATCATAGTTGTGGACATGTTGTGGCCAAGTGCAGAAGTAGAATGTTTCAAGCTAATAATCGTCTCATAGAAACATCATTAGCTTCCAATGCTTTAAGGGATATTTTTTTTCTTGCAATATGTTTGGTCACAAAGCCATTGATTGTTGTAAAAGGAATATGAAACATATAAGATGTTATGCTTGTAACAAGTTTGGGCATGTAGCAAAAGAATGCAAGAACAAGTCTATGGATCATCGTAGACATTATGGTAAGCAACCAAATGAGAACATTGATATCATAAAATTTGAAAAATATGGATCCACCGATAGGCAAGAAAAGGAAGATCAAATAAGGTGTGGTCTTTCTCTTTGCTCATTATTTTTATAGACGATGATGAATGGTACATAGATAGTGGATGTTCTCATCACTTGAATGGAGACAATAGTAAAATGGAGCCTCTGATGAAGAACCATCATGGTAATGGTATTCTTGGAGCTGATGTTTCAAAAAACGTTTTAGGATAAGATACAATCACAACAAACTCAAGGGGAACTGAAAGTATGAAATTTTAGTATTCCACTTTTCATACGCGGATATTATGAAGACAAGTCATGTATATACATGAGTTCAAAACTGCACAGTCGTGTATATGTTGGTTTGATGAATAAATAGTGGGACAGACTCAGAAAAAGGGTCTGATATGGTTCATTCAATTATCAATTGTCTTTTTTGTTTTGATGGATGATGGTTACAGTCTGTTGATACTATTTAGAAGTGCTTTTGGCCCTCATAAGTTTTTGATGTCTTGATGTATAATTGGTTGATGATGATGCCTTGATAATTATTATTGATATATGAAATGATCAGATCTGACAGTGAACAATTGGCACAGGTTCAGGGGGAGCATTTGTTATGCTTCTAATAATGCATTGTTGGCATTATGTTTGCTTTAGAAGTCCTTGGTACATAATGATGCTTATCAATGATGATGATGCTTATGTTTCTGAAGTGTTTTACTATGTTGCGGTCATGGGTTTCCTATGATGAAATCACAGATGATACTTATATTGCTTGAGCCACATAGTTGTTTTGATGCTTTTGATCAGATTTATGGATGATTCTTTTGATGATGCATATAGTTATGTTGCTTACATGGTGATCTTCATAAGTTCAAGGAGAAGAACAAAGCTTGAGTACACAACTTCATTATTTGATGATGATAAGTGTCACTCATTTCTTTTATGTTGTTGTCATCATGCCTTCAAAGATGCATAAATTTCATATGGTGCAGTTATGGATAAGGATTCCTATAGTTCTTGGCTCTCACATGGTTGAACATTGTTGCTCTTGATGGTATCAAGAAAGTTTGACAAATGACTATGAACTCATGGTTTGCTTTCAACATTGATGAGAATCTAGATACATATTGCTATCTCTATGATGGATACATTACAAATAAGGATCACATGGATGATTAATTAATTTTGATATTGGAAAATGATGTTGGTATAAAATATATTCTTGTGTGATGAAAATTGGCCAAGAGAATGGTGTTATTGTAGGTTTGATGAAGACATATCTATTTGGGTACATGGCTTACTTAGTCACATAATGATGATGACTTCTTACTTTATGATGATAGGATTGGTTCTCACATATGTTGATTACATGGTTGATGCTTATCAAATGTGGGATGTTGGAAAAATCCCTAGTGATGATACATGCCTGAGGTATTGATGAAAGTGTTAGACTCCGTCTCATGTCAGAGATTGATTCTTCTTCAAAACCCTGTTTTGAAGAAGAAATCATTAATGTGTTGTTTAAATTTATGTAATTTATTCTCTAGCTCTTCAAAAGGGAGCAGCGACTTCAAAGCTCCTATGTCTGCAAAAGCACAAAGAAAACAAATTCAGCATGAGGCTTATGAATAAACGACAGCCCTTTCAATCGGCATGCAAGTCTTTTTGGTTTTTTCATTTTCCTCCACTTCCAGAGCTAGAAAGTTTATATGATTCCCAGACAAGATCTTATGGAACTGCAGCTACGAAAATACAGAGAAATCCTTCCTTTTCTATGATAGAAGCTAGAGATATTCTTCATTTTCAAAATATACTTGGAGAGAAAAATGTCATTCAGTATAAAGATGAATTGGCTACGGCAAATCATGATTGGATGAGGAAATATAAGAGTTCAAGCCAACTCCTACTTCGTCCTAGGAACACTGAAGAAGTCTCACAGATCCTAAAATATTGTAATTCAAGATGTCTAGCAGTTGTTCCACAAGGTGGTAATACTGGCCTCGTGGGTGGGAGTGTCCTTGTTTTTGATGAGGTGATTGTTAATCTGGGGTTGATGAACAGCATAATTTCCTGTGATAAGGTTAGTGGCATCTTGGTTTGTGAAGCTGGTTGCGTCCTGGAGAATCTTGACACATTTGAGCTGATCAAGGGTATATGATGCCCATTGACCTCGGTGCAAAAGGTAGCTGTCAAATTGGTGGAAATATTTCCATAAATGCAGGGGGCATATGTCTTTTTCGATATGGGTCTCTTCGTGGAAATGTTCTAGGGCTTGAAGTTGTTCTTGCAAGTGGCACTGTGGTTGATATGCTTGGAACCTTGAGAAAAGACAATACGGGATATGATTTGAAGCAGTTATTCATTGGAAGTGAAGGCGCCCTTGGCATAGTCACAAAGGTTTCAATTCTTGTACCACCAAGGCTTTCATCAATAAATCTTGCCTTTCTTGCATGTGGAGATTACTTGAGCTGCAAGAGACTTCTCTCTGAAGCTAAAAGGAAATTGGGAGAGATTATCTCAGCGTTCGAATTTTTTGGATCTTGCTTCTTTGGACATGGCTTTGAATTACTTGGAAGGTGTCAGGAACCCTTTACCTTCTTCAAAGGAGTAATTCTATGTTTTGATTGAGACTACCGGTAGCAACCAGTTGCATGACAAAGCAAAGTTGGATGCCTTTCTGGAGAGTTGTCTTGAAAATAGTCTCATTGTTGATGGTAGTGTGGCACAAGACTACAATCAGATTGCTGCATTTTGGTGAATACGTGAGGGTATTACAGAGGCACTAGGGAGAGCAGGTGCTGTTTACAAATATGATTTATCACTACCTATTCAACACCTATATGAACTTGTTGATGAAATGCGCACGAGGGCATGGTGTGTTTGACACAACATTCAATTGGTTATGCTCAAACTTTTAGAGTCAGTTGTGAGGGCATTCTACAGGATGGGTGCAATTTTCACCCAGCTTTCAACACCTGGTTTTTCCTCACCACTTGGAGATGAGACTATTATCCTCATACTGAGACACTTCTGGCCACTCCTTGAACGTATATTAAGTTCTGATCATATGCAAAATGTTTGTTTGTCAACTGCTGTTTGTAAAGCCCTGTCACAAGCTATTCAAGCCTCAGGTCGGAACTTCTCAGCACTGTTAGACCGATTTTGCGTTCACTTTCAAGTGAATGCCACTCTTTCAGAAAACGTTTTAGTGGCATGCTGTGGATTTAGATGTGGATCAAGGTGTAATGGTAGTTTTCCATTATCTGCATGGCGTTATTTCAGTCGAAGGGGTGTAGTAATTGATGAGTGTTATCCCTACTTTGACAACGATGGTTGTAATCATCCTGGTTGCGAGCCTTCATACCCAACACCTCGGTGTGTCAAGCACTACAAGGATAATCAAAATTGGTCACACTCCAAGCACTACAGTTCAAATGCATACATAATCAAATCAGATCCATACAATATAATGGCTGAGGTTTTCACTAATGGTCCGATAGAGGTCTCATTTTCTGTTTATGAGGACTTTGCCCATTATGAAAATGGTGTGTACAAGCATGTCCAGGCTCGTTATTTAGGAAGACATGCTGTCAAGCTGATTGGGTGGACGCAGCAAATACTACAAGCAACAACATAGTATTGCTCTTGCTACTGATGCCCGCCATGATCTGCGTCTCTCTTTTCCCTCTTTTAAGTGATCGACACACTATTATCGCCTCTACTTAACCTTTCAGAGAGTCGAGACGTCTGTGCCTTGTTCTCTTAAACATCAAATTGATGAATATAGCTAGGCAAAGTTGCTCGGTGGGCGTTTAACTGCCAGCCATAATATCTTTCCGTGACAATCTCTGTTGTGAATTTTTCAATCACTGGAAAGAGCGTCTGCTGGGAAATGAATTTGGGTTTAATGTGAAGATTGTGGATAGGCTACTTCATTCAAATCTCAACACATAGTCACTTAGCACCCGGCATTTGTGAAACTCGGATTGCTAGTAAGGCGACAAATGGTTGAGCGAATTGACAGATCACAGTGCGATCTTTTGGAGATTTTGTGGGAATTGCGGGCGATTGTTGGGACTCTTAGTTTAGTTGTCACCATAAGCTGAATCGGCGGAAAATTATTTTTATTAAAATGGCCAACGCATTTCCAGATTTTGGGGCGCAGTTTGCAAAGTGGCATTCATAGGTTCGTTTGCGTGTCAACAACTTGAATTCGAATTAGGGTAACATGTTTATTCTCCAGGAGAGCTGAATTGATGTATGTATAGTGGCCATGAATGTCGTTCTCAACGGTGGTGATCCCAACTACGTGGCTCCTTTACCATTGGATTTTGTGGCACACAGTTGAGTTTGGGTAGCAATGTCATTAATGACACAATCTCCAGTGGCTCGTTGTCGACTGTGGTTTTCCAGATTTTAATCAACTCTGTGCGCTATCTTTAGGATCGGTTGCAACAGTCAATAGCCTCATATCTTGTATAGTTGACCAAATTAAGACGGCTCTGAACTGTGAAAACGCGCCTCTTGTTTCTTGTTTCCATCTGCTCTATTTTTATGGTTTTAGTTAAAACAGTGCCCCTGTTTTGGGCAGCATTTTTTTTATTTTATTAAAAATTCATTTTGTAAGAGAGGGGGGAGATTTTCTGAGTGCTGAGTGCTGGAACAGAGCTTTCATTGTACAGTTTTTGGCAGAGAATTTAATGGAATTTCACAGCTCTGTTTGCTGAGATTCATGTGGTATGACAATTTAACATTAGTTTTTCCTCTGTTACATATGTAAACCGTTATGTTTCATTTCATTTCATGATCATTTCTAGCTGAACAAATGAAGTGTTTAGGTAGGAATTCATAGTATTATATGCTCCTCCTATAAGTTTGTTCACGTTCGATGTTTTCTTCTGTTTGACAAGGATTCATCTCCTATGCCCTTGTCAGCTCCTCACCAGTCTTGCCATCTCATTTAAAATCTAGATTTGGTGTTAAATTGCTTGCCTACCTTGCCTCAGTTGATAATCTGTGTAGTCATCATATTTCTCTGTTCAAGCTGTGATTTTGCCCATGCAGCCCAGAAAAGCCCCGTCATTTAATTGAAAACCCCAAATCAAACTTCCTTATCAGTTTACTAGCCTAATATTAGTGTTCCTAAT
Organism: Pinus tabuliformis; assembly: GCA_031772625.1. Taxonomy (NCBI): domain Eukaryota; kingdom Viridiplantae; phylum Streptophyta; class Pinopsida; order Pinales; family Pinaceae; genus Pinus; species Pinus tabuliformis. The sequence goes on from CM062819.1 coordinate 1,276,854,768, forward strand.
TGGGTCAGCTCATCCTATTGAAAGATCTACCGAGTTTGACCGGAGAGAGCCTTCTCATACCCCGTAGGGCTAGCTACGAGGTGAAATGGTTTGATGTTGCCTTGAAGGTTTACCTTCCTCAGCCTAGGGTGAAATCTCAAGCGCTAACATAGTGGCGACCATACTGGGGAGAACATCTAATCCTTTGTTCATTGATGTGTTTGTTTCATAAGTCTTAGACGGAGCCTGAAGTTATGCCAGGAGCCTTCGAAAACGCTCTTGTTTTACATCAGCGTTAGTAGATAAACGCTGCTTCAGTCAATCTCCGTGAGCTTGTGAAAACAACACTTCGGTTGCATTTTACCCCAGTACATGCGATCAAGGTGCAGATCTGATGCTGATGGTGGACAGCGGTCAGACACTTATGCAGGCTGAACCATTCACCCGACGACTCCAACTCGATCCAGACATTCCAGTGCCTGTTGATATGTTCATGCAATGGTAGGGTATGTGGCAAACCCTGCACTGTGTGAAGCTCTAAACGAATTTAGAGAATGCTTAGTGGATATTGAAATTAATGAAGAAGTTTTAAGTTTTTTCCTTCAATGTTTGAAATCTCCGAATTATCATCCTAGCGTCTGTGAGTTACTTGTGGAAAGAATTGAAGATGAGATTCAATGGTTAGATGAGCAGATCCACTCTTATGATTTCCAAGACCCTAAAAAGTTTTTGGAAATCCTTCCTCCTTCGCAACAAGAAACAACAGACTTGCCTATAGAGGTATACATTGACAATGTGCAGCTGGAAGTATGTATTGCAGAGTTGGGGCAGCCAACAGAGTCCGGTGTCCGTGATCCTATTGCGGCATACATGGACACATTTTTCAGTTTGATTGATAAATCAGGCTGTATTTTCTGTGACCAGGGTCAGTACGTGCATGAAGGGCTGCCAGCAATTGCATCTGCGACTTCGTGGCAACATTCTCAAGCGGCTTCATTTTCAGGTTTACTTGAATGGTTAATATGGCATTTCAACATTACCTGATCTCTTGTTTGTACAGCAGATTAGAGTAGATGTTGTACATAAATAAGCAGCCATAAGGGCAGCATCTTGTTTTAGTTTGCTTGAAGATTGTTTGAGTTCAGTTTCAGTTTGAAAATAAATCAAGAGTTGTGTTGATGATGACTCCATTGCCCAATGGGTGGAGGCACTGTCTGCTCTCCCAAAGTTCTGCGGTTCTTGGCACCTCCACGGAGCGGCAGCTGCCATCCCAAATGGAGCCGATGTTAGACTCCGTCTCATGTCAGAGATTGATTCTTCTTCAAAACCCTATTTTGAAGAAGAAATCATTAATATGTTGTTCTAGATTATGTAATTTATTCTCTAGCTCTTCAAAAGGGAGCAGCGACTTCAAAGCTCCTATGTCTCCAAAAGCACAAAGAAAACAAATTCAGCATGAGGCTTATGAATAAACGACAGCCCTTTTAATCGGCATGCAAGTCTTTTTGGTTTTTTCATTTTCCTCCACTTCCAGAGCTAGAAAGTTTATATGATTCCCAGACAAGATCTTATGGAACTGCAGCTACGAAAATACAGAGAAATCCTTCCTTTTCTATGATAGAAGCTAGAGATATTCTTCATTTTCAAAATATACTTGGAGAGAAAAATGTCATTCAGTATAAAGATGAATTGGCTACGGCAAATCATGATTGGATGAGGAAATATAAGAGTTCAAGCCAACTCCTACTTCGTCCTAGGAACACTGAAGAAGTCTCACAGATCCTAAAATATTGTAATTCAAGATGTCTAGCAGTTGTTCCACAAGGTGGTAATACTGGCCTCGTGGGTGGGAGTGTCCTTGTTTTTGATGAGGTGATTGTTAATCTGGGGTTGATGAACAGCATAATTTCCTGTGATAAGGTTAGTGGCATCTTGGTTTGTGAAGCTGGTTGCGTCCTGGAGAATCTTGACACATTTGAGCTGATCAGGGGTATATGATGCCCATTGACCTCGGTGCAAAAGGTAGCTGTCAAATTGGTGGAAATATTTCCATAAATGTAGGGGGCATATGTCTTTTTCGATATGGGTCTCTTCGTGGAAATGTTCTAGGGCTTGAAGTTGTTCTTGCAAGTGGCACTGTGGTTGATATGCTTGGAACCTTGAGAAAAGACAATACGGGATATGATTTGAAGCAGTTATTCATTGGAAGTGAAGGCGCCCTTGGCATAGTCACAAAGGTTTCAATTCTTGTACCACCAAGGCTTTCATCAATAAATCTTGCCTTTCTTGCATGTGGAGATTACTTGAGCTGCAAGAGACTTCTCTCTGAAGCTAAAAGGAAATTGGGAGAGATTATCTCAGCGTTCGAATTTTTTGGATCTTGCTTCTTTGGACATGGCTTTGAATTACTTGGAAGGTGTCAGGAACCCTTTACCTTCTTCAAAGGAGTAATTCTATGTTTTGATTGAGACTACCGGTAGCAACTAGTTGCATGACAAAGCTAAGTTGGATGCCTTTCTGGAGAGTTGTCTTGAAAATAGTCTCATTGTTGATGGTAGTGTGGCACAAGACTACAATCAGATTGCTGCATTTTGGTGAATACGTGAGGGTATTACAGAGGCACTAGGGAGAGCAGGTGTTGTTTACAAATATGATTTATCACTACCTATTCAACACCTATATGAACTTGTTGATGAAATGTGCACGAGGGCATGGTGTGTTTGACACAGCATTCAATTGGTTATGCTCAAACTTTTAGAGTCAGTTGCGAGGGCATTCTACAGGATGGGTGCAATTTTCACCCAGCTTTCAACCCCTGGTTTTTCCTCACCACTTGGAGATGAGACTATTATCCTCATACTGAGACACTTCTGGCCACTCCTTGAACGTATATTAAGTTCTGATCATATGCAAAATGTTTGTTTGTCAACTGCTGTTTGTAAAGCCCTGTCACAAGCTATTCAAGCCTCAGGTCGGAACTTCTCAGCACTGTTAGACCGATTTTGCGTTCACTTTCAAGTGAATGCCACTCTTTCAGAAAACGATTTAGTGGCATGCTGTGGATTTAGATGTGGATCAGGGTGTAATGGTAGTTTTCCATTATCTGCATGGCGTTATTTCAGTCGAAGGGGTGTAGTAATTGATGAGTGTTATCCCTACTTTGACAACGATGGTTGTAATCATCCTGGTTGCGAGCCTTCATACCCAACACCTCGGTGTGTCAAGCACTACAAGGATAATCAAAATTGGTCACACTCCAAGCACTACAGTTCAAATGCATACAGAATCAAATCAGATCCATACAATATAATGGCTGAGGTTTTCACTAATGGTCCGATAGAGGTCTCATTTTCTGTTTATGAGGACTTTGCCCATTATGAAACTGGTGTGTACAAGCATGTCCAGGCTCGTTATTTAGGAAGACATGCTGTCAAGCTGATTGGGTGGACGCAGCAAATACTACAAGCAACAACATAGTCTTGCTCTTGCTACTGATGCCCGCCATGATCTGCGTCTCTCTTTTCCCTCTTTTAAGTGATCGACACACTATTATCGCCTCTACTTAACCTTTCAGAGAGTCGAGACGTCTGTGCCTTGTTCTCTTAAACATCAAATTGATGAATATAGCTAGGCAAAGTTGCTCGGTGGGCGTTTAACTGCCAGCCATAATATCTTTCCGTGACAATCTCTGTTGTGAATTTTTCAATCACTGGAAAGAGCGTCTGCTGGGAAATGAATTTGGGTTTAATGTGAAGATTGCGGATAGGCTACTTCGTTCAAATCTCAACACCTAGTCACTTAGCACCCGGCATTTGTGAAACTCGGATTGCTGGTAAGGCGACAAATGGTTGAGCGAATTGACAGATCACGGTGCGATCTTTTGGAGATTTTGTGGGAATTGCGGGCGATTGTTGGGACTCTTAGTTTAGTTGTCACCATAAGCTGAATCGGTGGAAAATTATTTTTATTAAAATGGCCAACGCATTTCCAGATTTTGGGGCGCAGTTTGCAAAGTGGCATTCATAGGTTCGTTTGCGTGTCAACAACTTGAATTCGAATCAGGGTAACATGTTTATTCTCCAGGAGAGCTGCACTGATGTATGTATAGTGGCCATGAATGTCGTTCTCAACGGTGGTGATCCCAACTACGTGGCTCCTTTACCATTGGATTTTGTGGCACACAGTTGAGTTTGGGTAGCAATGTCATTAATGACACAATCTCCAGTGGCTCGTTGTCGACTGTGGTTTTCCAGATTTTAATCAACTCTGTGCGCTATCTTTAGGATCGGTTGCAACTGTCAATAGCCTCATATCTTGTACAGTTGACCAAATTAAGACGGCTCTGAACTGTGAAAACGCGCCTCTTGTTTCTTGTTTCCATCTGCTCTATTTTTATGGTTTTAGTTAAAACAGCGCCCCTGTTTTGGGCAGCATTTTTTTTATTTTATTAAAAATTCATTTTGTAAGAGAGGGGGGAGATTTTTTGAGTGCTGAGTGCTGGAACAGAGCTTTCATTGTACAGTTTTTGGCAGAGAATTTAATGGAATTTCACAGCTTTGTTTGCTGAGATTCATGTGGTATGACAATTTAACATTAGTTTTTCCTCTGTTACATATGTAAACCGTTATGTTTCATTTCATTTCATGATCATTTCTAGCTGAACAAATGAAGTGTTTAGGTAGGAATTCATAGTATTATATGCTCCTCCTACAAGTTTGTTCACGTTCGATGTTTTCTTCTGTTTGACAAGGATTCATCTCCTATGCCCTTGTCAGCTCCTCACCAGTCTTGCCATCTCATTTAAAATCTAGATTTGGTGTTAAATTGCTTGCCTACCTTGCCTCAGTTGATAATCTGTGTAGTCATCATATTTCTCTGTTCAAGCTGTGATTTTGCCCATGCAGCCCAGAAAAGCCCCGTCATTTAATTGAAAACCCCAAATCAAACTTCCTTATCAGTTTACTAGCCTAATATTAGTGTTCCTAATTGGGTCAGCTCATCCTATTGAAAGATCTATCGAGTTTGACCGGAGAGAGCCTTCTCATACCCCGTAGGGCTAGCTACGAGGTGAAATGGTTTGATGTTGCCTTGAAGGTTTACCTTCCTCAGCCTAGGGTGAAATCTCAAGCGCTAACAGAAAGAACATGCAGTTCTTGCTACAATGATTTGATGATTATCATGACTATGGTTCTTTCACATATATATGACATGATGTGAATAGTTTTGTGAAGAAATAGGAATTACTGCTTGGGGATATGGCATATGCTTATTTGATTCATGAAAGGCTATGTAAGGCTTTTTATACTAAAGAAAAAGAGCAAGTTGGTATTGATAAAGTCAAGAAGATGAGTTGATAGTAGATATATTGATCAGGAGCTCAAGACCAAGTGTCAAAAAATGCTCAAAAATGAAAGTGCTCAGAACTGGTTCAAACCTGAACGACTGGATAGGTCTCATCTCCTGATTCCGGCACCGCGAACGATTCGAAAAATGGTCTCCGTATGCAAAAGTTATGCGAATTTGAAAATCGCCCAATAACCTTTAATTTTGAATTAAACATAAAAATAAAAATAAAAATAAAAAATAAAAAAGAATATTCTTTAGAATATTCCTAGGAATATTCCTAGAATATTTTGGGAATATTCCATTTTTGGCAGCCAATAGAATGCTTCCATGTGGCAGGATCAGAGGCCGCCACATGGTGCAGGTGATGTCAGTAGAATGGGCAATATGGTCGCATATGTTAAAATTATTTGCACTGGAGCGTTTTGAACCCACGAACTGCCCATTACCAACGCAACGTGTTACCATTAAACCACAAGGGCGGGACTTGTTATGGCCGCGGGCCAACATGCATTTGAAGTTTGAACTGGATTCCGAGCGGGCCCAAAAAGGGGCGCACAATCCGAGGCCCACTAACCATCCATGTGACCACGTAGACTGATATTTAATGTAACTGCAGTTGACTGGTGGAAAAATTGGCAGTGGCGCCATTTTTGGTGGATCCGCCATCTTTGGCGAACTTAACTACAGTTAACTAAAGTTAGTTGGAGTGGTTTTAGGGGCAAACTGGTAGTGGTAGTGAATATGCCATAACTTTGGCTAGGAAAGGCCTTTTTGGACGAATTTGTTTTTGATTTTGGGTCTCTTTGACATTCTAAAGCCATTGGCATAGGTTTCATAGCCAACAGAGGTCATTTTCAGGTGATTTTGCTTCAGGGAAGTTCCAGGAGCCACTAGGGCCATATCAGTTTGGGAGCTGCATTGGGATGTGTGCAGCCATTGAATGTGAAATGAAGGTCATTTCTGACTGTATTCTATGTTCTGAGTCCATTTCTATAGCTCTTTTTGCCTGTTGAGGCATTCTTCACCTCAAATTTCTTCAGGGAAGCTTTCAGGGCCACCAGGGCCATTCTAGTGCTTGAGCTGTTTGGGGGCTGTATTCATCTGTTTTCGGTGATTCAAAAGCCTACTTCTGCTATCTTCGACCTTTTGAGTCCATTGGCAGAGGTTTTAGAACCATTGGAGGTCATATTCACCTCGAATTTCTTCATAGAAGTTTAAAGGGCCACCAGGGCCATTTGGAGAAAGTACTGTTTAAGGTACAATTTCACTGTTTAGTGCTTGGGGAAGAGCATTCTTAGCTGTTTCCTATCTTCTGATTCTATTTTTACAGTTAGATTTGCCTTTAGAGGCACTTATTTACTTGTATTAGCCTTTGCAGCTTTCTTAATACAAGAGGACAAGCCCATTTTGGGAGGCTTGGTCCAGCAGATGTAGCCTAGGAGGGGTGAACTGCTTCATCATCTTTGTGTCATTATTTGCTGAAGATATCATGCTAAACAAATCTGATATAATGTGTTAAATAGCAAATTTAAATAACTTGCCTTCACACATAATCACCTAAACAGTTGCTCAAACTTATTTGTTTTATTCTGCAAGACATCAAGCTTCAAGCATGAGTATTTTAATGACATCTGAGTGTTTACTTCTATTATTTCTTTAGGCAGAGCTTGTAGAGGGCTAGGTAGCCTCTGGATCTCATCCTCTCTTTAGAGGTGACATATCTGGTAAATACCCCTATAGTCTATCTTTGTATTAGAAATAATAAGTTCTCACATTTTCAGAGTTAACCTTAGAGTTTTTTGCACATTTAAAATTATTGGAAATGGATACCTTGCACCCTTTAGTCAAGTACATTCCATTTTCGGATAAATTTGTATCAGAGGAGGTTTTTTGTTGTTTATATGCTCTAGGAAAAGTTATATAAACTATAGATAGAGTCTGAAGCAAGCCAGGAAGCCTTCGAACTACTTTTGTTATACAATTGCATAGTAGATAAATGCTACTTCAGTCTATCTCTAGTTTAGTTTATATTTTGAGCATTTTTGCAATCAACGTTCACTGTTTTATTGTGCACATGAGTTTGCTTGAGTTCATTTTTGGATAGCTGGTGTTAACCCTTTCCAAGAGTTGAAGGCATTTGGTCAATAGCTTGTCATTTTTGAAAGCTTTGAGAACTTTGTTTGAAGTTCCTTTTGTTATTTGACCATTTACATGATGTCAATTTCTTCTGCAAGTGAAGTTTCCTCCTTCATGAAACTCTTCAATGATGACATGAAAGAAGAGTTCATTAAGGTGAAGGACATGGTGCAGATTCTCCTTGAGGATCAAAGGGAAAGTTCTCAGCTTCATGCACAATTGTTGGCTATGCAGGAAGAGAAGGAAGAAATTCTTCAATTGCATGATATGGAGTTACAGTTTCATCAAGCCCAAGAGGCTTTGACCAAGAACATGCGTGAGAAAGAGGTAATCCATTCTGATTTGTCTTCAGTTTCCTCTTTAGAAAGATGTGTTGGATCTTTCAAAAAAACTTACAAGGGGAGTAGGATCCAAGTTAATGATTAAGATGGGTCATGAAGGCAAAGGATTAGATAAGCATGCACAAGGCATGATTGAACCCCTTTCTATTGAGGAACAACCCAAGAATATTGGACTTGGTTATGTGCAATCTAATGGTGAAGACTCAAAAGCCATGAAAGCATGTGAGGCTAATTCAAAGAGAACTTTTGTTCCAAGTTCCTTGAGGCAAATATGTCAAATTTGTTTCAAAGATGATTGCCATTTCTTTAAGCCTTTGTTGCAGCAAGAAGATAGTAAACATGCAGCTTATGGCAAGCATGAAATTTTAGGCAGTTTTCAAGACAAGAACAATGATGTTAGTCTATAATTGAAAACTAGAGCCTCTACTAGTTCATCTCCTCATGGAGGCACAAAGGAGGAACATGCAAAGCAGCACAAGAGGTATACATCTTCTCATGATAAATTTGATTGTGTTTCCGCAAGGCATGAAAATTTTACATGCTTTAATGGAAGAAATTTTTCTTATACATATTGTGGTCAATTTAACCATCATGTTTTGAGATGCTAGATGAGAAAGAAAACACACAAGAAGCAGATGAAGCAAAGACTACCTTCAAAAAAGGTGCATAAGATTTGTACTTTTTGCCAAAAGAGGGGACATGTTGTCTCTCATTGTTGGACTTTACATCCAACTCGTCATCCCACACACATGCAACAAGAGGATGAGAAGATTGGCAAAGGTGGAACCACGGATTCCATTATTGATGTGGAAAGGGAAGTTTCACATGAGGAAAAGTTGCAGCAGCAAAAGTCGCCATGGAAGTGGCTTGGTGAGAAGTGGATGGACTTCTTGACACAGTAAGATGTACTCCTTTTGTACATATACAAACTTTGGATGTATGCATGTTTTTTTATGTTGTTGCAAAATTTCACCATGGAGGTAAAAGATGAGTATGGTACTCACTATTATTGCAGCAATGTCTTTCATTTCAGCTCTTTGTCACCCACATGTTTTTTTTGGGTTGATGTACTTGTTGGTCTTTGAAAAAAAGAGTTGAAGTTGCACCTGTACATAGAGGTTGTAGGTGTATTTGTCGAACTGTATATAGTTCATTGTACATGATACATGCATATGTGTTTGTAAATGTATCTTGTTGTTGGTCGACTAGTGTCGCTTGTGAGCACACTTTTTACATTGTCGATTGTGTCACACAATGCTTATCGACTTGTGTCGATTGTGTCACACCTTGATTATCGACTTGTGTCAATTGTGTTGCATATGTTTTGTCGACTTGTGTCGGTTGTGTACACACTTGCTACATTTATGGTTGAGTCCATTGTTCAGCACATTTCAGGTCAACTTGTCGTTGATGATTGTCTTGTTGCACAAGGTACCTTTGGTGTCATTTGGTGCAGGGAACAAAATTGGTGCAAAGCAATGTACAATTCCATGAGCTGGGAAAAGCATGCAAGCAAAGAGGCCTCAAATTTCAGCATGGGTCTCTACTTGGTTCATTATGGTTTGCTTACTTTTATTGTTCGTGAACAAAACCATTGTACTTCTTTTTGAGAAGTTTTTGCAGCACGTATCCCAAGATTTTGGGATGAGCATTTGCATTACTTTCAGCATGCTACAGCCGATACAAGCATTCTTCTATAGCTACTTCATTTTTGGAAGTTTGTTGTGGGTATTGGCCTAAGTCACATTCAGATTTTCCTTCTGGAGAAAGAGGTTGCCATTGATGGGCATAGTGACATTGGCAAGCCTACATATTTAGTGGAAGATTTCAGCTCATACATCAGCAAGTGTCATTGCTGGTTTCTGCAATTTTCAGATTTGTCTAGCGAGAAAACTTGGTCGGGATTCGACAAGTACTTGGCTTATTCAGCAAAAATTTGCCATGACGACAGTTGGCAAGGCAGGAGATTTTGGTTATCTTTCTGCTCATTTGGCTGAATGGAAGAGGATGTTTTTGTTCTCTCATTTGCTATACAATTCAGTTCAGAGTTTTCAGTAAGCTTTTGGGGTCCAAAAGCCTCTCATTTGGGAGGTGTGATCAGGAGCTCAAGACCAAGTGTCGAAAAATGCTCAAAAATGAAAGTGCTCAGAACTGGTTCAAACCTGAACGACTGGATAGGTCTCGTCTCCTGATTCCGGCGCCGCGAACGGTTTGAAAAATGGTCTCTGTATGCAAAAGTTATGCTAATTTGAAAATCACCCAATAACCTTTAATTTTGAATTTAAAAAAAAAAATAGAATATTATTTAGAATATTCCTGAGAATATTCCATTTCTGGCAGCCAATAGAATGCTGCCATGTGGCAGGACCAGAGGCCACCATGTGGCACAGGTGACGTTAGCAGAATGGGCAATATGGGCGCATATGTTAAAATTATTTGCATTGGAGCATTTTGAAACCACGACCTGCCCATTACCAACGCAACGTGTTACCATTAAACCACAAGGGCGGGACTTGTTATGACCGCAAGCCAACATGCATTTGAAGTTTGAACTGGATTCTGAGTGGGCCCAAAAAGGGGCGCGCAATCTGAGGCCCCTTTTTGGGCCCATTTCTTTAGGCAGAGCCTGTAGAGGGCCAGGTAGCTTCTAGATCTCATCCTCTCTTTAGAGGTGACATATCCGATAAATGCCCCTACAGTCTATATCTGTATTAGAAATAAGAAGTGCTCACATTTTCAGAGTTAACCTTGGAGTTGTTTGCACATTTAAAATTATTGGAAATGGATACCTTGCACCCTTTATTCAAGTACATTCCATTTTTAGATCATATATATGAAAATCTATATGTGGCATACTTAGTCACAGGTTGATGATATTAAAGCTACATTGTCTTATCTTGCAAATTGATGATGGACATATATAGGTTGTCGTTCTTGATGCTGCTGACATATGCTTATGGTGTAGATCATATATGGTGTATGATAGTTGTTGATAATGATCATGGTCTTGTTTAATTGTTTGGTATTTGTTATAAATAACATGTATATCATTTGATGTAAAGGTGATTTAAAAACCTATGATGTAATAATTGTCATTTTTAGTCATGTATGGACTTTTGAGATCATGTCAAAAATGTAATCCCACTTGATTGGGTGATTGATGTAAGTCTTTGGTGATAGGACAAGTTATATGTACTTCATTGTACATCCATCAAAGATTTCAGCATGTGCTCAGGGGGATCAAGATCAGAGAATTCAACATGTGCTCAGGGGAGCATGGTCAATATTCATATTTAGCTGTTCAAATATGAAAGTCTTCATTGGTCAGCCCTTTTCCTTTGATGTTAAAGGGGGAGAGTATCTTGGTGTTTGGAAAGTAGCTTGATGTTTTGAGCTTTGTGTTTGGAGAGTAGCTTTGTTATGAAACCAACTCACAAAAATATAGAAAAGATAGATCAACGACTTCAAAATCAACCTCTTCGAGGGGGCAACCTCCTTTACATTACACAAATGAACAATTCTTGGATGATACAAATGAAGAAACCTCCTTTCTATATATAGGAGTCTAAGGGGTCACAATATAATCAAAGCTGACATAACAATAATAATATAATGGCACAACAATAACAACAGTGGGCTTCTATGGGGCATAATAATAACAATATGGGAACAATAGGGGCACAATAATAACAATAAGGGCTACAATGACAATAGTAACGGGGGAATCACTAGTATTATAGGGACCTAACATGCCCTTCTCCTTCAAAAAAGTGTTGTCCTCAACACTTGAGTAATTTTGGATGTTTTTGTATAAAATTCTCATTCTCCCATGTGGAATCTTCAGCGGGTAAGTTCTTCCACTTGATGAGATACTCCAAAATTGATCAATTTCATAGCTGTCGAGTTCTTTTTTCTGTGACTTCCTCAGCTTCCAATATGATTTTTCCTTACTCATCAATTTCTAGAAATATTGTTTGAACTGGGACCTTGTCACCTACAACCTTCTTTAAGCATGAAACGTGGAAAATTGGGTGCACTCGGGAAGCTACAGGAAGCTCCAATTTGTATGACATAGTACCAATCTTTTGCAACACCTTGTATTGACCATAATAATTTGGTGATAATTTATCATCCTTATTAGCTTTCTTGAGGGACATTTGTTTATATGGTTGTATCCGTAGGAATACCCAGTCACCTACATCAAAACTTCTTTCCCTACGATGTTGATATGCCTGTTGTTTCATTCTATTCTACGCCAAAGTGAGGTTATCCCTTAAGAGTTGGAGAACTTGTTATTGATGCTCGATGTGATCTTCCACTGCTTGAACCTTAAAATTTTCTCTTAAATATGATGTGATGGATGGTGGATGATATCCATAAAGTGGCATAAATGGGGTTGTTTTTGCTGTAGTATGGAAGGAAGTGTTATACCACCATTCAGCCAGAGGAAACCATTTGACCCATTGTGTATGTTTATCAAAGACAAAGCAACGAAGATATCCTTCCAAACGTTTGTTTACTATCTCAATTTTCCCATTAGATTGAGGATGATAAGATGAGCTATGAGCTAACTGAGTACCAAGACAAGAAAATAATTATGTCCAAAATTTCCAATGAAAATGGGATCTCTGTCACTTACAATAATCTTTGGGTTTCCACGTAGCTTTTGAATTGTTTCCGAAAATTTAGTAGAAACTATACTGGCTTTAAATGGATGAGATAATGCACAAAAGTGTGCATACTTGGTAAGTCTATCAAATACCACCATGATGACACTCTTTCCTTCGGACTTGGGTAAACCTATGATAAAATCCATTGAAACCTCCTCCCAATGTTGGCTGAGAAAGGATAAAGGTTGTAATATACCTGGGGTTTTATTTGTTTCAACTTTATTTTTTTGGAAACCCAGACATTCCACCAAAAACTTTTGAATATCCAATTTAAGGCCATCCCAAAAAAATTACTTCTTAACCCTGTGGTAAGCATTTAAAAATCTTGCGTTCCCTCCTAAGGGAGAAGTGTGAAATTCCATAAGAATATTTTGTTTGAGTTGGGAATTCTTACCTAGATATAAGCGATCTTTGTACCATAACGAATCATTTTCCAGCTAAATGTATTAGATGTACTAGGATCTTGTTGTTACTTTTGAATGAGTGCAACCACTTCTTCGTCATTCTTCCATTCATCCCTTGTTTTGTCTATATAATCTAGTTGGATAATAGAAATGCAACAAAGCAATGTTTCCACATCCTCATCCTTCCTTGAGAGTTCATCTACCACAACATTTTTCTTCCCTTTTTTGTAGATGATTTCAAAGCCATAACCCAACATCTTTGTGACCCATTTTTGCTACTCTTCTGAAGATAATATTTGTTCTAAAAAGTATTTAAGACTATCATGATCTGTTTTTACCTTGAAGTGTCTTCCCATTAGGTAGGGTCACCATTTCTTAAGTGCATGTAGTATTTCCAACATTCCCTTCTCATAAATAGCTTGTGTAAATACTTTCCTTTTATTGGACTTTCGAAAGAAATGGGCCTTTCTTCTTGCATTAAAACAACACCAATTCCATTTCCTAAGGCATCACATTCCACAGTAAAGGACTTTTTGAAGTCCGACGTAGCTAAGAGTGGTTCATTGCCTCTTTAAGATGTTCAAAGTCCTTCATTGCTTCTGGAGTCCATGAAAATGCATCTTTCTTCAATGATGTTGTTAGAGGTGCTGTTATTCTCCCATAATTCTTATCAAACTTGTGATAATACCCTGTCAGTCTGAGAAATCCTTGCAGATGCTTTATGGATGTGGGGATTTTCCATTCCTTAATGGATTTAATTTTTCTAGGGTCTACCTTAACACCTTCATGAGATACAATATGACCTAGATATTCCACCTCTTGTACTCCAAAGAAGTGTTTGAAGATTTTTTCATATAATTGTTTCTCTTCCAATAGTTTGAGCACCCTTTCAACATGTTGAACATTATCCTTCCAAGACTTGTTGTAGAATAATATATCATGAAAAAAATACTAACACAAATTTTCTAAGGAAGGGTTTGAAAATGGAATTCAGCAAACCTTGAAATGTAGAAGGTGCATTGGTAAGGCCAAAAGGCATGACCAAAAATTCATAATGACCAAGCTGGGTGAGAATGTTCTAAATGACATGGATCAAGCGAAATCTAATCTTAGTCGTTGATTAGGGACTTATCTCGACTGCTGAAGACTCAACAGGAAAAGTATAAGAGGAGGCTTGAGGGTCAGTTGGAGATACACCAAGATTGATCAGTCAGTTCAATTTTCTGGAGTGGGGTTTGCTGAGAGAAATCGAACCAGTGATCAGACTTGCAGCGAAGGGTAGTGAGTGCATAACAAAGAGGCAAAGATAGTGCCGAAGGATCAACATTGAGGTAGAGGTGGCTAAGCCGAAGCCATGCAGAGGGCCAGAGGGATTGCGCAGAGGCTGTCAGGGCCTACGTGAGTGACGCAGAGGGCTAGAGAACCTGTACAAAGCATTAGAAGGCTGACACAAAGGGTTCCAAGCTGAAGCAGAGGCTAGGAGGGTTGATGCAAAGCATCAGAGAGGCGTTGGAGAGTTTTTCGTGGAGCAGACTTGCCAAATATCTGCTTCCAAAGAGAGGTATTATTACCAGATAGATATCTCTGTTAGGTGAGCCAGTTTGGCATCCTAGTTGTACTCAAGAAAACTGCTTAATAATAAAACCCTCAGAACTACTCCACTGGTTTTCCCAAGTTGGGTTTCTCCAGGGACGATTGTCCAAAAACAACGGTGTCACTTGTGTGCTTGTTTTGTTTCCTTCATTTGATGATCTGTAATGTGTTGAGCATGTACTTGTATTTATTTTTAGTATTTACATGGTAAATAACTTGTTAATTAATCAGAACAAGTAGGAAGAAATAAATTAGAAAAGTACATGAAGGGTTTCTAACAGTTAGACTTAGAAATTCCAACAAACCCAAAATCTTTGTGACCCATTTTTGCTACTCTTCTGAAGATAATATTTGTTCTAAAAAGTATTTAAGACTATCATGATCTGTTCTTACCTTAAAGTGTCTTCCCATTAGGTAGGGTAGTCATTTCTTAAGTGCATGTAGTATTTCCAACATTTCCTTCTCATAAATAACTTTGTGTAAATACTTTCCTTTGATTGGATGACTTTCAAAAGCAATGGGCCTTTCTTCTTGCATTAAAACAACACCAATTCCATTTCCTGAGGCATCACATTCCATAATAAAGGTTTTTTTGAAGTCCGACGTAGCTAAGAGCAGTGCTTGGAACATTGGCTCTTTAAGATGTTTAAGGGCCTTCATTGCTTCTGGAGTCCATGAAAATGCATCTTTCTTCAATAACATTGTTAGAGGTGCTGCTATTCTCCCATAATCCTTAACAAACTTGCAATAATACCCTATCAACCCAAGAAATCCTCGCAGATGCTTTATGGATGTGGGGATATTCCATTCCTAATGGCTTTAATTTTGCTAGGGTCTACCTTAACACCTTGATGAGATACAATATGACCCAGATATTCCACCTCTTGTACTCCAAAGAAGAATTTGGAGATTTTTGCATATAATTTTTTCTCTTCCAATAGTTTGAGCACCCTATCAACATGATGAACATGATCCTTCCAAGACTTGTTGTAGAATAATATATCATCAAAAAATACTAACACAAATTTTCTAAGGAAGGGTTTGAAAATGGAATTAATTAAACCTTGAAATCTAGAAGGTGCATTGGTAAGGCCAAAAGGCATGACCAAAATTTCATAATGACCCTCATGAGTTCTAAATGTTTTTTTCATAATGTCTTTAGTCTTCATTCTAATGTGATGATATCCTAAACGAAGATCCAACTAAGTGAAGTAAACTGATCCATGCAATTCATCCAATAATTCATTAATGGTAGGAATGAGAAATTTATCTTTAATAGTGAGCTTGTTGAGCTCCCTATAATCCAGACACATGTGCCATGAACCATCCTTCTTGTGCACCAATGCTACAAGGTTGAATTATACTAGTCTCTAGCATTTCTGCAACCATACATTCAATTTCACTCTTTTTGGGCATAGGGATATCTATAAGGCCTTATGTTTGGAGGAACACTTCATGGAATCAAATGAATAGCATGATCATGACTGCGAATAGGTGGGAGGCATTTGGGAGTCTCAAATACCTTGGAATTATTTTCTAAGACTTTTGGAGATATGGAGAAATAGATGATTTCGATGTGAGAACCTCTAGCAAACATAATTGTGCAATTACGCCTTGTTGTTATTTCTTTAGAAGCTTTGTCATTCAGTTAGAACTAATTATCTTTCCCGGTTTCCCCACGATACCCCTTAATTCAACTTCCTTTCCTTCCGAAACAAATTTCATGAAAATTTCTTGAAAATTAAAATCTATTGTACCCAAGGATTGTAGCCATTGGACTCGTAGTACAACATCAACACCACCCATTAGAATGGAAAGCATTGGGCTATTCAATACATACTCTCCCATGGATAGCTTGATATTATGGCACTTTCTAGAGCAATTTATGTTTCCTCCACTTGCAACCATCACTTGACACTTTGGTGTTGGATATAGGAAGCAATTCAATTCCTTGGCTACCTTACAATGAATAAAATTATGGGTATTGCCTGAATTAATCAACACTATTACCTTTTTCTTCTTGATATGTCCTTCTATCTTGATAGTTTGAGGAGTGGTAATTCCGTCCAATGCATTACAAGATATGGTCAGGTTCATTTCTTCTTTCTCTAGGGTTTTTTCTTGGTTTATATCCTCTTCTTTTGACGTTTCTCATTCATTTTATTCCTCCTCTTCACAATCTATGTAAGATAATTTCTTCTCCGCATACTTATGACCTTTAGTGTATTTGCTATCACAACTGTAACAAAGCCCTTTTGCTCTTTTTTCTTCCAATTTTTGTGGTTTCAATCTTGTAGGTTGTGGAAGGCTAGGAGCAACGTCATTTCCATCTTTATAGTTGTGAGTAGTAGGCTCCCTTGTTGCCATAATTTTGATTTCCATTTTTCTTTCCAACCTAATGCCTTATCCAACGAATCAGATTCCCAAAGGCGAACCTCATGTTGGATGTTATCCTTTAAAGTCCCTTTGAACACATCAATCCTATGCTCCTCTAGAATATATTTTACCCTTATATTCAATTGTTGGAAGTCCTCAATGTGTTCCATCATTGAACCCCTTTGTTTGAGATTTATCAATTGGCTAATCAAAGTGTTTCTTTTTGTATCCTCATAATGTGCTATCATTTATTCCATAAAAATTGTTCAAGTGACAATTTGTTTACGAGAGCAAAGCCATCGATACCATAAAAACTGATTTGGTTCCAAATATAAAGTTGCAATGCATACCTTTTGTGTGTTTTGCACATTATGGAGATTGAAATATTGCTCCATATGTAGTATCCATGTTACAGGATCCTTGCCATCAAACTTCCTCATATCGATCTTTGGAACATGGTGGGTTTTCAATCCAATGTTAGAGTCTATGAAATCATTATTAACATTTATTTTGTTCTCATAAGGATTTTCCTTTACTACCCTTTCGCTATTAGTAAGCATTTCTTGTAGCAATTTTGTCAAATTTTTCTTCAAATCTTCCATGTTGCCTTTAAGCTTTTCGTCTATACCATCCATCTTAGCTTCCACGTCATTCATCTTAGCTTCCATGCCTTTATTTAAACCATCGATATTAGCTTCCACGCCTTTCTTTAAACCATCCATCTTAGCTTTTGTTACCTTTTGTGAGACTGAATTGTTTTGCACTTGGTCTCATAATTTTGATATATCATGTTACAATTCTTCCTCTTCTTCATGAGTCGTGTTAGATCTTTCAGATTACTTACTAGATGTTTCCATTTTCTTTCTTCAAGGCATCAATTAATGATAATTATGCTTCACTATGCCCTTTGAATTTCTTCAAACTAATTTTTCAAACCAAACTTATGCAAAAAGTTTTAAAACAAGTACACACCCTTTTTTCACCTTGTAGGAGCTCGATATTGTATCTGATGTATCTCTAAAATTTCGGATCTCAAAGTTCTAAAATTGTGAACTGTGGTACCCCTCTAAGTCCTCTTTCTGACACTACTAGCCGGATCGAAATTGGATTCTTCAAGAAAGGGTTATGCCCAATCTCCCAAGATGACCTGATTATGCACTTTTTCAGTAGAGAAAACTTGTATGAAGTACCACGTGTCACTGTTTCAACCTTCGGACTTGAAAACGATGAAAAAAACTACAGTCTATCCTCTTTCTATAACTTCTTATGAAATTTTAATACAATACTCAGAGAGAAAGTTAGGAGCCTGCAAAAACGCTAACTTCTTTAGACCATATCTCTGAAAATATAGCGAGACAAGATCCGAAATTCGTACCCAAGGATCATCGATATTTCGTCTCAAATTAGTTTTCTTTTAAGATTCTAAAATGTCGCAGATCAAAGTTATAGAGAAACTTCCAAGATGAGCTATTTGGAGCATTAAAACC
This sequence comes from Pinus tabuliformis, assembly GCA_031772625.1. NCBI lineage: Eukaryota > Viridiplantae > Streptophyta > Pinopsida > Pinales > Pinaceae > Pinus > Pinus tabuliformis. The sequence goes on from CM062819.1 coordinate 1,276,873,100, forward strand.
CTAAAATCCAAACCTCTGATACAAAATGTTATGAAACCAGCCCACAAAAAGATAGAAAAGATATATCAACAACTTCAAAATCAGCCTCTTCGAGGGGGAAACCTCCTTTACATTACACAAATGAAAAATTATTGGATGATACAAATGAAAAAACCTCCTTTCTATATATAGGAATCTAAGGGGTCACAATATAACCAAAGCCGACATAACATAAAATAATAGAAGGGAAAAACAATAACAATAGTGGGCTTCTATGGGGCACAATAATAAAAATATGGGGACAATAGGGGCACAATAATAAAAATAACGGCTAAAATGACAATAGTAATGGGGGAATCACTAGTATTATAGGGACCTAACAAGCTTGGTGCTTGGATTGATGTTATTTACAGGTTGTGGTGACCAAACACCAAAGTGGTTGCCATCAAGTCTAAAGGGGGAGATTGTTGGCATTATGATGCATGTGTTGTCCTTGATGGAAACTCACTTGTAACAGAACAAGTATATGGTAACTAGATGAATTCACAGGTCAGTTCAAAGGTGACAAAATGATGGAATATAATACTAGAATGATGGGTCAAAGGTTTACAAATCAGAATCAGAAGCTTGATACGGGAAGTTGTTGGCATTATAAATTAGGTGTTGTCTTTGATGGCAACCTACTTGATGAGTTGTCCTTGATGAAAAGCTATTTGATGAATGGAATCCTACTTCCTATTTGATGAATGGAACCCTACTTGATAAATTGAACTACTGAATATGAATATTGACCATGGTCCCCCTGAGCACATGATGAATTCTCTAATATTGCTCCCCCTCAGCACATGTCGAAATCTATGACGAATGTACAATGAAGTACGTGACTCTATGACTCATAGAACTTGTCCTATCACCAAAGAATTACATCAATCACCCAGTCAAGTGGGATTACATTTTTTACAAGACCTCAAAAGTCCATACATGACTGAAAATGACAATTATTACATCATAGGCTTTTACATGACCTTTACATGATAGAATGCATGGAAATTCAGAGAAATCAGTTCTAAGGAATGATGAAGTTGGAAGTTCAAGAATTATACATGGATTCTATTAATCTAAGTCGCATATGCACGTGATTTTAGTGAAGAAAAGTAGTGTATGGTTTTTGTACCATGGTATTCTAAATACCAGGGGTCCTTACCATGATATTGGCCCATAGTAATGAGTGCGACAATGAATATTGATCCCGTCAAAGATTACCACTGACACTAATGTAGTTTTGACCCATGCTACTGGATAAGGGATAAACTATATAAATAAGTGAATATCAAAGTGCTAAAGTGTGCAAGTGATAGGGTTTGTGATGAATACTTCACTCTAAAGTATATTTTCATTATAAGGGCCATAATTGTCACATTGATTTGAAATAATTATGCACCGATGAATAAAATGATGGATCAGGATCATGAGACCTGAAATGACTTTTCATTGTATGATCTGCTCATGAATTGACTAGATCTAAGTATTGACGCATGTTTTTATCTCTGATTATTATGATCTAGGTCTTTCTAAAGTTCTGAAGAGCTACACAATTTTAGGTCAAAATTTATAGATCTATACGCTGGTTGGTTTCAGGAAAAGTGTGTATACATGCAGGTTCACTTCTGCAAAGTTGCATATATAAAGTAAGGAGTTTTTGTTCACAAATGACTGATCAACCTGATCAATGTTGTTATTTCTCTGTTTTTTATCAATGATGTCCTCATGTTGATCTGGGTTGAGTGATAATGTCTGAAGTAGATCTGATTGAATGATGAAGTTGAATTTGGTTATTAATTGATTGAAGAATGTTAATATTAACTGCTAATTGTGATTGAAGATCAAAGACAATTATGTGTTTGGTTCAGAGTGTCCTAGTAGATCTGAGTATGATTCAATGTTCTTTTCAGAATTGCAGTGGTCAAGTTTTCAGTTTTTAGTATATTAAGATCTATACGGGAGTTTCTCTCTAGAAAAGAGCATATGCATGCATGTTTCCTTAAGTGAAGTGATGTATACATTTTGGGAAATGAATGATCAGGGTTGCGGTTGATTCTGTGTGTTGATGCAACATTCTGAGTTCAGTTCTGTGTACTGGTTACAGTGATCTAATTGTTCCAATTGATTGGTTAAGTTTTGATTATGTATCAGTTGTTTGAGTTTCAATGGTTGGTTAATTCTGTGCATCAGAGATTGATGATTGTATTACAGTGATTATTGAGCATAAGTGTTGATATTGGATCCAGTCTGAAAATTTGATGAAACATGGTCCATGGATGTTGCTGAGGGTTGGAGCCTTTAGTGAGGAAGTCAAAGATTCCTACCAGTAGTAGTTAGTAATCCTATCAGGGGGTTAGATCTCCCTTCCAGTAGAAGCCGGAGAAGAAGTGAAGGTTGTAGCCTTATGCAAATTGGTACCTGTGTACTGGTACACGTTTACCCTATTACAAGAACCAGCGGGTAGGATCTCCCTTCAAGTAGGAGATGGAGAACGAACGAAGGTTGTAGCCTTTTGCAGGTGGGTGCCTGCATACTGGTATGAGTCTGCACCAATACAAGATTGTAAACAACTTTTTCTTTATATTAAAAATAAGATAGAGACAACAAAAACAGGTGGTTTTTTTTCCCACATTAGGTTTCCACCGTAAATCCTGGTGTTCATTTGTGTTGCTTATGTGTGATGGTTTATTTTGTTCTTACAGTACATGGTTACTATTTATCTAATGTTTAATAAAATACTTATGCATTGGTTAAAGACCAACATATGATGAATTAATTGAATCATAAGTTTACTGGATGTATGCTAGTTGTCTTAAGAACAGTCGCATACACACGAGGGTTCCTTTCAGTAAAGTTTCATATAGAAATATGAAGATGAAATGAAAAATTTATTGATTCGAAAATATTGATTCACCCTCCCTCTCAGTATCTTTTCCAACATAGAAGTGTGAGAGAAAGTGAAGAATAAGAGAAAGGGAAGAGTTAAAGCAAGTGTGAAGAACAGATATGATCAAGTGAATGAGATCTTCAAGCAAAGAGAAAGAACACTTCAGCTGCAAGTTGATCAGACATTGGTAACTTTATTCATTCTCATTCTCTCTCTCTCTCTCTATGTCTCTCTGTACTCTGTTGAGAAATAGAAGAAATCTAATAGAATAAGAATCATTTGGGTTATCCCCTTGTGGGTTTTTCCCTGGTCATTGGACCTAACTCTCAGTGTATTATATTTGTGCTTGGTTGTATTCATATGATCCTTAAGTTTATGTTCTATCTATAATTGCTGATATGAAAAGTTTTCAAGAAGAAATATGCATTCTAAGTAATTGCAACAACATAGAACATTCAGTTTCATGAAAAGTACTTTTAGTTTTTTGCAAAGTACATTCAGATTTCTACAAAGTACATTCGGTTCCATTCAATTTTATGCAAAGTACATTAAGATTTTTGAAAAGTACATTCAGTTTTATGCATAGAACTTTCAAGTTGATACAAGTAATTTTTAAATTTCTGCATAGAAATTTTAGATTTTAACATGGTATTAGAGACTTAGTGAATACAAGTCCAAGGAGACCAGAAATCACCTAAAGAGACCCAACTTGCTGCGAAAGTTTTTTTATCAATATGAGTTCACCCTACTTCAAGGTAGAGGAGAAGTTGAATGATGCTTCAAACTTTGGCCCATGGAAAGCAAGGTTAGATATGGCTTTGAAGAACATGAAGTTCTAGAGTATGTTGAAGGCATAATAAATGATCCACCAAAGAATTCAATTGATACTATCAAATCCAAACATAAAAAGGGTGAAATCAAATCTAGGAAAATTATCCTTGATTCTCTTAGTGATCATCTCATTACTTATTTTTTTGGTTTGAAGAAAGCAATGTATGAAAAACTAATTGGCATGTTTGCAATTAGTAACTTCAACTAGATTATTGCATTGAGGAATCATCTAAAATACATCAAGATGAACAAAGGAGGGACGGTTCAACCATACTTCTTGATAATGACCAAAATCAAGAATCAACTTTCAATAGTTGGTACAGTTTTGCCCGACAAAGAAATGGTGTTGATTGCACTTGGAGGCCTATCTCCTATTTAGGATACTTTTATCACCATCGTCAACAATATCAACATTATTCCCACATTTGATGAGATCCTAGGAAATTGTATTCAAAAGGAGCCCATAATGATCTCCAAAGGAATACTTTCACGTCATAAAGAAGGAGAACCTACTGCATTTTCAACCTATGACAAAAGAAAGAAAGGTAATAAAAATAAATATGTTTCCAAATCAAGTAAAGGGAAACTAGACATGTCAAAAGTTAGATGCTTTAACTGTCAAAAGCATGGCCACTTTTCTTGTGACTATAAAGAAATAAGAAGAGAACCTAGATTAAAAACCAAATGTGATTATAGAAAAGACTCTTCTGAAAATCAAATAAAAGGGAATCCTAAGAAAACAAGAAATCCAAGATTTAGAAATAATGCAATAGAAATTCAATCATAATATTTTCTTGTTTCTACTCTTTCCATTTCTACTTCTACAGATTCATTTGATAGTTGGTTTGTAAATAGTGGTACTTCTAAACATTTTACTGGTTACAAAGAAACACCCTCTAATTTAGTTGATAGGGAACCTAATTTAAATGTCATCCTTGGAGATAATTATACTTACCAAGTTAAAAGGTTATGGTTTAATTTAATTTCAATTAGATGATGGAAAATCCATTTTTCTGCAAGAAGTTTTCTATGCACCTATTTTGAAAAATAATCTTGTATCCATATCTTATCTAGAAGATAAAGGAATGAAAGTTGTTTTTATTAATGGAAAAGTTCTAACTTGGCCTTTGAAATCAAGTATGAGAGAAGCCTTCACTCTTGGATCAATATATCAAGGGATTTACAAAGTCAATGGTAAAGTCATTCATGCACCATTCCATGATATTGATCTTCAGTGTGAGTTATGACACAAAAGATTTTTTCAACTACACTACAAAGCCTTACCTCATGTAAGGAAGATGGTTTCTAGAATGTCTAAGATCAAAATGGATCATGAAGGAGTTTGTCCAGAATGTGCAAGTGGAAAGCATATAAAGGGACCATTCCCTTCAAGCAGAACAAAAACTAGTCAGGTACTTCAACTCATACATTTTGATTCATGTGGACCTATTCATTTTACTTCTCTTGGTGGCTACTTGTATTTCATGATTTTGGTTAATGAGTTTTCTCGCAAGACATTGACATGTTCAGAGATTTCAAGGCTCTGATTGAAAATCAAACTGGAAATTTGATCAAAGCTTTCAAATCTGATAATGGGGGAGATTTCACCTCCAATTATTTTAATGATCTTTGCAAAGGCTTTAAAATAAAGAAAGAGACCATTGTGTCGTACAATCCACAATAAAATGGTGTGGCTGAGAGGAAGAATAGAACCATTATGGAAGCAGTCATAGCCATGATGCATGATCAAAAGCTACCAAAGTTTCTATGGGGAGAAGAGAAGCTACAAATACCATTGCTTATTTGCAAAACAGAACTCCCCCTTAGGCCTGTTGTGCTATTCAACAACCCCCCATTTGTTAATAGTAGTAGTCAATATTACATTAATAAATGGGGACCCTTTAGAAAATCATTCCAAAAATAAGTTTAGCATTTAGGCATTTTCCTTATTAAATTTTGGAATAAAACAAGAATTTTAGATAGAGGAGGAATGACCTGTTGTAGAGTTTTATGAACCCAACGTTTCGGACTACCAAGTGAGTCCATCATAAGGGGAGAATGCGTCAATAGATATTCTTAAAATCATAATGATGTATCCAAGGGCTATAATTAGGGTATATATATAAGTTATTAAACAAAAGAAATAAGAAAATAGGTCGGCTCTTATCTTTTTATTTAATTAATTAATTAAATTATTATTTATTATTATTATTATTATTATTATTATTATTATTATTTAATTAATTAATTTATTCAAGGGGATAACTTAATCGAATAATTTTATTATCTATAGAATTAATTATTATGTTTATTAATTCTTTAAATAATTGGTTCAATTGATTCATTAATTTGGTTAAATAATAAATTAATTTGTTTGATTAATCAAATTAATTAATTTAATTATGTATTCTTTATTAATATGTTTATTCATTTATTTACATTATTAATTTATTAATTTGATTAATTAATTCATTAATTAATAAGTTTAAAGGGATAGATTAATTACTTATTTTTATATTTCTTGAATTAATTATTAGGTTTGATAAATTTATAAAAAATTAATTTTTATTTTTTATTTTATTTATTTATTTTATCTATTTATTTATTTAATGATTAATTACTATGTTTTACTAATTAACTAATTTTTGATAGTTAATTAAACGAATAGAATAGTTAACAAATTTATTATATATATATATATATATATATATATATATATATATATATATATATATATATATATATATATATATATACATATATATATATATATTATTATTTTTTAATAAGTTTATTAATTTAATTTAATGTACTTATTTCTTTGTTTAATTATTTATTTATTTGATTAATTTGTTTTATTTGCTTTGTTTAATTATTTATTTATTTGATTAATTTGTTTTATTTGCTTAATTTATTTGTTTATTTATTTATTTTTATTTTTATTGTTATTTTTTATATTTTATTTATTTATTTATTTTTTATTTTTTTGGTTTTAGTGAGTTATTTATCTATAATTTCTAGAGTTTATTTATTATTATTGTTATTATTATTATTATTATTTATTTATTTATTTTTCTTTGAAGATTTGAGTAATTACACCTATATGTATTCTATTAGTTATTTTTTTAATGATATCAAATGATTACATGTGAAGAAATCTATTACTAAATTATGTTTATGATTGTTAATTAAATGTATTGTTTAAGGAGGATATTCCATAATTGATGATTTTATTATTTGTTTATTTTTACCTTTTTAAAGTTTTTTAAGGGAATATAGTTAATTATTGGCTTTTAAGGTTTCAATTAACGGTTTCCAGGTGTTGCTTAGTTTTAATCCATCGTCCCGGTTTAGGTTATTCTTCCTTTTTTCTATTTCAATGGCTTCCTTGATTTTCCTTTTGAGATAGTGGTCTTCTTTTCTAACCAGTTTGACGTCTTCTATGCAGATGTAATGAGAGGAAGAGTGAACATGTTCAGCTAAGGCTGATTTAGAGGTCCTTTCTCTTCTTAGGTCAGCAGTGTGATGTTCAGCTAAGGCCGATTTAGAGGTCCTATAGGTCAGTAGTGTGATGTTCAGCTAAGGCTGATTTAGAGGTCCTCTTAGGTCAGCAGTGTGATGTTCAGCTAAGGCTGATTTAGAGGTCCTCTTAGGTCAGCAGTGTGATGTTCAGCTAAGGCTGATTTAGAGGTCCTCTTAGGTCAGCATTGTGATGTTCAACTAAGGCTGATTTAGAGGTCCTCTTAGGTCAGCAGTGTGATGTTCAGCTAAGGCTAATTTAGAGGTCCTCTTAGGTCAGCAGTGTGATGTTCAGCTAAGGCTGATTTAGAGGTCCTTTCTCCTAAAAGGACCTCTAAATCAGCCTTAGCTGAACATCACACTGCTGACCTAAGAGGACCTCTAAATCAACCTTAGCTGAACATCACACTGCTGACCTAAGAGGACCTCTAAATCAGCCTTAGCTGAACATCACACTGCTGACCTATAGGACCTCTAAATCAGCCTTAGCTGAACATCACACTGCTGACCTAAGAAGAGAAAGGACCTCTAAATCAGCCTTAGCTGAACATCACACTGCTGACCTAAGAAGAGAAATGACCTCTAAATCAGCCTTAGCTGAACATCACACTGCTGACCTAAGAAGAGAAAGGACCTCTAAATCAGCCTTTGTTGAACATCACACTGCTGACCTAAGAAGAGAAAGGACCTCTAAATCAGCCTTAGCTGAACATGTTCACTCTTCCTCTCATTACATCTGCATCGAAGACGTCAAACTGGTTAGAAAAGAAGACCACTATCTCAAAAGGAAAATCAAGGAAGCCATTGAAATAGAAAAAAGGAAGAATAACCTAAACCGAGACGATGTATTAAAACTAAGCAACACCTGGAAACCGTTAATTGAAACCTTAAAAGCCAATAATTAACTATATTCCCTTAAAAAACTTTAAAAAGGTAAAAATAAACAAATAATAAAATCATCAATTATGGAATATCCTCCTTAAACAATACATTTAATTAACAATCATAAACATAATTTAGTAATAGATTTCTTCACATGTAATCATTTGATATCATTAAAAAAATAAGTAATAGAATACATATAGGTGTAATTACTCAAATCTTCAAAGAAAAATAGATAAATATATAATAATAATAATAACAATAATAATAAATAAACTCTAGAAATTATAGATAAATAACTCACTAAAACCAAAAAAAAAAAAAAAAAAATAAATAAATAGAATATAAAAAATAACAATAAAAATATAAATAAATAAATAAACAAATAAATTAAGCAAATAAAACAAATTAATCAAATAAATAAATAATTAAACAAAGAAATAAGTACATTAAATTAAATTAATAAACTTATTAAAAAAATAAAAAAAATAAAAAAAAAATATATATATATATATAACAAATTTGTTAACTATTCTATTCGTTTAATTAACTATCAAAAATTAGTTAATTAGTAAAACATAGTAATTAATCATTAAATAAATAAATAGATAAAATAAATAAATAAAATAAAAAATAAAAATTAATTTTTTATAAATTTATCAAACCTAATAATTAATTCAAGAAATAAAAAAATAAGTAATTAATCTATCCCTGTAAACTTATTAATTAATGAATTAATTAATCAAATTAATAAATTAATAATGTAAATAAATGAATAAACATATTAATAAAGAATACATAATTAAATTAATTAATTTGATTAATCAAACAAATTAATTTATTATTTAACCAAACTAATGAATCAATTGAACCAATTATTTAAAATAGAATTAATAAACATAATAATTAATTCGATAGATAATAAAATTATTCGATTAAGTTATCCCCTTGAATAAATTAATTAATTAAATAATAATAATAATAATAATAAATAAATAAATAATTTAATTAATTAATTAAATAAAAAGATAAGAGCCGACCTATTTTATTATTTCTTTTGTTTAATAACTTATATATATACCCTAATTATAGCTCTTGGATACATCATTATGATTTTAAGAATATCTATTGACGCATTCTCCCCTTATGATGGACTCACTTGGTAGTCCGAAACGTTGGGTTCATAAAACTCTACAACAGGTCATTCCTCCTCTATCTAAAACTATCCTCACCTGTATGGATTCATTATTTATAAAACAAGATATCAATCAAACACCTTTCCAAAAACTAGTAAATGTCCACCTTTCCCGCATATCTCACAATCAATTGTGATTGAAAGCCTTGCTAATCCACCAAATCTAGCGAAAAGCGATCAGAAGAGGAATCCACGCTAAAATCATTCAAAACTAGTACATTTCTTGTATAACCTAAGTCCTAAGGAATTACTTATTAAAACTAAGGCCTACATCGCATATTGCTATTTATAGAAGGCGCACCTTAAAGAGTTACCTTAAAACATGTGAGATGCAAAATTGTGATGACAACATTTCCCTTATCGCATCGCATTTCAAACATTAAAAAGAACACCACAAACTTACCATCTAACGAGATTGTGAAATGCGATTGAGACTCAGACCCACTCCTGAGATACTTTACAAATGAGTATTTAGGTTCATTGCTTAATAAAAGGGGCTTTACACAAGAAAACCTAACAAATGAGCTATGTTTTGGAAATAATAGTAAGTGGCCTGCATCTTGCATCTTGCATAAACAAAATAAATGATAAGGAAAGCGTACAAACATAATGCGATAATGTGATCTGGGATATTACTTCGCAAGTCACAAAATTGGCATTTTTGCAATTTAAAGGATCGCCACCCTAGAAGCTTCCTTCCCGACTTACGATACAAACATTAATGAGCAATAAAGCTAAGAGATAACAAACCATTAGTGGGCATTTAATAAAGGTTAATGGAATTTATCTGTGAAAATATGTTCAACGTGATACAATATCTTCTCACTTGCATTCTAATAAAACTCCTTTATTATCACCTTTTCAAGTTATCTGTATTATCCCATATTACGTTCATTCTTATCTCTGTATATCCGATAGCTTCTGTTTTTCTCTATTTTTCAGGAAAATTCCACAGAAAGAGTCTTTGAGAGAAATGGCAAAGAAGGGAAAGGCAGTTGTGTCTGAGAAATAAGAAATGACTCCTTTATTCACAAATACTACATGTAGCAGAGAAGGAGGAACCTCTACGTGGGAAACCATGTATGATTTATTAGAAGAAGAGGAACCAAGACCTCTAGAAACAAAGGTCATAGCTGATGGTCGTGTTTCCTCAAATGCCTCCATTTTTGAGACGACATGTTCATTTCTACATCACATAGCCATGCGCCCAAAGATAATCCCTTATACAGATATGGTCAAGTGGATTATTGATCAGGCCGATATCTCAGACAAAGAATTTAAGAATAGTAGCCAAGAGGTTATGGGATATTTTTCGCCAAACATCCTACAGCTTATGTACAACCTACCAGAGTCCCAAACATTATAAAAAAAACAGTTCCTTGAGAATTTTTCCAAAGAGAATGAAGACCTAGCATATGTCACCCAGACCTAGTCGAATAATGAAGGCAAGATCAAAAAGGACAAAGCAGGTATGTACTCTACTGCATCTATTTCTCCTCCCCATAGTTTTGCAGCAGCCATGCTATGTAGGATGTTTGGTAAGCCCAATAGCACTAAATTTTCCCCAGAATGGTTTCCATTAAGAGATGCAGTCGTAAACACAACCATAATGAATTGGGCCCAAATTTTGTCTGATAATTTATCAAAGGTGATAATGCATTATAGGAGAAAAAGGAGTATCTCTTCAAGGGTTTACCCTCCAATTTTTATGAGTGCCTATGTGATGGATGAAATTTGTTTTGGTTCAAAATTTCTTGTCATGGGATGGAAGTGGACTATGAAGCATCCACTTCCCATTCATATATATCATAAGGAGATGTGGGAGTCTCAATTTTACCCGCATTTTTACAAAATTTGTCATGGAGTCATGCTGCCTATCTATAAATAGGTTTACAACCAAAATGCCCCTAGGTTTTCTAAGGAAGCCGAGGTAGATATCCTCCCAGTGGCCAGATGGTTTGGGGAGGAAACATTCACATATATCAGAGTATTTGGGAGCATTGCCTCACCATATGTCCTCCCATACTACGTCCCCAACAAATTAATGGCTATAGAGATAGCCTACTAAACAACAAGTGAGGGTGGGCTGAGCAAAGGATTAAAGGAAGCGAAAAATTCCATTTGGCCTACATTTCCGTTGCAGTATGTAGAATTTGCACTACACGATCTTGGGCATGCATTCAAAGAAGCGGAGATCGTGAAATCTCTAAAATTACCTAAATTCCCAGGAAGGCAATATGACCCAAATGGCACTGCCAAAGACTTCACTACCATGGTGAAAGTGAAGGCATTCAGTCATGAGGAAGATGCATTTGATGACGTCTTCCTACAGAAAGAAACATTCACAGATGTGAAGCACATGGCATCATTAATTTTTGACCCAAAATATCTTGAAGCCTTTCATGAATACAAAGAAAGGAGATTGTTAAAGGTCCCATTGGACCAATTACAGATTGAGCCAATAAGGGAGCCAACTCCCAACGTAATCCTAGAAGAGAGCTCCAAAGAAAATTCTAAAGATGATTCCAAAGCTGAGTCCCAAGAGAAGTCTACCATGGAGTCAGAGAACTCAGAGCCACAGTCACAAAATGGGGAAGTAAAAGTAATGAATCAGAAAAGGATACAACCAAATCTACATAAAAGGCAGCTGAGCAAACCTCAGCTAAAAAACAAGCTAAAATTCACTCCACCTCCACCTGGTCGAAAAAACCCCAGGTGATTGATTTAGAGAAAGAATGGGAGAATTTTAATAAAAAGCGAAAACCCCAAGTGATTTATTTAGAGAAAGAATGGGAGAATTTTAAAAAAAATCTCCATACAGAGGGATAAGCACCTAAGCCACATAATCCACAACAAAAAACAACTCAAGAAATTACAGTAGAGAAAACTGTAAGTACTCAAGCTATAGAGAACATTCCTGCCACTCCTACCTCTAAAATTGTTTTGAGGATTGAGAAGATTCCTCCTTTAGATGTGTTCTATAGCCCAACCCACAAAGCTGTCATCAAAATTCAAAGAACGAAGAGGAAGTTGGATGCTACAGTTGCTACTACTCCTGATAATGAACGAATGGATATTATCTGGAAAGATTCACCCATCGACCCATCTGAGAACCTTACTAGACTGTCTCAGTTTATAGGAGCCTATTCTACAACGACTATTGATAAAGTAACAGAGGTACAAATGTTTCTCAGAGAAAAGGAAAATAAAATTCTACTATTGAAACAATAGTTAGAGCAAGAAAAATCTAACCAACAAGCAGAATTGCAAATAGCAAATCTCCAGCAAGAATTTAAGCAGATGCAAATAAAACATCAAGCCAGCTTAGCAGAAAAGGAAGTGCAGATATAAGAAATAACAGATAAGTATAAGGATATTCTAAATATTGATCAGCTTATAATTGAAGTTCTCAGCCTTAACTTCCAGCTAATGCACCAAAATGAAATTCTATGCCAGAAGGTCTCGTAGTTGAGTTCTTATTACAAGACTAGTGACAAGTTAATGAGTCAAGTTGTTGAGATGAGACTCGAATATGATGAAGTCTTGAAAAGAGTTTCCGACTTCATCACCTGGCATAACACAGAGGATGGGAGAAAGGTTGATTTTCCTATACTGGAGGAGTCACATAAATAAATTCTATTTGCAGACTGGGATTCTCGGAATTGCAAATAGCAAATCTCCAGCAAGAATTTAAGCAGATGCAAATAAAACATCAAGCCAGCTTAGCAGAAAAGGAAGTGCAGATATAAGAAATAACAGATAAGTATAAGGATAGTCTAAATATTGATCAGCTTATAATTGAAGTTCTCAGCCTTAACTTCCAGCTAAATGAAATTCTATGCCAGAAGGTCTCGTAGTTGAGTTCTTATTACGAGACTAGTGACAAGTTAATGAGTCAAGTTGTTGAGATGAGACTTGAATATGATGAAGTCTTGAAAAGAGTTTCCAACTTCATCACCTGGCATAACACAGAGGATGGGAGAAAGGTTGATTTTCCTATACTGGAGGAGTCACATAAATAAATTCTATTTGCAGACTGGGATTCTCGGCTTAGACAAGTAGAAAAGGAAACAATGGTTGCAGTAGCAGCAGCAAAAAATGTTATTGAAAACATCAATGAAAAGTTATAGAGTGCAAAATTGGTGGTAGAGTCTGTACCAATTTTTCTTCCGAATGTCAAACAGCTCAAAAAACAGTGGAGGCAGGCAACAGGGGAAAAAGAAGAAGCAATTAGGCAAATGACCAAGTTAAACTAGGAAGCATACTGGCAATATTTAGTTAAACCTTACAACTAGTGGATGACCCTGTGATGCCTAACCTCTTCCACGTAGAAAATGGTGCCAACACTAACTAATGTTGTGTTCATTGGGTAGTTGAAGTCTGTAATTGGCCAACCAACATAGCTCAAACTAATGACGGACATCTGCGATCTCAAGGATTAAACGCGAAGGAGTTAGTCAGCATGTTTTATTTCTATTTTTGTTTTGTTTTTCATAATTTTAGGAAGGTCATTTAAACCTCCTAAATTATTTTTGTAATAATCTGTTCTTAGGATTTATAATTTAGTATTTAAACCCCTCTCATGCATTTAGAAAGGGGTCCAGAAATTTTATCAGAAACAATCTTCAAAACATGCACTCCTGTCCCTTTGAGGAAGTTCTCGTGAAATGAATGGAACATGATTTATTTTCATCTTATCTAGCATATTCTACTGAAATTGCACTTTTGTACTCTTAGACAATTTTGGATTGATTGGAAGTAGATCGATATTGCTGAAACACATTAGAAGAACTTATTACAAATGGTACTTTTACCTTGTCATTTTGTTTTATTTATGTATTAAGGAATAAATTTTCCTTCAAATTGTGTATATATGAAAGTGTAAATCTTGGTTAGCATTATTGCACTTTTGTATGATGATGGCCTAAATTTTATGCTGAATATACGAATAATTTCTTATGCGATATATCTTTCACAATAATTTCGGCTAACTATTTATCCAAAATGATTATTGTTAAAATGATTTCACTTCTTATTGCAGTTGAATGATCTTTATTACCAATTGCTTTAGGACATTATTGTAGATCGCATGTTTCAATTTTATTCCCAGGTATAGTCATAGCTAGATAGTGTTAAATTAGGATATATTCATGTGATTATTAGTTTTAGATTAATTTTAGCTTAAACATTCCTCCGAACTATCATATATCACCCCATTAGCACTATCATAATTTATATTGGGAAATTGGTTCCATTATCCCTAGCCAGATCCACTACACCAAACGGAAAAGGAGTTGCCAACCAAGGTCCAGACCGGGTGGTTTTCCCCCATGTTGTAAGCAACGATTTCCGATGCTTCAACATTTTGGCACTAGAAGGAGGGTTGACTGTGAATGGCATGTAAATCCAAATTAACAGGCCATTCTAAGAGTAAAACTCCCTCACCATCACCTCCACTTTCTCGATCGCATTCCAAATCTCCTAATCCTAAGAGAGAAGTGGTAAAGACAAATGCAGAGCCCACTACTGAAATCCCAAAGAAGCCAGATCATTCTTCCTCTACCAAAGCCCCTGAAGTCCAATCTTTGATTCATAAATTACAAGGGATTTTGATATCTCAAGAGGAATATGAGTTATCCCAAGATAGTGTTACCTCTCAGTTTACCCCATCTCAACGGTTAACTAAAGCACAGAGAGAAAAGTTTGGAATCCCACCATTCGAATTCCCTCTACCAAGCCATAAGAAAGCTAAGAATACACCATACGAATATCATAGCGAGGTTCTTTCATCAACACAATCATCATCTTCATTCATTACATCCATACCATCACAAGACCAATCATCCACCTCACCACTCCAAATCGTGATTCACACAGGTACTGGAACTCCATCTTCCTCTACCCAATCACCTTCAACCACTACCACATCTTCCTCTTCTCGCATACCAAAAATGGCTCAACCTCCTCAAAGGCCATGGACAAATCTAGGAGCTATTAGGATGGCTGATCCTTTACATCCATTGCTAGCCCATCCATAGAAATGGTTACCAAAGTTCAATCCTGATAATGGCCTACTGGCTGAGGAACACATAAACAATTTTATGTTGTCCATTAACTTGAACGAAGTAGTAGAAGAAGATGCAATTGTAAGATTATTTCCATATACTTTGCAAGGAGAAGCAGGATCATGGTACTTCTCATTACCATCAGGTTCTATTAATAGTTGGGATGCTTTTCAAGAGCAGTTCTTAACTAAATTTGGAGATGATAGATCCATGACTACCCTAATTAATGACCTCTCCAATTTGAAAGTCGAACCTAAAGAACCAATAAAAGACTTCAACTCTCGCTTCAATAAATTATTGAATAAGATACCAGTGGCATCTAAGCCCAGTGATGAGGTCCAAAATGAGTGGTATATTTCTTCTCTCCCTTCAAACACAACTATTTTCATCGATAGAGCTGCCAAACCAACTTTGGCAGAAAATATGAAAGAGGCAATAGCTGTAGAAAAACGCATTCTAGCTGTAGATAAGAAAAACACATTAGAAGAATGAAAATCCAAGAAAGTGACTTTTAGGGATGAATCCAAGAAGAAGCTACCAAAAGATCCTTTTGATCTTGAAGGTTTGCAAAAATTCCTCAAAACCATGTCTAATGAAATTGTTGATATTAAAAAACAGGGAGCAGAGACTTCCTTTAAGAAATTGTTTAGACCATTTAAAAGGAATTCCCCTATTGATCTTAAACCTCCAAATGCTATATCAAATGTTGAATCAAATGGAGAGGAAGTTGAAGTTTCAACAAATTAAGAGCAATCAGATGATGAAGAAGTGGCAGAGTTACTACGAATGTGGGATTTTATACTTCCCAACAAAGAAATGCAAGAAGCACTGCCTGTGGCCACCCGAAGTAAAAACCCTATTGATTTGCCACAAACAAATCCAAACCAGAAGGCTTCAACACCACCTCCCAGGGACAAAACAACAGGTAAGAATCTTCACCAAAATCCACTCAAACTACTCCTTCTCAATTGAATTCTTCACCTTCAACTAAAACCCTGATAATATCTGATGAAATGGAATATAATATTGTTGATGATATGAAAAAGACTAGGGAAAACATCACCTTTCATGAGCTTAGAAAGTTGAAACATCAGCAGAAGCTACTCCTTAAGGAACTCAAAGCAGTACCTACTTCACCTCTTCCTGCTGCTGTGATCTCACAAGTTGCCCAAGAAATGGGAAGACCCCCTAGCACCTCTTTAAACAAAATTGATCCAACTGACATATCTTTGACTTTTGAAATTTTTATTAGAAACTTACACAACTGTTTAGTTGATTCAGGAGCTTCATCTAACATTTTACCTAGAATAGTTTGTGCAAAGTTGAATGTTCAGCCCCAAAAATCTGTTGTACACATTGTGCAGTTAGATCGATCTCAAGTCAAAGTTGTTGGGGAACTTAATCAAGTAACCATCAGACTCTCGTCAAACCCCAAAGTCTGTCAAGTCATTGACATTCTTGTAGTTGATATTCCCGAGTTCTATGGCTTAATCCTTAGTAGAGACTGGTCA
The DNA here is from genome assembly GCA_031772625.1 of Pinus tabuliformis. Lineage (NCBI taxonomy): Eukaryota > Viridiplantae > Streptophyta > Pinopsida > Pinales > Pinaceae > Pinus > Pinus tabuliformis. The sequence continues at coordinate 1,276,890,011 of CM062819.1, forward strand.
GAAAAGCTTCATGGCATTTTTACGACTGACAGGTCTCACAGGTGGCTTCCCTATAATGGAAAGCCAAATCAAATAAGGGTTGATCACGAAAAACATCAAAAGTACATAGTCATAGAGCTAGAAGGAGAAAATGAACCAGTTGTGTATAGCAACAATATCATCGGAAACTACTCAGTAGAATCATTTCTAGGAAATTTTAATGCTTATACTTCACCTTTCCTGGAAAACTCTATTGTATCTCAAATTGAAAACTTTTCCCAAATAGATACTTCTAAGTGTGTAAATTTTGTTGATAAACTTGTAGTTAGCTCTTTATTTTGGAAATTATTTTTTGATGGATCTAAATCCAATGATGGAGCAGGAGCAGGATGCATATTAGTTAGCCCAGAAGGGGAAAATACTATGTTAGCATGCAGACTTGAATTTGATTGCAAAAACAACACTGTTGAATATGAAGCATTAGTTGAAGGTTTGTATAAAGCCATTGGCCTTAATATCAAACACATCCAAGTGTTTGGAGACTCAGAAATCGTGATAAAGTAGGTAAGAAATACTATACACTGTTTGTCTGGACATTTGAAACATTATTAGTCATTAGTCCAAGACCTGACTTCCCACTTTACAACGTTTAATATTTCCCCTATTTCAAGACTCCAAAACGCAAGCACCGATCTCTTAGCTAATGTGGCTTCCAAGCTTATTCCACTAGGAGATTATAGTCCTGATCGCTTTTCTATTGAATTGATTTTTAGGCCTTCTATTCCCGACAATATCACCAACTAGAGAGTCTTTAATAATGATCCAGATATCATAAGCTTTTTGACATCAAAAGGCTCTTATGATGACCAGATAGTTGACGAAGACCAGCATGACAACCAACTTAAGAAAGAAACAACCAATAATGCTATACCAAAGTATGTGGTTAAGTTGGAAGATTTATATGACCTCAAGGACAGATTCAAACAACCCACCAATTCAAAACTTCAAAGTTCAACTCTAAGGTTTGAATTGATTAACCTTGGAACTAACCTTAAACCTCAAAATATTAATCTAGGCCTCAGACTTACATCAAATGAGAAATCAGCCTTTATATGTTTGTTGAAGAAATATAAGAATGTCTTCGCATGGAACTATGAAGATATTAAAATGTATGACACTTCTATTATTCAACATACTATCCCCATGACGTCTGATGAAAACCATGTTCAACAGAAATTAAGAAAAATCCATCCTAATTTAGAAAATCAGATTAAATTTGAATTGAACAAACTTCTGAAAGGCAAGATTATTTTCCCTGTCAGACATTCCAGGTGGGTCTCCAATCTTGTCCCAGTTAGAAAGAAGAACAATGATATTCAGATATGTATAGACTTCCGCAATCTCAACAAAGCATGTTAGAAGGACAAGTTTCCATTGCCTCCTATGGAACATATATTGCAATCAGTTGCAGGCTCAGAACTAATGTCTTTCCTTGATGTATTCTTAGGTTATAATCAGATCCTAATACATCCAGATGACCAGTAGAAAACTACATTCAAGACAAAATGGGGCACTTATGCTTATCAAAAGATGCCATTGGACTAATTAATGCTGGTGCTACTTTCCAAAGAGCCATGGACATAGCCTTCAAAGTTTTAATAAATAAATCAATAGTAATCTACTTAGACAATATAACTGTATATTCCAAAAAGTGCAGTAATCATCTGAGAGATTTAAAACAAATCTTTGAGTGTTGCCAAAGGTATGGAATTTATCTTAATCCTAAGAAGTCTTTCTTCACATTAAGTGAAGGAAAACTCATCGAATTCATTGTATCCAAAGTAGGGATTCACATTGACCCTGATTGAACAAGAGAAATCTCTGAAATTCCTTTACCTCATAGCAAAAAATCCATGCAGTCTTTCCTAGGTCAGATAAATTTTGTTAAAAGATTTGTCCCTAACTTCTCATGAATTTTTTTACCTCTCTGATCTATAATAAAGAAAAAATATCTTTTTAAATGGGGAAATAGAGAACATGAAGCTTTTAATTTGATTAAACAAGCAATCATTATTGCTCCCTCTTTAGCGACTCCGAAATTTTCAAATCAGTTCATTCTATATACTTTTACTTTCAAGAAATCGTATGCAGCCATATTGGCACAAGCCAATGAAGAAAAAGTTGAAGCCCCAATCTCTTTCTTTAGCTCCAATTTGCAGGGGGCTGAATTGAATTACTCAGATGTTGAAAAACAAGCTTTTTCTGTTTTCAAATCAATAAAACACTTCAGAACTTTTCTCCTCAAAACCCACACCAAAGTAATAGTACCATTCTCAGCAGTGAGAAATATGTTGATACAAAGGGATGTAGGTGAGAAGAGAGCAAATTGGGTGACAGCTCTGCAAGAATATGACATTGAAATTAGACCAGCGAAAATTGTAAAAGGTTAAGGTTTTTGCAGGATGTTAGTAGGAACATCTAGTTTATCAACACTACAAGACTCAGGTGATGATGTACAAGTATATGAGGTAAGCCTTCATGACACTGAGTCAAGTTATGCTGATATCATATTTTACTTAAGAAATGGATATACCCCAACACAATTAAATTATAAGAAGAGAAGGGCCTTGATGCCAAAATATAGACAATATCAAATTGTTAATGATGTGTTGTTTATAATAAATTATGATTATGTTTTACTTAGATGTCTTGAAAATATGCGGCAGAGAAGGTGTTGCAGGAACTCCATGATGGACCAGTTGGTGGACATTTTGGAGGAGATACCACCACTCATAAAATCTTGCATAATGGATATTACTGGCCAACATTATTCAAGGATACACACAATTATGTAAGGAGATGTAAAGTTTCTCAAACAGTTGCCGGGAGACAGAGAAAACCTGCATTACCATTACAGCCAGTCAATATTGAACAACCATTTGAGCAATGGGGATTAGACAGAATAGGTGATATTATTCCTCATTCTTCTAAGTAGCATAGATATATCCTTACAACAACTGATTACTTCACAAAATGGGTGGAATCCATTCCACTCCTCATTCTTCTAAGCAGCATAGATATATCCTTACAATGACTGATTACTTCACAAAATGGGTGGAATCCATTCCACTCAAGGTAGCCAATTTTGAAAACATCAATGAATTCATTGATCAATTTGTCATTACCAGATTTGGTCTGCCATTTGCCCTGATGTTTTACAATGCATCTTATTTTTCAGACATTTCTATGACAAAATTTGCTCTTAAAAGAGGTTTTAAGCTTAAATACTTTGCTAACTATTATCCGCAGGGAAATGGGTTAGCTGAATCTACAAACAAAAATCTCATGAGGATTATCAAACAAACTGTTGACCAAAGTCAGAAGAATTGAAATAAGTCTTTAATATTCACTCTATGGGTAGATCGAATAACTCAGAAGGCCTCCATTGGCACTTCTCCTTTTAATTTGGTCTATGGGAAAGAAGTTGTCCTACCTACAAATATAGCTATTCCCTCTCTAGCCCTAGTTAAGTTCATTGAAGAAACTCCTTCCTCTTCTATGCAAGTTAGAAAATTACAAATCCTTAAGCGTGAAGAGGAAAGGGAAAATGCCAAAATCACACATGCACATCATCAACAGTTAGTCAAAGCTTCCTTTGATTCAAATTTTGTAAGTTCAAAATCTTTTCAATGCGAAGACCTAGTATTGAAATGGGATAAATCCCACAAAGGAAAAGGTAATCATGCCAAGTTCCAACAAATGATGCTTGGCCCATTTCAGATTGTAGAACAAATAGGCCCATCAACCTTTTTATTGCAGGATTTATCAGGTAAGAGAGAATCTCTGTCTATTAATGGGCAGATCTTAAAGAAATATTTTCCATAGAAGATGTTCTCTTCTATTCCCTGTATATTAGTGTCTTTATTTTTATTTAGAAAGAATAATACACATTGAATAACATTTACTTTTGGCTTTGCAAATAATAGTCTCTTTTTATTTTTGACTTTTCGCTTGTATAAGTAAAGATTGTTATGAAAATGACTTTCACACATAAAACATAGGGTTAAGTTTTGTTGCTCTAAAATTGCATGTTCTCTACCAAAATTATTTGGTCTTTATAAAACTTAACTTCCAAAAGGAACCTTGCCTCTACCTCAGTCAAGAAAAATATCAATAACAAAGCAAAGTCTCTCTATAGAAAAGCATATTTAAACTCTACAATTTTCATCCAGAAGCTCTTAAGGAGCCAATGATTCTCCCCATCTATTTAGTTTTCATTTTTAGAGTGTAATTCTAAAATATACTTAAACTTAAAGGATAAGAGGTCTCATCAAGAGCCAGCTTACCATGATCATAAGGTTATAACTAGCTGACATTACCAATATTGCATATCAAAACAGGGTAATGGATTGAAAATGTATTGATCAAAAGACAAGGGGTCTCATCAAGAGCCAGCTTGTTCAGTTAAGTTATAATCAAGTGAATGGCATTGTCAATTTTGGTCACCAAACCAAGACATTGTCCTTTAAGGGATAAAAGATGAAATTTTGAAGAAAAAGAATTAGTTCAGAAAATAAAAAGACAATAAGTATATAAATCTGAGCTTATCTTTAAAAATTGTATTCTGACCTAGGTGGGATACTGAATCATTGCTGGTTAAAAGGTAACCCTGTCGAGGCTATGAACGCCTGCTGGCAGCAGAGGCTCTACCTATGACAACTGAGTATACCAAAAATTGATCTGTGAAGAGCCTCCCTGTTTTTATCTTTAAAACCAAGTAATGACTGATGTAGACAAAGTGACTTTCTTATGAGAAGAGGATAATCAAAAGAATGATAGTTAAGTGGATGTTGTTTTATTATTCAAAGAGAAGTATTACTTACCTTATATATTATGTAATTTTCATTTTCTAAACCATCTTTATTTTGGAATTTTTTAGAAATTTCAAAAAACTCTTAGAGATAACTAGTTCTTCCAAGTGAATCACAAATTGTTGTTATTCAAAAAACCCCCATTTGTTAATAGTAGTAGTCAATACTACATTAATAAATGGTGACCCTTTAAAAAATCCTTCGGAATTTTCCTTATTAAATTTTGGAATAAAACAAGATATCAATCAAACACCTTTTCAAAAACTAGTAAATGTCTACCTTTCCCGCATATTGCACGATCAAGTGTGATTGAAAGCCTTGCTAATCCACCAAATCTAGCAAAAAGCGATAAAAAGAGGACTCCGCGCTAAAATACTTCGAAACTAGTACATTTCTTATATAACCTAAGTCCTAAGGCATTTCTTATTAAAACTAAGGTCCGCATCATATATCTCTATTTATATAAGGTGCACCTTAAAGAGTTACCTTGAAATGTTTGAGATGTGAAATTGCGATGACAACATTTCCCTTATCGCATCGCATTTCGAACATTAAAAAGAACACTGCAAACTTACCATCCAGCGAGATTGTGAAATGTGATTGAGACCCAGACCCACTCCCGAGATACTTTACAAACAAGTATTTAGGTTCACTGCTTAATAAAAGGGGCTTTACACAAGAAAACCTGACAAATGAGATATGTTTTGGAAACAATAGTAAGCAGCCCGCAACTCACAGAAACAAAAGAATTGATAAGGAAAGTTTACAAACATAATGTGATAATGTGATCTGTGATATTACTTCGCAAATTACAAAATCGACATTTTCATAATTTAAAGGCTCACCACCCTAGAAGCTTCCTTCCCAACTTACGATGCAGACATTAATAAGAAATAAATCTAAGAGATAACAAACCATTAGTGGGAATTTAATAAAGGTTAATGGCATTTATGTGTGAAAAGTTGTTCAACATGATACAATATCTTCTCACTTGCGTTCTAATAAAACTCCTTTCTTGTCACATTTTCAAGTTATCTGTATTATTCCATCTTACGTTCATTCTTATCTCTGTATATCTAATAGCTTTTGTTTTTCTCCATTTTCAGGAAAAATCCACAGAAAGAGTGTTTGAGAGAAATGGCAAAGAAGGGCAAGGTAGTTGTGTCTAAGAAATCAGAAATGACTCCTTTATTCATAGATACTACATGTAGTAGAGAAGGAGGAACCTCTACGTGGGAAACCATGTATGATTTATTAGAAGAAGAGGAACCAAGACCTCTGGAAACAAAGGTCACAGCTGATGGTCATGTTTCCTCAGATGCCTCCATTTTTGAGATGGCATGCTCATTTCTGCATCGCATAGCCGTGCGCCCAAAGATAATCCCTTATACAAATATGGTCAAGTGGATTATTGATCAGGTTGATATCTCAGATAGAGAATTTAAGAATAACAACTAAGATGTTATGGGATTTTTTTTGACAAACAACCTACGACTTATGTACAACCTACTAGAGCCCCAAACGCTCTACAACAAACAGTGCCTTGAGAAGCTTTCCAAAGAGAACGAAGACCCAGCAGACGTCACTCGGACCTGGTCAAATAATGAGGGCAAGATAAAAAAGGACAAAGAAGGTATGTACTCTACTGCATCTATTTCTCCTCCCCATAGTTTTGTAGTAGCCATGCTATGTAGGATGTTTGGCAAGCCCGATAGCACTAAATTTTCCCCAGAATGGCTGCTAGTAATAGATGCAGTCATAAATGCAACCATAATGAATTGAGCCCAAATTTTGTCTGATAATTTAGCAAAGGTGATAATGGATTATAGGAGAAAAATGAGTATCTCTTTGAGGGTTTACCCTACATTTTTTATGAGTGCCTATGTGATGGATGCAATCTATTTTGGTTCAAAATTTCCTGTCATGGGATGGAAGTGGACTGTGAAGCATCCACTTCCCATTCATATATATCATAAGGACATGTGGGAGTCTCAGATTCAGCTGCATTTTTACAAAATTTGTCATGGAGTCATGCTTCCTATCTATAAAAAGGTTTACAACCAAAATTCCCCTAGGTTTTCTAAGGAAGATAAGGTAGATATCCTCCCAGTGGCCAGATGGTTTGGGAGTAAACATTCACATATATCAGATTATTTGGGAGAATTTCCTCACCGCATGTCCTCCCATACTACGTCCCCAACAAATTGATGGCTAGAGAGATAGCCTACCAGATAACAAGTGAGGGTGGGTTGAGTAAAGGATTAAAGGAAGCAAAAAATGCCATTTGGCCTACATTTTCGTTGTAGTGTGGAGCATTTGCACTGCACAATCTTGGGCATGCATTCAAAGAAGTGGAGATCATGAAATATCTAAAATTACTTAAATTCCCATAAAGGTAGTATGACCCAAATGGCACTGCCAAAGACTTCACTACCATGGTTAAAGTGAAGGTATTCATTCATGAGGAAGATGCATTTGATGACGTCTTCCTACAAAAAGAAACATTCACAAATGTGAAGCACATGGCATCATTACTTTTTGACCCAGAAGATCTTGAAGCCTTTCATGAATATAGAGAAAGGAGATTGTTAAAGGTCCCATTGGACCAATTACAGATTAAGCCAATAAGGGAGCCAACTCCTAGCATAAGCCTAGAAGAGAGCTCCAGAGAAAATTCTAAAGATGATTCCGAAGCAGAGTCCCAAGAGAAGTCTACCAGGGAGTTAGAGAACTTAGAGCCATAGTCATAGAATGGGGGAAGTAAAAGTAAGGAATCAAAAAAGGATACAACCGAATCTACAGAAAAGGCAGTTGAGCAAACCTCAGCTAAAAAACAGGTTGAAATTCACTCCACCTCCACCCAGTCAACAAAACCTCTGGTGATTGATTTAGAGAAAGAATGGGAGCATTTTAATAAAAATATCCATACAAAGGGACAAGCACCTAAGCCACAAAATCCACAACACAAAGCAACTCAAGAAATTACAATAAATAAAATTGTAAGTACTCAAGAGGTAGAGCACATTCCTGCCACTCCTACCTCTAAAATTGTTTTGAGAATTGAGGAGATTCCTCCTTTAGATGTGTTCTATAGCCCAACCCACAAAGATGTCGTCAAAAGGCAAAGAAAGAAGAGGAAGTTGGATGCTACAGTTGCTACTACTCCCGATAATGAACCGATGGATATTGTCTAGAAAGATTCACCCATCGACCCATCCGAGAACCTTACTAGATTGTCTCAGTTTGCAGGAGCCTATGCTACAATGACTATTGATAAAGTAATAGAGGTACAAATGTTGCTCAGAGAAATTGAAAATAAAATTCTGTTGTTGGAACAACAGTTAGAGCAAGAAAAATCTAACCAACAAGCGGAATTGCAAATAGCAAAGCTCCAACAAGAATTCGAGCAGATGCAAATAAAACATCAAGCCAACTTAGCAGAAAAGGAAGCGCAGATACAAGCAATAACAGATAAGTATAAGGACAGTCCGAATATTGATCAGTTTATAATTGAAGCGCTCAGCCTTAACTCCAATCTAATGCACCAAAATGAAATTCTATGCTAGAAGGTCTCGCAGTTGAGTCTTATTGCGAGACTAATGACAAGTTAACGAGTTAATTCGTTGACATGAGACTCGAATATGATGAAGTCTTTAAAAGAGTTTCCGACTTTATCACCGGAAGAATTCAAAATATGGGAGAAAGGTCAATTTGCCTGTACTTGAGGAGTCACATAAAGAAATTCTATTTGTAGAATAGGATTCTCGGCTTAGACAAGCAGAAAATGCAACAACGGTCGCAGCAACAGCAGTAAAAAATGTTATTGAAAACATCAATGAAAATTTACACAGCGCAAACCTAGTGGCAAAGTTTGTACCAGGGTTTCTTCCAAATGTCAAACAGGTCAAACAATAGTGGAGGCAGGAAATAGGGGAAAAAGAGGAAGCAATTAGGCAAATGACCACGCTAAACTAGGAAACATACTGGCAATATTTAGTTAAAGCTTATAGCCAGTGGATGACCTTGCAATGCCTAACCTTTTCCACCTAGAAAATGGTGCCAACACTAACCGATGCCATATTCACTGGGAAGTTGAAGTCTGTAATTGGTCGACCGACACAGCTCAAACTAATGATGGACATCTGCGATCTCAAGGATCAAACGCAAAGGTGTTAGTCACCATGTTTTATTTCTATTTTTGTTCTATTTTGCATAATTTGAGGAAGGTCGTTTAAACCTCCTCAACTATTTTTGTAATAATCTATTCTTAGGATTTATAATTTAGCATTTAAACCCCTCTCATGCATTTAGAGAGGGGTCTAGAAATTTTATCAGAAACAATATTCAAAACATGCACTTCTATCCCTTTGAGGAAGTTCTCATGAAATGAATGGAACAAGATTTATTTTCATCTTGTCTGGCATATTCTACTGAAATTTCACTTTTGTACTCTTACATGGTGTTGGATTGATTGGAAGTAGGTCGATCCTGCTGAAACAAATTAGAACTTATTACAAATGGTACTTTTATCTTGTGATTTTGTTTTATTTATGTATTAAGCAATAACTTTTCCTTCAAATTGTTTATGTATGAAAGTTTAAATCTTGGTTAGCATTATTGCACTTTTGTATGATGATGGCCTAAATTTTATGCTGAATATATGAATAATTTCTTATGCAATATATCTTTCACAATCATTTCGGCTAACTATTTATCTGAAACGATTATTGTTAAAACGATTTCACTTCTTATTGCAGTTGAATGATCTTTATTACCAATTTCTTTAGGACATTATTGTAGATCGCATGTTTCAATTTTATTCCCGGGTATAGTCATAGCTAGATAGTGTTTAAATTAGGATATATGCATGTGATTATTAGTTTAGATTAGATTACTTTTAGCTTAAACATTCCTCTGAACTATCATATATCACCCCATCAGCACTATCATAATTTATATTGGGAAACTGGTCCCATTATCCCCAGTCAGAGCCACTACACCAAATGGAAAAGGAGTTGCCAACCAAGGTCCGAACTTGGTGGTTTCCCCCCATGTTGTAAGAAATGATTTTCGAGGCTTCAATAAGGCATTAAACAATAGGACTCCTGAAAACGTCTTCACTAGTGAAAGGACTAAGGTGATTCATTTGATAATCTTTGGTTGTCATGTATACTTCCAGGTGCCAAAAGAGAAAATGAGCGATCTGGAAGCTTAAGGTAAGAAAGGTACGTTTGTTGATTATTGTGATGATTCAAAAGCTTATAGAATTTGCGTACCTGGTCAAAGAACTATAGATTTTAGTAGAGATATAACATTTGATGAATATGCAACACTTAGAAAAGAAAGAGTCTCTTCTCCTCCTATCACTGTTTAAAGACAAACTATTAATGAAAAAGAGGCTACGTCTGAGTCTGAACTAGAACCTAAGAATGGGCTTGTTGATAATCCAATGGGTTCCATGGATCCTCTAGATCCTCCACCACGTGATCCTCCAACCAAAAAGAGACCACTATGGCTGCAAGAAACCTTGTAAGATGTTGAACAACATGCTGCCCCAAGAGGAACGCTCAAAGAAAAAAAGAAGCCAAGCCGAATTTAAGGGCATGTTGCTGCCATGAGAAACATCATTAAGGAAGAACCATGTATCTTTGAAGAAGTTGCAAAAGAAAAAGTCTGGAAAGATGCCATGAATGGAGAATACGAGTCCATCATCCAGAATGATGTCTAGGAAGTGGTCCCAGACATGGCACATATGGTAGTATTGAAAAATATGGCACATATGGTAGTATTGAAAAATATAAGGCTATATTTGTAGCTAGAGTTTTCTCTCAGAAAGAGGGAATAGATTATGATGAGATTTTTTCACTTGTAGCTTGATATACTACTATTCGATTTGTTGTTGCCTTAGAGGCTAGCTAGGGATGGAATCTTCACCTAATGGATGTAAAAACGACTTTGTTGCATGGCTTCCTCAAGGAAGAGGTATTTGTCGAACAACCACAAGGATTTGAAGAGTGTGATAGGGAAACTCATGTATGTAGACTGAAGAAATCCTTATATGGGCTGAAGCAATCTCCAAGAGCTTGGTATGCTCGCATTGGTAACTATTTGATAAAGCTTGGTTTCACAAGAAGTAGTACAGAACCAAATCTCTACTTCAAGACAGACCAAGGTATACCTTTGATTTGGGTATTGTATGTTGATGATTTATTCTTGATAGGAAGAGAACCTCTTATCCTCCAGTGTAAGAGGGGGTTAGCTTTTGAATTTGAAATGAAAGACATTGGTTTGATGCATTACTTTTTGGGTCTAGAGGTCTAGCAAAGACCTGGTGAAATTTAGCTTTATCAAGGAAAATATGTTGTTAAGATTCTTGAAATATTTATTATGGTAGAATGTAACTCTATTCATATTCCTACACAAATGAACTTTAAGAAATTATGTGGCAAAGTTGCAGGACCTAGTCTAGTAAATCCCACAAAGTATAGACAACTAATTGGTGCTTTGATCTTTTTGGTAAACACTAGGCCTAACATATGCTTTGTTGTAAACGCTTTAAGTCGGCATATGATTGATTCCTTCCATTCCCACCATATTGTTGCAAAACATGTACTCAAATACTTGTATGGAACTATCAATATAGGATTGAAATATACTATTGAAAATTTAAGACTTCATGGATATATTGATGTTGATTGGGTTGGTAACTTTGTTGATAGAAAGAACACTTCTGGGTATTTCTTTAGCTTGGGATTTTTCATGATCTCTTGGATGAGTAGAAAGAAAAATTTTGGTGCACTAAGTACAGCTGAAGCTAAGTCCATTACTACTAGCATGACTAGTTGTGAGGCAATTTGGCTGAGAAATATTTTTTGGGAACTATTTGAGCAAGTTGCAAACACAGTAGTTATATATTGTGACAATAAGAGTGAGATTCTTCTTGAATAAAATCCCGTGGTTCATGAAAATTCCAAGCATATTGAGATAGAGTATCACTATATCTAGGATATGGTGTAGAGAGGAGAAGTGAGGCTCCATCACATCTCCTCTGATGGTCAGATATCTTACATTATTACAAAGCCTTTGCCGAAAGGAAAGTTCTTGTTTCTTAGAGAGAAACTTCAACTTATAGATGTGACCCTTCCAGGAAGAGGTCACAGCTGATTGATAACATTGAGCTTCCTGTCTCCCCTATCAGAGCTCAAGGGATTAGGGAATGATGTCAAAAAGATCCTGAAGATGAGGAGCCTTTTGTGTAGAGTGTGCCACAAGAGTAGGCCTCAGTATGCATCTGACCCACTATCTAGGACTTGGGAAGAGTCACCTATCTATCCAATAGGTGTAGTGAGACTTTTCTAGGATGTAGGTGTTCCACCACTTGACACTTGGTTGTGTTTAATTCTTGTCTGTGTGACTTGTTTGAGGCTTGTCTATGTGATGTCTGCGTTTTATCACCTAATTTTTGAGATGAAAATTGGTTGAGCGTAATTATTGTTTATGTGACATGTGATGATACTTATTTAGATTGTGACTTCATTATTATAGATGTTTCAGAGCAGAGTTTAGATGAATGAATGAGATCAGAGAAGGCAACGATCTTTGATGTAGAAATAAATTCCTCCCTAACTGAGAGGGAGTGTTAAAATTTTGCAGCTCATGGATGAATTTCTCCTAGAAGAAATCACATCTTTCAGTTTTGTTTGAACCACCTACAATAAAATTTCATTTCTGACAATTCTAAAATGACTTTCCAAAAATAGAAAGTCATGTCTAAATGATTAATCAAATCAATCATGATTATACAAGTCAAGAATTAATATTTTTATCCTTACTATTATTATTATTATACTATTATTTATAAAATAATATAAAGTCATTCACCTTTAATGGATAAATAAAAACAAATTCTTTCATGGAATAAGTAAATTAAATTGAGAATCTCTTACTTGGAAAAAAAAATATCTCTCTTGGAATAAAATAGTAACTTCAGATAATGTAACTCTCCCTCACTAATTCAATGTAGAGAAAAATTGTAACTCCTTCTCATTAAATTCACTTGTAACTCCCTCATTCAATTTGATTTGTAACTCTCACCAAATATTATCTCATGTTTAAGTGTAACTCTCTCTCCCCCTAATTCGAATTGTAACTCCTCAAGGCAAGTGTACCTATCTCTCTATTATTGGGATGAGCTCTATTTCTCCTCACGAAACACCTCCCTCATGGAATTTTATTCTCCTATTATTTGCCCAAGGCATTAATTAAATTTGTAACTCCTCTCCTTTTTCATCTATTTAAGCAAGAGAAAGTGAGAGTTGAGAGTAGCATGTTCATTGTGAAGGAGGAGAGCTAGTGTTGAGAATGTGCAAGAGAAGTGTGAAAGCAAGTGAAGAGTAAGAGAAAGGGAAGATATAGAGGAAGTGTGAAGGACAAGATCTGATCAAGAGAAGGATATCTTCAAGCAAAGAACAAGAGCACTTCAACTGCAAGTTGATTAGACATTGGTGAATTTATTCATTCTCTCTCTTTGTGTACCTTGTTGAACAATTAAATAAATCTAATAGAAGAAGAATCATTTGGGTTTTCCCCTTGTGGGTTTTCCCCTCTGTAGGGACCAAACTTATGTTTTATTCATCATTTTTTTATTTTTATAAAAAAATAAATTAATACAATAAACTAGGAATACAAACATAAGCATGTAGCATTGGAAATTCAGAAATATTAAGAACTTATATCAAACATCCATGAATTTCACTACATTACACATATCATCTATTTTACATGTTGATAAATATAGGCACAATGAATTCATATGAAATAACATTATAAATAACATAGGTACCATTCACCAAGAGACGAGATTCAATCTTGACTTGCTGCTACTTTCACTCCCTTGTTTTCATCTGCCTCCAAGTGTGAATGTTGGTGTTGGGCATGGAGTCTAATTATCTTCGTTATTTATAGGTATCGTTGCATTGGACCCCAACTCGTAAAGTGGCAGCAACACCGCCTGTAAAATGTATGCTGCTAGGAGGGTCCAGGTGGGGCCGCTCATTAGGCGGAGATCTGATGGTAGAAGTTATGTTTAATTTAGGGATTTTTTCCCTAGAAGGCAACCCCTCGCTATATATGAGGGAATTGTATTGCGTCTATGTAGATCTATATTCTAAGCGAGAAAGAGAGAGGAGATTGTGTGAGAGTGAAGAGGGAATTACAGCGGATCTGTTGTAGGTTGTATCTCTTCATTTTGCTAGATAATATAAAAGGAAGGACTGGTTGTCTCTCTGTGAACATAGCCCAAATTGGGTGAATCACGTATATCTATGTCTCTCTTGTTTTATGTGTTTTATGTGTTTATATTTATGCAATATATTTTATGTGTTCCATTGCTTTGTAATATATAATTTTCTAACAACTAGTATCAGAGTTGAAGGTCTATTTGGCTAATAAACTTGCAGGAGAGAAGGGTTCTTGGTTTGAGTGGGAGCAATGGCAGAAGATGGTAGGTTTAGGATCGAAAAATTTAATGGCCAAAAATACCAGTTGTGGAAGATGAAAATGGAAGTTTATCTGTATTAGAAAGATTTGTACCTACCATTGAGTGGAAAGACAAAGAAGCCGATGGGTATGACAGACACAAAATGGGATATTCTCGATAGAAAGGCACTTGGAACAGTACGGATGTGCCTAGAGGCATCAGTAGCATTTAATATTTCAAAGGAAATGACAAAAAAGGGTTTAATGTCGGCATTGGCCAAACTATATGAAAAACCCTCGGCCTCAAATAAGGTATTTCTTATGAAGCATTTATTTAACATGAAGATGTCAGAAGGTAGAACTGTTGCTGATCATTTAAATGAATTTAATACAATTACCAGTCAGTTAAGTTCTGTAGGGGTAACTTTTCATGATGAAGTTAGGGCTCTATTATTTCTATGCTCATTGCCAGAAAGTTAGAATGGTTTAGTTATGGCCATTAATAACTTTATCTCTAGATCTAGCACTTTAAAGTTTGATAATGTTGTCGGTGCAATCCTTAGCGAGGAACTACGACAAAAAAACTCCAGTGAGACATCAGGTAATGCTTTGACTGCAGAGACTAGGGGAAGAAAAATGGAAAGAGGAAAGAGCCCAGGATATCGAAGTAAGTCAAGGAAAGGTAGATCCAAGTCTAGATCAGGGATAGTGTGTTGGAAATGCAGGAAGAAAGGACACCTAAAGAAAGACTGCAAGTCTCGAAAGGGAAAAGAAGGAGACGTGTAACAAGAAAACAATCATGAAGTGAATGTGACAGGTGATGTGTTGCAAGATGCTTTGATTCTTTCATTAGAAAATATTATTGATGCCTGGGTGGTAGATTTAGGGGCCTCATTCCATGCCATGCCTGATAGGAAACATTCTCATGAATATGTTCAAGGAGATTTTGGATAGGTTCGATTGGGTGATGATAAACCCTGTAAAATCATTGGAATGGGTACAATTTTAATAAAACAACAAAATGGAAATCAATGGATGTTGAAGGAGGTAAGAAATGTTCCAGATCTGAAGAAAAATTTGATTTCAACAGGCCAATTGTGAGGTGAAGCCTGTGTAACTACTTTTACAGATAAAACCTGGAAGGTCACTAAAGGAGCCATCGTAATAGCAAAAGGAGAAAAGGTTGGTACATTGTATTTATGCAATGGTATTTATAATTATGTTAATGCTTTAACCTCTACAGGATAAGGTACAACATTGTGGCATCATAGGCTTGGGCACATGAGTGAGAAGGGGATGCAGATTCTTCCCTCAAGAAATTTGTTGTCAGGTTTGAAGCATGTTGATTTAAAATTATGTGAGAATTGTGTTTATGGGAAACAAAAGAGAGTCAGATTCCTCAGAGTTGGGAAAAAAAAGAAGAGTGAAAAATTAGAGCTTGTGCATACAGATGTATGGGGACTCACTTAGGTATCATCTCTCGGTGGCTCTCGTTATTATGTTACTTTTATTGATGATGTAACCAGAAAAACCCGGATTTACTGTTTTCGAAATAAATCTGATGTATTTGATACTTTCAAGAAATGGAAAGCTTTGGTTGAAAATGAGACAGGAAAAAGGTTGAAGTGTCCCAGATCAGACAATGGAGGTGAATATTGCAACAAAGAGTTTGATAGGTACTGTTTAGAGGATGGAATTCGCAGAGGGAAGACAGTTCCAAGAATACCACAAGAAAATGGTGTTCCAGAAAGGATGAACATGAAAATCATGGAGCATGCAAGGTGCATGAGATTGCATGCAGGATTGCCTTTAAAATTTTGGGCAGATGTTGTAGATACTAATGTTTATCTAATAAATAGAGGGCCTTCAAGTTCCTTGGATGGTGGTATTCCAGAGGAGGCATGGACAGGTAAAAAGGTAAACTACTCATTTTTAAGGACTTTTGGTTGTGAAGTCTTTGTCCACATTAATAAAGAAAATAGAACAAAGCTTGAGGCAAAATCAAAGAAATGTACATTTATTGGTATGGTGTTAATGATTTTGGTTATCGCTTTTATGATTATGAAAAACACAAAATCATTAGGAGTATAGATGTCATATTCAATAAAAAGGTTTTGTATAAGGATCAGATGCAGGAAAAGAAACAAGAAAAAGAAAATAGAGAATACACAGTGCTTGATGAGATCACACAAAAAGTGAAGGTGCCTGAAAATAATAATGATCAACAACCACAACAGAAACAAGCACCTCAAACACCTGAAAGTGGTGTTAGAAGATCTACCAAGATAAGTAGACTCCCTAAACGAAACTCTCCTTCATTATATTATGTATTTTTGACTAATTCTGGTGAACTAGAATGTTATGAAGAAGCAGTGCAGGTAGAAACCAAGAAGAAGTGGGAGAAAGCCATGAAAGAAGAGATGGAATCCTTATCACATAACCAGACTTGGGACTTAGTCAGGTTTCCTGTAGGTAAAACAACATTGCAGAATAAATGGGTTTATAGGTTGAAGGAAGAAGATGGTGGTAGGAAAAGGTATAAAGCTAGACTTGTGGTGAAGGGGTTTGCACAGAAAAAGGGTATAGTCTTTGATGAGATATTTTCTCCTGTTGTTAAAATGACTTAAATTAGATCTATTTTTAGTTTAGTAGCAACTGAAGATTTGCATCTTAAGCAGTTAGATGTAAATACAACCTTTCTCCATGGGGATTTGGAGGAAGAGATATATATGCATCAGCCACAAGGATATGAGGTCAAAGGGAAGGAGAAACTAGTGTGCAGGTTGAATAAGAGCTTGTATGGATTAAAACAGGCTCCAAGGCAGTGTTATCTAATATTTGACAGGTTTATGTCTGAACAAGGTTATACTAGATGTCACTCTGATCATTGTGTTTATCTCAAAAGGAAAAGTGATGGAAACTATATTATATTGTTATTATATGTAGATGACATGCTTGTTGCAGGTTCTAACATGAAGGAAATAAATGTGCTGAAAATAAAATTGGCAAACTCATTTGCAATGAAGGATTTGGGTGCTGCAAAACAAATCCTTGGTATGAGAATAACTAGAGACACGAAGAATCGAAAATTAACATTGTCTCAGAGTGAGTACATAGAAAAGGTGTTGAAAAGATTTAATGTGCAGAATGCAAAACTAGTTAGTATACCTTTGGCTAGCCATTTCAAACTAAGTAAGGAGGTGTGTCCCAATAGTCAGGAAGAAATGGCTTGTATGTCTAAAGTTCCATAGGCATCAATAGTTGGAAGCTTAATGTATGTAATGGTCTGCACAAAGCCTGATATTGCACATGCACTGGGAGTTGTAAGAAGGTACACGAACAATCTAGGAAAAGAACATTGGATGGCGATGAAGTGGATTCTCATGTATTTGAGAGGTACCAAAAATCAAGCATTATGCTTTGGTGGTTCAAACATTGCTCTACAGGGATATGTTGATGCAGATATGGCAGGTGATAGAGATAATAGGAGGAGCACAACAAGGTATGTGTTCATTGTAGGTGGAACAGCTGTCAGTTGGATTTCAAAACTGCAAAGTGTTGTTGCACTCTCAACAATGGAAGCAAAGTATGTTGCTACTACAGAGGCTAGTAAAGAAATGGTTTGGTTACAAAGGTTTCTGGATGAATGGGGTAAGAAGCAGGAGTTGGGTAGGTTATACAGTGATAAACAAAGTGCCATACATCTTGCAAAGAAATCTGCATTGCATTCCAAGACTAAACATATACAACTCAAGTAGCATTTCAGACGGTTAATATTGGAAGATGGACAATTAAAGCTGAAAAAGATACACACTAGCTAGAATCCTACAGATATGTTAACAAAATTTGTAACCAGGGAGAAACTAAGATTCTGCTCAGTTTCAATTGGTCTTCAAGTACAATGAAGAATATTAGAAACAGTCAGGTCCAAAGTGGAGGCATTTTCCAGCAAATGAAGTTGCGATGTAGTTGCTATAATCAGTCTCCAAGTGGGAGATTGTTGGGTGTGGAGCCTGATTATCTTTTTTATTTAGAGGTATCACCGCATTGGACCCTAGTTCGTAATGTGGTAGCAACGCCGCCACGGGGGTCCGGGGGGGGGGTGACGACGATTATTTGGAGGCCCCCCCCCACCCCACCCCGGCGGGGGATCGAGGGCAGCGCCACCGAAGCTAAAAATAGATGAAAAATTGCCTTGTAAAATGTTTTAATTTCGTATTCAATCTGGGTCATGCATTAGGCAAAGATCTGATGGTAGAAGTTATGTTTAATTTAGGGTTTTTTCCCTAGAAGGCAACCCCTTGCTATATATGAGGGAATTGTATTGCGTCTATGTAGATCTATATTCTAAGCGAGAAAGAGAGAGGAGATTGTGTGAGAGTGAAGAGGGAATTACAACGGACTTGTTGTAGGTTGTATCTCTTAATTTTGTTGGATAATATAAAAGGAAGGACTGACTGTTTCTCTGTGGACGTAGCCCAAATTGGGTGAACCATGTATATCTATGTCTCTCTTGTTTTATTTGTTTTATGTGTTTATATTTCTGCAATATATTTTATTTGTTCCATTGCTCTATAATATATAATTTTCTAATAGTTGGCATGCTTAATCCAAATGTAATGACCCAATGGTTGACCTCCCAGCCTAGTCCTTGGGTACTCTCCTTCCCCTCGGATCCCCAAGATGCAATGGGGTTGTACAACGGAGGAAATATGCTAGCTGATAGAGGTGAACACTCCTTGGCTCAAGAGTCCCCTATCTAAAGTCCTCTACCTCACCAAACTCAACTATATCCCATAGGCACTGCAATGACATAGTCTCATCCATCAAATAATAGGATAAAAAAAGACCCTTCTCCCACAGCTTGCCCCTTCTTTTATAGGAGGCTTCATAGGTGACACTTGGGATTTCATGCATAATTAATTATTTTTATTAATCCAAATTTTTATTATTCACCCAACCGTGTGTCACCCTCTCACCAAGGATCTCCAAAATTATTTACTTAAATTTTAATTATAATATTTTTCCTCGCCTCAACAAGACTTCCTATTTCTTCTCCTAGTTGTATCTTGATCCCCATTTTCTACTCCTTAATTTGTGTTCATTACTAAATTCAGTTGATAAGTCTCAGATTTGATCCCCTAAGTACTTCTTAGTTTAACTCAATTTTCCTATTAGATGGATATTCTTATGTTGGTTCTTGCCACATGGAGTTTCTCTAAATTTCTCTAAAATTTAATTTATTAATCTTATTTTAATTCACCACCCTCTTCTCTTAACGAAGTTTAACTATTTTTGGATTAATCTTTATACTTAAATATATTTACCTCTTTCCCCATTTTACCTAATTAAGTTACTTATGTATATTATCTACCTAATATTTTCCAACATGGGAAGGGTAGAGTTTTCAAGGTAAAATATTTTATTTCTTCCTATTCTCCCCTTACCCCAAGTTTTATTCTTAATTTAATTGCCTCGGTTCTAACGCCATTTACCACTTGATGTGAATTTGCAGGGTTTTCATATCTTGATTATATTTATTAATTTTTAACTTTTTTATTCAAAGGGCTCCAAGTTGGTCGTGCCCTTCAAGAACTTCCCTCAAATTTCCAAGGGTGCCACACCTAACAGTTTATTTGCAATGCCAAGGGTGCCATGCCACTTGCCCTTCAAGAACCAATGGCTACAAGGGGAAATTCTAGGTGCAATGACAGAGAGCGCTATCATCTCTTATGTTACCCACTATAGTGAGACTAATGGTGTTGCGTATCAAGGAATCCACCTTTATGCATTCCCCCTAGTAAAATCCACATGAGCAACCCAAATTTGGGACCGGCCCCCACAATGGGAGTGCTAGCAGGTGAGATCAGGGACACTGTCCCACCCCTCCCATGCAGTTCCATCCAAATTTTACAACCCCATCACCCATATGTGAGTCATTCGACCAAGCAACTAACTTGTGCCTGCAGCCAATAACATATCGTCAGAATATATATATATATATATATATATATATATATATATATATATATATATATATATATATGTATATGTATATCTATATATATATATCCATATATATATATATATATGGATATATATATATAGATATACATATACATATACATATATATATATATATATATATATATATATATATATATATATATATATATATATATATATATATATATATATATAAAGGGCTTAGAATTTCAAAGAAAAATATTAATTTCCATCCAACCAAGTGTCGATGACTCATCATATGCGAGTGCCTCTAGTGGTTTCCTGTCATACTCAATAATCATCAGTAACAAAGTTTCTCAGTGTTAGTCATTGTCATAATAGCATCATCAACATGACCTAGTCATTCACATTGTTGTTCATTGTGAACCAGAACTAATGTAAGTAGCCAACATATGGAAAAAATCCATCCCAACTATCATCATCATAACATCAATAAAAACATACATATCCATCAAAGCTATCATCATCATATTATCAATAGAGAATATACATATCCACCAAGGCTATCATCATCTTAATACCGAATAGGAAATAAACACATCCACTAATAGTAGAGTCAAGTGTATAGATCCTCAACTTGAGGTCCTAAAATAATAATGTGTGAGCCTTAAGGATAAATAAATGTTAATGTCATATCAAGGTTAGGAAACTAAAGTGGAGCACTACCGACAACCCCTTAAATTGAACTTCATCTCGAAGTTTCAAAACAGGGAAACTGATGACATATCCCACTATATCCACCCTAGAAATGGAATTGGGTGGATATTCCTCTACTTTAATAATAAATCATCTAACTAAATGACAATGAGTTATAACTTACAATTATAAAATATAATCATCTTGTGAAAACTTTCCCTTATCAAAATTCACAATGACTCAATTAATACCAATAGAAGGTTCTAATATAATTTATCTAAATAGGTATATGAAAATGATCAAGTGGTCTTGTTCACCCTTCTAGCAGTTTATAGAGTGCATATACCTTTATCATTTCATTTAACCTACTTTTGGTTTGCGACATACACAGTTGAATGCAATGAATATTATGAACATCTTTAAAGTATAGCTTAGATAAACATTATCCTATACTCAAACTTTATAGCTTAATTCTTCTATCACATCTGCACGTCATCTAAAGTACCTTCTATATTTACCTCAAGTTCTAGAGCCTTCTCCTTTAAGACATTATTGTTATTGAAGAGAGGGTAACATTCCCTAATGAAATTCTCAAAGTCATGTCCTCTTGCCATAAATTTGGATTTATTATAGATGGAAAAGAACAATATTTATCAGCTATGAATCACTAAAAATATGAATTGAATCTGAGAGTAGTGATCATACTGAATTGAAAATTTCCAATTTGGTTTATAAGATTTTCCCAATAAAACTAAAGATGTTGAACTCAACGGAATTATTTTAAATAGGAAATTAATGCATTATTCATATATTTAAAATTCAAAGATGACAATACTCACGTAAGGCCCATGAAAAGTTCGCCAATTTAGTAGAGGTAAGGAAGGTGGATTGATAACTCAAGTACCATCAGCCACATACCCCTTATAAATTCTACCATAAGACCTCGAAAAAATATACATTAATAATAATATGTGTCCATATTACTACATAGATGAAATTCCATCCACTCAAAATAATGTTATTATTTTGATATTGTACAGTAAAGAATCCCCACGATTATGAGAATGGAATCTGTAAATTCTGAGGATGAATTTTTTCTCCAATTATAATTTCTTTTGATTCGTTAACATCAATATGTAATTAAATTTATAAAGCTATTTCTTGGTATTTAATACTTCTCCTTTCAATGAGGATGTCCTTGAAGTAAGACCCACCACAATATATATATATATATATATATGAATGACAACGTCACTTGTTAATATGTATCAATGACTCAATCATGTTTTTCTATTTTCATACCTATATCAATATACCTTAATGTGCGCGCGCACACACACACACACACATATTACCACACTAAGCTATTTATTAACCGCAACTAGTGTAACACAATTCCACTATCACTCAAAAACTTTAATATAAATAGTTCAACTATTCTTCTACAATTCAACTCATCCTAATACTAACATTACAATAAAATTTGATTTAGATGAGGGCTATCCATAATGATATTCAATACACATGAGTATATTTCAGGACTCTTTGTTTTTTAACTATATTAATTTATTAATTCATAGAGAGAGTTATTTAATTTTATCTACGTCATGAATTTCATTCCAATATACTCCACTCACTACTTTCACAATGGAAGAGAAGAAATATTTTAAAAGTTATGTCCATTACTTAGAAAGGTCTCATAAGAGAGATATAAATTACAAAACTCAAGATATTTGTTGAATCATATTTAATTAAAATGTCATGACTTAATATCCATATTATGTAATACATTATATGGCCATTAAATTATATATGAATAAAATAAACATATATTATCATTAAAAAGAAGAAGACTAGAACATGCCCATCTAAACACCCCATTAGGATTCAATATAATAATACAATATGAAAGGTCCACTTGATTTCATATTTGAAATTAAAGCAAAAAGAAGGTTCATTTAGCTTACTATAATAACATTATATGTAATATACTATTTTAAATCCACTAAAAAAATTGGCAATATAATTTAATGATGGTTTAACTAATCAATTGGTTAGATTATGAAATAAATCTTCCTCAACCCATTCTTAATATATTCAACACATTCTACAATAATTGCCTTCCATGATTAATGCAACAAATTTAATGCCATAGAAGAATAGGTGAGTTCAATCAACATTCAACTATTCTTATGATATGAAATTCTATTTTACAAAATTGGTAAATGAAGTTGACTATTTAGTGAGTTAAAGAAAATGAATTCGGAATTTTGTATAGTCCCTTGGGTTAAAACATTTAATGGTGGTTTCCTTTAGAATTTTTAATACTACCTACCTCAATGAATTGTTAAAATATATGGGCAACTAAAGTTTACTATGGGAAATAAAATTTGAAAAACTATCATAATTCATCTTAAGCTTTCATTTTTAGATTGAACGCACTTTAAGTGTGTTTTTATAAAGAGAATATATTGTGTGTAGGGACCCCATTATCTAATTTAATTGATAGTTGAACATCAATTAAACAACACTTCATTACAACATCCCTTATATGTGCTAACTTCATTATTCATGATTCTTATTATGTGCTAGTCAACTAATGGATAACTCATATTCATGATTTTTTCGCAGTCACTTTGTAGAGTCTTTGAAGTTACATTTTGGCATGACATTGGTTTAGATCTAAAAGTGAAACTTACGATTTTGAACTTATAGTTAAAGCTTTTCCCAATCAATATACAAATTCAATCGAAATCATTCAATCCTATAGCATGCATGTTGAAGAATCAAGGGAAATGATGTATAATAGGATTCTTCTTAGACTTGATAACAATTTGTGAAGAAATTTTTACAATTTGTCTTGTTAGTTTAATCTTCTTCTCTTCTTATTAATGCATGTGTTTTTACTTCATCAATTTGCTACCAAAAACATAAGAAAAATAACACTAGATGTTGGCTCTCTGCCAGGACCAAAACCTCTCTCTCTTAGAGAGGAAAACCCTTATGTAAGTTTCTCTTATTGAATATTATATTGATCAATGCAAAACCCTAGACCCTAAACAAGAATTTCCTCCAAGCACAAGTCAAGTCCTTCCTTCTTCTTGCACTTTGTTTCCTGACACTTCATCCTCCTTCTCCTTCCGACCACTGGTGATATACCTTGTTATGCTTAGTTCTAGAAGAGATATTTCTCCTTGATCCTTAGTGAATTATTTCACATAAGGTGATGCCTTCTTTACCTTAACCAACCGAGCTCCTTCTTGATGTAAAGTTGCAGCCTTGATGTGACAACATTGCAGCCCTAGTTTTTCGCACATGTGGGAGGTTTCCCTTAGGTTTTGACCCTTTTATTCTTCACTTGAGAGAGTCTCTTCTTCTCTATAGTGGGAGGCCTTATAGGCCTTAGTTTCTAGCCTAAATAATGAGAAGAGAAACTTTTATGTTGTTGTTGTAGTGACCGCAAACAACCTTCCTTTTCCTCGCACATGTGACTGCAATTCACCCTAAAAAAGTCCTTTAAACTTCGGTTATGTCTCCTCCTTCTTCACTACACTAGAGGCTCCTTTAAACTCAAATTTTCCACCCTTTACTTGACTTACCTTACTTTTTGATTTCAAAGGTGATAATGATGTCATTGGAGGAGTGGACAACCTCTATATATAGAGGACTGTCCCTCCCTTAGGTCGACTTGACACCCACTTGACTTCCTTTGCATCGTTTTTTCTCCTTTGATGATGTCGTTTCATGGAGAGGACTTTGAATTTGCTTGGAGATATTTCTTTTGACTCTTATACAAAGTATATACATGGTGTAACATGCCCTTAAGGGTATTCAATAAATATATTGACTCTTTGACTTCCTAGAATCACTTAAATATGTGCTTGATCTACTTCAATGAGCAAGAAACTAATTGATAAATATAACAAAAATAATATCTATTTTCTTGAATAAATACAAATATCAAAATTACATTTATGAAGACTGAAACTAGTTACACTTTCTTCAACAATCCCTCTTAAATAGGGAGGTATTCATAAAGCATTACAAGATGTTTGGCTATTTTTCAATCTTTAAGAATTCACATAAGAGAAACCGGATTCGCAATCCATTTGTTATAACATCATAGTAACCAAAATTGTTCATAGCAAGGCCTTGACTAAGATCTCTATCTCTCATAAGATCATAGCACAATGTTGGTGAGACCAATGACTTATAGACACCTTAGTCATTGTCTCTCAAGGTACATATCGACCCAAGTGTTCATTGAGTATGACCTTCTAGGACTATTCTTGTCTTGGGTTCCCAATGCTCGAAGAATATTGATCCTCTTTCCTACTCTTGTCTTGGATTCCCTACACATCCTCAAAGAGTATCAGATGGCAAATGATTACCCAATCTTCCCATTCTTTCTTCCTAAGTGAAGACAAGAATGTTGTGTCTATCACTTCCTCTTAATTCAGGAAGACATGCCCAAGTTTCCTCTGACAAGGAACTTGCCCAAGCTCCTTTTTAGTTGGGAACTTGTTAGAACTCCCTTTTAGCTAGGGACTTTTCCATTCATCAGTAACTTCTTCTTCATGGGTCCTTTAACTGCTTGATCTCCTTCTTTCCTTCGATGTCATGAAGTCTTTGTTTGAACTTCTTCTTGGTAGGGCACCAACCATCGATCACTTTCCTTCCTGATTTGTCATGTCATTAATCCCTTCATGGAAAGTGGCCTTGTTGATATATATCAGGTCCTTTTGTCATCTAGCTACTCCTTTTTCATCTTGTCTACACTTCAGAATACTTATCACATGGATGCTTAGTTGTACTTGCTTGTTTCAATGCTTCAATTTGGTAGCCCTTCATGACTTCATCCTGACTTGCTTCAACATTAGATAGTTATTTTGTTGGATGGCCTCTTCATCATGACATCTTCGTAGAGTTGAATCAACTATTTTCACCTTAATATCTCCAAGGCCTTCATAGGTGTCAAGGGTCCTTTGATAATTTTCTTCCTTAGTCAGAGTTGTCGTGCCTTCTTTCAGGAGATGTCTTTAATGGATCTTGTTGGATAGTGATTCCTTATGACCATGGTGTTCTTCACATGATTGATATCTTTCTTCATTTTCTTCTTCTTTAGTTGTTTAGATAACAACCTTATACTTCCCCATGAAAGAACTTTCTTCTTTTCTTGCTTACTTGAACTAGTCAGCGTTTCTTCTTCACATGTCTTTTAGTTTGCAATCTTGTACTCGTTGGGAGATTATTTTCACTTGATTCATGGAGTAGTCAACAACCTTATGCTCCTTATATGAGCACTTCTCTTATTGACTTGTACATGCTCTTGAGTATTTCTTCAGTGAAAGATATATTTTTGTACTTGATCGTGTCTTAGATCTATTCCCATGACTTTAATAATGTATAAGATGACATGAATTTATCTTTCTGTGCATACCTGCCTCATATTGATTCGGATTTGATCATCTCGGCTTCATTTGATGGTCCTTCTTGATTGATGTAGCCCTTCTTTTCTTCATCCATTCTTTCCTACACATCATTCTTCCTTGTATTCCATGAATGGAATTCTTATTGACACATCTGCTCTTATTTATGAACCTTCTTTTAAATATTATTGCCATAGGATCTTTTAGATCCTCATCCTGCAAATGTCTCTTTATTTTGATGGTGGTGGCCTTCTATGATATACAATCATGATAACTTATTATTTTATCATAGATGAGGTCTTATAATAGGTATGATCCTTTTATACGAATATCTTGAGCTATATGTACACTATGCTCCTATATTCTAGAAGATATTTCTAACCATGCATTTTGTTCTATTTCTAAATTCTCCTTCTACATGAGTATTTTGAACTCTATGTATATCATGCTTCTAGATTCTAAAATATGTTTCTAGCCATGCATTTTTATTATATTCCTACATGCTCCTATATGAATCAAAACTTTGAAAGAAGACTTTAAGCAAAGAAGTAGACTTAGTCATAGTAGAGATCTAGAGGATCTTCCTTATTTTGCTTCTTGTCTTCTTCTTTCACCTCTTGAGTCATGTGAGCTTCTTCCCTATTTCTTTTGTTTTTATTGCCCTTCTTAAGTTTTAGAAAATTCCTATTGTAGCATCCATATTCTTGGCCATCCAAAGCATTGGATTTTGGACATATCTCTATTGTTTGTTCTTTGTGGACCAAATTTGCCAAACTTTTCCTTTTTCTTGGCCATGGTTGTAAATGCTTGCTCCTTTGATCCCACATCCTCTTTTTCTTTGAGTCTAGTTTCCTCTATCTTGCATAGAGACCATAATTCACTTAGTGGCGTAGATTCCTTCTTGGCATATATGCTTGATGTGAAGTTTCCCCAATCCTTAGGTAGAGCATTGAGTACTACAATTGTCATTTCTCTGAAAAACATAACTTCTCCCAACTCTTGAAGTTGATCCCTCATCTAATAGATATTCATGAAATATGGAGCTATTCTTTCCTTTGATATCTTCATCTTATACAAATAATTTCGAAGAGATATCACTTCTCCAGCTGTTCTTAACGAGAATATCTCTATTAGCTTGTCATAGATTTCTTTTGATGTTTCAAGTTTGGATACATAAGGCATGAGAGATTCTTTGATGGGTTCTGTTAGAATCCTTTGAGATCATGTCTCATCCTTATTGTACTTGGCTAAGGCTTGAGTTTGTTCCTTAGCAGGGATAGTGATATTCCCTTTGATGTGTTCTAGAAGTTCATTCTCCTTGAGAAGTAAATCAGTCCTCTTCTTCCATGCAAGGAAGTTAGTGGTCCCAACCAATTTATTTCTTTCCTTGCAAAAATACATTGATGTATAAATAGAAGGGGACATATACTTATTTGATAGAGTTTTATATCTAGTGGACTTTCTTTATTCCTGAAGACTGGATGGCTTGCCTTCCTTGGATCTTGATGTTATTCAAGTTGCTTTCTTCAAATGGACTTGATTGATTGCTTGATGACTTGGCTTGTAGTGCTTTTCCTTTTGAAGATGGTGTGGCTTGATGTAGGTCCCTCCTTGATTTTCTCTTCTTGTAGGTGCCTTTATACAAAAGGCTTCTCCTTTTTCTTTGTAGTCTTCTTGTAGTCCTTTCTTGTCCTTAATGAGATTGAGACTTCTTGGCTTGATGCTTCAAATTTTGTAGATGTCCTTCCTTGATGAGTTTTCTTGAGAAGCCATTTTCTTGATGTGTCACCTAAGCTTTGATACCATGTTGAAGGATCAAGGGTGATGATGTATAGTAGGATTCTTCTTAGACTTGATAACAATTTGTGAAGCACATTTTACAATTTATATTGTTAGCTTAATATTCTTCTCTTCTTATTAATGAATTTGTGTTTACTTCATCAAAATTATACCAAAAACATAAGAAAAAGAACACAAGATGTTGACTCTCTGCCAAGGCCGAAACTTCTCTCTCTTAGAGAGAAAAACCCTTATGTAAGTTTCACTTATTGAAGCATCTATTGATTAATGCCAAACCATAGAACCTAGACAAGAATGTTCTCCAAGCACAAGTCAAGTCCTTCCTTCTTCTTGCACTTTGTTTCTCGGCACTTCGTCCTCCTTCTTCTGGCACTTCGTTCCCCAGCACTTCGTCCTCCTTCTCCTTCTAGAAACTAGTGATAGACCTTGTTATGCTTAGTTATAGAAGAGATATTTCTCCTTGATCCTTAGTGAACTCTTTAACATAAGATGATGCCTTCCTTCTCTTAACCAACCGAGCTCCTTCTTGATGTGAAGTTGCAGACTTGATGTGACAACACTGCAACCCTAGTTTTTCGCACGTGTGGGAGGTTTCCCTTAGGTTTTGACCCTTTTCTTCTTCGCTTGAGAGAGTCTCTTCTTCGCTATAGTGGGAGGCCTTATAGGCCTTAGTTTCTAGCCCAAACAATGAGAGATGAGAAACTTTGATGTTGTTGTTGTAGTGACCACAGACAACCCTCCTTTGCCTCGCACGTGTGACTACAATTCACTCTAAAAAAATCCTTTAAACTTTGGTTATGTCTCCTCCTTCTTCGCTGCACTAAAGGCTCCTTTAAACTTGACTTTCCCACCCTTTACTTGACTTACCTTTCTCGCTGATTTCAAAGGTGATAATGATGTCATTGGAGGAGTGGACAACCTCTATATATAGAGGATTGTCCCTCCCTTAGGCCGACTCGAGGCTGACTTGAGGACAGTAGGTTGAATTGACTTCCTTTGCATCGTTTTTTCTCCTTTGATGATGTCGTTGCATGGAGAGGACTTTGACTTTGCTTGAAGAGATTTATTTTGAGTCTTATACAAAGTATATACATGGTGTAGCATCCCCTTAAGGATCTTCAATAAATACATTGACTCTTTGACTTCCTAGAATCACTTATATATGTGCTTGACCTGCTTCAATGAGCAAGAAACTCATTGATAAATATAACAAAAATAATATTTCTTTTCTTGAATAAATACAAATATCAAAATTACATTTATGAAGACTGAACCTAGTTACACTTTCTTCAACAATGCACACATTGCTAATGATATTTAAAAATTCAAAATATTAATTTATATACCTATTATATGGAATTTAATTATTCATCATTGTTCAAGGATAAAATTTATAACATTTAATAATTTTTTATTTCAAAGAATAAGTTTTTCACACTATGCTATTTAACCCAATTAGTTATGTGACACCTACTTAAACTCGGGAAAATTAATTTACATGTAACGCATATGCCCTAATTGTTATTCAAATATGTAAGATAAATGACACACCTTCTATAAAATATTCCCATATTGTAGGCAATGTAATATGTATAATTTTTCATGTAGCTATTTAATTATTAAGACCCTGTACATTTAATCCCCTACTTTTCATTTTCAAACTTCCATTTCATTATAAGAATTTCTCTTAATTACTTTTATAGGTAGATATGAACAACTCATTTTTATATAATATATACATAAATGTGCTAACATATATACCCATCTTTAGATTTTGTACTACCCATAAGTTAAATATAATATAATTGAAATATGTAATAACTAAAGTTGTTAGTCGTGTGATAAAATCAAAATTTGGAAACTCACAAAGTTAATGTAAATGTTTTGATTATTCCTAGATCCAATTTCAAGATCTCTCTTAGTCTATTTTTTTTAGTGTTTTTAATTTATTTGTTTACAAGGGACTTAATTCCATAGAAAATTACAACTGTCTTGGCACATAGTTGGGCTCTATTAATTTGCAACATCAATAATTGTCCTAACTTAAGTTTTGGAAAACAACTTGCATATTCTTTTTTGTTATGTTTTTTTGCACTAGCCTTGGTAAATCCACATATTTACATTTCACTTCTATCTAAATTTATGCAAATAATTGTATAATTTGTAGTGAGTAGTAACTCTTGATAAATATATTTATTTACCTAAATACAAAAGATGTGTTAAGTAATTCTTGGATTCACCAACCATTTAATTTATATAGCTGCTCATAATTATCGTTATACAAAATATGGAATCAAATATATATTTATATTTTTCATAACTATTGTAATATTACCTAATATATATATATATATATATATATATATATATATATATATAATTAATGTATTTCCATAAATCATTTTAACATGTTGACCTAAATTTCACAAAGACTATATTGCACCACATTGAGAGTGATTTGTGTAATAATCCATCCGGTATGAGTTTATGTGGAAATGAAAAACTATGAATCGACTCAATACCAAAAAACTCTATATACACATCAATATCTTTAAAATCAAAAAATGTTATAGGATTTAATTCATATTTAACAGTATCGCCAATAAATTATTGCTTGACCGAGTCAATTTTGAAACTTATGAAACTTATGGCTTTCTCTATAGGATTGGATTAAAACATCTGTAATTACTCTTTTTCCCCTTGCATTAATTTTGTAAATGCATTCATTTTCTTATTATTAATATTAATATTTTCATGCAGGGGGAATATTGATATTCCCATGTTGAACTTGAGTTCAAATATTGATTACTGTAAATGTGTTTAGCTACAATGGGCTGACACTGCTATATGAGTGGACTCATTTTCTTTTCTTAAGGATCGAAAATTCATTGTAGACCACAAAAGATGCTTTGAAAAATGTATGGTTACTTATTAGCATAAAATGATTATATGTCCAAAAACAAAAGACAAAAATATGAGACCAAGAGGTCTGCTAAGAACTTCACTGGCTTTGTCTGGAGACATCACAACCATGAAAGTAACAATATGTGATTTAACACCCTCACGAAAATCCCAAGATTTTTCATTAAGAATACACAACCCGCTCATGATGTTAAGATAATCCAAATATTTTTCGATTTTTCCCTTGGAATAAGAGATCCGCCATTAATGTTGAGACTATCAATATCTACAGTGAAACGATATCACAAAGTACTTGAATATTAATTTTAAAACTCTAAAATTTATTATTTTTTTTGAATAATTCCTTATTATTATTATTATGGAACGAATTTGTCTGATGTAGCATGTCGCAAGTAACAAAAGAATATATATATATATATATATATGAAATGATAGTACTAAAACTAAATTCAGAAACTTGAATATGGTAAACTGCTATCAATCTATTTATTTATTTTATACTTAGAACCTTGATCCTTATTTCTCTGCCAATGCTTTGATAGGATGGTTGTTCATGTTAAACATAGATATCTTGGAAGAAGAAGTCTAAGAATGCTTTCTGGACAAGACAATATTTCCAAGGCTAGGAAAATATATGTTGATCATGTATCATCTATTTGATCTATCCGATGATAACAATTAATTTGTGAAAGTTTCACCAACCACCTTAATAGGTGTTTAGTCATCCGAGTTGATGGGATTTCGATACCACCAGTTTACATTATTGATGAGATTATCTCAATATTGCATTCTAGATTCCGTGTGTATTCTTTTGTATAAGGAACGACACGTCATAGCATGTCGACACCTGTTCAAGTGGCTAGTGGGTCTGGTCACTCTCAACTCTAAACTTCGGAGTTAATCCTCTTGAAATCACATTAATCCATTGATTTTTTAGGGATCACAGTATCTCGTCAAATTTTCCCTTTAGAGGGACTTGTAGAGTTAGGTAATAATTGTTTTCTCATCTCAGCTACAGAAGGCTTTCATGCAACGAATTTTCACTTCGGAAGTATCGACTGTTGGGATTCTTTCCATTTAAATGGAATAAGATCATTTATTGACAAGGGTTGAACCACATACTTATAGTGGCATGATACACCACAAACTTACAATAGCACGACTCATTCTTCAAACCACTAACTCAGAATCAAAATATTTTTTTGGTTGATGCTAGTTGCTTGAGGCACATGGAAAGTGTTTCCAATATCTCTATGGAAGTTAAGAACAAGACAAGACCACATTATTTCCGTCTACGACTCTCGAGAGATTTTCTTTTGTAGGTGGGAAATGACTCTTTACAACAGGTCAATGGATCCTAAAACAACCCCTGTGAGTTTTCGTCGGGTTTGAGATATGTGGGTTAGGCTTCAACGAGGTTTTTTTTTAACAGTTGTTAAGCTTAGGGTTTATGCCTCGATATAAAAGAGGAAGGGCTCTTTTCCCCATTGCATTTGCAGATCACCCCTACATTATTTTTATCAGTAATGGATTCACTGTTAATTGATGGCTGATTCATTCAAGTTAGAATCCATTTAGAAGCTTGTTTTTCCTGCCCCAGATTTGAGTAGTATCCAGAAGTAACTATACTAGTGCTAGCTCTGTATTGGTTGAACATTATGCTTCAAGGGATGATTTTTTGTATAGACTAGGTTGCAATGTTTTTCTTTTTTCAACTCTAGTTTTGTATTCTAATTATCAGACTTGTTTCTAGCATATTTTCAAGTGAACGAGAGGTTCACACAACAACTGGATATCACAATGTTTTTTAACATAAACCTAAAAATAATGAAGGAACAACTTTGAACTGAGTATGCATGCCCATTCATTGAAATAGACTTAATGTCTACTTTGTGGAGCCAACTTTATGTTCATACTAAATTTGAAGATAATATTAATATAAATCTTAAAATCTAAGGATCCTTAACTTCATATTTTACTCATGAAATGGGGATCTAATTCATCACAAATTATAATACTATTCCTATGGTATTTCTATGAGAACATAACATTTCATAGGTTGAATTTACCTTAGTGGGTTCATAGATCCTAGGGGTTGAACTTAGCTCTGATACCATGTGTAGGGACCAACCCTATGCTTTATTTATCATTTATTTTTTATTCCAATGGTGCCAAGTTGGTCGTGCCCTTCAAGAACTTCCCTTGAAGTTCCAAAGGTGTCATGCCTAACAATTTATTTGTGATTCCAAGGGTGCCAAGTTGGTCATGCCCTTCAAGAACTTCCCTTGAAATTCCAAGGGTGCCACGCCACTTGCCCTTCAAGCGTCCAATAGCTACGAGGGGAAATTCTAGGTGCACCAATAGAGACCTCTATCATCTCTTATGTTGTCTGCTATAGTGAAACTAATGGTGTTGGGGATAAACGAATCTTCCTTAATGAACACCCCCCAGTAAAATACTCATGAGAGACCCAAATTTGGAACCTTACCCCATGACATTGTGATCTCCAAGACAAAGGTGTTTCGAGTTTTCCATCCCAATTCACAATGAGAGTGCTAGCGGGTGAGATCAGGGACACTATCCCATCCCTCCCATGCAGTTCCATCCAAATTTTACAACCCCATCACCCATATGTGAGTCATTTCGCCAAGTGACTAACCTATGCCTGCAACCACTAACATATCATATATATATATATATATATAGCATGTTTCAAAATGGACTTAGAATTTCAATGACAAAATATTAATTTCGATCAAACTAGGTGTCATCAACTCATCATATGCCAGTGCCTCTAGTGGTTTCCTATCATACTCAATAATCATCAGTAACAAAGTTTCTCACCATTAGTCATTGTCATAATAGCATCATCAACATGACCTAGTCATTCACATCGTTGTTCATTGTGAATCAGAACTAACGTAAGTAGCCAACCTATGGAAAACATCCATCCCAACTATCATCATCATAACATCAATAGAAACGTACATATCCATCAAAGCTATCATCATAATATCATCAATAGAAAATATACATATCCATCAAGGCTATCATTATCCTAATACCGAATAGGAAATAAGCACATCTACTAATAGTAGAGTCAAGTGTCTGGATCCTCAACCTAAGGAAATCAATGAATAATGTGTGAGCCTTAAGGCTAAATCAATGTTAATGTCATATCAAGGTCAGAAAACTAAAGTGGGGCACGACAACCCTGATCACTGGACCTAACTCTTGGTGTCTTATATTTGTGCTTGAAAGTCTTCATATGATGCTTAAGTTTACGTTCTATCTACAATTGCTTATCTGAAAAGTTTTGAAGAAGAAATCTACATTCTAAGTAATTGCAACATCATACAATATTCAATTTTCTGCAAAGTACATTCAGTTTTCTATGAAATACATTCAATGTTTTGTAAAGTTTCAACTTTCTACAAAGTACATTCAATTCCATTCAATTTTTTGCAAAGTGCATTCAGTTTTTTGCATAGAACTTTCAAGTTTATACAAAGAATTTTTAAATTTATGCATAGAACTTTCAAATTTGAACATTAAAATCTTGGAACTTTTCGAATACTTCATATTTAGACTTCAAGGAATATATCCAAGTCTTTCTGGAATGATCATCAATAAATGCTACATAGTATTGATGACCACCAAGTGATTATTTTTAACATGGGTCCACAAAAATCAGAGTGGAATAGGTCCAATATTTCCATGGATCTTGAGTCATTTTTAAGGAATGATTTCTTCACATTTTTGCCAAGGACACACCCTTTACAAACTCCTTAATTCTCTTCCTTTAATTGGGGTATACCTGTAACCATTTGACTCAAGGATGAGAATATTTTGTAATGGAGATGGTCATAACTTCTATTCCATAACTCACAAGGATTGATTTGTACTCAAGCTTAAGGAGGAGGAGTTAGAAGTCTATACAACCTCCCCTCACGAATCACATTAGTCCTTGCATTTTCTATACTAGTTCCATTTTCCCAAACAATTACTTTTCCATCAATAAATGCTACCTTGTCTCCTTTATCTTCTAAACAAGAAATATAAAGCCTTTTTTTTTAAACCTATAACATAGAGAATTTTTTTGAGATGAATCTTCCCACCAAATTCCACCTCAATGGAGGTATATCCAATCCCTTTGACCAAATAGCTATGTTTTTCTCCAAGTTAAAATTTGTGAGAAGATCTTCCTTTAGATAGGGTATTGAGATGTCCACGTTCACCTGTCATATGCCTTGAAGCTCCACTATTAATTACCCATGTGCTTTCATCATCAAATGAACCTGCAAGTGCAGAGTAGAGACTTCCGTCCTTAATTTTTTTAGATAGATTAGAGATGAAGTTGGTGATGTATCCGTTGATGAATTCAAAAAGATTTGTTAGAGCATTCAGATTGTCATTCATGTACCTTGTCATTGAAAAGAGAGAGAAATATAGTTGTTGCAAAGATTTATTCAATCAGGAGTGCCAACAAAATGTGATCATCAAGCTTCCTTTGTTCACCTTAGCTTTGATACCATGTTGAGAAACAAAGTGTTAGATAGTTTAATTCTTGATTCCTATCTCTTGATAATTACTTGTGAATGTTAGTTTTCTTCTTGTGATTTTTATGTTCTCTTCATCAAGCAATTATACAAAAAATTCAATGTATAAAGATCACAAAGAACACTATAAATTAGGCTTCAAGCTAGGTAAAAACACCACAATGGGGGAAACATAACAATCCTTCCCTTATAGAATCATATCAAAGTGAGATATCAAAGACCAAAGACCAAGACCAAAACCTACCACAAAGATCCCAAGTCAACCCTCCTCCAATCAAGTCAAATTCAACAAAATTGAACAATGGTCAAACCCTTTAAATTTGGTCAAATCACAGAAATTTTTGGCCTTGTAATAGCCTTATAAAATGACATAAACTTCACACATGTGAGAAGAACTAGGGAAGAAAACTCTTCTCTCTCTCCTTTCACTTCAATTATCTTATCTTCTTGTTTTTGGCATTGAAATTGATGGATGATGTGTTGAGTGAGTAAATTAATCTAATAGGTTGAGTTGATTCTTATATATAACTATCCAAGAGGGTCTAATAGATGTCACATAGGCTGACTTGTCCAAGGAGGGCCAACTTGACTCCAAAAAAATATAATTTATTTTCTTACAATAGTCCAAATGGGACTTGACTCAAATACATTTATTTTTGACTCATAATATATTCTTTTTTACTCTTTTGACTCTATAAGCATGAAGAACATGCTTTGAAAAAAATAAAGAATAATAATGAATATAGTAAATATGTTCATGATAAAAATTACATTTCATTACAAAATGAACACTGACACTAGTTACATTTTCAGCACAATGAGACTTCAAAGGCCTACAAGATCTACATTCCAAGACAATGTTAGATTGAAGTTAGTCGGGATGTTACTTTTGATGAGGAGGTAGCCTTCTGGAAGTCTAAAGAGTCCCACATGGATATTGATAATGAGGATAACGAGACTCCAAAGGAGGAAAGTTTGGGTCCTTACATTCTATTTGTTCAGCCTTTAAATCATCAGGAGGAACCAACAGAACTAGTGAATCCATCAAAAGATATTATTGGAACCAAGAAAAGGCCAACATGGCTTTGTGACACTTTGCAGGATGTAGAGGGGCATGTAGTACCCCATGGTAGTTTTAGGGAAGGAAAACAACCACATAAGTACTCAAGTTATATGGCATTCATGAGCCACATCGTTGATTCTGAGCCTTCCATTTATGATGAGGTAGTAGGCCATCAATTTGGAAGGATGACAAGATGGAGGAGTATCAGTACATCATGAAGAATGATGTGGGATATATTTTTAAGACCATAGGAGAAGTTAGTGGTGACTTCCAAGTGTATCTATAAAATCAGGTATTTAGTAGATGGAAACATCAAGAAGTACAAAACAAGGTTCATGGTGAGAGAGTTCTCCTTGAAAGAGGGAGTGTACTATGACGATATGTTTGCTTCAGTTTCCTAGTGCACTTCTATTAGAACTATTATTTCTCTTGCTTCTATTATGGGTAAGAAGATACATCCTATGGATGTAAAGTCCCCTTTCCTCAATGGTGTGGTTGAGGAGGAAGAGTACATAGAACAACCTCAGGGCTTTGAAGTACATGGGAAGGAGTCCCATATTTGCAGATTGAAGAAAGCTTTATATGGACTCAAGCAGGCACCTAGGGCATGGTATTCCAGGATCGATGGATACTTAATGAGTTTGGGCTTCACCAAGAGTGTTGCATTTTCGTGCCTTTACTACATGTTTTTTAGTAGTGATCCTATGATCTTGGTGTCGTATGTTGATGATTTGTTCATCACAGGGGCAGAGAGACCCATTGTCGAGTGCAAGAGGGATTTAGCCTCAAATTTTGAGATGAAGTGTTAGGTCCCTATAATACTAGTGTAGCCTCTTATTGTTATTTTTAGTGTAGCCCCCTTATTTCTATTGTTGTGCCCATGTAGTCCCCATATTGTTATTATTATGCCCCATAGAAGCCCACTATTGTTATTGTTGTGCCTTACATTATTATTATTATGTAGGCTCTCATTATATTGTGACCCCTTAGACTCATATATAAAGAAATGAGATTTTGTAATTTGAATCATTCAACAATTTTTCATTTATGTAATGTAAAGGAGGTCTCCCCCTTGAAGAGGATAATCTTTAAGTCGTTGATATATCTATTTTTGAGCTGGTTCCATAACATTTGGTATCAGATCTTTGGATTATAGGGTTTCACTTCTTCAAACATGTCATCTTGGAATTTTCATTATAGCTATTTTTCTACGAGGCTTTAGAAGTTAAAATTGTTAACACGTGGAGCCGAAATCACAGAGAACTTTTTGTAAAAATTTAAGATCTTGGTTATTTTCAGAGATATGTTCTAAGGAAGTTAGGGTTTTTGCAAGATTTAGAAATTTGTCTCAAATAGGTGACCTAGGGAAAATCGTCATAACTTTCATTTCAAACATTGGATTTGAATTCTGTAGTAATTGGCTGAAATTGCACGGACTGTAGTTTTTGTCTAGAAATTTCAGGGTCGAAGGTTGAAATAGTAACACATAGCATCCCGTACAACTTCACTCTACTGAACCAGTCCATAATCAAGTCATCGTGGGATATTTGGCATAACTCTTACTTGAAAAATCCAATCTTGATTAGACTTGTGGGGTTGGAAAGAGGACTCATAGAGCTTCCATAGGAAGGCATTTTAGAACTTGAAGATCTTAAATTACAGAGTTAAAATCATTTCAATATTGAGCTCCCAAAAGCAAGAAAACTATGTGTATTGTTTAAATTTTGCATAAAAATTTTGTTTAAAAAATAAATTTGAAGTGGTTCAAAGGATATAGTGAAGCATAGATATCATTGTTTGATTTCAAAATGTCTTGAAAAAAAATGGACACCTAGTAAGCAACTAGAAACCACTTCTATGACACATGAAGAAGAGGAAGAAATGCAGCATGATATATCAAAATTACGAGATCAAGTGCAACAAATTTCGCTCTCACAAAGAGTAACCAAAAAATAAATGGAAGCTAAGATGGATGGTTTGAAGAATAATTTAAAATCAGACATGGAAGGTTTGAAGGATGACATGAAAGCTAATATGGATGGTATAGAAGCAAAAATGAAAGGCAACATGGAAGATTTGAAGAATGGTTTAAAAGAAAACATGGAAGGTTTGAAGGAAGGTTTGGAAAAGTTGATACAAGAAATGCTTCCTAATGGCAAAAAGGTATTAGATGTAACTCATGATGAGAACAAAAGAAATGTTAATCATGATTTCATAGACTCCAACATTGTATTCAATACCCACCATATTCCAAAGATCGATATGAGGAAGTTTGATGGAAAGGATCCAGTAACATGGATACTATAGATGGAGCAATATTTTGATCTCCATAATGTGCAACACACACAAAAGGTACGCATTGCAACTTTATATTTAGAACCCAATTAGTTTGTATGGTATCGATGGATTTTTTCTCATAAACCAATTTCCACTTGGTCAATTTTTACGGAGGAAATGATAGCAGATTATGAGGATACAAAAATCAACACCTTCTTTAATCAATTGATAAATCTGAAACAAAAGGGTTCAATGGCAGAGCACATTGAGGACTTACAAAAATTGAACATAAGGGTAAAATTATATTCTAGAGGAGCATAGGATTGATGTATTCATAAGGACTTTAAAGGATAACATCCAACATGAGGTTCACTTTTGGGAACCTGATTCATTAAAGAAGGCATTCGGGTTGGCAAGAAAAATTGAAAGCAAAAATTATGGCAACAAGGAATCCTACCACTCTCAACTATAAACATGGAAGTGTTGCTGCTCCTAGCCTTCCACAACCTACAAGGTTGACACCACAACAATTGGAAGAAAATAGAGAAAAATTCATTTGCTACAATTGTGATAG
This sequence comes from Pinus tabuliformis, assembly GCA_031772625.1. Classification (NCBI taxonomy): domain Eukaryota; kingdom Viridiplantae; phylum Streptophyta; class Pinopsida; order Pinales; family Pinaceae; genus Pinus; species Pinus tabuliformis. The sequence goes on from CM062819.1 coordinate 1,276,929,625, forward strand.
AAAATACACTAAAGGTCATAAGCATTCTGAGAATAAATTATTTTACATAGATTGTGAAGAGGAGGAGGAAAATGCACAAGCAACTTCAAAAGAAGAGGATATACACCAGGAACCAACCCTAGATAAAAAACAAATGAGTTCGACCATATCTTGTAATGCATTGGAAGGAACTACCATTCCTCAAACTCTCAAGATAGAAGGGCATATCAAGAAGAAAAAGGTAATAGTGTTGCTTGATTCAGATGGTACCCATAATTTTATTCATTATAAGATAGCCAAGGAATTGAATTGCTTCCTATACCTAGCACCAGAGTGTCAAGTGATGGTTGCAAATGGATGAACTATAAATTACTCTGGAAAGTGTCGTAATATCAAGCTAACCATGGGGGAATATGTATTGAATAGTATGATGCTCTCTATTCCAATGGGTGGTGTTGATGTTGTACTAGGAGTCTAATGGTTACAATCTTAGGGTACGATAGCATTTAATTTTCAAGAACTTTTCTTGATTTTTTTTTGGGAAGGAAAGGAATTTGAATTAAGGGGAAATATAATTAGCTCTAATACAATGAAAAACCTTCTAAAGAAAGAACAACATGACATAATTTCACAATTAGGCTCACTAGAGGTTCAAATATAGAAACCATCTATTTCTCTAGATCTCCAAAATGTATTGGACAATCATTTCAAGGTATTGGAGACTCCCAATGACATCCCACCTATTCATGATCATGATCATGTTATTCATTTGATTCCAGGAAGTGTTCCTCCAAACATCAGGCCTTACAGATATCCATATGCCCAAAAGAGTGAAATTTAACATATGGTTGCAAAAATGCTAGATGTTGGTATAATTCAACCTATTCAAAGTTATTTTTTGGCTCTAGTAGCATTGGTGCACAAGAAGGATGGATCATGGCACATGTGTTCGAATTATAGGGAGCTCAACAAGCTCACAATTAAAGATATATTTCTCATTCCTATCATTGATGAATTATTAGATGAATTACATGGAGAAATTTACTTCACCCAGTTGGATATTCGTTCACAATATCATCAAATTAGAATGAAGATTGAAGACATTCCGCGAACAACATTTAGAACTCATGAGGGTAATTATGAATTTTTGGTCATGACTTTTGGCCTTACCAATGCACTTTCTATATTTCAAGGTTTGATGAATCCATTTTCAAACCCTTCCTTAGAAAATTTGTGTTAGTATTTTTTGATGATATACTAATCTACAACAAGTCTTGGAAGGATCATGTTCAACATGTTGACATGTGCTCAAACTATTGGAGGAGAAACAATTATATCCAAAAACCTCCAAATGTTTCTTTGGAGTATAGGAGGTGGAATATCTGGGTCATATTGTATCTCATGACGGTGTTAAGGTAGACCCCAAAAAAATTAAATCCATTAAAGAATGGAAAGTCCCCACAACCATAAAGCATTTGCGAGGGTTTCTCAGGTTGACGGGTATTATCGTAAGTTTTTTAAGAATTATGGAAGAATAGCAGCACCTCTAACAACATTACTGAAGAAATATGAATTTTCTAGGACTCTAGAGGCAACTAAGTCTTTTGAACATCTTAAAGAGGAAATGTGCCCAACACTAGTCCTAGCTATTCCAAAATTCACAAAAACTTTTATTGTGGAATGTGATGCCTCAGGAAATGGAATTGGTGTAGTTTTAATGCAAGAAGGAAGATCCATTTCTTTTGAAATACATCCAATCAAAGGAAAGTATTTACACAAACTATTTATGAGAAGGAAATGTTAGAAATACTACATGCACTAAAGTAATGGCAATCTTACCTAATGAAGACACTTCAAGGTAAAGAAATATCATGGTAGTCTTAAATAATTTTTGAAACAAAGATTATCTTTAGAATATCAGAAAAATGGGTCACAAAAATGTTGGGTTATGACTTTGAAATCATCTACAAAAAAGGGAAGCAAAATGTTGTTGCAAATGCAATCTCAAGAAAGGATGAGGATGTGGAAGCATTGCTTTGTGCCATTTCTATTGTCCAACCAAATTGGATAACCGAAGCAAAGGATGAATGGAAGAATGACAAAGAAGTGTGGACACTCATTCAAAATTTGCAGCAAGATCCTAGTACATCTGATACATTCAACTGGAAAATGATTCATTATGGTACAAAGATCACTTATAACTTTTCAAGAATTCCCAACTCAAACAAAAGATTATTTTGGAATTGCACACATCTCGCTTAGGAGGGCACTCAGGATTTTTTAAAAACTTACCACAAGGTCAAGAAGGAATTATTTTGGGATGGCCTTATATCTGATATTCACAAATTATTGGCCAGATGTTTTGGTTGCCAAAAAAATAAAGTTGAGACAATTAAGACCCTGATTCTGTTACAACCTTTATCCATTCCAATTCAACGTTGGGACGACGCTTCAATGGATTTTATCATAGGTTTACCCAAGTCTAAAGGAAAGGGTGTCATCATGGTGGTAGTTGATAGACTTACAAAGTATGCACACTTTTGTGCATTATCTCATCCATTTAAATCCAATACATCTCCTAATGAATTTATGGAAACAACTCAAAATCTACATGGAAACCCAAATATTATTGTAAGTGATAGAGATCCCATTTTCACTGGAAATTTTTGGACAAAATTATTTTCTTGCCTCGGTACTCAATTAGCTCATAGCTCATCGTATCATCCTCAAGTTTATGGGAAAATTGAGATAGATAACAAATGTTTGGAAGGATATCTTTGTTGCTTTTTATTTGATAAGCAAACTCAATGGGTCAAGTGGTTACCTCTGGCTAAATGGTGGTATAACACTTCCTTCCATACTGCAGTAAAAATGGTCCCATTTATGGCATTTTATGGATATCATCCACCATCCATCACATCATATTTAAGAGAAAATTATAAGGTTAAAGCAGTGGAAGATCACATTGAGCATCAACAACAAGTTCTCCAACTCAAAAAAGGATAACCTCACATTGGTGCAGAATCAAATGAAAAAATAGGCATATCAACATCACAGTGAAAGAAGTTTTGATGAAGGCGATTGGATATTTTTACGGCTAAAACCATAAAAACAAATGTTCCCAAGCAAGCTAAGAAGGATAATAAATTATCACCAAAGTACTATGGTCCTTACAAGGTGTTGAAAAATATTTGTACTATGACATACAAATTGGAGCTTCATGCATCTTCTCAAGTGCACCCAGTTTTCCATGTTTCATGCTTAAAGAAGGTTATAGGTGAGAAGCCCCCAGTTCAAACAATATTGCCAAAACTTGATGAGGAAGGAAAAATCATATTGGAACATGAAGCGCTCATGGAAACAAGAACTCGAAAGCTATGAAATCAATCAATTTCAGAGTATCTCATCAAGTGGAAGAACTTACCCACTGAAGATTCCACATGGGAGGATGAGAATGTTATACAAAAACATCAAGAACTACTCAACCATTGAGGAGAACACTTTTTTGAAGGAGAGGAGCATGTTAGGTCCCTCTAATAATAGTGTATCCCCTTACTGTCATTGTTAGTGTGGCCTCCTTATTACTATTGTTGTGCCCATGTAGTCCCCATATTGTTATTATTGTGCCCTATAGAATCCCACTATTATTATTGTTGTGCCCTTACATTATTATTGTTATGTAGGCTCTGATTATATTGAGACCCCTTAGACTCCTATATATAGAAAGGAGGTTTTGTCATTTGGATCATCCAAGCATTGTTCATTTATGTAATGTAAAGGAGGTCTCCCCCTCAAAGAGGATAATTTTTTAAGTCGTTGAACTATCTATTTGTAAGTTGGTTGTATAACATTAAGGATCTTGGCCTAATGCAATATTTATTGTGATTGGAGGTGTGGCAGAGACCAGATGAGATCTTCCTCAAACAAGGGAAGTACACTGTCCAAATTTAGAGGAAACTCGACATGATGGAATGCTAGTCCATGGATACACATATTGTGACTAATTTAAAGAAGTTAAGTGATTTGACTTCAGATTCAGATTTGGTAGATCCCACGATATAAAAATAGTTGATTGGATCCTTGATGTACCCTTTAACACCATACCATATATTTTCTTTACAATGAACAACCTAAGATAGTATATGGTTGATCTGAGGCAGGTACACTGAGTTGCAGCAAAGCATGTGGTGAGGTACCTCTTACCCACCATTTTGAGAGTAATATCCCTAGGATATTTTTTTTCCTCTAAGATGGTCCTTAGCCAATAGCCAACAACCCATTGCAGCCACCATCTATCTCATTGTGTCATTTCTCTGCCACCTAAGCCAACCATGTCGTCACTCGCCCATTTTCCATGATTGTATGTTTGAAGGTGGGCCTCCCAAACCTAAACATATGCCTTGTCATTTGGAAATTGAGTGTTGTAGTTTTATTATCATGTAAACTTTTGGGGATGGATTAATGGGGGGATTCAGTGGAAATAATGGGCTAGGTCTGTGCTTTTGTCCCCTAAATCCCTTTTAGGAATTAAACTTGGATTCTAGTCCTGTGGGATCTCTTTTACTGACCATTTGGTTCTAGGGATGGTATTTCATGGGAAACCCTGATTTTGGTTGTGTGGTCCTGCTCCCTTATCTGCTTATATTACCCTCTTTCCATTCATTATTACCTTATTCATCATTTCTCCTGCTTCGGTCACATTCCTCCATTGGGTCCACATAGGGTTAGCTTGCCCCTTCCCCTTGCCCACACTTTGGGTCATGGCCTAGAATGAAACCCAAAGGTTGATGCAGCTAAAAAGAAATATAAAAATATATTGGCCACATTCACCATGAAAATGTACCACGAAATGAAAAAGATGGTCGAGAAAAACACATTAAGCAAGTGGGAAAAATCATATACATGAGCTCTACTCCATCATCATGGCCATCGCCCTAGTTCCTACAGGTTCTATGAACCTCCTTCATCATATAGGAACCCATGATTGTCACAAAACCTAGTGGGAAATGAACTATGCCACCTTAAAAGGGGATATCACTACTAATCTTATACATCATTCTCTTACCCCTTAAGGCCCGAGAAGTTAATGAAAGAAAATAATAAAAAGGAAAAAGGCATATAAATAAGGGTGGAAACAGTCAAGGTCAAGTCACCTCATGTACCATGATTTCTCCCTCCTATACATCATAAACCCAAGTGTGGGATTCCCTCTTATTAGCTACCCCTGTTCCCCAACATGTGACCCAGGATTACCCCTTCTCATCCCCTTCTTCATTCACCCATATGTCACATGCCACCACCTTTTGAGGGATGTGCCTTGAATATATTATCCCCTTTAGAAGTAGAAACCACCTAATAGGATTATTGGTTAACCCCATTTGGAGTTGAGGAGACATTGATACATCTCAAAGCCCATTATGGAAGGGCAGGACATTATGAAGTCCCCACTTGTGGTCTATGATTGGTAAGATCATTTACTCAATTTCTCTAATGACTTGTTGTACTAGAAGGCTAGGGGATGCATTGGATCTTATGCAGGATAGCAGATGGTTTCCATCTTGGGTTTGGTCTCCCAATACGGGGTATTATTCCTCAAGAGGGCTACATTGGCACATGTAGGGTGAGTGTTAAGAGCCATGGACCTCCACAAAAATAGATTGTACTCCATGGATCCCCACATCCAGTCATAGATTTCTCGTGGTTCACTTATTGGATGAGAAATATGCACCTGATCCGTCATGCCCAGTTGGCCCTATATTTGCACCATACATTTGGCAGATGATCCAATACTTGCACAATGATGTGGCATCACGCACACCATCATCCCAACCCTTGCAGGTGATCTACAGGCTTCTTCAATTTGTTTGGAGACCCATGAGGACACTTGTGTGCCCCCACATGTCATTTGGAGCACCACATGTTATTACAAGGGGCCAACCCCTTCTCCACTACTTTTGAGGGTCCTATTCTTCATTATGGTGCCCATGGACCTCATTAGGCCTCTTAAAGGGCCCTACGACATGCATATATTATTATTTTACCTCTTGAGAGGCTTACTTTTTCATTTATGAGATAGTGTGGTGGGCTTGTCACCAAAAGTTGAATTAGTAGAATGCTATTTTATTTTTGGGGATTATGTAGGCCAAGGAGGCTAATTCGAACTCCTAATTTGTGTATAAATACAAGTGAGATGAGCTCATTTTCTCATCATCACTTTGGATTGAAACTCTTCTCCCTATTGAGAATTTTTCACTTTTTCTAGAGGATGAATTGGAGATTTATGGATGAATTTTGATGTGTGGATACTGGTCTATCTTATCTTGGAGCTTCTCTTTTGTCAATTGTAGATGGTTGGATATACTCTATTACATGTAAGTACATGATTTTAAATTTTATTCTTGTTTTACTTTATCATATACATTAGACTGGGATTTTCTTTATCTTTAGGGCTAATTTCTACATGCATTTACTACTTAAAATTATGGAATTTTGTCACTATTACAACATCTCTCAATGTATGGGCCATGTAATGTGAACAAAATCTCCTAGGGGTAATTCTATCAAATAATTTTACCTTGATAATCCATCTCCTTTGGACATCGAAGCATACAAGCTGCAAGATTGCTTCTCTTTGATCTAGAAGGCTAGTGAAGTGGTCTTGAGGCCTCCTTAACTAAGAATCAAGAATCCTACTCATATTTCATCATAGACTCCATTCTCCCAAGACTAAGGAATTGATCTACCAATAGTTGGTCACCAAAAATCACATACTTTCACCTTCATTAAGGTTTAGCCAAGTTGGGGCACCTAGGGCATCAATTTCCTAACAAGCTAGGCCTCCAAAAAGTTTGATCTCTTAGGGCATCCTGCGCTAGTGTTTCCTCAAGTTATCCTCCAATTTTGAAGCCATTTTGATGGTGTAGTTTGGATAAAATCCAAGCTCTATCTTCAGGATCAAAATTTTCCTTAACATCCTCAAGGCTAGTGCCTCATAGGATCAAATCAACACCTTCAAGTGAAAATTATTTCTTTGGTCCTTTCCCCCACCTTGTCTAGGGTAAGAACATCATTGGTTGCCGTACTCATTCCTCATATCCTAGACTGGGTCCACTTGGTCCCATGTGGTCTCGTTCCTTTCAAAAGACAATTCTTCAAGAACCATCTGGGATACCAATTGCAATTAGGATTTTAGGGATTCGGAAGTTCCTTCGTAAGTCATATCCTGTAAACCTAACCCTTAAATCCTACCTTCCTTTCCCTAGAAGACATTGTACCTTTCTTAGAAAGCAAGAAATCCTTATCTTTATAACTCTTCTGGGAAAGGGTTTATTTGGGTCACTTATATCCATTGAACTATCCTTCATTGGTGACTCCATACATACCGAGTTTCCTCCCATCGGTGAAATCCAATAATTAGAAGGGAGCCTTAGTTGAGGTGACATTGGGCTGAGTCTCCATTTGTTTCCCTCAGCCTAGGATTTTCCCTTTAGGGATCCCCTATCAGTTTGAGCGGTAACATCTTGCGGCTGCTTTCGGGGACACGAAATGCATATTTTGTTCCCTATACGACATATTGACATATCTTTATTGATGATTCCATTGGAAGGACAAAGCCCTAGTTCTTCATTGAACTTTAAGGTTGATTATTGTAGGGTGAAGCAAGCATTTTTCTAGGCATCTTCAATTCCACCCTGGCGACTCCTACATGTTTTTCATGTATACCTCAAATAGGTTGTCATTGTTTGATAAATTTCCCACTTTGGACATTGCTAGCATCCCTAGGCATCCTAATCATGTCACGTGAAGGATGGTACATGGGGTGCCTGTGTTTTATGGTGATCCACTATCCGCAATTGACCATGTAGAAAGATTTAATGCACATGCTTCAAGAGAGAAGGTTTTCCACCAAGATGTTCTTATGTTTCTATCCATGGGATCTCTCGATGTTCGTAACTCATGGTTGCATGATCATAAACCTAGGAGCATATCATCTATTGAAGAGTTCGATGATGGCTTTCTTAGACATTTTCAAGTACATCGTGCATTAAGAATCCAAGAGGAACCCTTCATCGAGCATCATCAAGACATTAAGAATCTAGGTAATTAGTAAGAATACAAGTCTTCCTTGGGTCCACATGATGAAAATGATGGTTTCGAGGACACATGTGCTGGGAAGGATGAATTTATGGAAAGTGAAATTGAGATCAACCTTACCGTTCTCAAGGATATTACTCCTGGTGAATCCTATTTTGAAAACCTTGAGAAAGATGATCCCATTGACCCCTTGAAAGATGACATTGAAGATTATTTCCACATTGAAAAGGAGAAATGGGAAATTGTTGGTCTTCAATTTGATTGTTCTCCCATTTACGACACCGACAGGGAGGATGAGGGTGAGATTGGTCTTCCATTCCCCTCGGGCACTATTTATGATGACATACCCATTGATACCCTTGGGAAGGAGAATCTTCATTTTCATTTGCATAAAGAGGGGCAGTTTGAAGTGATCAATTTTCCTTTTAGGATAGATCCAATCTTTGATACTAAGGAAATTGGTAAGGCTCCCACTTCTCCTAAGTATGATTTTATGTTCAAAGCCTTTGGGAAATCACAACCCATTGAATACAATATTTCTTTCTCCCTTTTTCCTATTGGTGATCATCTTGAGTCTTCATCAAGTGATTCCATCACCCCTGTTCATATGATCTCAAGTAACTGTGAGCCCTTCCCCCTCCCGAGTATAGTGTAAAGAATAAGCCCTTCATTGATTATACTTTTCCTCCTTGGACACACCCACATGGTTTTGATCAATCCATAGTCTCCCTTCTCCAATGTAATCATCATGTGCAACATAATGGTGTTTCTCCATCTCGTCGGCCTCTGTTTCCTACTAATCATAACCCAATGAAGGCCATGAGCCATGACGTAAATGATAAGGACAATGGTGGAAGTGATATGCTAGAGGTTGCCATCCATCAAAAGTTTGTGAGCTCGGTTGTTAACATCTCTATATTTTGATTGCAAGAGAAGAACTCACGGACTATATTACATCCTTTTCTTACCTCTTCTCACATAATCATCCATGTGTGGGCATCATATTTTCCCACCTCCCACCCACAACATCTTCCATGTATTTGGGTTTCCATTTGCTTTGGGATTTGTTGCATGAGTAATCATATATGCAGAAATTTTTATATTGACTTGATGATATGTCGGTTGCACTGGCTTTATGATTACACTTAGTATTAGCCTTACTACATGCATGCTAGGATAGGATGCATTTCATGCTCTTTCTCTCATTAGAACTAGCAGAATATGATATTTCTCATGATATATTAGATGCACTTAGATTAAATTTGCATTATTTTTAGTTGATTTTATGGCCTAATAGTAAGCATGTGCAATCATAAGATGTCGCAAAAGCATGTTGCCTCATATTTTTGCATCTATTATATGTGCAGGTGACAGGTCTACGGTAACCAAGATATTTTATAAGTTCTCGTGACTTCCTGCTCAAGTAGCTTCGCCCACTTCTTCGAGAGATCACGTCCCAGTTGGAGCTAGATGTTACCCACCATTTTGTGGGTAATATGCCTAGGAAAATTTCTTTTTTTCTTCCTCCAAGATGGTCCTCAGTCAGCAGCTAGCAGCCCCTTACAAACACCATCTAGCTCATTGTGCCATTTACCCGCCACCTAATCTAGCCATGTGGTCCCTCGCCCATATGCCATGATCGTATGTTTGAAGGTTGGCCTCCAGAACCTAAAGGTATACCTTGTCATTTGGAAATTGAGTATTGTAGTTTTCTTATCATGGACACTTATGGGCTTGGATTAGTGGGGGGATTCAATAGAAATAATGGACTAGTTTGTGCTTTTGTCCCCTAGACCCCTTTTAGGAATTAACCTTGGATTCTAGTCCCGTGGGATCTCTTTTACTGACCATTTGGTTCTAGGGATGGTATTTCACAGGAAACCCCTATGTTGGTCATTTGGTCCCACCCCCTTATCCTCTTATATTACCCTCTTTCCATTCATTATCACCCCACTCATCATTTCTCCCGCCTGGGTCCATAATCCTCCATTGGATCCACATAGGGTTAGCTTGTCCCTTTACCTTACCCACACTTTGGGTCATGGCCTAGAATGAAGCTTAGAGGTTGATGTAGTTAAAAAGAAAGATAAAAGCATATATGACCACATTCAAGAGGAAAATGTACCACAAAATGTAAAGAATGGTCGGGACAAACACATTTATCACGTGGGCACAAGCCAATACATGAGCTCTACCCCATCATCATGGTCATCGCCATGGTTCCTACTGTTATAGACAATTTTGTGCCTTACAGCAACAAGCATGAATTGTCAATAATCCAAGGGATCCAAAGTTCCCTAAACATGATGTTCCTACCCCTAGAGGAACAAGGTCAGCAAACCAACAGCTCTCAGATCAGTTCTCCACCTGAAAACACTCAAAAACAAGCAATACTGAAATCAAAGCAGGTGCTCCACTAGGTTTCTGCGCTAAAACTCAGTTGCTCCATGGTGTACCTGCGTTGCAAAGCAAGTGGGACAAAGGCCACCTGCGCTGAGCGAAAAGGGACAAGTGGCACAGTGAGTCATTGCTTTGGAATCTTCCAAAAATGACACTTGGATCAGGTATTTCGCCTTGTGATGAGTCAGAGGCTCTGTTTCTCCAAGTGGAAGCAAAGTTCTCCAAGTGGACTCAAGAACTGAAGATCAACTAAAGATTAACTGAAGAGAGAGAGGACACAAGGCAGCTACACATCAGTTGCAAGCTGACTCATCCTTTCTAAATTCATCTATATATTGAGCTCTCTCCTATGAGCTCAGGAGGCTGGAATTTTGTGCAAAGTAATGATATGTTGTTGGTTTCACTATTGAGTTATTGGGTGATTGTTTGAGAGAGGTGAAGAAGAGCAATTCTTTCTGCTGGGAGGTGTTGCTGGGTTGGAGCCTTCAATGGTTGTAATACTCTCAGAACCTTTATTTCTTCATTAATAAAAGCTATTGAGGTTCTTCTATGTGCTCTTGTTTCAATTATATATTGTGATGATTGCATGTTTGGTTTACACTAATCCATGAACCAGTTATGATTGCATGCCTCTTGTAGTTTCCTTCTTTGTTATTTTGCAGGATCTCATCGTAGCTGGGCGAGCAGAAGAACAAAGAGCTAGGAGCAAGCGGCCAAAGAGAAGAGTTTGGATTCGACATTAAGCGCAAGGCAACGGTTAGTGCTTTCTCCATTCTCTTTTGCTTTCATAAAGAAGTAAACCTTAAGTAGTTTGTTTTACAATTGTTGCTAAGGAACTGTCACCCTTAGAGTGGGATAGGGTCATCCGAGTCGGATACTTTTCCCTACAACAAACTGGCGACTCCACTGGGGATCGTATCCATTTGATTGTGTTTGTAATATCTTGCTATTCATTTCCTGAACAAAAGAGTACCAAATCGAAAAGCTTTTGACTATATCAAAAGCGAAGTAGAGGGCAGCTACTCTTGCTCATTTTCTGAGCAAATTCATGATTTGAAGAGCTGATCTACAAGGATCCTTGTAAGCTCTTAGTGATAGCTTTGCACCTTCTTAATCATTCCTTTGAGTGTGCTTGACTGATTGCTTCTGATTTGAGCAAAAACCGTGCATTCTTGAGAAAATTATGACCCGGAAACTGTGAAAACGCAATTCTCGTTTTCCAAAGCAGGTAGTACACAGGCTACCTGCTTTGCAAAACAGGTCCCGAAGGGGCTACCTGCGCTGAGAGCCAGTTTGGCTGTGCAGAGCCTGGGTTGGCCCAAATTTGCCTAGTGCATTTGGGGTTTCCTCCTTTCTCTTGCCTGTTTTCACTTAGTTTTGCTGCTAGGTGTCAGTCTTGTGCCTGTTTTGAAACCAATATTACTTGCCATCATTCTGCCTCTGTTATATAACGAAATTGTACTTGTTCTTTGTATTTCTTACTCATTTACAATTTCCCATAACGAAAAGTAAGTTAGTCATGCTTTTGGCCTCTTAGATCTGAACCTGTGTTAGGCATTTTGCTGGTCTAAAGAGTTAGCTTGTTTGCTGTCCATAGCTGATTAGTCATTTTACTTTCGTTAGTATGGTTTGATTTCATGTATTTCCAGTGATTAAGCAAGTGAATCTTAAGGTGTCTTTTGATTTTGGACAAACTTGTTTACTGTCGCTTTAAATCGAAATCAAAGTTATATGACCACTTTCTTTTTGTAATCCATCCACATTAAGAAAGGGAAAAGAAAATACATGCATTGTGCATTTTGCATTTGAAAAAGTTTGCATGATGATTTAGGAGAAAGTGCATTAGTTTGTGCTGTATGAACTGTGTGAAAAGAATTTGCCTTTCTTCTCCCTCAGTAGTTAAGATTTTCATCAGTCAAAAAGATTTGAAAAAGCTTGCTTCTCATCTTAGGCTGCATTTAGGAATTTGTCATATACATCTCGTGGTGAACCTTGAAAGGCAAAATTTAAAAAGATCAACTTAAAATATACTGAATGAACCTAACAACACATTCGAAACATAACGCAAACATCTAGAGGTCTAGGTAGAGACGTGTTCCGGCGTCGTTAAACATAGTGACTGTCGATCTCTACGAAGGTGGGTGATTCCTCCTGAGAGTCGGTGGCACTAATACGGACTTGTGCTCCCACGTACCGTCGCGTATATATTGGGAGACCCCTATAGGCAATTATCCTTTATCCATAGGAAGCCGTGTCAGCCGCCCTACTGATCGCGATGCAGTGAACACAGCATTCACGAAGATCGACCACCCGTACCGTAAAACGTATTCTGTGGTTTCGCGAAAGGTTTGGCACACCCTCTGCCTAGATCTCCAGAGCAGTTTCTTTTGGCCTTTTTCAAACTCTATAACTGAAAAAGTCCAACCGAGCATTTGTCACTTCGGGCTCGTTAATACATCGAAGGAGACTAGAGTCATCTTTAGCTTTTTCTCGACTCTTAAAACATGAAAAAGCAAAGTTATGTTTAAAAGCGTCTAATAAAATTCATTCAAATCGGAATCACAAATTTTCCCCTTTATATTTTAGTTGATCGAGTAATCCGCAATCGTGGAAGAAAGTCAATTGAATATCCGTCGTTCTCGGAGGCTTGCGAGTCAACCGTCTTTGTCTCCGGAATCGAAAACAATCCAGACAAAGCGAGCTCGTCAAACCAGTTCAAAATCTCCTTTAAAAGTTAGAATAAGTGTTCCAACAACATCTGAGATTCTGGTCACTCCAAACATTTCCGGAAACCCTGCCTCCATAGAAGAAGTTCAACCGCCACAGAGGGACAGTAATACTGATCCTAGTCTGGGGGCAAATACTTGTATGACTGAACCAGTTCCATCTGTAACTGGTCCAGAGAGTTTTGTGCCTCAAACATCTGTCGCTTTTGATACAATCCCTTCTTCGGCACCGGAAATCTTTTACGGACCTGACGGACTTCCTCTTCCACCTGGTCTGATTGCGATAGAGGAAATTATAGAAGAACCGCAAGTATCCACTCCAATTCAGTTTGGAGTAGGGGTCACTCTATTTCCTACTACAACAGAAGTTTGTCCATCACCAGTGGAAGTTCCTGTAGAATCACTAGGTGATCAATTGGATAGACTAAAAATGACTGAACAACCGTCGACATCTAGGACTGTGTCGAATGACACGGCGACGGCAGAATTACCTGCTGCAAATCCAACAATGTTCGCCGGCATACCATCTGTCCCAACTAGCTCTCGGTCGCTAGAAGGAGTCCACCAAGAGACTATCTCGACGGTATGGTCTGTTCCTGTTTGTTCCGGAGTAATGTCTGGTAACTCTCATGGTGAGACTCATCAAATTGACCCTTTTGGGAATCTAATTAGGCCATCCAGTCCTCCAGGACAATCAATTGCCTTGAGTTCTGGGTTGCTACCGTATGGGGGGCAGTATGCCCTTTCATTACCCCCTCCGGGAGGGCACCCATACGGGAGTTCTCAACCTTATTCAAGTTATGGCAGAATTGCAACGAGTAGTTGGGTACCTATGCTATCCCAGCCACCGAGAGTTGTATATTCTATGCAACAGTGTGTACCTGTGACAAACATCCCAACTACACCGGCTATTGTGACCGTGTCGCAAGTTCAAACAATGCCTGTTGTATGTCAACCTCAGATTTCTCAGGTTCTCATGCAACAGCCCCTTGACCCTGCGACCCAACCACAATCACCTACTGGTGGGGCAACACAAGTACAGTTGGGTACAACTACCCCACATCTTGGTCCAATGGTTAGTGTAGCGCAACAACCCATGGTGTCGCAACCGTGGATAATGCAATACCAACAGCCGCAATTCCAACAAGTGTACCAAGGTTCTGAACAGCAAATATTTGCGAATACTGGACAACCATATATTCAAAATGGTCAAAATCAACCACTTTATAGTGGTCAAGTCCATCAACCATATTCATCATACCAACATCAACTCCATTATGCTGGTATGCAAAGACCGACTGTTCAGGCGATTCCATCGTATCCTGGTTACACTTCACCTAACTTGAACCAGCAGTTACCATTCGTGGCGACTTTAGAGTTGCCTGATTTACATCGGTTAACCAACGATCCAATTGCTTACGCCCCTTGGTGGCCAGTGATTCTGCACAAACTCCCATCCGACATTCCTAAATTCAATGGAAATCCAGGTGAAGACCCGTCGAATCATGTGATGACATTTCATCTATGGTGTTCGTCGAACACTTTAAATGACGATTCGATAAGGCTTCGCCTCTTTCAGAGGACATTGACAGGTCCAGCGGCAAAATGGTATATAGAATTGCCTAGAGCTTCGTTCGACAATTTTGGCTCCCTTGCCACGACATTCTTGACCCACTTTCAATTACCAATAAGGTATGAAACGGGAACAGAGATATTGACTAACTTCAAACAGACAACCGCAACTCATATATCAGATCATATACATGAGTGGCGACGTCGACGAAGAATGGTTAAAACATACGTTCCTGATCAGCTTTTAGCTGAGTGGTTTATAAAGTCATTACTTTCGGCTATAACGGAAGATGTAGCAAAGGGAGGAGTCGTAACAGAAGAGCAAGTTATCGCTCGTGCACAATATTTGGACTTAGTATATACTCAGTCCGGCACGCTCTATGACAAAATACCAGACGCCCCTAGACTAGAGTTTTCAATCCCTCCTCCTCCTAAATCAAACAGTGACTCTCATGCCGGCGATGGCGTGATTGGCACGGCAAACACGAATCCGAAAAGGACCAATCAAAAGAAGGCCCGTAAGGATTCGAATCAAAATGCGCATGAAGAAGTTCTTGCTTCGGAAGTAAATGCCGTATTGACAGATAAGGGCAAAGAAACCAATCAACCAGGAAGCAAGAAAAATCAGAACAAAGGGAAGAAGAAGAAACAAGGAGAGTCATCTCCTCGAAAAACTTCTTCAAGCCCTCCTCGAGATAGGAAACCACCTTATGGGTGTCAGATATGTGATGAGGATCACTGGACGAGAGAATGTCCATACAAAGCTGATCTAAAAAGATTCTTAAAGAGTTCGCAAACTCCAGCTGTGTTAACTGATCCGTTTCCCGATCGAGGAAAAAATCTGGTTGGTAGTGGAAATGCTTCACCGTCGCAAGTGCTTATGTTATCGATATCGAAGCAATAGAATGATGCTTTGATTTCGACAAGGAACAAAGATTACGGGAATCCACAGGTGTCGAACGATAAAGGTAAAGATCAACCTAGCAGTTCGACAACAACTTCGGCAGAAGTTGTACCCCCCATCACACATGAATTAACAATAAAACCGCCGAAGGGAGTAGTACACAAGTCGACCTTTAATCCTCGTGCCAAAGCGGCACAGCATTATAACATAGTAGAAGATTTGGCGCAATCGCCATCTGCTATGTCGACTCTTGAGGTACTACAACATTGCCCATCCCAAAGGCAGGCGTTGTTATCAGCAATTGGTGGGGTGGATCCCAAAGATTCCAATCTGGTATCCTTTGATCACAAAGGGTATGATCCTCAGTTACCAGCTCAACTAGCTTTCCTCGTCCAAGTGAAAGCCCTCAACAAAACAGTTCATAGAACGATTATTGATGAGGGGGCATCGACATGTATTATGTCGATGAGTTGCTGGAAAACTTTAGGATCTCCAACCTTGTCGCGATCATCGACAACATTAAAAGCATTCGACAGAAGGACATATACCCCTTACGGTATCCTTAGTAACTTGAAAGTTGAACTAGGGGGCAAAACAGTAGAAATAGATGTTGAAGTCATCGATGGCAATCTTGACTATAACATCCTACTGGGAAGACCATGGATTTATGCCATGGAAGCTGTTGTGTCGACCTATTTTAGGAAAATCGCATTCCCCTTTCAAGGAGAGATTACGATCATTGACCAACAAAATTTCCTCCCTAATGGTTCACAAGTTACAGGAAGCATTCCTCTGATCCATGGAAGCAACCATTCGTTTCAAAATATCGGAGTAGGCCTACTAAAAGATCCTACATTAATGGGAACTTTCACCCTTCCGCCAACGTTCATTGTGGGAGAAGTGGCGACAGTAGGAACCTGCAATATGATATCTTCCGCACAAAAGATGTCAGAAAACGATATCAACATGGATCATGTAAAGGTTTTGTCCCCAAGCCCAATGGAAGTATTGTAGCAATCAATTTTCTTGGCCTGGGGGGCAACCCCAAATCAACGCTCATCAAGCGTTTGGATAGATAGGTCTAGAGAATATGGCACCCCTTCATGTCCTTGGTCGCGAGTGCATGGAACCGACAAAGGAATAGTCCAATCAATGGTAATTGACGGGGCACCATGGAATGATTCCCACCATTGTTCCCTTCTCCCGTGTTGTGGAGAAGATACTCAAGATGACCTTTATCATCCTTCAGTTTTCGATTTTCTATCGAATACTGTAAATACAGTGGGCTATGAGGATAGTTCTTTTACTATGTCAACCTCATTAAAAAATGAAATGATCCCCTTTCCAGATCTCAAAGGTAAACCTTCATCACAACCAACAAAGTTGAATGCAATGAAGCTTAGGGGGGCATATGCCTCGTCTGCATTATTATGCTGGGGGCATCCATAACCGAGCAGTTTTAGCACATAGTTCATGCTCGTTAAAAAATAAACATAAGTTGTGAGCAATCTTTCCCTAGAGTTCAAGCTCACCCAGAAAAAATGAACCGGTAAATAACCTTGGTAAATGTAACCTTTGACAGCCATATTAAAGCCCTTGGTCGTGTTCTTGCAGTCTCACCTCCATCCGTTCATTTGGCCAATCGTTCATCTCCATATGTTTGTTTACCCATTTTGAGGGACAGCTGCGAAGAGTGATTTCACTTAGCCATCCTTGTGACACTGCCATGATTGGAAAATTCCAACCTGTACCTGGAATCTGCTGCTATCCCCGTTTATCACTCGTTCCTCAAAAGACGAGTCTTCTTTGAGCTCTTTTCTCTTGACTCGTAAAATATGAAAAGTTTGCCGAGTTTTGGCCTTCCAGCTCGTTAAACGACCGAAAGAGCTATCCCTCCTCTAGATTTTAATCTTTTTTGGACCTGAGGGATTATTGCACAAAAAGATCGAGCGCTTGTTTTGTTCGGCTCGTTAAAGCAATCGAAAATTCATCCCTTCTGTATTGTTTTATACTTTTTCGGACTTAAGGGATTAGATGACGAAAAAGGAATTTTGGAGTTGACTTTATGTACCTTTTCAGACTCTCTAAAAATGAAAAGGACCGAGTTATCCTTGTCGTTAGACTCGTTAAATTCATTAAATAGCGGCAAACTTGTCTTTAGACGAGAACGAGTTTCCCTATCGCTAGGCTCGTTAAAACATAGCGATGGGCTTGCCCGAAGGGCAGGTTATAGAACAAGCATATGTTATCCTCCTCAAGCTTGACAAAAATAAAGAGGTACTGGTCAGCAATGACTGGGGAAAAATTGGGAGAACCTCACAGCATTAATGGTAGCAAGTCGCTCTTGAACATGACACTTTGTCCTCCGTATCACATCGGGTTGGGTTGTTTCATTCACCGGTCTCATAACCATGGTCTTCGCCACACCATCCACAATTGGGGTAATGCTACCAATCCATCACATCAGTGTCGTTATATGTTCAAGAGATGTGGTTCTGTAAAGAGTCAACCGTGTTCCACCCACTGCCATACATTATCCTTCATCCACTTCATGACCGCCACCCTGAATCATACATCACAGTTTGTTTTCACCTCATCACAATCACTAGCTCCGTTCCGTGTCACTGATGTGGGATTCATTAAGGCCCTCCTTTGACGGATCGCTCCTTGTCGACATCAGCTCATTATCCAAGGAGTTGATCTAGGAACACCCCCCTCAGTACTTTGAAGCTTGCATGCCTCAATGGCAAGTTTCTCACTTCCGGCGACAGGTATACATCAATGACCTTCGACCAGAAGATTTTGCATGGTGGTCGACGCCAAGTCTTTTATTCCCACCATGTGGATTGTACTGCCGTACCTTGAGGGTCATCATCCTTATCGGTGACTCCTCTCGCGCTTGTTAACGGTTTACATCATTGACCGGTAATCAAGCGATGTCTTTCCATGTTCGACTTCAAGAAATTCTCACATGGATCGACTTGTACATCGAGTGAAGATCGGAAGAGATTGAAGACCCCGGATCTAGTTTCATCCATCCAGGCTGCGATATATATTCAGGACATAAAGACATTTGATATGTACACCATTACGGCAGATGATCATCCTTCTCAAAGGATGATAATTTCAGCAGAGAATTATCAGTCTACAATCAGACGATCGTCTGTTCTATGTACCAAAATGTATTTATAAAGCTGAGCATGGGAATGCCCGCCTCAGCTAGATCATGAAAAATGTATGAAAAATAATGTATTGTATTATATCTTATTACAGGACACTTCTCAGCAGATTGAATGAACTTCGGATCCTCTCAATAAAGCATTTCACCCGATAAACGACCTCATACTTTAGGGGGCATCTGTTATAGACAATTTTGTGCCTTACAGCAACAAGCATGAATTGTCAATAATCCAAGGGATCCAAAGTTCCCTAAACATGATGTTCCTACCCCTAGAGGAACAAGGTCAGCAAACCAACAGCTCTCAGATCAGTTCTCCACCTGAAAACACTCAAAAACAAGCAATCCTGAAATCAAAGCAGGTGCTCCACTAGGTTTCTGCGCTGAAACTCAGTTGCTCCATGGTGTACCTGCGTTGCAAAGCAAGTGGGACAAAGGCCACCTGCGCTGAGCGAAAAGGGACAAGTGGCACAGTGAGTCATTGCTTTGGAATCTTCCAAAAATGACACTTGGATCAGGTATTTCGCCTTGTGATGAGTCAGAGGCTCTGTTTCTCCAAGTGGAAGCAAAGTTCTCCAAGTGGACTCAAGAACTGAAGATCAACTAAAGATTAACTGAAGAGAGAGAGGACACAAGGCAGCTACACATCAGTTGCAAGCTGACTCATCCTTTCTAAATTCACCTATATATTGAGCTCTCTCCTATGAGCTCAGGAGGCTGGAATTTTGTGCAAAGTAATGATATGCTATTGGTTTCACTATTGAGTTATTGGGTGATTGTTTGAGAGAGGTGAAGAAGAGCAATTCTTTCTGCTGGGAGGTGTTGCTGGGTTGGAGCCTTCAATGGTTGTAATACTCTCAGAACCTTTATTTCTTCATTAATAAAAGCTATTGAGGTTCTTCTATGTGCTCTTGTTTCAATTATATATTGTGATGATTGCATGTTTGGTTTACACTAATCCATGAACCAGTTATGATTGCATGCCTCTTGTAGTTTCCTTCTTTGTTATTTTGCAGGATCTCATCGTAGCTGGGCGAGCAGAAGAACAAAGAGCTAGGAGCAAGCGGCCAAAGAGAAGAGTTTGGATTCGACATTAAGCGCAAGGCAACGGTTAGTGCTTTCTCCATTCTCTTTTGCTTTCATAAAGAAGTAAACCTTAAGTAGTTTGTTTTATAGTTGTTGCTAAGGAACTGTCACCCTTAGAGTGGGATAGGGTCATCCGAGTCGGATACTTTTCCCTACAACACCTACAAGTTCTATGAACCTCCTTCATCATATGGGAACCCATGATTGTCCCAACCCATGGTGGGCAATGAACCACCCCACCTTAAAAGTGGGTATTCACTGTTATATCTTATACATCATACTCTTACCCCTTGAGGCCTGAGCAGTTAATTAAAGAAAATCATAAAAAGGAAAAAGGCACATAAAGAAGAGTGAAAAAAATCAAGTTCAGGGCACCTCATGTACCATGATTTCTCCCTCCTATACATCACAAAGCCAAGTGTGGGATTCCCTCTTATTAGCTACCCTTGTACCCCAGCATGTGACCCAGGACTACCCCTTCTCATTCCCTACTCCACTCACCTATATGTCACATGCCACCACCTTTTGAGGGTTGTACCTTGACTATATTATCTCATTTAGAAGTAGAAGCCACCTAATAAGATTATTGGTTAACCCCATTTGGAGTTTAGGAGACATTTACACATCATGAAACTCATTATGGAAGGGCATGCCATTTTGAAGTCCCCACTTGTGTTCCATGATTGGTAAGCTCATTTTCTCAATTTCTCTAGTCACTTGTTGTACTCAAAGGCTAGGGACACATTGGATCTTATGTAGGATTGCAAATGGTTTCCATCTTGGGTTTGGTCTCCCTATATGAGGTCCTAATCCTCTAGAGGGATACATTGGCACATGTAGGGTGAGCATTGAGAAGCATGGGCCTCCAAAACAACATATTGTACTCCATGGATCCCTATATCCATTCAGAGATTGCTTGTGGTTCACTTATTGGACAAGGAAGATGCACCTGATCCGTCTTGCCCAACTAGCCCTATATTTTTCACTATACACTTGGCAGATGATCTAGTACTTTCACGATTATGTGGCATCATCTACACCATCATCCAAACTCTTGCAGACGATCTACAGGTATCTTTGATTTGTTTGGAGACCCATTAGGACACTTGTGTGTCCCCACATGTCATTTGGAGCACCACGAGTTATTACAAGGGCCCAACCCCTTGTCCACTACTTTTGAGGGTCCTATTCTTCATTATGGCACCCATGGAACTCATTAGGCCTCTCAGAGGGCCCCACGACATGTATAGATTATTATTTGACCTCTTGAGAGGCTTACTTTTTCATTTATGAGCTAGTTTGGTGGGCTTGTCACCAAAAGTTGAATTATTATAACGTTATTTTATTTTTGGGGCTTATGTAGGCAAAAGAGGCTAATTCAAACTCCTAATTTTTTTATAAGTACAAGTGAGATGAGCTCAATTTCTCATCATCACTTTGGATTGTATCTCTTCTCTCTCTTGAGAATTTCACACTTTTTTTAGAGGATGAATTGGAACTTTATGGATGAATTTTGATGTGTGGATATTGGTCTATCTTATCTTAGAGATTCTATTTTATCAATCGTATATAGTTGGATATACTTTGTTAAATGTAAGCATATGATTTTAAATTTTATTCCTGTTTTACTTTTTCATATGCATTGGACTAGGATTTTTGCTATTTCTAGGGCTAATTGCTACATGCATGTACTGCTTAAAGTTGTGGAATTTTGTCACTATTATATCAACTCTCGATGTATGGGTCATGTAATGTGAAATAAATCTCCTAAGGGTAATTGTATCAAATAATTTGACCTTGATAATCCATATCCTTTGGACATCGAAGTATAAAAGCTGCAAGATTTCTTCTCCTTGACCTAGAAGGCTAGTGAAGTGGTCTTAAGGCCTCCTTGACTAAGAATCAAGAATCCTACTCATATTTCATCATAGAATCCATTATCCAAATACTAAGGAACCGATCTACCAAGAGGTGGTCACAAAAAATCACATCCTTTCACCTTCATTCAAGTCTAGCCAAGTTGGGGCACCAAGGGCATCAATTTCCAGACAAGCTAGCCCTCCAAAAAGTTCAATCTCTTAGGATCTCCTGTGTTGTTGTTTCCTCAAGGTCTCCTCCAATTTTGAATCCATTTTGATGGTGGAGTTGGGAGAAAATTCAAGCTCTAGATCCGCAATGAAACTTTGCCTTAGCATCCCCAAGGCTAGTGCCTCACAGGATCAAATCAACACCTTCAAGTGAAAATTATTTCTTTGATTCTTTCCCCCACTTTATCTAGGGTAAGAACATCATTGGTTGCCATACTCATTCCTCCTATCCTAGATAGGGTCCACTTGGTCCCATATGGTCCCGTTCCTTTGAAAAGACAATTCTTCAAGAACCATTCGAGATACCAATTGCAATAACAATTTTAGGGATTGGGAATTTCCTTCGTAAGTCATATCCCATAAACCTAACTCTTAAATCCTCCCTTCCTTTCCATAGAATAAATTGTACCTAGCTTAGAAAGAAAGAAATCCTTATCTTTCTAACTCTATGGGAAAGAGTTTATTTGGGTCACTCATAGCCATTGACTTATCCTTCTTTTGTGAATCCATACATACCGGGTCTCCTCCCATCGATGAAAGTTCGTAAATAGATGGGAGCCTTAGCTGAGGTGATAGTGGGCTAAGTATCCATTTGTTTCCCTTGGCTTACCATTTTACCTTTAGGTCCCCTAATAGTTCGAGCGGTAATAATACCTACATGGTACATTTGGATATGGTTTGAGATATGTCTCAGGTGATGAGGTGAAGCTGCATGGATATACAAATTCAAATTGGGTCGAGAGTGCAGAGGACGGGAAGATCACATGAAGTTGCTACTTCATCTTGAGATTAACTATGATATTATGGATTAATAGGGAAGATAGTTTTACCACACTTAATGCAGTATAAATAGAGTATATCACAACTAATCTTGCAAGTTAGGAAGCAGTAAGGGTACATAACCTACTTACAGGGTTATTTGTTCAGCAGCTTGAGCCAACCTTGACAATTTGTGATAATCAAAGCTATGTCAAGCTTTCAAAGAATCCAATTTTTCATGATAGATCAAAGCATATTGATATTGAATATCACTTCATCTGATACATGGTGCATAGAAGAGTAGTGGAGGTCTAATACATATCCACAGATGAACAAATTGTAGACATTCTCACCAAGCCTCTGTCTAGAGTGAAGTTTGTATACATCAAAGACAAGCCTGGCATGATCGAAAATGTGTCCCTCATTGAGAGGGAGTGCTGATGTCTTTGTAGGATCAGGTAGACCATCTCCTGATATTCTAGAAGGACTTGGTTGGGTCATGTTGATTTGACCAAGTGAGATGGATACATTCACCTGAGAATCAACGACTCTAAAAAGTAGCTTCAAAAAATATAAGAAAGAGATAGATCAACGACTTCAAAAGTAGCCTCTTCGAGGGGGAAATCTCCTTTAAATTACATAAAATGAAAAATTCTTGGATGATACAAATGACAAGACCTCCCTTCTATATATAGGAGTCTAAGGGGTCACAATATAATCAGATCCAACCTAACAATAATAATGTAAGGGCACAACAATAACAATAGTGGGCTTCTATGGGGCACAATAATAACAATATGGGGACAACATGGGAACAACAATAACAATAAGGGGTACAATGACAATAATAATAAGGGAATACACTAGTATTATAGGGACCTAACATGCCCCTCTCCTTCAAAAAAGTGTTTTCCTCAACACTTGAGTAGTTTTGGATGCTTCTGTATAAAATTCTCATCCTCCCACGTGAAATCTTTAGCAACTAAGTTCTTCCACTTGATGAGATACTCTTAAATTGATCAATTTTGTAGCTGTTGAGTTCTTGTTTCTATGAATGCTTCAGGTTCCAATATGATTTTTCCTTCCTCATCAAGTTCTGGAAATATTTTTTGAACTGGGAGATTGTCACCTATAACCTTCTTTAAGCATGAGACATGGAAAACTAGGTGCACTCAGGAAGATGCAGGAAGTTCCAATTTGTGTCATAGTGCCAATATTTTGCAACACCTTGTACAGGCCATAATACTTTGGTGATAATTTATTATCCTTCTTAGCTTACTTGAGGGACATTTTTTTGTATGGTTGTAGTCGTAGAAATACCGAGTCAACTACATCAAAACTTCTTTTGTTGCGATGTTGATTTTCTTGTTCTTTCATTCTATTCTGTGCCAATGTGAGGTTATCCTTTAAGAGTTGGAGAAATTTTTGTTGATGCTCGATGTGATCTTCCACTACTTGAACCTTAAAATTTTCTCTTAAATATGATGTGATGGATGGTGGGTGATATCCATAAAGTGCCATAAATGGGGTCATTTTTGCTGCAGTATGGAAGGAAGTGTTATACCACCATTCAGCAAGAGGCTACCATTTGACCCATTGTGTATGTTTATCAGATACAAAGCAACGAAGATATCCTTCCAAACATTTGTTCACTATCTCAGTTTTCCCATTAGATTGAGGATGATAAGATGAGCTATGAGCTAACTGAGTACACAAACAAGAAAATAATTATGTACAAAAATTTCCAGGGAAAATAGGATCTCTGTCACTTACAATAATCTTTGGGTTTCCATGTAGTTTTTGAATTGTTTCCATAAATTCAATAACAACTGTAATGGCTTTAAATGGATAAGATAATGCACAAAAGTGTGCATACTTGGTAAGTCTATCAACTACCACCATGATGACACTCTTTCCTTCAGACTTGGGTAAACATGTGATAAAATACATTGAAACCTCCTCCCAGCATTGACTTGGAATGGATAAAGGTTGTAATAGACTTGGGGTCTTAATTGTCTCAACTTTATTTTGTTGGGAAATCAAACATTTCGCCAAAAACTTTTGAATATCAGATTTAAGGCCATCCCAAAAAAATCCTTCTTAACCCTGTGGTAAGTTTTTAAAAATCCTAAGTGCCCTCCTAAGGGAGATGTGTACAATTCTAGAAGAATATTTTTTTTGAGTTGGGAATTATTACAAAGGTATAAGCGATATTTGTACCATAACGAATCATTTTTCTAGCTAAATGTATAAGATGTATTGGGATCTTGCTGCAACTTGTGAATGAGTGCCCACACTTCTTCGTCATTATTCCATTAATCTCTTGCTTCATTTATCCAATCTGGTTGGATAATAGAAATGGGACAAAGCAATGCTTCCACATCCTCATCCTTTCTTGAGAGTGCATTTGCAAAAACATTTTGTTTCCCTTTTTTGTAGATGATTTCAAAGTCATAACCCAAAATCTTTGTGACCCATTTTTGTTGCTCTTCTAAATATAATCTTTGTTCTAAAAAGTATTTAAGACTATCATGATTGATTTTTACCTTGAAGTGTCTTCCCATTAAGTGAGGTTTCCATTTCTTAAGTGCATGTAGTATTGCCAACTTTTCCTTCTCATAAATAGCTTTGTGCAAATATTTTCCTTTGATTGGACGACTTTTCAAAGCAATGGGTCTTTCTTCTTGCATTAAAACAACACCAATTCCATTTCCTGAGGCATCACATTCCACAATAAGGGTTTTTGTGAAGTTTGGCGTAGCTAAGACAGGTGCTTGGCACATTTCATCTTTAATATGTTCAAAGGCCTTCGTGGCTTCTAGAGTCCAAGAAAATGCATCTTTCTTCAGTGATTTTGTTAGAGGTGTCGCTATTCTCCCATAATTCCTAGCAAAATTGCGATAATACCCTATCAACTCGAGAAATCCTCGCATATGCTTTATGGATGTGGGGATTTTCCATTCCTTAATGGATTTAACTTTTCTAGGGTCTACCTTAACACCTTCATGAGATACAATATGACCCAAATATTCCACCTCTTTTACTCCAAAGAAACATTTGGAGGTTTTTGCATATAATTGTTTCTCCTCCAATAGTTTGAACATGATTCTTCCAAGACTTGCTGTAGATTAGTATATCATCAAAAAGTACTAAAACAAATTTTCTAAGGGTGGGTTTGAAAATGGAATCCATCAAACCTTGAAATGTAGAAGGTGCATTGGTAAGGCCAAAAGGCATGACCAAAAATTCATAATGACCCTCATAAGTTCTAAATGTTGTTTTCGGAATGTCTTCATTCTTCATTATGATTTGATGATATCCTGAACGAAGGTCTAACTTGGTGAAGTAAATTGCTCCATGCAATTCATCCAATAATTCATCAATGACATTAATGGGAAATTTATCTTTAATAGTGAGTTTGTTGAGATCCCTATAATCCAAGCACCATGATCCATCCTTCTTGTGCACAAATACTACTGGAGCAAAGAAAGAACTTTCACTAGGTTGAATTATACAATCCTCTAGTATTTATGCAACCATATATTCAATTTCACTCTTTTGGGAATAGGGATATATGTAAGGCCTGAGATTTGGAGGAACACTACCTAGAATCAAATGAATAGCATGATAATGATCACGAATAGGTGGGACGCCTTTGAGAGTCTCAAATACCCTGGAATGATTGTCCAAGACTTTTTGGAGATCTAGAGAAATAGATGATTCCAATGTGGGAACCTCTAGCGAACTTAATTGTGCAATTACCCCTCATTGTCATTTCTTTAGAATCTTTGTCATTCCGTTAGAGCTTATTATCTTTCCTAGTTTCCCTGTGATACCCCTTAATTCAACTTCCTTTCCTTCCGAAAAAAATTTCAAGAAAATTTCTTGAAAATTAAAAGCTATCATACCCAAATATTGTAGCCATTGGACTCCTAGTACAACATTAGCACCACCCATTGGAATGGAAAGAATTAGACTCCTAGTACAAAGTCAGCACCACCCATTGGAATGGAAAGAATTAGACTCCTAGTACAACGTCAGCACCACCCATTGGAATGGAAAGAATTAGACTATTCAACACATATTCTCCCATGGATAGCTTGATATTATGGCACCTTCCAGAGCAATTTATGGTTCCTCCAGTTGCAACCATCACTTGACACTCTGGCATTGGATATAGGAAGCAATTAAATTCTTTGGCTATCTTAAAATGAATAAAATTATGGGTACTGCCCGAATAAATCAACACTATTACTTTTTTCTTCTTGATATGTCCTTCTATCTTGATAGTTTGAGTGGTAATTCTATCCAATACATTACAAGATATGGTCAAATCATTTCTTATTTCTCTAGGTTTTTTTCCTCCTGTGTATCCTCTTCTTTTGATGTTTCTTTTTCCTCTTCTTCCTCCTCTTCACAATCTATGTAAAATAATTTCTTCTCAACATACTTATGACGTTTAGTGTATTTGCTATCACAATTGTAACAAAGCCCTTTTTCTCTTTTTTCTTCCAATTTTTATGGTGTCAACCTTGTAGGCTGTGGAAGGCTAGGGGCAACAACACTGCCATCTTTATAGTTGTGAATGGTAGGCTTCCTTGTTGCCATAATTTTTCTTTCAATTTTTCTTTCCAACCTGAATACCTTCTCCATTGAATCAAATTCCCAAACGCGAACCTCATGTTGGATGTTACCCTTTAAAGTCCCTATGAACACATCAATCCTATGCTCCTCTGGAATATCTTTTACCCTTATATTCAATTTTTGGAAATCCTCCATGTGATCCACCCTTGAACCCTTTTGTTTGAGATTTATCAATTGGCTAAAAAAGGTGTTTCTTTTTGTATCCTCATAATGTGCTATCATTTCTTCCCTAAAAATTGCCCAAGTGACAATTTGTTTATGAGAGAAAAGCAATCGATATGATACAAACTGATTGGGTTCCAAATATAAAGTTGCAATTTGTACCTTTTGTGTGTTTTGCACATTATGGAGATCAAAATATTGCTCCATCTGTAGTGTCCACGTTACGGGATCCTTACCATCAAACTTCCTCATATCGATTTTTCGAACATGGTGGGTCTTCAATCCAACTTTAGAGTCTATGAAATAATGACTAACATTTCTTTTGTTCTCATCATGAGTTTCCTTTACTACCCTTTTGCCATTAGTAGGCATTTATTCTAGCAACTTTTTCAAATCTATCTTCAAATCTTCCATATTGCCTTTAAGTTTTGCTTCTATACCATCCATATTAACTTCCATTCCATCCATCTTAGCTTCCATTCCATTATTTAAATCATCCATCTTAGCTTCAGATACTTTGTGAGAGCGAAGTTTGTTGCACTTGGCCTCATAATTTTGATATATCATGTTGCATTTCTTCCTCTTCTTCATGTGTCATAGTAGAGATTTTAGGTTTCTTACTAGGTGTTTCCATTTTCTTTCTTCGAGTCATCAATGAATGATAATTATTCTTAAAAATTCCCTTTGAATCACTTTAAAATACTTTCTTAAACAATACTTATGAAAATTTAAAAAAAAACTACACACCTATTTTTCCCCTTTGTATGAGCTCGATCTTGAAATGACTCTAACTCTGTAATTTCGGATCTCCAAGTTTTGAAATTTAGGCTTGTGATAGCCCTCTGAGTCCGCTTTCTAACCCCATAAGTATGACCACAATTATATTCGTGCAGAAATTGTTATGCCAAATCTCCCGCGTTGACCTAATTATAGACAGGTTCAGTAGAGCGAGCTTGTATTTTGTGCCACGTGTCACTGTTTCGACCTTAGGTTCTGAAAATGATACCCAACAAACTACAGTCTATTTGATTTCTGTCACATTTTACGAAATTTGAATCAGATGCTCAGATAGAAAGTTATGACGATTTTCCCAAGGTGACGTGTTTGAGATCAAATTCGGGAACCTGCAAAAACCCTAACTTCCTTAGTTCATATCTCTGAAAATATAACGAGGCAAGATCTAAAATTAGGTCATGAAGTTGATCACGATTTCGCCTCAAACGGGCTTTAATTTCAGCTTCTGAAGCTTCGTAGAAAAAACGTTATAGTGAAAATGCCACGATTACATGTTTGAAGCAGCGAAACCCTACAATCCAAAGCTCTGATACCAATTGTTATGCAACCAGCTCAAAAAATAGAAGAAAGAGATAGATCAATGACTTCAAAAGTAGCCTATTTGAGGGTAAACCTCCTTTACATTACATAAAATGAACAATTCTTGGATGATACAAATGACAAGGCCTCCTTTCTATATATAGGAGTCTAAGGGGTCACAAATATAATCAGAGCTGACATAACAATAATAATGTAAGGGTACAACAATAACAATAGTGGGATTCATGGGGCACAATAATAAAAACATGGGGACAACATGGGCACAACAATAACAATAAGGGGTACAATGACAATAATAATAAGGGAATACACTAGTATTATAGGGACCTAACAATCCAATTTTTCATGATAGATCGAAGCATATTGATATTGAATATCACTTCATCTGATACATGGTGCAGAGAAGAGCAGTGGAGGTCTAATACATATCCACAAATCAGCATATTCTAGACATTCTCACCAAGCCTCTGTCTAGAGTGAATTTTGTATACATCAGATACAAGCCTGGCATGATGCAAAATGTGTCCCTCGTTGAGAGGGAGTGTTGATGTCTTTGTAGAATCAGGTAGACCATCTCTTAAGATGCCAGAAGGACTTGGTTGGGTCATGTTGATTTGACAAAGGGTAAATGGCTCAAGGAAATTACAAATTGGACAGATATTCTCTTGAGAAGCTAGAAGAATTTGGTTGGGTCATGTTGATTTGACCAGAGGAGATATATGTAATTCACTTGAGAAGCCATAAAGGACTTTGGCTAGGCCAATTGGCTAGTGATGAATGGTCCAAGGGTAGATTCTCTCCTGAGAAACCATAAATAACTTTGGTTGGGTCATGTTGATTTGACTAGAGGAGATTGATACATTTACCTGAGGAGCCATCAAGGACTTTGGTTGGAGGTAAATGGCCCAAGATACTCACACTGCCTACTCTAGAATAGAGTGATTTATAGACATGAATCAAGTTTTCATATGAATAATAAATTTCAGCTAAGGGGAAATTTGTTGCAACCAAGAAGAATACCTCCCTCTCTAGCAAGGAGTGTTTATTTTTTGTGTAGCATCGAGAGGTATTCCCACATGCCAAGAGGTCACCTAAGTTTTCCTAGAAGAATTATGGACATTAAATTAAAATTCTATTTTTTTGGGGCTTCATATAGACTCAAAAGGCACAATTCGACCCCACCATGAAAGAGCGTATCCCTTAGTCAAAATTCACCCTATTTGACAAGTATATATACATAATGTGACATCTTCATTTTGACCACTCAATCATCACATCATATCTTCTAGAGTAGCAATATGTGGAAGAAAATAGAGGCCAAATTTACTGCGATTTGACTAAGTTTGAATTTTGACCAAAGTTGACCATTGACTAGAGTTGACCGAGTAAAGATATGACCACAAGAATTTGACCACGGGACTAAGCTTGACGATAGGCTGAAATTTTGACTATTGACCAATGTTGGTTTCTATGCTAGTTTGGTGAGTGTTGATTGGCTGGAAATTGACCAGGTTTGGCTAGTATTTGGACTTGGATTTTGGCACAAATTTCTAGACAAATTTGGATTTGTAAACCATGTCAAAGAAAATTTCTCCTAGAAGAAGAGTTGGGTTTTCTCCCAGGTTTGGGTTTCCCAAAGAAAATTTGTTGTCTCTATTGTGCATGGTTGTCTCTTTATGAACTTATTTTTTACGTTGCATTTATTATTGTGATTTTATGTGTATAATTTCTTAATGATATCAATGACATGAGATAAATTTGTTAAATACCATTAGGTAGGAATTATTAGATCAGAAAATTGGTTTCTACTTTACACCTTGTAGAAAATTCAACAGAAGGCTTATGTAGTTAGTTTACAAAACCCGTGACCCTTGATGATCTGTGCAGACTTGAATACTAGGTCATACTCTTGCAGTGAAGTCATCTAATTTCCTCTTTGTTCTCCAAATTCTTTCTATACAAATAACATTCGAACAATAGGATGGGGAACAATTAACTTAACATACCTTTTTAGAATATAAGGTCTGAAATGCTTTACTGCTTTGAAAACAAGATAAGTGTGTTTATCAATATCTAGATAGTTTAATTTAGATCACTTTTTTAATGTGATCATAAAAGATATGGTTTTTTCATTCCCTTGCTCATCCTTTTGCGTTAGCACAATTGCAAGAGAGAAATTTGAGGAAAATGTGTATAACATGAATTCTTTATTAAAATATGGGTTGTATAAAGTGGTAGCCACAACGATATATTCCTTAATCTTGGTTAAGGCTTCCTCTTCTTCCCAGTTCCATTTAAATGAAACATCCTTCTTGATCATATCTTATAGAGATTTTACAATTTGCACAAAATTTGATATAAATTTCTAACAAAGTTGATCTTTTCTAAGTATTGCCTAAATTTTTTGTTGTTTGGATATGGAATCTGTGTGATAGATTTCACTCTCTCAGGGTCCATTGTGATTCCATTTTTGCTAATATTATGTCCAAAAATATTTCCTTCAGATATTGCGAAGGTACTATTCTTAGGGTTTAGTGATATTCCATATCTGTGGCAATGTTCAAAATTTTTCTTGAGGTGATGTAAATTATATGAACAATTCTTAGAGAACATTGTGACATCATCTAGTTATACAATTCAATTTTCCTGGTCAACCCTCTAAAACTTATGCCCATAGCACACTAAAAAGTGGCTCTAGCATTTATCAGTCCAAAAGGCATGCACCTATAAGATAAAGTGACCCATTTGGTTCTGAAAGTTGTCTTCAAATGATCCAGTCTAGAAACCAAGAATTTATTGTATCGTGAGAACCTATCTAATAGGGAAAACATCTCAAAACCTGATATTGTTTAAATAATCTTCTCCATAGATGGGAAAATATAGTTATCTTTGTTGGAGGCTTGATTTAGATTACAAAAATCCATGCATATATGAATTTCCTCTGATTTCTTTCTCGTAGGCACCAGATTAAAAACCTAGGTAGAGAGCCTTACGTTAAAGATGATCCATGCATCCAATAATTTCTTCAACTCCTTCTGGATAATAGGATCTAAAGTTGGGTGCACTTTTGATCTAAAAATGGGGCACTAAAGGCTTCTTATCAAGCTTACAAGAACCTCTCCCACTTCCAAAGCTTAAATGTTCTCAAGATCTAGCGATTAACCAATTGCAGAATTAATAATTGCTTGAAAATAGGTGTATGCTTATGTTTATTTTTAAACTGTTCAGTGCTTTAAATTCTATTGCTTATGCTAATATTTAAATACATGTGACAATAAATAATGCAACAATAAAAAAAACACACAGAACAACAATGTAATATGGAGTTCACCCAAAACTCTTGGGCTACATCTCCTTGAACTCTAGTCAACTCGACTAGGCTCTCTGGGATTATGGCATAAGTCCTTTGACAAGATACACGCTCAACTCCACTAGTTTACACAAAACACAATGGACTTAGAACACCATCTTATCCCTGGCTCTGAGGCTCTCTGGCTTTATGGCTTTGGCTCTGGCTCTGGCTCTCGTCTCTGGCTCTGGCTCTGGCTCTGGCTCTTGGCTCTAGCTCGTGGCTCTGGCTCTTGGATTTGGCTCTTGGCTTTGGCTCATGGCTCTGGCTCTTGGCTCTCAGCTCTGTGAGCTATCAGCAATTCGCTCGACCTCCAAGCGACTATCTCAGCAACTTTCAGCTCTCTAGTTTTTTGCTCGACCTCCAAGCACTTCCCTAAAGACTTCCTCAGCTACCTGCGCTCCCACTACAACTACCTTGTCAATTGGGCTACCTGGCTCCTTTAAGGCATTCCTCTGGGTCTCCGACTTCACCAGCCATTTCTCTGCGTGTAATCAATCCTCTGCGGCTCTACGACTTCTTCTACTCCTTATATGTTAGACTGGCCATCTAGCTCTATGGCTTTATGGCTCCGCGCATTCCCAAATGCATCATTGTCAGCAAAAATGCCTGCTTGCAGTGTGGCACAATGATCAGGAGCTATTACAAAGGATTCGGGGCCTTCCTTCAGGCAAAAACCCGAAAATGGGATAAAATTCCATTACACAGAGATTTACCGGAAATACACTATCGGGCGTGAAATCCAGACTTCAAATTCCATGAAATTTCCCCTATAAACCCTATCAGGTCCGCCTTTCATCAACATATTGCATCGCATAGGCAGATTGGCCAAAACACCAATACATGGGAAATACACAGAAATCCCGAATTCCCGAATCTCAAAATTTATGAAATCGGGTTTATAAACCCATCGGGTCCGAACCTTAATCGCTTATCACAATTGCAATCATATTGGCCCTGGCACCGGGGAAAGTCAATTAAATCTGGACTGTTGATTTGGTCCTTGATCAGATAGTCGATATTGCATCCCATGTCGCTATCGCATCGGCCCTTTGTATCGGGGATCACCGATCTCCCAACTGCCGATTAAATCCTGACCATTGATCTCATTTCTCGATCTGACGACTGAGATTGCACGTTGCTACTAGCATATCGCATTTGCTATGGCCCAGGGGGTCTATACATCACCGATGCTGATCGCCGATCCGTCGATCTGCCAATTGCCGATATCGCACGTCGCATATCGCATCGGCATATCGCAATCGCCAAGTCTGGGGTCCCGATATCGCCTGCAGCCTACCTCTGACCCGATATATCAGAGATCATTGATTGGGGGCCCTTCTACCCTTGCGTTAAGTCCTCCTCTTTTGCCTTTCCGATGCAATTTTGTTTTATAAGGCCTTAAGCCCATTTTTGGAAGAATTTTCCTCCTTTTGAAAGGAACAAAGGCAAACTTCTTTTTGCGATAACTTCATCATCCAAAGTCTGTTTTAGACCATTCAAATTGCAGTAGATTTAGAATGACAAGATCTACGCAATGGGACTATTTCTAAGAGCATCCTTGGAATTTCATTTACCTCTGTGAGGAACAATTTAGACTTAGAAGTCTATCCAAGATCCATTTTGGATCACGCCTTCCCACTAAAATAACTTTTGGTCTCCAAAAGACTGATATACTAATCTGAATAGTAAATGAGAGTAACAACACCCTCTTCTTTTAGTCTCCATACACTTGCCTTCCATATTGCCTCTGAACCAAAGTCTCTGACCACTTTCCTTCCTAGATTTGTTGGTCCTCCTGGGAAGAACTGTTTTCCTCCTTGACTTCATACAAAACTCCTTCTGAGACAGTCATAGAAGGTAGTTTGAACTTCTCTACCTTGATCATTGATCCAAGGTTCAAACAAATGTGAAGTACATCTCTTCCACAAAATTTTCATTTGTACCTATTTGAAAAACTATCAACAACAACTGTTAACAACAACAGAAATACAGACAACAACTGGATGGCCTAAACTCTTGCTTCAACAAAAGAAACAGATTTCACATCTTGTGAACACCTCCATGTCTTACATCTGCATACAAATGATGGACTAGATAACAAGCCCAAAAAACATGCCTTTAAAACAAATGACCCTTCAAGTCAAGCATGTAGAAAAAGACCATTAGAACTCTTTTTCAAAACATGAAATGCTTCATCATTATCTCCATCATGGAGAACAAGTTAACTTCTCCCAAGTCAACATCGCATCACGTGCATGTCAAAGCAATCAACCCTTCAAGTTAATCACACACACATGTTCAAAAACATGGAAATCATTAACATCCCTGTGTTCATGCACAACATTCTCATGCATGAATTTCATCCTTCAACTTTCACTTAAGCACACTGTACTTTCGAAGCTGAAATGAAATATAATGTTGCAGCAATAAAGTGAGTCTCCTACTCAACTTTTTCCATTCACCTTCTTGGTAAAATCCTACAACTTTTATTCCATTAACAAAGAAATGCAAATAGATGCATCAAATCAAAATACATGCAATCTTTAATTGGATAAGAATTCTAACCATTTCTTACCAATCCATTTCAAAGGTATTTCCTTTGTCTGCACATCAGCATCAACATGTGAATCATCCTGAAACACATCATCCATGGAAACTTCCTTTCCATTTCTGCCATCTTCTCTTTCCACCTTCTTCAAGTTTTGTGGAAGCATTGTTGGTTTTAGAGTCCAAAACTTTTTAGCAAGATGTCCTTGCTTATGGTAGTAAGTGCAACACATGTGCATTCTCTTGACAACATGATTTGCCTTGTCCAATGGACCTTTGGCTTCTTGCTTCCTATCCTTCAAAAGTTTCTCGCATGTGGCCATTCTCTTCCAACATCTAGAAACATGATGGTTATCCAAACCACAAAAGGAACATGCAATTATTTTCCCAAATTTATATGAAAATTTATCATGCTTTGCAAAATCAAAAGGAAGATGATTAGAACCAGATTTATACCTTTCTCTTTCACCTTTATTGCCTTCATGAGGAGGTGAAGCAAATGAAGAAGTGGCTCCCTTTCGAACACCATCAATCTCTTCAAGGCTTTCAGAGTTTCCACAACTCTCTGGTTCAAGTGTGTGCTTCTGAACACCTGCATCCTGCAAATGATGTTTCAAGCTATTGCATTTCTCCTTAATACAATCTTCACACTCTTGAGGTAGAAGACCTGAAATGAAACTCCTTCTTGGAACTGTTTCAATGGCCTTCATTGCAGATTTGGAACTTCCTCCATTATATTGTCCATAGCCAAGACCCAAATACTTAGGCCTTTCCTCAACCATTATTGGCTCAACAATACCTTGTGCATGTTTACCCAAGCCCTTTCCTTCATAGCCCATCTTGGACATTAGCTTGGAACCTATGCCTCTGGTATGTTTTTCAAAAGAACTAGTACAAGCATTCTTAGAAGAATTTGAAGAAAAACAGGAATGGTTTACCTCTTCTTCAAGTTGATACTTGACTAAGGTTTCTTTGGCAACAAAGAGTTGTGACTCCAAATCATGCATCCTTTTCAGGTTCATATTTGCAACATGAAGTTGCCTCTCCATTTCCTGCAATTTGTTAGAAAGCAACTGCTTCTCTTCCTCCATGGAATTCAACTACTCTCTAAGTATGTTGCTCTTCCTTCCATCCTCATACATTTCCCTCACCTTGTCCATCTTGGTGAACAAGTCTTCCTTCATGTCTCCATCAAAAAATATTGTGATGAAGGAGGAATTTGAGGATACACTTGTAGTTTTCATTATGCAAATGAACAAAAGAACTTCATACAAGATTAATAAAGAGCTTATTCAGCAACCTTTGGCAACAAACCTCTTGTGCTTCAAGGATTGCCTTGAGGTCCTTTGGGATAGAAGAATGCCTTTAGCCCTTCTTCCTTCTTGTCCTTCCTGGACTAAGCTATCAATAGCTTTCCCTTCACCTTTGCAAACTCAAACAATAGTCAGTCTGCAAATAAGCATACAATCAATCAGACAATCAATCCTTGACTACCCAAACACCTTCCACACAAGCAATATTTGCTCTGTCAATCAAGCATTCTCATCTGATATCACATGCTCTGGTATAACCAGCTTTGATATCACCTTCATGAAGCTGGGGTTAACCAATCTTAGGCTCTAATACCACCTGATATGAAAATGGGGCACTAAAGGCTTCTTGTCAAGATTACAAGAACCTCTCCCACTTCCAAAGCTTAAATGTTCCCAAGATCTAGTGATTAACCAATTGCGAATTAATAATTGTTTGAAAATAGGTGTGTGCTTATGTTTATTTTAAATTGTTTAGTGCTTTAAATTATGTTTCTTATGCTTATATTTAAATACACGTGATAGTAAATAATGCAGCAATAAAACAAACACACAAAACAACAATGTAATATGGAGTTCACCAAAAACTCTTGGGCTACATCTCCTTGATCTCTAGTCAACTCAACTAGGCTCTCCGGGATTATGGCATAAGTCCTTTTACAAGATCCATGCTCAACTCCATTGGTTTACACAGAACACAATGGGCTTGGAACACCATCTTATCCCTGGCTCTGAAGCTCTCCAAATTTCTAGCTCTGGCTCTCGGCTCTGGCTCTGGCTCTTGGCTCTCAGCTCTATGAGCTATCAGTAGTTCGCTCGACCTCCAAGCGACTGTCTCATCAACTTTCAGCTCTCTGGTTTTTTGCTCTACCTCCAAGTGGTTCCCCAAAGACTCCCTCAGCTGCCTGTGCTCTCGCTACAGCTACCTTGTCAATTGGGTACTTTGGCTCCTTTGAGGCATTCTTCCGGCTCTCCGGCTTCCCCAGCCATTTCTCTGCGTGTAATTAATCCTCTGCGGCTTCTTCTACTCCTTGTCTGTTTGACTAACCATGTGGCTCTATGGCTCTATGGCTCTACGCATTCCCAAACGCATCATTGTCTAAAAAAAATGCCTGCTTGTAGCGTGGCACAATGATCAGGAGCTGTTACAAAGGATTCAAGGCCTTCCTTCAGGAAAAAACACGAAAATGGGATAAAATTCCATTACATAGAGATTTACCGGAAATACACTATCAGTCGTGAAATCCGGATTTCAAATTCCATGAAATCGCTCCTATAAACCCTATCAGGTCTGCCTTTCATCGGCATATCACATCGCATAGGCAGATTGGCCAAAACACCAATACACGAGAAATACACAGAAATCTTGAATTCCCGAATCTCAAAATTTATGAAATCGGGTTTATAAACCCATCAGGTCCGACCCTTAATCGCTTATCGCAATCGCAATCGTATTGGCCATGGCATTGGGGATCTCTAATTAAATCTAGATCGTTGATATGCTCCTTGATCGGAGGGTCGATATCGCATCGCATGTTGCTATCGCATCAGCCCTTTGTATCGGGGATCACTGATCTCCCAACTGCTGATTAAATCCTGACCGTTGATCTCTTTTCCTGATCTGATGGCTGAGATTGCACGTCGCTATTGGAATATCACAATCACTACGGCACAGGGGGTCTATACATCACCAGTGTCAATCGCCGATCCACCGATCTGCTGATCGCCGATATCGCACGTCGTATATCACATCGGCATATTGCAATCGCCAAGTCTGGGGTCCCGATATCGCCTTCAGCCTACCTCCGACCCGATATATCGTAGATCGCTGATCGGGGGTCCTTCTACCCTTGCATTAAGTCCTACTCTTTGGCCTTTCCGATGTGATTTTCCTTTATAAGGCCTTAAGGCCATTTTTGGAAGAATTTTCCTCCTTTTCAAAGGAACAAATGCAAACTTCTTTTTGCGATAACTTAATCATCCGAAGTCCGTTTTAGCCCATTCAAATTGTAGTAGATTGAGAATGACAAGATCTACATAATGGGACTATTTCCAAGAGCATCCTTGGACTTTCATTTTCCTCTGTGAGGAACACTTTAGACTTAGAAGTCTATCCAAGATTCATTTTGGATCACGTCTTCCCACTAAAAGAACTTTTGGTCTCCAAAACACTGATATACTAATCTGAACAGTAAATGAGAGTAACAACACCCTCTTCTTTCAGCCTCCATACACTTGCCTTGCATAGCGCCTTTGAACCAAAGTCTCTGACCACTTTCCTTCCTAGATTTGTTGGTCCTCCTGGGAAGAACTGTTTTCCTCCTTGACTTCATGCAGAACTCCTGCTGAGACGGTCACAGAAGGTAATTTGGACTTCTCTACCTTGATCATTGATCCAAGGTGGCTCAAACAAATGTGAAGTACATCTCCTCCACAAAATTTTCATTTTTACCTATTTGAAAAGCTGTCAACAACAATTGTTAACAACAACAGAAATACAGACAACAACTGGATGGCCTAAACTCCTGCTTCAACAAAAGAAATAGATTTCACATCTTGTGAACACCTCCATGTCTTACATCTGCATACAAATGATGGACTAGATAACAAGCCCACAAAACATGCCTTTAAAACAAATTACCCTTCAAGTCAAGCATGTAAAAAATACCATTAGGACTCTTTTTCAAAACACGAAACACTTCATCATTGTCTCCATCTTGGAGACCAAGTTAACTTCTCCCAAGTCAACATCGCATCACATGCATGTCGAAGCAATCAACCCTTCAAGTTAATCACACACACATGTTCAAAAACAAGGAAATTATCAACATCCCTGTGTTCATGCACAACATTCTCATGCATGCATTTCATCCTTCAACTTTTGCTTAAGTACACTGTACTTTCGAAGCTGAAATGAAATATAATGTTGCAGCAATAAAGTGAGTCTCCTACTCAACTTTTTCCATTCACCTTCTTGGTAAAATCCTACAACTTGCATTCCATTAACAAATAAATGCAAATAGATGCATCAAATCAAAAGACATGCAATCTTTAATTGGATAAGAACTCTAACCATTTCTTACCAATCCATTTCAAAGGTCTTTCCTTTGTCTGCACATTAGCATCAACATGTGAATCATCCTGAAACACATCATCCATGGAAACTTCCTTTCCATTTCTGCCATCTTCTCTTTCCACCTTCTTCAAGTTTTGTGGAAGCATTGTTGGATTCAGAGTCCAACACTTTTCAGCAAGATGTCCTTGCTTATGGCAATAAGTGCAACACATGTGCATCCTCTTGACAGCATGATTTTCCTTGTCCAATGGAACTTTGGCTTCTTGCTTCCTTTCCTCCAAAAGTTTCCTGCATGTGGCCATTCTCTTCCAACATCTAGAAACATGATGGTTATCCAAACCACAAAAGGAACATGCAATTCTTTTCCCAAATTTATATGAAAATTTATAATGCTTTGCAAAATCAAAAGGAAGATGATTAGAACCAGATTTTTACCTTTCTCTTTCACCTTTATTACCTTCATGAGGAGGTGAAGTAAATGAAGAAGTGGCTCCCTTTCGAACACCATCAATGTCTTCAAGGCTTTCAAAGCTTCCAAAACTCTCTAGTTCAAGTGTGTGCTTCTGAACACCTGCATCCTGCAAATGATGTTTCAATCTATTGCATTCCTCCTGAATACAATCTTCACACTCTTGAGGTAGAAGACCTGAAATGAAACTCCTTCTTGGAACTGTTTCAATGGCCTTCATGGCAGCTTTGGAACTTCCTCCATAAGACTATCCATATCCAAGACCCAAATACTTAGGCCTTTCCTCAGCCATTATTGGCTCAACAATATTTTGTGCATGTTTACCCAAGCCCTTTCCTTCATAGCCCATCTTGGACATTAGCTTGGAACCTATGCCTTTGGTATGTTTTTCAAAAGAACCAATACAAGCATTCTTAGAAGAATTTGAAGACAAACAGGAATGGTTTACCTCTTCTTCAAGCTGATACTTGACTAAGGCTTCTTTGGCAACAAAGAGCTGTGACTCCAACTCATGCATCCTTTTCAGGTTCATATTTGCAATATGAAGTTGCCTCTCCATTTCCTGCAATTTGTCAGAAAGCAACTGCTTCTCTTCCTCCACGGAATTCAACTGCTCTCTAAGTATGTTGCTCTTCCTTCCATCCTCATAGATTTCCCTCACCTTTGAATCCATCATGGTGAACAAGTCTTGCTTCATGTCTCCATCAAAGAATCTTGTGATGAAGGAGGAATTTGAGGATACACTTGTAGAATTTGTCATTATGCAAATGAACAAAATAACTTCAAACAAGATTAATAAAGAACTTATTCAGCAACCTTTTGCAAAAAACCTCTTGTGCTTCAAGGATTTCCTTGGGGTCTTTTGGGATAGAAGAATAGCTTTAGCCCTTATTCCTTCTTGTCCTTCCTGGACTGAGCTATCAATAGCTTTCCCTTCACCTCTACAAACTCAAACAATAGCCATTTTGTAAATAAGCATACAATGAATCAGACAATCAATCCTTGACTGCGCAAACACCTTCCAGACAAGAAATCTTTTCTCTATCAATCAAGAATTCTCATCTGATATCACATGGTCTGGTATAACTAGCTTCGATATCACCTTCCTAAAGGTGGGGTTAACCAATATTAGCCTCTGATACCAAATGATCTAAAAATGTGGCACTAAAGGCTTCTTGTCAAGCTTACAAGAACCTCTCCCACTTCCAAAGCTTAAACATTCCCAAGATCTAGTGATTAAACAATTGAGGAATTAATAATTTCTTGAAAATAGGTGTATTCTTATGTTTATTTTTAAACTATTCAACGCTTTGAGTTCTGTTGCTTATGCTGATATTTAAATACATGTGACAGTAAATAATGCAGCAATAAAACAAAGACATAGAACAACAATGTAATATGGAGTTCACCCAAAACTCTTAGGCTGTGTATCCTTGAGATCTAGTCAACTCGACTAGGCTCTCTGGGATTATTGCATAAGTCCTTTTACAATCTCCACGCTCAACTCCACCGGTTTACACAGAACACAATGGGCTTAGAACACCATATTATCCCTGGCTATGAAGCTCTCTAGCTTTCTGGCTTTGGCTCTCACTCTGGCACTCGGCTCTGGCTCTAGCTCTAGCTCTGGCTCTTGGCTTTGGATCGTGGCTCTGGCTCTTGGCTTTGGCTCTTAGCTATGGCTCATGGCTCTGGCTCTTGGCTCTCAGCTCTGTGAGCTATCAGCAGTTCGCTCAACCTCCAAGTGACTGTCTCAGCAACTTTCAGCTCTCTGGTTTTTCACTTGACCTCTAAGCAGTTCCCCAAAGACTCCCTCAGCTGCCTTTCCTCCCACTACAACTACCTTGTCAATTAGGCTCTCTGGCTCCTTGAGGAATTCTTCCAGCTCTCCAGCTTTCCCAGTTATTTCTCTACGTGTAATCAATCCTCTACAGCTCTGTAGATTCTTCTGCTCCTTGTATATTCGACTGGCCATCTGGCTCTATGGCTCTGTGCCTCTACACATTACCAAACACATCATTGTCTACAAAAACACCGGCTTGCAGCATGGCATAATGATCAGGAGCTGTTATAAAGGATTCGGGGCCTTCCTTCAGGAAAAAACCCGAAAATGGGATAAAATTCCATTACACAGAAATTTACCGGAAATACACTCTCAGGCGTGAAATCCAGACTTCAAATTCCATGAAATCGCCCCTATAAACCCTACCGGGTCCACCTTTCATCGGCATATTGTATCGCATAGGTGAATTGGCCAAAACACTAATACATGAGAAATACACAGAAATCCTAAATTCCCGGATCTCAAAATTTATGAAATCGAGTTTATAAACCCATCGAGTCCGGCCCTTAATCACTTATCGCAATCGCAATCATATTGGACCTAGAATCGGGGATCGCCGATCACCGATCGCCGAATAAATTTGGACTGTTGATTTGGTCCTTGATCGGATGGTCGATATCGCATCGCATGTCGCTATCGCGTCATACCTTTGTATCGGGGATCACCGATCTCCCGACCGCTGATTAAATCCTGACCGTTGATCTCTTTTCCCGATCCGATGGCTAAGATTTCATGTCGCTATCGGCATATCGCATTTGCTACAGCCCAGGGGTTCTGTACATCGCCGATGTCGATCACCGATCCACTGATCGCCAATATTGCACGTCACATATCGCATCGGCATATCGCAATCGCCAAGTCTGGGGTCCCGATATCGCTTGCAGCCTACCTTTGACCCGATATATCAGAGATCGTTGATTGGGGGTCCTTTCGCCCTTGTGTTAAGTCCTCCTCTTTGGCCTTTCCGATGCTATTTTCCTTAATAAGGCCTTAAGCCCATTTTTGGAAGAATTTGCCTCCTTTTCAAAGGAACAAAGGCAAACTTGTTTTTGCGATAACTTCATCATCCGAAGTCCATTTTAGCCCATTCAAATTGCAGTAGATTCAGAATGACAAGATCTACGCAATGGGACTATTTCTAGGAGCATCCTTGGACTTTCGTTTTCTTCTATGAGGAACACTTTAGACTTAGAATTCTATCCAAGATCCATTTTGGATCAACTTTACTCAAATTTTGTTGGAAAGGTTTGACACCCTCTTTGATGGTAATGACATGTTGAATAATCCAGGTATAATAAGTCTTCAAATCACCAAAGGTCTAAGAAAACACATCTCGGTAACTCTTGAATAATTGGATGAATGATTTTCTTTCTGCTCCAATGCAACAAGTACCAAGATTGACATATTTGGGGTCCTATTTGTGGGCCCTTTAAAGCAATTATGACCGTCATACAACTTCTCCAATGTGACTACTCATTTAGTCACATGGTTTTATTTTCGTATATTTGTCTCATATTCCAAGAGTTGTTTATGTTTTTCTTCATCAACAACCACATCTTTGAACATGTACAAATTTGTAATAAACTCCAGAATTTGTTCATCATCATTGAACACTCTAAAATTAGTTACATTATTAGGTGTAACAGGTTTATAAACTAATTCCATGGAAAATTTATCTCTTATAGGAGTGAAATGAGTTGTTGCATTAGCTAGGGTATCAACTACAATGTTCATAGATCTAGGAACTTAATAAATATTAAAAAATTTAAAAGATTATATGAGACAC
Organism: Pinus tabuliformis; assembly: GCA_031772625.1. Lineage (NCBI taxonomy): Eukaryota > Viridiplantae > Streptophyta > Pinopsida > Pinales > Pinaceae > Pinus > Pinus tabuliformis. The sequence continues at coordinate 1,276,972,934 of CM062819.1, forward strand.
GATACGTCTTGTTGATAATTATTTAGATACGAAGATAAATAATGGACTTTTTTACCTGCTAGTGATGATATCATAATCACCAATGACTTTGATACATTATATCTTCAAGTTTATGGCCTTTCTTAGTCCAAATATTAGAGCATCATATTATGTTGTATTTTTGGTGCAATCGAATTCCAAGCATCTTGAAATATTTTTTTTGTTCCTTACTAGAGCTAACAAGATACAACCTACACCAGATTTGTCTTGTGTTTTGAAACCATCATAATAAAGAGTCTAAATACTATTATTTATGGGGGCATTACTATTTATACTATGGTCATTTACATCTATTGTACATTGTTCATTAGCACCAGTCAGGGTACAAGGAAGGAGTTTAGACTATTTATCAGATGGTATTGGTGATGGTTAGGTCGAATAATAGTGAAGATCTATCTCCAAGAAAATGTTTCCCACAATTTCCTGAGTAGAACTTGTAGGTTCCTTGTGTCCTTCCAACTCTATGACAATATACTTCATGTGAGGTTCACTATCTACCACTACTTGATTATTCTAACCTTTGAAAGGAAGCCACTAATGAGAGAAATCAGTTGCAAAGTAACTTTGTAGCTTCTTAGGCCAATCTCGGCTCAATAGAAAACCATAATCCTCATGTATGTCTACCACAATGATGTCAATAACTTGGTGAAATCTTGGGTCAGATGATAATTTAATAAGCACATCATTAAGTTCACCAACAACCTGCACCTTGGTTCTATCCAATTGTATAATCTTAGTGTTGGTTTTCTTTGGGATAGTGTTTATTTTCTTATAAACTGATAAAGGAAAAACATTTGTGAGGCACTAGAGTCCGCTAGACAATTTCACACATTTTGAGTAAAAATATAAAACATAAGAAAGAAGGGTGGCGTTTGAGATCTCGAGTGTGCTCTGATACTTGTAGCATTAATTATGACCTTGTCACAGTCTATAGCTTTTTCTTGGGCAACTGATACTAAATTACTAGAATTATATGATGTGGAAGTAGATTTACTTTATATAGAAGGTCATTTAAATGTATTAAGCAACAACTCTCTCTATTGTGGAAAATTATAGAACTCACAGAGACATCGACTCTTGTTTTCTTCATATCATCAATCATATTATACTCCATTACATTACCTTTGGTCTTATCCTTAGTTTTGTTTGTTAATAGTGGAGCTAAGGTAGACTTCTCAATAGACTCGGGTGATTTTACATTTTCTTTAGTATTCCCCATTATATTCTTGGTTGGTTGAGCATTCTTGGTTTGAGAAGTTAAGTTTTGATTACCAGTTTGAGGAAGAAGTATTTTCCCGACCAACGCTTTTCCCTTCTCTTGATTACTAGGGTTGGCCATAGGTCCTTTACTACACAAGTTATAAGACATAGTACCTTTAGCAGGTTGAGTTTCTCTAAGTGAAACTTCTACCATCTGTGTTCCATGATCAACCACCCAATCCCATAACAACATGGTTGACCTGTAGTGAATTCATCGTTTGTAGGATGGGACTCCTCTTCTAAAAATTTCTCCTTTTTATCCTCAATGGATTGTTGCTTCAACAATTGATTGATTACAAGCATCATAAAATTAATCCACCAAGGACACGTCTTCTCCAAATTACCAACTTGACAATATGAGGAGAAGTTATCCATTCTAAATTCCTTAACATTTAAGTTGACATTTGAACTCTCAACAAATTTGGCTGGAGGATTGTTGTTACACTTGTGAAAAGGTATAAAAAATTGATTACTAGAATAACTTTCTCCGACACTTTTCTTCAAATGTACCACCTCATTGGATAGCTTCTTGACCATTTTGACAACACTCTCTAAATCACTAGTTTCCTTATCATAAAGTTTATTTGTGTTGGGTTAAGGTTTCAGCTCTTTTAATGAATATTTCTATGGAAGTATGAAGAGCTGAAGTATAACATTCGATAGAAACTATATCCTAAGAAGCGGTGTTGGCGGGAAACTTGTTTAAGAGTGTAGTGAAGCATTGATTGAAATCCTTCACTTTTTCTTTCTTACCCATATTCAAGGAGACCAACTCTCTCATTAATGTAGTAGGTGTTTTCTCATCTCCAAACTTGCTCATAAACACCTTTTGAAATTGATCACAATTAGAAATAGAGGCCGTGAGAAGTTTGTAATACCAAGTGGCAACCTTATTCTCGAAAGTAAAAGGGAAAATTTGGTCACCACATATTCATGTTGAACAATCATCAAATGCAAGCCCAAATAAAAAATTTGAATATGATCTTCCAAAGTGATAGATTTATCTTGGTCAAAGTTCAAAAGAAGTTTTTCAGGATGTCAGGGAAAGTCATGTAGTTCACTTGCAAGGATCAAGGACCCTTGAGACATCCACATGGGTTGTTGATTATCGACCATCATGTGGTTTAGATGCTCTTCACCATCTGATTTTTTAATCCTCTCCTTCACTCTCAAAGTTTTCACCATCTTGTGACTCTTCCTCTTCCTCATTAGGAGGAGAAGTTGAATGAGATTGTTCAATAGATCCCATGAGATCTACTAGAGCCAAATTTACCAAATCTTCAATAGAGTCTACTAATACACCCTTTCAATTCGTTGGCCTTTTCATAGCACGTCTATGAGGTAGTATCGTAGCAATGGTAAGTTTCTCTATTTGCTTTGTGTATGAATGCGTAAAAGGTATAAGAGATATCAACTCTTCTTCCAAGACAACATATAAAGCTTCAACATTCTTTAGATGAGGAAATTCTTTGGGTTTGGAACCTTCAATGGGATTAGGTTTAACTTGAGAGATAATTGGTTGATTACTATCTTGATCATAAACTTAGGAATGATAAGAATGAGGAATCTTACCATCCATATAGTGGCACTCCTAGCACCAAAAATACCGTTGATAGGGCTAAATGCACTGCGGCCCCAACTAGGCTTCACATTGTTTAGGATGAGAGTTCCATCCAATTTTTCAGCCTGGCTGTCATCTTATGCTTTTATGAATGTTAAATGAAAGGGAAACCTAAATCAAGTCCATGATGGAATGCAATTAAAATAAAATTCACTGAAAATACTTTAAATGAATCTATACAAGGAATGCTAAAACATATTTATAATAGGCACGTATCTCAAAGAAGGAATGATCACAATCTCTAATTAAGACATGTGACAACTAAAACTATACTAGTTATTAATTGTGAAATAATTTACAATTTAAAATCAACAACCAACATAAACATATGCAAAGATCAACGAGAATTTATTAGAATAATAAGATTTTACAACTAACAAATTAGTTCATTAACGTGCCAAGAATATACGACAATCATATATTAATGAACAACAATAAAGGCGTACAATAGTCGATAACACATGATAAGAAAGTCCTTACTGTGGCCCTTCAGGCTTCTAAATATTACATATAAACATTCAATTCCAAACCATAAAGTTCCTTCAAAAATCTAAATAGTGGGAGTACATAAAGTTGAAGACTAGTCCTAAAGGTGATTACAAAATTTTCACTTTCAAAAGTTCTCTAAAATTCCAAAATCTAAGATCCCTTCCTTCTTACTAGATGGTTATATTTATACACAAGTGAGGTGACTCCTCACCTTCCATGAATTTTCACCTACTCTCATTTCTTATTTCTAATTCACTTTATTTCCTAATTTTTTTATTACTTTTACTTAATTATATCAAAATTACAAAATAACATTTTGAATCAAATAAACATCTAACCTGGGACCAACTCGAAAATTGATAAGGCTTGCACTTGAACTTGTAACCCTTGGGTCACATGAGTGTGCCAAGCCTTATAATCTATTGCAATAGATAGAACTTTTTTGGAAATTAAGCCTTCATTTATGACTTTGTATTCACATATATTTGGTACTATTCTCTTCAAGTAAGCTTGGATTTGGTGAAATAACAAAGTGAGCATGGTATGCAGTAGCGATCTCCATCAAATGCTACACCAATGCTTATTTGGTTGGCTTCATATCCTTGCTATTCAAATTAAATGTCTTGTACCGAGTCACTGAGAATTCAATCTAATGATTTGGTAACTTTTAATACTATCCTTACTATTTAGATTAAAATTATTGTACCAATTAGTGACAATGCAATTTAATGATTCGATAACTTGTAATACTCAACTATCCAAGAATATGTAATACAACATTTTTTTTGCCCTTACTATCTTTGATAGTCATATCCCTTGTATTAATACACTTGACTACCCATTCTATGGTCTCATTACATGGAAATACCATTGGATGAGAAGCCAATTTGTGCAGCCATGACTTCCTGACATTTCAATACACCCTAATGTCTTCTTGCCCATCCAAATATTCTTTCTTCATGAACAAAAGGTAGATTTATAACCACTCCATAGAAATTGACTTATCATTAAACACCTAGCTTTAGGGTAGGTGAGCACCGCTGCGATATGACCCTAGATTCTTCCTCCATAGAGTCTTTCCTAGGTATTTTCTTGGGAGGAGCCATATCTTCGAATGATGATATGTTGAAATATTACAAATTGACCAAGCCTAGAAGATCAAAGATATGCATTAGAATAATAACTTAAAAATATAAAAATAAATTAGGGTGCAACAAAAAAGAGCAATGCAGTATGAACCTAGGAGATGCTCTATGGAACAAGGCCAAAATTATGTTATCAAACAAGATTGTGTCATGATACGAATCAATGTATTCACACTATAAATATTTATTATGTGACACAACTTGGTAATTCATCCTTTTAGGGATGGATCGTGCCAAAACTATGTAGATGATGTGACGCATAATGTAACTTCATCACATGCTATGCAAACGGGTTGCCCCATAGCACAACACTACAAACTTGATTGCTCAACAAATATGAGGCACAATGAAGTATTCATGCATGGTGACGAGGATAAGGTTAAGTTTGTGCAAAGAGGGGGTGACACTTCACATATCAAAGTGAAATGCACGATGAATGAAAACTCTAAGATTTGTGAAAGATAGTATTGCAGTGACGCGATGTGAAACTGTTGTATGATGGCAAAGGAGAATGCGAAAATGATTAAGTGCTGGAGAAATAAGGGTTCCACTATATATGTGTGTGTGTGTGTGTGTGTGTGTGTGTGTGTGTGTGGTTGTTGTGGCTAAATTTCAAAAGAAAGGAATATCTTGGGCTCAATTTCTATCAGATAATGGGTTTCAAGGTGAGAATACTACAAAAAATGTACAAGAGGGTTTTGAAGAGGAAAATAAAGAATTGCAAAAAAATAAGCAAAAATAAATCTACACACAAGGGGCAATAATAGGAAAGAAGTTATAACGCATCAACACCGGGTCACTAGAGCCATGACAAAGGAATTAAAGCATAAAGCCAAGGAAAATAAAATTAGTCATGAGAATGAAAGAGAGTTCACAATTTACAAAGCTAGCAAAGAAAAACAAAACTAAATACTCTACTACAAAAATTCAACCAATTCCTAATTTGCATGTGCGCCGACATGTTTTTTATGATTATCTTGAGACAATAAAAGTTGATGATAGGGAATTACCTACATTTACCACAGTTGATGATAGGGAACATACTCCATTCACCGCAATAGACGACAAATATTTTTGTACATTTACTATAGTCAATGAAAAGACTTCTCTATTTTCCAAAAATCACAACTAGATACACACTTTTACTATATTATCATCTTCAAACATGGATAAGAAGAAGAAGAGAATTAGAAAGTTGAAAAGAGATGTTGAGGAATTATATTTTTGTAAATGTATGTCAAGACTGAAAATGAGATATTAGAAAGGAAAGAGTATTAAATTTAAGGAAGAAAATGACAGGTTGAAAGAAGAAAATGGATTATTGATTAAATAGGCTTGATAATGGTATATATAGAAACAAGCCTTGCGGCTACAAAAGAAGAGCCTCAAGGTCAAAATCCTCGTGCAAAAAACAAAAGATAGTTCAATAGGGGTTCCACATCAAATATGGATGTGCTACTAAGGGAAGCAAAAAACATTTGAGCAATTATGGAAGTAGTCACATTTTTAGTCAAAATTTAGGAAATTTAGCATTTCATGAGGACATGCAATAACCTTCACCGGGGGGAATGTTGGGGCTATGTCCTATTACCAAATATACTCGAAATATAGCCATTTTTTTCCTTTCTCCTCCTCATTGTAAACTTGATTATATCCATTTTGGCCAATTTCGCATAATTAAACAATGAAAAGGCATATCAAGTACTAAATTTGTATTATTTTTTGTTTTCAAGTTTAACATGTTAAATCTTGTTACAATTTTACTTTTTTTACCAATAATTATAGAATTTTGTTCATTTTGGTAAAAAGTCATTTGTTTGGATAGTACAAGTTGTCTACGAGCAAAATGAAAACCTATATTTTGTTAGCATTCTTCAATGGGATGAATCATTTCCTATCATATCCCCTTTAGAATATTCAAGAGCTCCCAGTCAATGTTGAGGCAATGCAACAACCAAAGAGAAAATCACATAGAATATAGATTGTAGGGATAATGATTTCATCCAATATTTGGAAAATTGGATCCCTAGCATGAGATCATCCTTTTCTTAGCTTGGATTTTCTAAAACAATAATAGATCTAGATGTTGGCAAAAAAAACCATTTTTTATAGATTTATTGTTAAAGTTTGTAAATTTGTTTATATATAGGCAACAAAGGATACATAATATAAAGCAAAGATAATATAGAAAACAAACTATTTGTATTTGTAACCAATTTCAAATATAGTGTTATATCTTTTATGCAAATTATCAGTTTCATTATGCCATAGACTGCCCTAGAGTGTGCACCAAACTTTAAGGCCCCCCTCATTTTGTTCCTTGTTATATATATTTTTGTAAGCTTCTTGTGCATATATGTTTTAGTTTCTCAGTTTTCATTTTTTGTTTAATCATATGTTGTATATATTCTTTCAAATTTTCCTTTTATACATTTCATATTCTCCTTAATTCAAATCTCAAACATGACTACTTTGTTTTGTAGTATGACTTTGTTTTCTATTACTAATATGACATGATTACTTAGGCAATGTCTTCTAATCATTGGTTGAAGTAATGAACATAGTATTGTTACAAGAATCATATATCCATAGAGGTGGATGAGACCCTATGACTTGTATTTCTAACATTAAAGCTACAATAGATCTTGATTACAAGACTAGGTTTTACATAGGGAAAATTTTAGGGCCTAATATTCGCAAATGGGCTAGTTTTTCATGCTTTTTCCAAAAAAAGATTTTCCATTTTCCATTTTTTATAAAAATGATTCGACCAAATTTTACAGTATAAAATTATTTTAGCTTAAAAATCACCAAAATTTTGTAGAGACTATATAATATCATTATAAATTTGAGTATTTTTACAAATATATCACTAAATATTTATAGTTTGCATATTAAGGACTACTAAGATTCGCCACGGTTTCTAAACTTTAAGATAAATTTCCATCCTTAAAATTTTCCCTTATTTTGTTCAGAATTTTAAAATTTTGCTTTCACATTAGTAATAAAGTAGATTTTATGTTTTTTACTTTTTATATTGATTACTTTTATTAGATGGTTTTCACCAAGGAGGTTCCTTCATTGGTCCATAACCTTCACTAATTTCGAACAAAATATTTGTTACATAATTGCCAAATGTGCTTATAACCTATATTCCCACAATTCAACTTAGAGGAGCATTGGACATTGAATACCAATCTCTTTGCAAATCACTTATGTAGGAAGGTAGTTTAGAGAAAGATAATTAGGAAATAGGTAAGCTAATTTTGCATAAATTGTGTTTATATTTCACAAGATAATAAACTCTGGTTGTTAAAAATGTGTCTAAAATCTATGCACTTAAGTTTACTGACAATCATCATTGAACACTTGCCAATTTTCAGGGTATTAGACCCAAAAAATAAAAAAATACCTCCATAATGCATTTACCATATTAAAACATCTTGGAAGGTTGCATGGTGGTCGTGGAAGCAACTAAAGAATCAACCCAATTATTTTTATCTCTAGAAACATCCTTAATGAAGAAAGCATCAAACAACTCAAATGCATCCCATACATTATTCTTATATCTTCTCAAATTTTTATTCTTAGTGCTATATATGCCCTTAATCTAAGAAACAATCAAGTTTGAATGATCAATAATGTTTAGACACGTAATTTTTCTATCTATGGAAATATTTAACCTTAAGTATATATCTTAATGCTCAACAATGTTCTTGGTACACTCAAATTCAAGTTTGTAAGAGAAAATTTTACAAAGCTTAGTTGGGGATACTAACACAATCTCTATACCAAAACTGGTTTTGGAAAAAGCCCAATAAAAGTACAAGGTCCATATTACACCAGTGTCATCCTTAAGGGGAACTGAATTAGCTAGAACATGTAGGTTTCCAAACTCTTCACCTTTATAGTTTTCAATCTCCCATGCAATACATAACTCTACCACTTAAGGCCATATAACAAGTTCCCTATATATGATGCCAAAAGTGTCTTCTCCAATGGGGATTTTGACAAAATAAAAATCCATTTGGATGGTTCCACCAAGATTAGTGGACTACTCTCTAGATAGAAGCATTCTCCAAGAATCACAGATATCAATGACAACCAAATCCATTAATATAGGAACATCATGGTGGTTCTAGATGTACACCTTTAGGTCTTTGATTATAACACAAACATCTCTCACCCTAGAGTCTGTGCCAAACATATTTCTATATGCTCATGTAATTTCTAGACCCAATTGGTTAATATTTAAAGAAATCACATTTTTAGAAGCACCGAAAGCCAAAATGCAATTATGCAATAGGTAATTATTAACAATGGGGGCTAGAATGAATGGAAAAGGAATTATTTCATAATCTTGTGTATGTAGTATAATCAAGGAATCTAACTCTTCTTCAATTGGTGAACATAATAATTTTCCTTGAGGTATTTAATAAGTTCCTTTGAATTTCTTAATAGATTTTCCAAACATAGACACCTAGGTGGAAAAATAATGTATTTTTCCAAAATATTGATCCATCTAATTATACCAATGTTAATTTGAAAAATTTGGGGCATTACTTCCTCAAGGTTTTACTTGCACCCTTCGTGGAATTGCCATAGGGGACAAGTATCTCACTGATTTCTATGATAAACCATTATTTTGAAAGGTTATCCTCAATGTTGCAAGCATACTCTTTAGCAAGTGAAATGTCACAGGGAGACGTGTTTTAGAGGAGAAAGGAAAAATGAACTTCAAAGGAATCAATATATTCTGAAAGGATAAGATCATCAAGGGTTTTAAAATTTTCAGGAATAGATTTTACTAGTTTGTCCAATCTTTGGTTGAAATGTCTAACATTTTCAATGCCCTTTTTTATGCAAATTCATAATTAAGTCAATAATACAATTACATTTACTTTAACCTCCCACCTTTTTAGAAACATTCCCTCAAATTCATCCCACATTTTAATAGTTTGGTTAGGAATGTTCCTATACGAAATCCTAGCATTGCCACATAAAGACAAGGAAAAAAACACTTTTGAACCTCTTTAGTAATTTCCACATTAACTTCAGAGATACAAGCCATTAAAAAGGTGTCCAAATTTTCTTGAGTTGGGGTATCATCACAAAATTTGGGCAATCATTGGTAAAAGTTGTCAAGCATTTTATTTGGGAATACTTGTATCCCAATCAACTAAAGAGGTTTAAAGTTATGCTTGACCCATTGTCCAATAGCCATTATCTTTTCAAGTTTGTCAAAAATTGAAGCACTGAAAGGGATAAATTTAAGTGTACCTCCCGATATGAGGCCATCACCCTAATCCCATTCTTATAATGATATATCATAATAAAAGGTCTTAAAAAAAATCCTAACCCCTATGAGCAATGACTTTCCCATCCTAAAGGGGGATTTAAATAAAATCAATGAAATCTTGTTAAACAAGCTAATTAAAGCAAAGAAAAAGGCTAAATAAAGGGTGGAAAAAGTAGTTACAAGGAAAAGATAACTCAAATACTGCAAGCACTTCATCTACAATGGATTTCATGGATGAGTGTCTTGCATAACCCACTTATAAGACTATGACATCTCCCATGAATTATAACCTAGACCATATCACTTCTCACTTACACCTAGTGATTGAAGGGTTAGCCTAGGAACTATTCCTCCCCTAGGACTAGGAGCAGCTAATAAGGGTAGTCGATGATCCTCCCATAATTAAATTTGGAAACTTGTATGAGCTCTTAAACAATTTGAAGAAGAGACTTAATATGATATACTTACATGGCTTTAACATTAAATATTGTCCACTTTTTATGCTTCAATGACTCTTGTATGCATGTTAGTTGGTATTACTTGACTCCTTCAACCTATGCCTTGATGATGATTTGGACATGGTTATGGTCCTTAAAAGGACATTGATGACATGTCTCCTGCATATGATGGATGATACTACACACCCTTTGAAGGGTTTTCCAATTGATGGTGGATGTTGGACATTTTATGAGGATCATTGGTCTTGATGATGATTGTTGTCTAGGCAAATCCTCTTTGCGGACAGAGATGATCCCTCTAGCCCAATGAGTGGGAATAGAAACCTACGTGACAATCTACTAGACACTTTCCTAAGTTACAATCGAAATAGGAGAAGAGGAAGATGGCCTACCTCGTTTTGATGCTATAACGTCCTCCTTTTTTGAAGACCTCGAATCACTTGCACCTCGGGCTCAATCCTACTGCTCACAGCATTTGAATTCCTGCACAAGAGATCAAACACACAACAAATCATACAAGTACAAATAGCATAATCGAATGTAACCTACTTAACAGATCAAGGAGAATTAAGATAAATGATGCATTAACACACACATTTATGGAAAGTGAACCAGCAGTTGTATATATTAATAGAACAAAGGAGGAAGCATACAACCAAGCCTTAATGTCAATAAGCATTCCTTGAGTGAATTTCCAAGTCTAAGCTCAAGCTCTCCAAGCACTCCTTCTCCAAGCCAAATGAGTAGCATGTAGGCACTATCTTAGCATAAGGGTGAAAATAGCCAAAGACCAACCATTTTGGAATGGAAAAGGATGAATATATAGGCAGGAAAAGGGAGTTAGGATCTCTCCAAAGATAGGATAAGGCCCTCATCTCAAGGAGGTAGCTCATAGGGATAATACCAAAGGGCTAAGTTGAGAGAACTCGACCTCATCCACACCGAACAACCTCCAACTCGTTGTTCTGGAAGCCTCTAGATCACGAAGCTTCTTGTCCTCTTTGGGAAAATTTTCCTTTTAGGGATCATCGCAGGTATCCAAGACAAAAGTGCGCTAGCATCACGAGGTTAGTATAGTGCAACTAGCGACCAACATGGGTTCCCAGTGTTAGGGGAGCGATGATGCTAAAATTAGGGTTTTAGAGCTCTTTTCTTCAGGGGAAGCTCAAGGAATTTTTCCATCAGTGTTTTAGGGAGGATCTGAGCTGCATATCTGGATGAGTACATTGCATGATGGTCATGTTTCGGGCACTTCGGGGTATGTCACGGGGAAGTACAGGAGGTGTGACAAAATATTGTGTAACAGATGCCCCCTAAAGCATGAAGGCAGAACAGGGAGTGATGGATGAGATGCTTTACGAGATTTTGCAAGGACGAGAACAAACACTATCAGGAGACTTGCAAATCAAGGACGCATATACATATACATATTTGATATCAAAACATGAATCCATGGTATGGACGCAACCATCCGGATAGTAAGGTCTATGAAAGAGATCTGCGGCATGGACGCAGCCATCCAAATGAGAAGGATCATCTATAAATCTAAGATCCAAGGTATGGACGTAGCCACTCGATATAGAAGGATCATCATAAATTTAAAGTCCCACGGTATGGTCACAACCATCCGCATAGAAGAAACATGTGTACAATCATGAACAATACATAACTCCACATAGCATGAGTCATATCAGACAAAACTCAAGGTCTTGCGCTCCATCCCTACTCGATCAAAGTACGAATTCTACCATGCGAATGTTTCGAAGTTGAACATGCTAGAAAACCACCTGATTACTGGCCAATGATGTGGACCGTTAACAGGCACGAGAGAAACCACCAGTAATGACAATGGTTCTCAAGGTACAACAGTACAATCCGTGAATGTGAAAATGAAGTTGAAGTCGAACACTCGTGGAATCATTTGATCGAAGGCCAATAATGAAAACATGTCATCGGATGTGAAGAACTTTCCATTAAGGCATGCAAGCTCTAAGGTACTGAAAGTGATTTTCTAAGTCATCTTCCTAGATAATGAGCTGAAGTCGATAGGGAGTGACTTTTCGAAGGAGGGCTATGATGATTCCCCCATCATCGACACGAAACAAGGAATAAAGTGGAGTGAAATGAGTAGGATCCAAGACTGTAGGAAAGGGTCAGACAATGTATAGGTAATAGACTATAGATAATACTTCTCTTGAACATCGGTGACACGACTTCGGAGTGTGGCAGCATTTGACTCAACATAATACTAAGGGTCATGATGATGAAACATAATAGTCAGATGAGAGGAAAAATGGATCAACCAAACCCAGAAGGACAAGTGAGTGAGCGAGGATATCCCAAACCTAACACAAGAAGCAGATGAGTGTCATGTTCAAAAGCGACATGTTTCCTATACAAAGGATGTTTCACTTTAATTTCCCCCCGCTATTTCTAGCGAATACCCCAATTATTTTTAATAATAAGCTTGAAGGGGATAGCGTATGCTTTTCATATAAGTTCATTCTTTGAATGAATCCATCCTAGTAAGTTTTACGAGTCCTAGGAAGGATAAACTCGATCTTGTCATGGTGACAAGTCTTTCGTCGTAAAGAATTTTAACGAGTCTGATGGAAGGATAACTTGGTATATTTTTCATATTTAGAGAGTTTGAAAAAGAGACAAAAAAGAAAACTCCACCATGTCCCTTTTCGTAATTCTTCCCTCAAATCCAAAAAAGGTAGAAAACAATATTCGAGAGAACCTCTTGGCCATGTCGACCAAGTGTACTTTTTTCTTAAATAGTCAATCTTAGCCCGAAAAGGGGGTAAGAATTTGCTGAGATGACGCCAATTAATTTAATTTAACGAGTTCGAAAAGACAAGTACTCGACGATATTTTCATGTTTTGAGAGTTAGATAAAATATTAAAGATGACTCCAGGGGGGTTCCTTTTTCGTTTATTTTTAACGAGTCCAAAAAAGAGATAAAACAAAAACTCGTTGAATCAGTCAAGAATGATCACTGAATCCACCAAAAAGCACCTATAACTACACAAAGACAACCACACATCACTGATATCGAGAAAAATAATAAAATATTGGCAAAAAATGAGTTTAAAACTTATAAATAGACCAAAACTAAAAACATTTTTACCATTTCACTTGGAGTAAATTGGAGAGTGCATTTTACCCCATTTTCTTTGATTTTTCAGGCAAGCAGTGTGGGAGATTTAGGGCATCATTTCACGAACCATCAATGGTAGGTAAGAGCTCCACCTTTTCTCTTGCATTTCATTGTGTTCTCATGATTTTTCACTGGGTTTTTGCTGGCCAGAAGGAAGGATCTCAATTTTTTATAGTGAGGGCGATCATCGCAGGTTCGCTCATCGGACTCACGATGGTTGCCCCTTAGCCTGAAAGGATCTTGTGCTGGAATCGTGGGTTTAATAAAAACAAATGCAATGACCACAGGGCAAAAAATTTGAAGAAAAATTTCCCCTTAGAGCGAATTTTTTTAGTTTTTATCCGTTGAAAATAATTTAATCGATGTTTAATGGTTGTTTTGCAAGAGATTTCAACAGCATGGTTACTGGATGGAAGGAGAGAGACCATGAGGCAGAAGATCACTAGGTTGCCCAAGATCCAGAATGCGTGAATTCTTTGAGGAACTGTGGGCTACTGAAATTCTTCTGAACCACAGGACTCAGAGCCCAAAACGAGCTGCTACACTACCTGATCAGTTTATGGGATGTTGATCGGGAAATATTCATTATTGGAGACCAAGAATTGGAACTGGAAGTAGCATACATCTACTTCATTACTAGATTGTCTAGAAGAGGGGAAAGGGTTCAACTCTTCGGATCTCATCTCAGAGGTGAGAGCACTAGTTCCCTAATCAAGAGACATTGCCCAGGTGCAGAAACAACAGTGAGCGGGAAGGTGAAGATAATGACTGTCGAAAATCTTCCCTTGAGGATGATTCTACACACCATGGCTCGTATAGTCGGGTCACAGGATTTACACGAGATTTCAAAATCTCAATTCCAGTGTGTGGCAGATTTCCTTACACCAAAAATATGAAGAGGCAATTGACCAAAGGTAAGTGGGGAAACCTGAAGCAGTTCGGCTTTGGTTCGATTTTGGTCACTTTCTTTCTGGAGTGAGTGCCCCTATTTTGGTATCAGTGGATAGAGGTGTCAGATCCTACTCCACAAGATTTGAGGTTGGTCGAATGGAGTGAACTCATGCCTCATGGAGGAGGGAGGCAGCAGATGCATTTCCCTTCACAGTTTTTTAGTTGGTTGTGTCCCAGCTAATCGTTGTGGATGGATATGCCTATGTAGGCACAAATTTCAGATGGGATCCAGATCTACCTCTACCACTGGGTGAATAGTGGACTGATGCAGGTAAAACAATTTTTTTTGGATTTTTTCAAGTTTTATGATTTTTTTATTAAAGTGTATCTTAGATTTAACTTGTGATAAATGTGCATATGTTGGACCAAAAAGGCCTCCTGGCATGTCGCCTATAGCACGGCGAGTAGCACATCAGATAGAAGATGCTCCATATGAGGAAGGAGTAGATCCCATGGTGGAGATGGAATGTAATCTGGAAGTGATCACTTGAGGGATTCCAAATTACGAGACTATAGACGACGTGCCATTACGATACCAGAGGTGTACAGTAGGAGTGTCTATGAGACTGTGTCGGTTATTAGGTCGAGTGATTAGAGTGGTCTCATTTTATCGCAAGCATCATGTGGGAAAATAACCTTTCTAGTTTTTTTTTGCATTGTTGTAGGCTTTGAAAGCCATGTGTCTCGGAACACTTTATTTTTTGAGATTTTGATGGAAAAACTCTGACAGACAAGATATATATATATATATATATATATATATACATACACACACATATGCAAGTTTTATTTTCTACTTATGTGTCCATGTACCATGATGATATGATCAGTTTTATAAATTACGCAAATGTCTATCAAGAACATAATTTGCTAATGCATCTGTTAATGTATTCAAGTTACGTGGAATGTGTTGATATGTGATAAAATCAAAAGTTCTTTCTAGTAATCTAACACATAGATACATACGTAGAATTTGTGGATTTCTTACTGAGTAATGATTATTAAATTGTAACACAACGAGTTGTGAATCTAATTTAACAACTAAATTTCTAATGCCAAGAGAAACTGCTCCTGATAACAGTTTAATGACTGCACTATATTCAGAAATATTATTAGTTGTCCTTCCCAAGCAAATACCTTGTAAATTGATCAAATCGCAATCATGGGCAAAGAGTGCCCAAGCTATGGAAGACAAATTCTATGTGCTATGACAAGCACCATCAGCAAAACCAACATAATGATTTGATGGCATCTGCAAACTGAGTGGAACACAAGGTAAGCAGAAAAAACATGTCTACAAAGAAAAAGATCACAAAAAAAATTGAAAGCGCACACCAATCAATAACACGAATCTACAAAATTAATTACACGGAACTCACTCACAATACTTTTTTAGATACAACCCTTTGCGGGACTGTGACAATGCATTTCCTTCGTAGTCAAATAGCTCATGGGCGCCTTTTTGCAAGACACATTTTAAAATATATGGCCCATGCCACATAGGTTCGAACTTCCCAGCTCCTAACATATCATTGGCTTGATCATACAGAAGTACCAAGTTGCCTTCAACAAAAAATGTGTGGAGAAACAATTTGATCAAAATGGGTTTTAACTCGCTTTTTCTGGGCTTCGATCACCATCACAGCAATACGACGGGTCTCATCAAGCCTCTCGAGATAAAGTAACTGCTCCTCTTCAAGCAAGGTATCAGGAAGTAGTTCGATAGCTAATTTCAACAAAGGGATTTCACACTCAATCAGGAGTGTCGCCTCTAAACCATAAACCAACTGGAATGGAGTGAAACCAGTGGTTGTCTTAGCCGAAGTCTAGTAAGCCCAAAGAGATGAGAATAGCATGAGATGTCAATCCTTTTTATGCTTCCCAATGGTTCGTTGAAGCATAGTAATCAAAACTTTGTTAATTGCTTCAACTTGGCCATTAGCCTGTGGATAGTAAGGAGTTGAGCTATCATGGCAAAGACCCAACTGAGCAGTCAGCTCTGCCATCATGTACTGACAAAAATGTGATCCATGGTCAGTGACAATGGCTTGAGGGATGCCAAAACAGGCTATGACATGGTTGAAGAGGAACTGAGCAGCAGTGATACCGTCAGCATTATATGTGGGCATCGCCTCAGCCCATTTAGTGAAGTAGTCGACGACGATGATGATATAACCATGCCCCCTGGTTGAGCGAGGGTTGCATGTCATGAAATCTATGCCCCATTTAGCAAATGGACCAACAGTAATGGCTGGGTGTAAGGGTGCAGGAGGGGCTCGCTGCTTGCGGTTATAAATATGACATTCATGGCATTTCTGAATGGCTAGAATACAATCCTTGAAAAGGGAAGGCCAGAAATCATCGGTGCGGAGAATATTATGAGAAGTGGCATATCCTAACATGTGACCACCACATGCCCCAGAGTGGTAGTCATTCAAGACTCGTTCAGCCTCTTCAAGTGTTAGACATCTGCTAAGAATAGAGTCAACACCGATGCAGTATAATGTATCACCAATAATTCGATAAGGTTGAGATTGATGTCGAATGCGACGTCAGTCAGATAGCGAAAACTTGGATCGGAAGGTTTGGGTCTCAATATAAACAATAATATCTCCATACCACGGGTCAAGAGTGCTGATGAGAAAAAAAATTCATCAAGGGTCTGCTCAAAAAAAGCAATGGAAATGTTTGCGGAAGGAAGGGCGCAAATCAATTCGGCAAAAACAAGTGATTTATTTGATTTGGCGATAGTAAACTCCAAATCAAACTCTTGCAGGATAACAATCCATTTAGAGTATTTTCCCCCAAGCAATTGACGAGTCAAAATATAAGTCATGGGGTTGCAATCAGAAATCATCGTGGTCTTCCGTAGAAGAATATAATGACGAAATCTTTGAACAACATGTACTGCTGCCAAGGCAAGTTTCTCGACATGAGCATATCGAGTTTCAGTGTCAATGAGATTTCGACTTAAATAATAAACCACATGTTCATTACCATCGTCATCATCCTGAACCAATACCATAGCAATGGTATTGTCGGCTGCGGCCAAGTAGAGGAAATAATTGCGGCGATAGTTGGGGGGATGCAATAAAGGAGCACTGATGAGCGTGTTCTTTAGGGAATCAAAGGATTGTTGGGAAATTTCATCCCAAATTAATAGGATCCCATTTTTAAGCAAACGAGTAAATCTCTTGGTGAGGTCAGCATAGTTTGGGACAAAGAAACAAGGAAAATTAGCCTTTCCTTGCAAACTTTGCAATTGATGCAGTGATGTAGGAGGGGATAAATTTACAATAGCCTCAACTTTTAGAGGATCTATTCAGATACCTTCTTGGGACACAACAAAACCCAAAATCTAACCAGAATCTACGCAGAAGATGCACTTATGCAGATTAAAACGAATATTATAATAGTGTCGACAATGCAAAAATATGGCTCGAAGGTGGTCTGGATGGTCATGACGCTTAGCAGAATGAGCTAGTAAGTCATCTAGATAAGGTTGAACAATGTGCCTAATATCATGAAAAGCATAGGACATTGCTCTCTGAAAGGTAGCACCAGGGTTTTTCAAGCCGAAAGGGAGCTTCTTATAGGAAAAAGTCCATCATGGATAGATGAAGGTCGTCTTGTGTTGATCAGCAGGCAATATATTGATCTGGTTATTACCAGAAATACCATCCAAAAAGAGAAAATATCACTCCCGGCACACTCATCGATGATTTGATCAATAAACGGAGTGGGATGGTTATCTTTCGAGCATGCGTGATTGATGTCAGGTAATCAACACAAACTCGGATCGTGCACTACTTTTTAGTAACATGTACAATGTTAGAAACCCAATATGTCAATGGGATAGGGTAGATAAAACCAGCTTTTAAAAGCTTTTCAACTTTTGCCTTAATAGCAGCAGCCTTCCTAGGATGCACAGAATGGAGCCATTGATGAAGCCATTGACGAATGAGCTTCACATCAAGATACGTCGGTATTTCATGCACCATAATAGCTGGATCAATACCAGACATTTACTCATATGGCCAAGTGAAGACATCGGGAAATTATTTGAAAAGGGCAGTGTAACCCTGATCTCATGAGGAGAACATGAAACCCCAATGTGGATGTTCTCAACAATTCTAGGTTTAATGGAAATGTCGAGTGCCATGGTTGCATTCATATTTCCCATATTACCTTCAGACAAGACTTCATGCACCAAAATAGGCATTTGAAGTGGATGTGTTGGGTTACGAGAAACGGAAGTTTCAAGACATGGGGGAATCTCACTTAGGATTGGAAGAAACGAAGAACAACGATGAATATCATTCCAAGGAGTTTCGTCAATAGACATAACCTCAACAATAATATTTTTGGTGGGGAATATCCTGTTCAAAGGATTTGGGGAATCCCAAGAACCAAGCTAAGGAGATTGCTTATAGGTATCCAGGTTCATACTGAGAACATCATGACTTTCTGAAGTAGTCGTTGAAGCCAAGACAATTTCATGATAAGCTTGTTCCAATGGACTTAGCGGCATGGCATCACCAAATGAATCAATCTGATCTAGAGAAGGAATAATCCATGGATCTATAGAAACAAAGATCATATTGATCGAGGTGACATGCGGAGGTGGGAGAGAAAAAGTTCCCATTAAAGAAGAATCTTTAAAAATACCTACCCCCACGCTCTCATATGGAATTTCGGTATTTCCCACATATGGGACATTGTCGTTTGAGGCACCAGAAGAGAAAAAAGACAATTGGTTGATGGTGACAATTTTTCCTTCATGAGGAAAACGAAGCACCCGGAACAAAGAGGAAACCACACAAAACATGGCATGGGTCCAACTTCACCCAAGTAGAAGGTTGTAATTTAGATTTGCGTCTACAACTTCCACTTCTAGCTCGACAGTCTTCCCTTCCAGAGTGATGGGAAAACTTGTGAGAATATCATAAGTACAAGAGCCTCTGCCATCAAAGGCCTCCAAGGTATTCGAGGACTGGTTAAGAGTTGGAAAGCCAATGGCTTTCCAACATGAAACAGACATGATGCAGGTGCAAGCACCTTCATCAATGAAGGTCTGATGGATCGTCTTTCCTTTAATAATAACTTGAATCGGAAAAGCAATCTGATGAGGAAGATGAGGAACATGGTTTTCGAGATCGAAGGTAATCAAACAAGAATCAATAGGATCAATGCCTCCAATGAAAGACAATAATGACTTCTGTTGCATTGGACATGTTTGGAGAACTTCCAGAGTAGACATCACCGAAGGCGCTTGAGCTAAATCTTTGACAATATTGTAATGTTGAGCAACTCTAACATTCGGATTATAGGATGATTTCCGAAGCACACCTTTGGGAGGTGGTCGGAGAACGGATTTGTTATTAGGTTGCTCAATATGGAGAGGGCCAGAACTGGGTGGAGTAGAAGTAGAAGGTACATTAGTGGCTTCTTTATCCACCGTCTGCTTTTGAGGGGTTTGATAATCTTTCGATCGAGTAGCGACAGAGATAGGCAATGAATCCATCATCATGAAAACTTGAGAACTAGATGAGGCAGATGATTGAGGTTGGTCTATCAACTGAGTTTGTTGAGATGGAAATGGCTCTTTCAAAATAGCTGGAGTCCCTTTTAATAAACGACTAACTTCAGCACATCAAGGAAAATCCTTGGTATAATGGTCTTCCTCACAAATGAGGCAAGGATATTTCGGCTTTTGTTTGGAGGCATCATCAGCAGATGACTTGGGAGGATCTTGTTTCGGGGTATCATATTTTTCTTTGCCTTTACCCTTTTTCTTACCTTTCGAGGCTTTATCTGTCGTGGTAGACTGGACAACATGGACCTCAGAGGTTTTACCAGGATTCGATAGATTTTTCGAAGGATGATTAGAACTAGTATCTGAAACATATTTTTGCTTCGAAGAAGCTTTGGTGGAAGTTTGAGACACTAATCCAATTATACCATCAACAGGTGGTACATCGGGAGACTTTGAAGATGCCAGATCCGAAGATGGTCTTGGAGCATCAGGAAACATTTCATATAGCGTGCCAGATTGGGAATAGACTAAGTCTAAATACTGGGCACGGGCAATAGCTTGATCCTCAGTAACACATCCACCCATTGCTATATCTTTAGAAATTTTGTTTACAAATGATTTGGTGAACCATTTAGTTAAAAACTCATCAAGAATTTCAAATTTGATGAGGCGACATTGACATCTCCATTCATGGATGTGCTCGGAAATATGGGTCGCGTATCTTGATTTAGATAGGTAAGTAAATGAGTACCAGTTTCATACCAAACTAGCAAATGGAAGTGGGTGAGGAAGGCCATAGCCAAAGAATTAAAGTCTACATAGGTACCTCGAGGCAACTCGACATACCACTTTGTGGAAGCACCTGTAAAAGTTCACTGAAAGAGGTAGAGACGAATATAATTTTCAACATAAGAGTTGGAAGAACACCATAAGCGATATGTCATCACATGGGCTTGGGGGTCCTCTTTAGGTTTTCCTTCGAACTTGGGACATATCGCTCGGAATTTTAGTAGGAAGTAGAGGCTAGTAAGGCAAATGAAGAATGGGATCATTAGTAATCCTTGAGACATCAAGCAATTCCAATGTAGCTAAAAATAACAATTGTGAATTAAAAGGCATATAAGGCCTTTGAGGAGGCCTAGCCTGTGGGTTCCAACCTTCTAAGTAAGGATTCGGCCCCCAAAGCGGAGGATTTTGACCATACGGGGTTTGATTCTGCCCCCACTGAGGGATACCTTGACCATAAGATGCATTCTGTACAAGGTAGGGTTGATACTGACCTGCCATAGGTCGTTGATAACAATAAGGAGGATAAAAATTATGTGCGGCATATGGATTATAAGGTTGTTGCACCTGCTGACCCTGGGTATGAAGTGATTGACCTTGTTGCTGCAAGGGTTGACCTTGTGTCTACAAGGTTTGACCTTGTTGGTACACAGGTTGAGCTTGCTGCTGCAAGGGTTTGCCCTACTGCTGCAAAGGTTGGCCTTGCGGATACAAGGGTTGATTAGGTTGTTGAACAAACTATGTTTGTTGTTGCAAAGGTTGTTGTTACCGCGACAAAGGTTTCCCCTACTGCTGCAAAGGTTTCCCTTGTTGCTGTAAAGGTTTCCCTTGTTGTTGTAGCAATTGTTAGACAGTTCCTTGAGAGATTTCCTGTGGGTATTGGTAAGTTCCAAATGGGATTTGACCATATGCACCGGGAATAGCAGATTGACTAGGTTGTACATGAGGACATTCTTATGGAATATAGGGTGGATTTTGCATTCCTTGTGAACCATATGGAACATAAGACTGTTGGAGTGTTATCTGGGCCATGTAAGGAAGTTTATACTGGATATTACCTGCCCCGAATGAACCAAACGGGTTAGGAATACCACCAGGACAATGTTGATTGACTCCAACCATGTGAGGTTGTGATCCACTCACATGGGTTCCACTTGACATAAGAGGAATGTTCGGGTTTTCCCCCCCATGCCGTGAATAAGGCAGTGGTACATTCTGTCCACTTGACGGAGGGACTGAGGAACTTACAGATGCATGAACCAAAATAGTCGGTTTTACCATAATGGAAGGTTTAAATGATGGTAAAGTTTGCGTTGGAATCGTTGATTGAATGGGAACTGAAGTGACGGGATTTTGTACAGGTATCTGAGAGGTCACATTAGGAATAAACAGACCAAAAGTAAGCATAGCATTTGATGACCAAATAGGATTTTGGTACAAAGAGGAAGCATTGGGATTTCCTGAAACTAATTGAGCCAAGGTTGTATAACCATGTGGAAGCATAGGCCCACTAGTTTCAAGAAGTGTTTGAGACGAAACTCTTCCTATAAAAGGAAAGCCTTCAGGAGGAAATTCATATTCTTTCTC
The DNA here is from genome assembly GCA_031772625.1 of Pinus tabuliformis. Taxonomy (NCBI): domain Eukaryota; kingdom Viridiplantae; phylum Streptophyta; class Pinopsida; order Pinales; family Pinaceae; genus Pinus; species Pinus tabuliformis. The sequence continues at coordinate 1,276,995,269 of CM062819.1, forward strand.
TTCATCAACATGAGTATGAGTAGTGGAGACTTCCAGAGGACCTCGAGGAGAGGTTGGAATCTCACCTTCTGAGTCCATGGATGGAAATAACTAGCGGGGAGGAATTTGTTATGTACGAGGAGTGTTGGGACTCAGAAATGTCATATTTTCATCCACCTTTTTCTTCACTATTCCTTACATTTCATCATCCCATTAACCTTTTATCATATCATTTTCATAAATACATTTTGGTTTCACCTTCTTATTTTCCATTTTATTCATTTTTGTATTACAAGTGAATTTATGATTAAATATTAGAAAATATACATATTTTTATATATATCTCAAGAATATGTGAGTTTTGTGATGTGTGGGAAATATGTGAAGAATTAATTCCAAGAGACTTCTCAAATATCTCCTCCACCATATTAAGGAGATAATTATGCAAGCCTATTCCTAAGGAGAAAATCATGGAGGATTTGGTTAGCATATCTTATCCAAGATATGTGAGAGATTTGTGGAGGATTCAAAGGGATCATATTTTGTAATAATGGGAAAGTAGTTGAAAATGCTTGAGAGATTTGTGGAGGATTCAAAGGGATCATATCTTGTAATAATGGGAAATTAGTTGAGAGTGCTTGAGAGAATATTGGATATGTAATTATGAGATGGTTATATTCCTCATGTATATAAGAGAGTGCTCTCTCTTCATTTGGATGATAATGAATAATGGAAAGAATGGAGATTAGCTTTAAGAAATAGTTTTGTAATTATGAGAAGGGAGTTCTTAGTTTTTCATCTTTTATTGTTATGCTTTCATGATTTGTAATTTGATTCTTGTAATATAATTTGAGATAGTTTTGTTGTTTTGAGCTCACATATGTTGTTTGTCATTCAATTCTTCACATGTTGTATTGCTTTCCCCTTATGCAATTTCCTACTTTCCTAGTTAGTATTTCAATGCCTTCCTAGATTAATTCGATTTCAGTAATTTAGATTAAATTAGTTCCACTTCAGTCCTGCATATATAGTGCATGTGCCTCATAAGCCTACGAACCTCGGATTGAAAAATTAAATAGTTGGGCAAGTACTACAACAGAATTAAACGATAATATTTTCACCCAACATTTTGGCGTCGTTGCCGGGGAGGCACGATGGATTGAAGTTTAGTTTGATTTTTCATGCAAGTGTGTTTAGACATGTTCCTAACTCCGAGGTGTTAAGGCAGTAAGATGTGGGGAACAGCCTACGCATCGCATTCAAGATACCGTAACGGGCTCGACCTCTTATGGATCAGGGCATGTAGGGTGTGTTTACATTTATGCAAGTGTGAATTTCAATTTCTGCAAGTGTGTTTGATTTTCGCAACTGTGAAGAGTGTTTGATGAATTCATGGTTCATGGTTGTAATTGAAGAATTCAATTACTAAATTAATGAGCAGTCCTTGTAAGAGGGTTTAATTGAGTATTGAATTCAAGATTATCTCTGTGGTCTTTGTTTTTAATAAATTCAATTTTTAGTGTGCTGATTTGGAAGAGTTTTTGTGAACTAAAACCTTGTAAAAGGATTAAAAGCTCAGACAATTATTAGCACTCTGTTTTTAGTATGTAAGAATTCCTTTTTCAACATGGTTTAACAATGAGTTTCAGCTTGGAACTACTCACTCAGATCCTTGCAGAAGTCGGAATCTCCTCTTCCCTGGAAAAGGAGATCTTGACAAGAATTGAAAGTTCAACTACTCCCCAAGAAATAAACGAAGATTCAACATCTGAAGAATCTTGCGTATCTGATGGCGAACAATCATTCGAACAGGAGATCGAGGAAGAAGAACAGCAGATCAGAGAAGAAGAACAGGAGTTACAACATGATCTAAGTGAGAGAAACTGTGCCTATCAAAGCTTTATCGAACAATGGTTCCAGGTAAGTACTAGATTAGATTCGTCTTTTTATTTTTATTTAGTTGATTTACAGATACAGCAACTAGACTCATTCACTCTCGAATATTTTCATTTTTCATTTGAAAAATTGCTACTGAATCTATTGCTGTTACTGCTACGTGAGTGGCTTCATTGGAAGTTTAACTACACGTAACTAATTTGTAAATTCTAATTAGTATAGAGTAGCTAGGCTTTCATTTTTAGCATTTGCTTTCATTTTCAGTTTTTCTTCTACCTAGAATAAGTATGCTCTCCTCCGCACTTAGTGTGATCACGAGGATCAGAAAATAGGGATGATTTAGACTAATTTCAGGAATAAATAAATTCATGTTTTGCCTAATCGATTTTATTGTTAATTTGCAAATCATTTTTAGTTGAAACTGTGTCTCGCTTGCAATTGATTGCATTTTCTGGCCATACTAAAACCTGCAGCAAGCAATTAGATGATAAAACCTGCAAAAACAATTAAATCTGAAATTTCCCAGGTTCATTGTTTCGCTTGGGGCCAATAATAAAAAAAAAACTGTGAGTTTCATTGGACTGTGCACGAACTTGTAACGTTCTGTCTCCGTCTATTCATTTATCGCTGAGCCGTAGCGATGCCATCTCTTGTCTCCGTCTATTCATTTATCACTGAGCCGTAGCGTAGCGATGCCATAAATCTGCAACTAGCAACAACAAACCAAAACGATGAGCAACAAACAAATGAAACTGCAATAAAGTAAAAGATAATTCTTATTTCTTTGTTTTCATATTTCGAAAGCTGGGATTTTCTCCCATGATTAATTATCTCGTTTAATTTGGGTTTCATAACAAAAACTAAGATACTATGCAGATGTTGATTGAGAAATATGGGCCAAAATCCACGGGTTGTTACATTCTTTTTCGCATCTCAAGATAATAGGAACCAAATCCCATAAATATCACGGTCATATAACTATTTTTATGGATTGGCCTTCCTAAATTTTCTGTCCGTCGGCATACTTTATTGAGATTAAGTGATTATGCTGTTGCTTATTTGACAGATCCCTTCCTTATTGGCTGCGAGTTTTTCTCCATCGTTTCTCTTGGAGGAAGCATTCTTATCATGGGATATAGCACTTCGACCGATTGAGAGCATTCATCGTTTTATTATACACTAATCCAAGCAGTGGACACTCTCGGGTGTGGGGGATTTAGGTACTCGTGTGCCTATTCTGGGTATGATACCCATCATGTTACCCAGCCGGCTTACTTAGCGGATCTGGTGTTCGCATTTGGTTGCCTCTTGAAAGTGATAGATTTATAATCACTAATCGCAAAAGGGGATCTCATCGTTCTGTACTTGCTAAGATATTGTTGATAGATGGCTGAGATCCTGAGTTGAGTCTGTTGTCTTCAGGTCACGGGCCTTTAGAATTTACCAATTACCTTTTCTCGTGGTGAATTAGAGTCGTTCATTCCAAAGCAAGTAATTCTAGGCTGTCTATCAGGTCATAATATGTAGATTTCATAAGCTGTTACAGCCAGGGAGCGTACATCAAGCTATGGGTTGCATTTTATTTTGATATATCTTGTCATATAACATTTTTCTTTCAGGATTTTACACCTAGAGGCAACATGCTGACACCAGGCACTCAGAGGAGATCTTTGACTCACAAAGGATTTTGCACCAGAACACCCAATATGCAGACAGTCGGGCACTCCCGCGCAATCCGAACCCACCACCTACTACAATGCACCACTGGAGCAATGGAGGCCAAACATGTCAAGCAAATAAATGGGAAACCCTCTGCAACAGGCTCCCGCCATAACTACAGGGCTGCTTTGACCAAACGCATTCTCTTCTATGAAGGCCAGAGATCAAGAAAACTGCCTCCAAATCAACGCATGACCTGGAGAAGGGACTCTGCCTTACGAGATGGTTCAGTAGCAAACGTGGACTTGGTAGGAGGGTACTATGGTGCAGGAGACAATGTCAAATATGGTTTTCCAATGGCTTATACAACCACGATGCTATCATGGAGTGTGTTAGAATTTGGATCCTTCACTAAGATCAGGAGTGTGTCCTTTCTACTGCAGCTATAGTGGATACAAGGATGAATTGATATGGGGTGCAGCATGGTTGCTGAAGGTCACAAAGAACAAAGCATATATGGAATATATACTTAAAAATTGCTTAGAGTTTGGATCTGAAGAAAACAGCTTCGAATTTGGTTGGGACAATAAGCGTGCTGGAATTGATGTTTTGCTAGCTAAGTTTTTCTTGCATGGGAATGTAACAGTTCTGAGATTCATCTGCTCTCTCATGCCAGAGTCACCTTGTTCGCAGAAGAAATTCACACCAGGTGGACTTATCTACCAGGATGCAGGGGGTAACATGCAATGAGTTACAGCCTTCTGTTTTGTTTTTCTTTTTGTCCTTTCTTTTGGTTCAATAAATTCCTGAAAACAATACGAATGCATGTTTTTATGCTTAACACTAATTTGTTTTCTTGAAGTCTCTTTGCCAAGCCACCCAAACAATATGCATAGGATAGTTCCACAACTGGTCGTTAACTGTTTGGCTTTCAATCCTTTCAATGAATGGATTGTGGCTACGAGCTCTGCAGACAGAACTATGGACAAAGTTCTTCATACTTGTGCACACCACCTAGAAGAAGTGTTCCGCTGCGTCGACCTTCAGCTTGATACACGATTTTCCCCAAACTTCAGATGATGCATTTGAGGTAATATGCATCTGCATTTTCAAATACGTGTGAAATGGGTTTTATATCAGAAGATTTGATTGGGTTCAATTCATAACTATCAAATAACACCCATATCTAAATAATACTGCAGACAGAAATAAATTGCTCCAAGCGCAGAAAGCATCATTTGTTTGGAGTGATATCAGTTGAATACAACGTTGTTGTTTGAATTATTGAGTAATGAAACACTATGCTTTCGACTTTTGTTTTTTAATTTGTTATGTATTAAAAAAAAAAAAAAAATAATAATAATAAATAAAATAAAATTGCCCTCATTCATTCATAAACTAACTACTTGTTCCCTAAGAAATACAAAAGCCTTTTCAAATGTTTTAAATCAATTTTCCTGCAAACCAATAAAAACATTTTGAAAAAGTATTGCACAATCAATGAGTACATTGCATGGGGACATGCAATATTTCTAGTTGGGGGGAAATAAAAGTATGTTGGATTTTTTTGTGAATTTGTGGGCAAAAGTTAGGATGCATATACTAACAAGATAAATGAGATTGGTGTTGTGTAGGTCAAAGAGAAGCTTATGCAGAAAGCTCAATATTACGATGCGACACCCTTTTCATCCATGATTAGTGTAACTTCGAAAAATAATTTTAAAAAAAGGACATTTCATAAATTCCTGAAAATGAGCTAATTTGTTTTTGAGTCACTTCATACAGGAATGATCGATGGAGATGGCACACAAAGGTGAAAATTTTTATGCAGGAATGGTGCTAAGAATTGAAGACAATCTAATGCAAAAGTTATTTTTCGAAATCACAATGAAACATGCATCATTGGACGCTTGAAGGAACTAATTCTTCATTGCACATATCAGGACATTTTCCACTACACAAAGATCCTTTTGCGTCATGACTACTCACCTTTTTCCTTCCAAGCACCTAAATCATCCCTATGTTGCAGCCATCTTCCATTACCTTATCTTTCACGACTTCATGCACGCCTATTTTTCTGAATCGCATACATTCCTTTATCCTTTTCAGTTTATTTTTGCCTTCTAGTTTTCCTTTTGAATAAAACTCATTCCCTTTCCATGATTACATTGCCTTGTTTTCCTCGCCATGCTGATCCACACTGCTTGTCCGTGAGTTCTTTCCATTTATAGTCCTACCAAATCTTTTTGTACAAACTCGTGTTGACTGATGTGGGATTCCTTAAGGCCCACCTTTCAACAAGTCTTGCCCCATCGACATCAGCACCTTATCTAGGAAATAGACTAGAGTTCCTTTTGAGTACCTAGAGACTTGCATGCCTTAATGGCAAGTTCTCTCGCTGACGATCATGGGAATACATCAATGTCCCTTGATCTTCAGATCTTGCAAATGGCTCGACGTCAACCCCTTTATTCACATTTCGCAAGATGTACTCGGGTACCTTGGCACTCATTGACATCAATGGTGAGTTGCCTCGCATTGGTTAACGGCATGCATCAATGGCCGGTAATCCAATGATTTCTTTTCATGCTCGACATCAACACATTCTTTCGCATGATTATAATTGTACCAAGAAGTTTAGTAGCAGGTGAAGACTATACACTTTTTCATGACCCCCTCAGTAGTTACAGCAGCATGAATTCTGATCTATGAGAGTACCACAGTTCCACTTTCAGCATTTATCTTTTCCATGATTCAGCATCAGCCGTTTAGATTCCTTCATTTCTCAGGATCCAGTTACAACAATATCAGTCACGTTTTCCTGATCCAGCAGCAACAGTAGCTACATTCCTATTGCATAGTTCATCATTCTTGGGTAAGTAGAGGTATGTTGTTTTCTAATCTTTAATCATGCAATTCCTTATATGCTAACTTGAATATTTTGGAAAATTCTCTCACCATGCTACATTTCCTTTCATGAGCCATGTCAAGTTGCATGAGGATATGCAACCAATTCAGTTGCGGGGGGGAAGAACTATATTCACTACATATTCACTACCATGATTCTATTTATTCACCACTATCACTCCATTTTTCTCATTTACCATTCACCAACATTTATTTTCCAATGATACTTTGTTGCACTTTGCTTCATACGCAATATTGGCATGCTTCATTAATATTACAAAAGGGATTTCTTATGCACATTATGATTTCCAGTGAGTGTTTACATTATTATTGAAGAAAAGAGAACAGAAAACAAAATGAATGTTGTTAACACAAGAACCAACATTCTTTGTATTCATGGTTGTCACACAAGAACCAACCATAAAAAAATGTAAGTTGTTACTCATGTCTTTCACATATCCTAGAAACATTCATTATTAAAAGAAATCATCATGTAAAGCCAAAGTTCAAGATGCCAAATGTTCTTAAAGAGACCCATGCATGGTTGCATGAGGACATGCAACAAGTTCAGTTGGGGAGGATGTTGGGACTCAGAAATGTCATATTTTCATCCACCTTTTTCTTCACTATTCCTTACATTTCATCATCCCATTAACCTTTTATCATATCATTTTCATAAATACATTTGGGTTTCACCTTCTTATTTTCCATTTTATTCATTTTTGTATTACAAGTGAATTTATGATTAAATATTAGAAAATATACATATTTTTATATATATCTCAAGAATATGTGAGTTTTGTGATGTGTAGGAAATATGTGAAGAATTAATTCCAAGAGACTTCTCAAATATCTCCTCCACCATATTAAGGAGATAATTATGCAAGCCTATTCCTAAGGAGAAAATCATGGAGGATTTGGTTGGCATATCTTATCCATATCTCCTCCACCATATTAAGGAGATAATTATGCAAGCCTATTCCTAAGGAGAAAATCATGGAGGATTTGGTTAGCATATCTTATCCAAGATATGTGAGAGATTTGTGGAGGATTCAAAGGGATCATATTTTGTAATAATGGGAAAGTAGTTGAAAATGCTTGAGAGATTTGTGGAGGACTCAAAGGGATCATATCTTGTAATAATGGGAAATTAGTTGAGAGTGCTTGAGAGGATATTGGATATGTAATTATGAGATGGTTATCTTCCCCATGTATATAAGAGAGTGCTCTCTCTTCATTTGGATGATAATGAATAATGGAAAGAATGGAGATTAGCTTTAAGAAATAGTTTTGCAATTATGAGAAGGGAATTCTTAGTTTTTCATCTTTTATTGTTATGCTTTCATGATTTGTAATTTGATTCTTGTAATATAATTTGAGATAGTTTTATTGTTGTGAGCTCACATATGTTGTTTGTCATTCAATTCTTCACATGTTGTATTGCTTTCCCCTTATGCAATTTCCTACTAACAATGTAAACTTTGAAACAGGAACTATAAACTCAAAACGGGAACTATGGCCAAAAAACCCCGAAAAAACATCAAAAACAGTGCTAAAAACGAAAAGTGTGTATACTGGAACGATGATTTTATTTTTTAGGGGTCAATTTTGAACATGTTTTAAAAATGGCAGTGACTACGAAATTTTTGTGCAAAATATAGCTTCAAAACGAAAAAGTGATGATAATGGAACGATGATTTTTTTTTTAGGGTCAATTTTCAAACTTTTAAAAAAATGCTAGTAAAACCAAATTTTTATGCGCCAAACAAAGTTGTTTATGAGGAAAAAAACACACTAATGTTTTTGGTAGAATATCATTTTTCTTTTCTAAGTATAAATTCAACATGTTCTCAACCATAAAATTAACATCAACGGTGCTATGTTTTTTTTTGTTTCAATCCCACCATCTACTTCATGAGTAACATATTTCAATCTCTTCATGTCAAACACCATCCATTGAATTAATGGTCAGATCAATAATCCAAATCTATTGCACGTGACAAGCTCCTACAATCTCTTATATGGAATCCACTGTATATATCAATGTTGTGTCATGAGCTTTCAATTTGGCTATTCATTTCACGTTTACTGGTCTCTAAGTGAATTTACCAATTATTAACAAGTGATATAGAGGTAATTACATACTATAATTGGCTCAATTAAACTAGTCAAAAGTTAATACTAATATGTACAATAGTTTAAAATCAATTTAACAATTAAAAATTCTTACAATGATAAAACTAGTTTTTTATGTCTGCAAAAATTCAATTCAACAAATATACTATTTGTAGAAAATAAATCTATTACTAGGGCTACAATGTTGCTATATAAATTTACTACAACTACTTTTTATGAAATAATTGCAAGGGCTATTAAAAGAAACAAGGTATAACCACTGGGAAGAAAATAAGGTATACTTATGAGCCTAACTTTTAAAAGATATTCACATCTCTTACATATCTAACATTTAACTATCTAACACTTATACATTGACCCCATACTAAGTTCTCAAACTAAATTGTAGAGAGGCTCACACTTTAGGGACATAACAACATTTTACAACATACTTTAGAGATGTACAACATTTTGCCGAATTCCTCGAGGCCTCTGACCTCTAGGAGTATAACAACATTTTTCCTAATTCCGTAAACCAAATCCAACTATTAGATATAATAATTATTCATATAATCACCATAACAATTATGAGTCTTATAAAACTAATACTCCTCTTCATGTTTACTAAATTATACTATTTTTAAAAATATAATTAGAATTCAACCTAAAAAAACATGAAAAAAAAATGAACATGGAAAAAAAAGGTATTAACAAAATTTGCCATATCCATAGGACTTCACTTTTCTTTAAAATGAAAAAACCTTTGATATATCCATAAAATATGATATAAATAAAAACTCAATTCTTATTTAAAATGGATCAAGCCTTATGTTGAAACATAAAGAGAGGGTATAAATAAAACTGGCATCTCCATTTGTAACCAAAATCTAATTTAAAGCCTTAAATGGAACCATATGGAAAGGGTAATGATAAGCCTTTTCACCATGGTCAAACCCTTACGGAACCATGAATAAAGAGGAAAATAAAACTTGCTATTGCTCTTATGTTTTTTGTTGTTTCAATCCCACCATCTACTTCATGAGTAACATATTTCAATCTCTTCATGTCAAACACCATCCATTGAATTAATGGTCGGATCAATAATCCAAATCTATTGCACGTGACAAGCTCCTACAATCTCTTATATAGAATCTACTTTATATATCAATGTTGTGTCATGAGCTTTCAATTTGGCTATTCATTTCACGTTTACTAGTCTCTAAGTGAATTTACCAATTATTAACAAGTGATATAGAGGTAATTACATACTATAATTGGCTCAATTAAACTAGTCAATAGTTAATACTAATATGTACAATAGTTTAAAATCAATTTAACAATTAAAAATTCTTACAATGATAAAACTAGTTTTTTATGTCTGCAAAAATTCAATTCAACAAATATACTATTTGTAGAAAATAAATCTATTACTAGGGCTACAATGTTGCTATATAAATTTACTACAACTACTTTCTATGAAATAATTTGCAAGGTCTATTGAAAGAAACAAGGTATAACCACTGGGAAGAAAATAAGGTACATCTAATAAAATACAGTGTGAATATGTTTTATAAAATACAATATAGTGGTTAAACAAGGTATAACCCTTAGATTTATGCATGTAAAATGTTATATGATGGCAAAACAAGAGTTTTGGAGAATGTAATTTTCTTGGAGATATAGTATTTTGTTTAAACACCATCATATTGCTAACCTCCCTCTCGGCAGAAGCTTCACTAAAATCTGCAATGGAAATCTGACTAAGACACACCGCTAGGTTGCTCTTTCGATTTCCCTTTTGGAGTTATCCCATGAAAAAGCTAATTAACCCCCATATATATGTAAAAAAATTATAACTTTTTTATAAAATATTTAACCTATTTTAAATGATATTTTAGAAGACGGAAAAGTATTAGAAAAATAAAAACGCAGTCACACTTCACGGGTTTACAATGGTATCAATCTTAACATCTCAGGTTTGAATGCAACTTTTGTCTTCAATGCAAAATGCAGAGCATATCACTTCTTTTCTTTTCCTATCCACCGCCTTGACTGAGTATTCTCTATCCATTGTTAAAAAGCAAGTCACTTTTTTCATCTATAAATTCAACACAGAAATCAGATATAACCACCCAAATTACATATATCCTCCATCCAGATGGATGGTGACGGTGAGAAGAAGAAGATTCATTTTCTGCTCTTCCCATGGTTGGCACAGGAACAAACGCTTTACAAGCCAATTGACATATCTATAGACTATCCATAGAAGTAACTGAATCTAGGATATAAAGTATATGCCTACAGACAAGAATACATATAAATAATAATAACAATCTCAACATATAACATTATCGGCATTTAAAATGGTGAAAATAGTGATTCTCATAATCGCAAGGTGATGGGGCGATTCTCAGAATCACCCCACCACCCAGGGATTCTGAGAATCACTATTATCACCGAAAATAAACTTTGCAAGCCTTTATTTCATATATATGGTTAGGACAAGAGACTGGAGGCTCGTGTGACCTTGAGTAGTGCAGCTAGTGGGTGGAAGCAGCATCAGTCTTGCCCAAGTTTGATTTGTGTGGGAGTATGAGATCCAGCGTTAAATATTTATGTGCATAGAGAGGCTTCTTCAATTCACTGTTAAGATCTGTGTGGAAGAATTATGGAGAGACTACAAACATTTTGTGTCGGGCCTATCTGCTGATATCAAGCAATTGCATTGGAATTCTACCTCGTTCTCCAACTAAAAGTAGACACATACATTCAACCATAGATTTACTCTCTTACCCAACTACATTAACAATTTATCCTTCTTGCCTGGACTTTGATGTTGTAAATGACAACGAACAAATCCTTCTTCCTTCTTCTTGTTGTTTCAAATTTGATTGAAGCATTTTCATATTGCTTACAAGCTCGGACTATACCAACACGAATCATGTTACAAAATCAAATGAAATGTCTACAATAGACAGTTCACAATATGACAAAATGCTCCCAGTTCAGTTGGCTTCTCATCTCACTACGTGGGTACAATTTTGGTGGCAATAAAATGATAAATCTCATTAAATGAACGCTTGAGATTAATCCGTGCTACAATGACTGTAGATCTCCTTAAATCAATGCCTGAGATTTGATCATTTGATTCAACTATCATTCGACCATCAAATGAGACAACCTCAAAAATCAATAATTTTCATTACTATGAGAGACAAAGTTAGATTTATTGAGGAAGTGCCAGTGCAACTTTGAATTTCAGGGCAATTGCAACCGTTTCAATATATGCATGTCGAGCAGTCAGTGTGGAGTGGATTTCCTATGGTGGTAAAACTTCCTTGGGAAGTGACATATCGACCTTGACATGCGACTCTGCGGGAAAGTGGTTGTTGATAGATGAGCTAAGTGCCAAGATTGGTGTGCTGCATCAGTGTGGATGCTGGGATTATAAATGGATGTTGAAGAAGATAAGACAACCAAGTCTGTGTCCTAACCATATATATGAAAGAAAGGCTTGCAAAGTTTATTTTCGGTGATAATAGTGATTCTCAGAATCGCCGGGTGGTGGGGCGATTCTCAGAATCGCCCAGCCACCGCGATTCTGAGAATCGCCCCACCACCCGGCGATTCTGAGAATCTCTATTATCACCGAAAATAAAATTTGCAAGACTTTCTTTCATATATATGGTCAGGACAAGAGACTGGAGGCTCGTGTGACCCTGAGTAGTGCAGCTAGTGGGTGGAAGCAGCATCAGTCTTGCCCAAGTTTGATTTGTGTGGGACTATGAGATCCAGCGTTAAATATTTATGTGCATAGAGAGGCTTCTTCAATTCACTGTTAAGATCTGTGTGGAAGAATTGTGGAGAGACTACAAACATTTTGTGTCGGGCCTATCTGCTGATACCAAGCAATTGCATTGGAATTCTACCTCATTCTCCAACTAAAAGTAGACACATACATTGAACCATAGATTTACTCTCTTACCCAACTACATTAACAATTTAGCCTTCTTGCCTGGACTTTGATGTTGTAAATGACAAAAAACAAATCCTTCTTCCTTCTTCTTGTTGTTTCAAATTTGATTGAAGCATTTTCATATTGCTTACAAGCTCGGACTATACCAACACGAATCATGTTACAAAATCAAATGAAATGTCTACAATAGACAGTTCACAATATGACAAAATGCTCCCATTTCAGCTGGCTTCTCATCTCACTACGTGGGTACAATTTTGGTGGCAATAAAATGATAAATCTCATTAAATCAATGCCTGAGATTTATCCGTGCTACAACGACCGTAGATCTCATTAAATCAACGCCTGAGATTTGATCATTTGATTCAACTATCATTCGACCATCAAATGAGACAACCTCAGAAATCAATAATTTTCATTACTATGAGAGACAAATTTAGATTTATTGAGGAAGTTCCAGTGCAACTTTGAATTTCAGGGCAATTGCAACTGTTTCAATATATGCATGTCGAGCGGTCAGCGTGGAGTGGATTTCTTATCGTGGTAAAACTTCCTTGGGAAGTGACATATCGACCTTGACATGCGACTCTGCTGAAAAGTGGTTGTTGCTAGATGAGCTAAGTGCCAAGATTGGTGTGCTGCATCAGTGTGGATGCTGGGATTATAAATGGATGTTGAAGAAGATAAGACAACCAAGTCTGTGTCCTAACCATATATATGAAAGAAAGGCTTGCAAAATTTATTTTCGGTGATAACAGTGATTCTCAGAATCGGAATCACTATTATCACCGAAAATAAACTTTGCAAGCCTTTCTTTCATATATATGGTTAGGACAAGAGACTGGAGGCTCGTGTGACCCTGAGTAGTGCGGCTAGTGAGTGGAAGCAGCATCAGTCTTGCCCAAGTTTGATTTGTGTGGGACTATGAGATCTAGTGTTAAATATTTATGTGCATAGAGAGGCTTCTTCAATTCACTGTTAAGATCTGTGTGGAAGAATTATGGAGAGACTACAAACATTTTGTGTCGGGCCTATCTGCTGATCAAGCAATTGCATTGGAATTCTAACACGTTCTCCAACTAAAAGTAGACACATACATTGAACCATAGATTTACTCTCTTACCCAACTACATTAGCAATTTACCCTTCTTGCCTGGACTTTGATGTTGTAAATGACAAAGAACAAATCCTTCTTCCTTCTTCTTGTTGTTTCAAATTTGATTGAAGCATTTTCATATTGCTTACAAGCTCAGACTATACCAACATGAATCATGTTACAAAATCAAATGAAATGTCTACAATAGACAGTTCACAATATGACAAAATGCTCCCAGTTCAGCTGGCTTCTCATCTCACTACGTGGGTACAATTTTGGTGGCAATAAAATGATAAATCTCATTAAATCAATGCCTGAGATTAATCCGTGCTACAACGACTGTAGATCTCATTAAATCAACGCCTGAGATTTGACCATTTGATTCAACTATCATTCGACTATCAAATTAGACAACCTTAGAAATCAATAATTTTCATTACTATGAGAGACAAAGTTAGATTTATTGAGGAAGTGCCAGTGCGACTTTGAATTTCAGGGCAATTGCAACTGTTTCAATATATGTATGTTGAGCGGTCAGCGTGGAGTGGATTTCTTATGGTGGTAAAACTTCCTTGGGAAGTGACATATCGACCTTGACATGCGACTCTGCTGGAAAGTGGTTGTTGCTAGATGAGCTAAGTGCCAAGATTAGTGTGTTGCATCAGTGTGGATGCTGGGATTATAAATGGATGTTGAAGAAGATAAGACAACCAAGTCTGTGTCCTAACCATATATATGAAATAAAGGCTTGCAAAGTTTATTTTTGGTGATAATAGTGATTCTCAGAATCGCCGGGTAGTGGGGCTATTCTCAGAATCGCCCAGCCACCACCCCGCCACCACCCGGGCGATGGCTGGGCGATTCTGAGAATCGCCCCACCACCCGGCGATTCTGAGAATCACTATTATCACCGAAAATAAACTTTGCAAGCCTTTCTTTCATATATATGGTTAGGACAAGAGACTGGAGGCTCGTGTGACCCTGAGTAGTGCGGCTAGTGGGTGGAAGCAGCATCAGTCTTGCCCAAGTTTGATTTGTGTGGGACTATGAGATCTAGCGTTAAATATTTATGTGCATAGAGAGGCTTCTTCAATTCACTGTTAAGATCTGTGTGGAAGAATTGTGGAGAGACTACAAACATTTTGTGTCGGGCCTATCTGCTGATATCAAGCAATTGCATTGGAATTCTACCTCGTTCTCCAACTAAAAGTAGACACATACATTCAACCATAGATTTACTCTCTTACCCAACTACATTAACAATTTAGCCTTCTTGCCTGGACTTTGATGTTGTAAATGACAACGAACAAAGCCTTCTTCCTTCTTCTTGTTGTTTCAAATTTGATTGAAGAATTTTCATATTACTTACAAGCTCGGACTATACCAACACAAATCATGTTACAAAATCAAATGAAATGTCTACAATAGACAGTTCACAATATGACAAAATGCTCCCAGTTCAACTGGCTTCTCATCTCACTACGTGGGTACAATTTTGGTGGCAATAAAATGATAAATCTCATTAAATCAACGCCTGAGATTAATCCGTGCTACAACGACCGTAGATCTCATTAAATCAACGCCTGAGATTTGATCATTTGATTCAACTATCATTCGACCATCAAATGAGACAACCTCAGAAATCAATAATTTTCATTACTATGAGAGACAAAGTTAGATTTATTGAGGAAGTGCCAGTGCGACTTTGAATTTCAGGGCAATTGCAACCGTTTCAATATATGCATGTCGAGCGGTCAGCGTGGAGTGGATTTCTTATGGTGGTAAAACTTCCTTGGGAAGTGACATATCGACCTTGACATGCGACTCTGCTGGAAAGTGGTTGTTGCTAGATGAGCTAAGTGCCAAGATTGGTGTGCTGCATCAGTGTGGATGCTGGGATTATAAATGGATGTTGAAGAAGATAAGACAACCAAGTCTGTGTCCTAACCATATATATGAAAGAAAGGCTTGCAAAGTTTATTTTCGGTGATGATAGTGATTCTCAGAATCACCAGGTGGTGGCGGGGTGGTGGCAGGGCGGTGGCTGGGCGATTCTGAGAATCGCCCCACCACCCGGCGATTCTGAGAATCACTATTATCACAGAAAATAAAATTTGCAAGACTTTCTTTCATATATATGGTCAGGACAAGAGACTGGAGGCTCGTGTGACCCTGAGTAGTGCGGCTAGTGGGTGGAAGCAGCATTAGTCTTGCCCAAGTTTGATTTGTGTGGGACTATGAGATCCAGCGTTAAATATTTATGTGCATAGAGAGGCTTCTTCAATTCATTGTTAAGATCTATGTGGAAGAATTGTGGAGAGACTACAAACATTTTGTGTCGGGCCTATATGCTGATATCAAGCAATTGCATTGGAATTCTACCTCATTCTCCAACTAAAAGTAGACACATACATTGAACCATAGATTTACTCTCTTACCCAACTACATTAACAATTTAGCCTTCTTGCCTGGACTTTGTTGTTGTAAATGACAAAAAACAAATCCTTCTTCCTTCTTCTTGTTGTTTCAAATTTGATTGAAGCATTTTCATATTGCTTACAAGCTCGGACTATACCAACACGAATCATGTTACAAAATCAAATGAAATGTCTACAATAGATAGTTCACAATATGACAAAATGCTCCCAGTTCAGCTGGCTTCTCATCTCACTACGTGGGTACAATTTTGGTGGCAATAAAATGATAAATCTCTATCATATTCATTTCTACACATTTGTAAGTAGGAACATGCCAACTCCACTCAAAATCTGACCAAAATACTCTGCTTCGATGTACATGCTCAAAATCATCATTGTGTCGAGCTACAATCTCCAAAGCAATTCCTTAGCAAATGAACTCTCCTTCTCCAACGCTAAGAGATTTGTGTTATTGCACATTGAACCTCATAGCCACCTAAATATATTTCTTCATAAGAGACAACCACAATTAATCCGTGCTACAACGACCGTAGATCTCATTAAATCAACGCCTGAGATTTGATCATTTGATTCACCCGCGTGGTGGCGGGGCAGTGGCTGGGCGATTCTGAGAATCGCCCGACCACCTGGCGATTCTGAGAATCGACCCAAACCATTATATTAAAAATTGTTATCTTTGGTACTAAATTTATCTTTTAAAACAAATATATTAACAAATCAAAACAGAAAGCATCATAGTCTATATAGACTAACAACTACATTAAATAAGGTTTGTCAAAATCTTACCCGGTGGTGTCCTCTTTGATGCAAAGATCTTGCTACCATTTTTAACTAGTGATCATAATGGGTAAGTCTTGGTTTTCACAATTTATCTTCACCAATTTCTATTTTCATTTATGAAGTTATTAATCACTAAAGTATGGAAACACTCAATTAAGGTTGTTATACGTTCAATATTTGTAATATGTGATTTTTGCATTAATTTTTAAGTTAATCATTATTTTTTGAAAAAAAAAAAAGTGATTATTATTATTTCTTTTACATAAAATTCATAAAAAAAAAAAATTATTATTTAACCATTTTTAGTTAAAATTTTCGTATAAAAATTGTGATTTTGACATGTCAATTCTAGCAAAAAATTATCAAAACGTGTAGTTTTTTAGTTATATTTATGTTAAAAATGGTTATTTTTATGTCCATCGTTAGACAATATTGTTTATTAGAAACAATTATTTCATGTGGAGTGAAAAATTAATTAAGGATGTATAAATATGTAGAATATCGAAAATTCTAAATATCGACCTCATAATTTAAAAATGCAAAACAATAAAAATCTCACTAAAAAAAAAGTTAAAATTAAAATAAAAAACAAGAAAATGTGAAGAAAACGACCACTTCAAAAATGATCAAATTTACAAAATAATTATTTACATTTTATACATTAGAAAATTTAAAGCCAAAAAACAGGTCTTTTAAAAAAAGGTGGTGATGCAGAATACTCACTTTTTTAAATCAGCATGAAAATCACTACCATTCTAAAATGTAATGTACGTAAAAGAATTAAAGTGCCAAAAACTATGCTCTAAAAAAAACATGTTCGTTCTGCATCACCCCTTTTCAAAATCAGGTCACTTTTTTGCTATCTCTACGAAATGGGTAACAGTGTCAGTTCTCGTTTCAAAGTTTACATTGTTTGCTTTCCTAGTTAGTATTTCAATGCCTTCCTAGATTAATTCGATTTCAGTAATTTATATTAAATTATTTCCACTTCGGTCCTGCATATATAATGCATGTGCCTCGTCAGCCTATGAACCTCGAATTGACAAATTAAATAGTTGGGCAAGTACTACAACAGAATTAAACGATAATATTTTCACTCAACAAGGAGATAACTCCAAAGGAACACCAGGTCGATCGTAAGGATTGTAAGGTCGCTGAGGAGATATCAAAAGAGGATCAAATAATGGATTCAGAGGGTATAAGACAAACCTCTGTGGACTCTCAAGGGTTTCTAGATCAGACTCCTGAGGTGACAAAGAATCAGACTCGAGGAGGTGGACGAGAAGTAAGGGGTTGGATTCTTAGGACAATCCCAAGTTCAAAGCTTTGAGCTTCAAGTGACTGTGGAAGTTCTGGATGAACTCCTTGTGACGAACCTTCACTATCAAACAACGAAGGGTAACTGTGGGGTGAACTCAATGGTTCAGCCATGGTGACTTTCTCTGAAGAGTAGAAGAAGAAGAGATGATTCATTGAGGGCTGATTAAAAATAAAATTTACAAGGAATTACTCAATATGGGGCCAAGAAGCAACTGCATGGGTTCGACATGTTATTGTGGCAATTAATTTTATGACACAAAACAACAAATAAATAAAAATAGGTAATACTAGGCAAGAGGGTTTACCAAGTAAATGGGAACTGTTATATACACCTTAGCTGAAACCAAGGACTTGATGTATGATGGTTGATCTCACCGAATGATGTGTTCGTTGTATCACGTTTACAAGGCGGCTAACTTGGTTACCTATGGCTAAAGGATAGAAACCTAATGGGATCTCCCAATATATACTTGATGGTACGGGGAGCACAAGTCTGTGTTAGCGTTGTCTAATGCAGAACCGTTCGATGAGAGCATCCCTATATAATTATCATACTGAAGTGCTTCCTATATACCCGAAAGTACTGGAGAACCTTCTATATACTTCCATACAGGAACGAGATTTCACCCCCAGGATACACTGCAGGCAGTTAATGATAGCTGCTATGTTTAAAGATGTCGGAACACGTCTCTAGCCTAGACCTCTAGATATTTGCATTAGGTGACAAATTTTCCTTAGGTTAATTGAGGTAAATTTTAAGTTTATCTTGGATTAAGTTTCAATTTGATGGCTCAACGATGTCACCTGTTCCTATAATGCAGCAAAATGATGAAATTGAAATCTTTTCATTCGATGAAGGCTAAACTAACAAAGGAAGAGAGACAACCAAATAATGCATCAAACAAGAAAAATTCATAAAAACACAATTCTTCCCAATGAAAAATGTAAAAATGAAATCCAATATTTTATTTCACTAACAAATGCAATGCCAAGATGCAATCCTATTAGAAACTAAAATCACTTTCCTTTCACTAAGATGCACTAATGATTTTTCTTTCACTTTGATCCAACCATGAAAACTAATGCAATGAGCAAAGGAAAATGCAATCAACTCAATGAAAATGAAATTTTCTTTCACTTTATGATTTTGAATGCAAAAAATGTTTCAAAAATACTTAAATGAAGAGATCTTTCACTTTTTCTTTTTGAAACATAAACAAAATGAAAACAAGTACTCTCTTTTAGTCCAACCAAAGCAAACAATTTGTAATCTATGCTTGACAATGGAACCAAAGCAATCTTCAAAGAATCAACATGACTCGACACTAATGAAAACAACTTCACATCAATGAACCAAAAGAAACTTGAAAAAGATGTCCTGATTGCAGGAAGAATCCTGAATGGAAGCAATCAATCTCAGGAAAGCAAACCAAACAATGAGTGGAGGGTGACCTAGAAGCCCTAGAAACCCTAGAAAGAAATCAAGCCTCAAACACACATTAACAAAGTCAAGAGACAATTGCAGTCATACAAGCATAACAACCAAGACAAATACATTGTAGACACACTGGAAAATCATTGACAGAGGCCAAAAACACTAAAAACAAGAAGAAGCCCTAATTTTTCTTTATCCTTTGGTATCATCACACCTGTTATAGGAAAAAGGGCGATGCAAGGGATATCATCGTGAATGTAATTAAAAATTCAGCGATGACAACGCAACTGTTGAAGCAAAACAAGCAATGGGCGAGAAAAATAGGGAAAAATAAAAAATATCTTCAAGACCAAAACAAAATGAATTTCCTCAAGCAATGAACAGTGAATTAAAATAGCTACAGTGAAGCAAACAATCCAAGAAACTGACGGTTGGTCAAACTCATCATAGAATCTAATTGAAGGAATGGATGGAAAGGTCATAACTTCCCCAACGGAGTCACCATTGTTGTCTAGGCAAATCCTCTCTAAGGACAGAGACGATCCCTCTAGCACAATGAGTGGGACTAGCAACCTTCGTGACAATCTACTAGACAGTTTCCTAAGTTACAATTGAAATAGGAGAAGAGGAAGATGACCTACCTCATTCTGATGTTATAACATCCTCCTTTGTTGAAAACCTCAAATCACTTGCGCCTTGGGCTCAGCCCTACTGCTCACAACATTTGAATGCATACACAAGAGATCAAAGACACAACAAATCATACAAGTGAAAATAGCATAATCGAATGTAACCTACTTAACAGATAGGGGAGCATTAAGATAAATGATGCATTAACACACACATTTATGGAAAGTGAACCAATAGTTGTATATATTAATAGAATAAAGGAGGAAGCATACAACCAAGCCTTGATGTCAATAAGCTCTCCTTGAGTGAATGTCCAAGTCCAAGCTTAAGCTCTCCAAGCACTCCTTCTCCAAGCCAAATGAGTAGCATGTAGGCACAATCTCAGCATAAGGGTGCAAATAGCCAAAGAACAACCATTTGGGAATGGGAGAGGATGAATATATAGGTAGGGAAAGGGAGTTAGGATCTCTCCAAAGATAGGAGAAGGCCCTCATCTCAAGGAGGTAGCTCATAGGGATAAGACCAAAGGGCCAAGTTGAGAGAACTCGACCTCATCCACGTCGAACAACCTCCCACTCGTCGTTATGGAGACCTCTAGATCACGAAGCTTCTTGTCCTCTTTGGGAAAAATTGCCTTTTAGGGATCATCGTGTGTATCCAAGCCAAAATTATGATGGCATCATGAGGCTAGTATAGTGAAACTAGAGACCATCATGGGTTCCCAGTGTCAGGGGAGCAATGATGCTAAAATTAGGGTTTTATAGCTCTTTTCTTCAGGGGGATCTCAATGCATTTTTCCATTAGTGTTTTAGGGAGGATCTGAGCTACATATATGGATGAGTACACTGCATGATGGTGATGTTTTGGGCACTTTGAGGTATGTCACGGGGAAGTGTGGGAGGTGTGACAAAATATGGTGTAACAATGACTTGGCATACTTTTGGATACACTCCATCCCTTGGACCTTAGACATTTCCACTTAGAGGTAGGACATTGCACATGAGCTTGATGTAGAACCTTAAACATGGTGTGGGCAATTGAATAGATGACACTGGAGTTGAGGAGGCACCTTTTTATGATGAGACATAAACCTTGGATGAGGAGACATGCTCTTTTGATGATTTGTTGCATTTTTTTAGAGACGTGTATTTTAGAGATGATATCACCCTTATTGAGGCTTTACACTCACATGTGTGATCTTTTGGAGGAAAAATTTCATGTTTCATAATTGTATTTTAATCTTTAACGCTATTTTGGGGATCAACTTGAAACATATCCACCCCGTATCATGCATTTTTAGATATTTAGTTCATTATGAGCCTAAAAGGATAAACCTCTTGGTTTCCATAATATAAATAGGGAAACACTACTTTTCACTTGAATTATCGCACACTTCGGAGATATCACTTCTTTTGTATTTGTCTTTTATTCTAACTTGCTATGGAGCACTCTCTGAATGAACTTGTCTCTTAGGAGATTTTATGATGTAGATGGTTCTCTTTTCATGGATAATTATTGGTGAACTTAGACAATATGTGTCATTCAATGTGAGTTATCTTCTTCCAGTCTTGTTTATTGTTGATGGATAAGTGTTATTGAATATTCACCATAGTATTGTTGGAATTGTTTTCTTAGTTCTCCTTGAAAACAATTTTTCATCAAGTTCTCTTGAGGTGACCCAAATTTAGTTGCATCCTTATTTGTCCAAGAAAATATGATGCTAGGGTTAAAGGATTAGGGGACACAACTTAATCTCCCTTAGTTTCTTTGAGCCTGTATTCGTCTCTTTTCCTCCAAGGATTTGTTACTCTTACTCCAATAACCCTTAATTGAGAATGCCACTATTATTATCTCTTTTGTTCATTTAACTTTCTAAAACTCAATTTGTAGTGCTTAGTTATGGAAAAATCATATAATTCAACTTTTATTGCCTTGTATTTTATTATCTTACTATTAGAATTTATTTGAAATATGTTGGAAAAATAAGTGTCATTACATGTGTATTTTCTAGCCATATATTATGGTTGAAATCTAGGGTTTTAAGTGTTGTTATATGCTATTTCAATCACGAATAAATTTTTGTAATTAATTATCTTGTTTACTCTTATTTTTAGCCCTCATTTTTCACTTCACTTTATAGTTTTCAAGGCTAAATTTGTTGCTATTATAAACTAGTTTGTTGTTTCATATTCTAATTCTTCATGCTAGTTTACTTTAGGAAAGTGTGATTTATTGATTGTGTGTGTTTGGGTAGTGCCATTGAGCTTTATTGGTTGATATAAGCCTATAGAATATGCATAGGACCCTTTAAACCCAAATCTAGAGATTACCCTTCAAAACATCATAAACCCTAATTTCCTATTCCTCTAGAATATTGGCGATAGAAGTAGATCCTTTAGGGGATTTTGACTTGGTTTAATTCAAACATTTGATCCCTATGATCTACTAAATAACCATCCCTTATGTTTTATATCTATCCTTCACTAAAATGAGGGGAGTATTTTCTAAAGTGACAGTTGTGACACTCCTATTATTGCTTACTTATCTAGTTCACTAAGTGACGATTTGTGCTAAGATTGTGAATTTAATTATAACAGGGACAATGACTTTGATACCATCATTAGAGGGGGATTATATTATTATTACTTGATAAATCAATGAAGCTTTTTAAACAATTCATATCAAAGAAAGAAATAAAAAGGGAAATTTGGGGGCTTGGAAAAACAAAGGCAAGGGAAGGTAACTCACATAGCTAAGTGCTCCCTCTATAAAGATGCTCATGGAAAATGGTTTGCATAACCCAATTTAGGACTATGGCACCTTCATGAAGTAAACCCCAAGTCATAATGCCTATCACTTGCATATATCATTTGGAAGGGTTGGCCTATAAACTCTTTATCCCCTTAGGGTTGGATCACCTAATAAGGTCGTATGATAACCCTGGCATACCTAAGTGAGATAACATGTGCACAATCATAAGCTAGTAGGACATTTGAAGATGATACTTGTGTGAAGTACTTTGATGGATTTAACATTGAATATGGCACACCTTAATGCTTTTATGGTTATTGTACACATGACGTTATCTCACTTGATTCCTTGAGTATGTGTTAGGTGATTCTTGGATTATATGACCCATTTACATCAAAATTATTTTTTTTTCTTGACATGTAAAGCCCAATAAGGGTCTATTACATGACGACAAAGACTAGGAGTCATGACATAAACCCTAAAGCACTCAATGGGTGCTTTTGACCTAGAAATAAAATAAATGAAGCATGAAGCACATGCTTATAAATATATTTTCTTTTACAAATATTTTTCTTTCTTTTGAAAAATACATTACATCATGACTCAAATACAATTATGAACATTGATACTAGATACATTTCTCAATGCTCCCTCTTAACTAGGGAGGTATTTATAATTTTTCAACTGGTACAAGGTTGACCTCAATTTGAAATGTTCCCAGAAGAATACAAAGAAGAAAACAACGACATACACAATGCTTGGGATACCCTCACTTCCAAGGTATCCTCCCAACAATGACTAAGGTGTCATCTATGCATTTTCCACTATAGCTACCATCAAGATACAACCTTGGTACCCATCCAATAGGATAACATCTACGCCTTCATGCCCTGACACCAACCCTTACAAGGATCCACGTATCAACACTAAATTGGAGGTCCAACTGATACCCTCCCTCTGGGATCTAGACATGAACTGAGATCTCAATACTAATCAAGCCACAATGTCCTCCCAAGTACCAACATTAAAGCAATTTCATGGTACCTCATCTCTTCCTTTCAACCAAAGCAGAGGCATTTATCAATACGATGACTTTTCAAGAAGAGATCAACACATCCATCAATCTGAGCATGCTTCTAAAACTAACTTCTTATTGGGAAGAGATTTCTCAACACATCAGCTACTTCATCTATTGGCACATACTGTAGCTTCATGACCCCAACCATTATTTAAAATTCCAATGTACATGTTCTTGAATGCTAGGATAATCATTGGGGTCTTTCAACTCTTCTAATGCTACTTAGATCATCACAATATCCAAACACATTTCGACAACAGATTCCTTTTTAAATTCTTTCAGTAGCACCAAACTCAGCCTCGGCACTTTCCAAAACATCCAATAACTTCATCAATCACAACATTATTAATCATGAATACAACTCACAAACAACCATTTGTAGTGTTTCATCTATTCTCCGATATAAAACATCCTCATGGCCTTCACATCATGTTTTCAACTATGGAGGAGTTTTACTTTTCTTCAACCAAGGTCCCTGTTAATTTTATGTATGTTCTATGCTAGAGCAATTTATTTAAATTTTCACAGTTAGCAATCATATCAGCATTAAGATAAACTACAAATAGAACACAAATATAAATCGCAGAAGACAAGCCAAGACAAGAGGACACAAGATGTGGCGCGAGCCAGGGACAAACCCCACAATGTGTGGGGAAACCCTTCATTAATTCTTCTTTTATATTCTTCAAAGTTCAGCAGAGAAAGAGAGAGAGAGATAGTACATTTACAATAGAAGTCAATACTTTGACTTGTCTAGATCTAAGCATAGATCATCTCCTATAATGATGAGATCAGTTGAAGACATTCTGCTTCAACTGATACCTATCATCGTGTTGCATCTGGTCCTCTTGCTACACCACTGCATATTGCACCATGCTGCACTAATCATGATTATTATCATACTGCCCATGTCCATGATCTTATTATGCTGCCCTTCATGTCCATGATCTCATCCATCATCATCATCAAGCTGCCCATGCTCATGATTCCATTCATCGTGATGTTTTCCATGCTCCATGCATCATTGTGCTTCCCATGCGTTAACACTCAGGTTGTCCCTAAAGCTCCTTAAAGGGATACGGCCGAGGTAACCACAAACCAATCTTTGGACTGCAGGTCCTAGCCTACCTGCAGTCAGAGAGGGCTCTCTCTTTATGATTTAGCTTTGTTGAAGATGATATTAGGCTAGTTATTGAGTTCAAGGGGTTTTGTTTATGTTTGGTGGGAAGGAGGATGTTTTCAAGTAGAGAGGCAATGCATAGTGTGGTAAGTTTCAAACCATTGGGCATGGAGTCATGGAGTAGGACTGCTGGTGCGTTTTCTTGGTCACAAGAGGAATGAGGAGCAAGGTAGCTGCTCATGAAACAACACTTAAGTTTTAAAAGGATAGAATGAGGGCTAAGGAATGAGAGGCAACAAAGAATCTCTCACTCAGCTTAACAGAGGGAAGATGAATGAGATCTATCTAGGAGCAGCTAAGAATTCTTAAACAACAGTCATTCATATGTGAAATAGATCAAACATGAGCCATAAAGGAATTCATATTTATGCCTAAATCAAGAGGAAAACATTAAGAAGCCACAGAAACTGAGCATAGAGTGCAGCTAAGCAAATTCTAAACCAATCTTTTGTTCTGTGACTTGAGCATGTATGAAATTGAAATAACAGAGGTGAGAAACACTTATTGATCCATATAGCAGCACATGAATTTCATCATTCACTCTTCAACCATTAAAAACACTTCAAACAGTCCATCCTCCAAGCTTTTACCAGTCTTTGATTAAAGAAATCATATCAGATACAGAGTGAGTCTCTAGAGGAGTCATACAACCAACCAACCCTTAAAACAGTGCAGAGGGTGGTATATATAGAGGAAATGTCTACAAAATATCTATCAAAATAGATCAAAAAAGATATGTGCAATAACTGCTTCTAATGCTAAGTTCTGCTGGAAATGAATGCATAAAATAACTTAAAACAGCTGCGCATGAGGGAGCAGCCTCATCAAAATTGCTCTTTAGGGCTTCACAGGGTCCTGCAGCTTCAAAAATGGACTGAAAGAGTGCCTTGAGCCACGCGTTGTCCTCTGTGTGATAACTGCACAATTAAGGAAGCAGCGCTGCTCCAAAATGTGACTGGGACCATTGCACTTGTCATAAATCTGCATTGAAAATCCTTTAATCTACCTTCAAGTGGTCCTGTTGCCTTAAATGGCCAAAATCTGTGAGTTGGTGAGCTATACGGCTCAATGATGGCTTGCTAGATCTGCTGGGGCCATTTTGAATTCATCTGCTTTGAACCGCAATACTGATACTCTCTGTCGCTTTCCTGATACTCTTTGGCATGCACTTGGTCCTTTCTTGACCTCCGAATTCCTTTGAACTGTCCAATCACCCATTTATGGCCGCTGCTCGGCCTTCTGCCGCCTTTGGAGTCGTTATCAGTCTTTGCCGATCAGAAAATATTCTTTAAAATGATAAAATGTTGCAAAGTGATGAAAAAGGGATCGCCCACAGACCACTGAAAAGCAACCCTTCATTTGGATGTATTATGGGCCTCAAGTGATTTCAAAATAGCAAAGGAACGCATCGTTCCTTTGCAACTGGGCGGGCACGGGCACCGCATATGAAAATGGCCCTTTTTCTTCAAAGTAGGCAAAAATGCCTTTAAACGTAAGAAATCCTCGAAATTGGGCGCAGGCCGAAAACTGTTCATCTCTTTAAATTGCGGTCGTTGGATCCAATGCGGGCCAATCCAATGGCCCAGATTTCATCGCTATATCGCATCGGGCCGGACCAGGGGGTGGCACATAAACAATCGCCGAAACTGCGCAGACCTGATATGCTATAGGCCCTTCCTTTTATTTGGAATCGCGTCCGGCCCATCGGCGATGTCATATCGGCGGATTTACAAGAATTTGGTTTGCGGACCTGAAATGCTAATATACCATGCTTTATTGTTATTTCGGCTCCGCCAATCGAAGCGATACATGGGGAGTGTTGCGATTAAATCAGGGCCATTGATCTGGGGGCCCGATCCGACGGCTGGCGCTAAATCGCATATTGGCAGTCGGAGGGACCCGGGGGTAGCATCTGTGTGATCGCCGAAAAATGGCGAACACTGTATTTACATACCATTTCGGCTCCGGCTCGTCGGGAGCCTTCCTTTCGCTGCACAAGGGGCCCTTACGGACCCGAAAACCTCATAAGCTGCGCCTTTATAATATTTCGGCTCCGCTGGTCGGAGCCATATACAAGGGGTGATCGCCGATTAAATATGGGTCGTTGATCAGGGCAAGGCGATGGACGACTGAGATTGAGTCGGCATTTCACGTCGGCGGGGAGCATGGGGATGGCCACATAAAATCGCCGAAACGCCACCGGACCCGAAATGCTTTATTGGCCCTTTCTTTATTTGAAATCGGGTCCGGCCCGGGGCCATATGTGATATGTAATGCACGAGGCCCGATCGCCGATCGCCGACATGCGATCGGCGATAAACAATCGGAGGCCTATATTTATGATGTTTAACATGTGACTGCCCCCTCCCGACAGCGATATCGCATCAGAGGGGGACCAAAAGGGAGCTTTTTGCATCGGAGCAAGGCTTTTTGATAAAAGAGAAGCTTTGGTGAAATCGGAGGGGTCTCCTTTGGCATTTCAAATGGTTTGTGAGCCATCGGAAGGGGTCCGATGGCCCAAAAAGGAAGAATTTTATGCCATTTGAGGGATTTTCATGGTTTTTTGCATGTTAAATGGCCCAAAAAAGGGGTTTATGCCTCTGAAAAGGCAAAACAAGGCAAAAATATGGTTTTATATACATATGAATGGAATTTTATGCTTTGTGAAGGAGTCAAAAAGCATTTGGGAGGTTTTATGGAGTGATGAAGGGCTTTATGCATTGGAGGGAGTCCAAAATGCATGAGAAGATGGTTTGAGGGGGGTAATGAGGGTTCTTGCTAAGTTTCAGATAAACTTAGCAATTCCCGAGGATGTATATGGTTATTTTTCAACCACGGGGAGGGGATAAGTATATAGGGGAGTTATATACATAGTTTTAGTAGGGGAAGGGGAAATAGATAGGGAGCTACATAGTAGTGTTAGTATTTAACATGACAAGTGATAAGAAAGCGCTAAGTATGTGAATCTTAGGCTATTAAGAGGGAAAATGACTTATAGAAGGAGTATGGACATTCCTTGAGTGAAGCAGATCTTCACCAAGGCAAATGATATGGAACATGATGAATCTAAGAGGTATCAAGCAGATCTTGACCTCTTTTAGGGGAAGTTAGTGAGTGATTTGGGGAAAGAGGAAGAGGGGGAAGTTAGACATGCATTTCTTGAAGTCCTCCAACTGAACAACTGCCTTCAACTTGTGATATGATAGATATAACACTTGACAATATGAAATGGATCACAAGCCATGATTCTGCAACCACAAAGCTACCTACCCGACCTACTCACCTAGCATTTTCTCTTCTTTTGGTTTGGGTGCACTTGAACTAGCATACCCAGCTTTTCATTCTTTCTTGTTGCTTGTGCTCCTATCTACTTCTACACTTATTTCAGCCAGGGGCTCAGATTAAGCTGTTGAGCACCCTTGTTTCTCTACCTAACTACAAATCTGCCAAGATTAAGCTGTTCGGACAGATGTTCATTCTCTATATTCTACAACATGAAATTGAAACCCAGGGAAGCCAAGATTAAGCTGTTTGGCCTTCCCATACTTGAAAATTGATCAAAATGGATTACTCATCAAGACTGGAACAAAGCAGTAGCATTTAGATTAGCTCACTTTCACGGATACTTCTCTGGTCATCTGTAGCAAATATGGGGCATTGCAGCGAACAAAGTATGACATATTTGGCATGTAAAAATGTCGATCATGAAAGATGATTAACCTACCGCAGCAGGAGGCTAACAGTGGCTCCACTTGGGGATGGATTTTCCTTGTGACAAGCCAAGAACAGCAGGTCAGAATGCCTTGATCCTCTGTAGTTGCTATTAATTGAAAATTTCTTCTGTGCTAACTGCTGAATGACTAGAACTTTAACTTCTGAATGCAGCACTCCTCCTTAACTGAAACACTGTGAAAAATAAAGCATCGCCTGCTTTCTTCTGCCTGCTTGATATTGTATACACTTTTGTTTGAGAACTGCCTTGTAAAATAAACACAAAAAGGGAACAAAACTAGAGCTCTTCTTTTCTTGTCTTTGAACAGGCTGTAGATGTAACGCTAACAAAAACTCCTCTATTTTGATACTACTGACTGAAGAACTGGAAGCCTGAATGCAGCATTTTTAATAGAACTTTCTGTTATAAATAACAGCGATACCTTTTTGACACCGAATGTTCAGAACAGCATTGAACTCTGCTTTGGGAAGCCATCTATCTCTTATTTGCGCACAGGTATCAAAACTGAATATTTTCTTTGAAATATTTCAAAGAACAGAGAATTGTAATGTTGCACTTTTTTGTTTCTTTTCCCTCAAAATTGCGATGCGCTTCTTGCTGAGACTAACATGAAGACAGAGCTTTGAAATGGATGACTTATGTGGGCTTGTGCCTTCAAACTTTGTTGCGCTCTTCTAACAACCAAACTACTATAAAAATTAAAAACCAATCGCTGATATCTACAAACATGTATGTACATATATATACAGAGCTGCGTTATCTCTCAAATACATGGATCAAGGTAATGTTTAAGCATGCGGCCATTCACAGGGCCCTCTTCAACTGCGCAACCATCTAGAGTTTTGAGAAAATAAGTGTTATTGCCTTGCATAGCGCTGATGACAAATGGGCCTTTCCACAAAAAGTCAAACTTTGCATGCTTTCCCTTGTCTTCTCTTCGTGAGTCCCACTTTAGAACCTTGTCGCCAATAAAGAAATCCTCAGCTTTAGCCCTCTGGTCAAATGCCTTCTTTAGCCTTTCTTGTAACATTTGAGCTCTGTCATACACCTGCTCTCTGGTTTTCTGAAGATGAATGGTCTGATTGATCCTTCGTTGAATATCATTTGGTTCAGCTTGAACCTCCTGCAGTAGCTTGATAACAAGAATTCCTAAAGAAGACAAAAATATGGCTTCCATGCCATATACTAGCTCATAAGGGCTCATTCCAATGGATCTCTTTGTTGAAAGTATGTCTGCCCATAGGGCATTGGTGAGCTTTTTATGCTAGTTCTTCTTGTTTTCTTCTAAGGTCTTCTTGATAATACTGATCAGGCTTTTGTTGGATGACTCGGCTAAGCCATTACCTTGAGGGTAATAGGCTGTGGAATGGCCTAAAGTGATATGGAATTTATGGAAAAAATTGATCATCTTTTTGGATTTGAAAGCAGCGGCATTGTCAGTGATGATCTTCTCAGGGCAGCCAAATCTAGAAAGGATATTGCACTCAAGGAATTGGATAATGGTGGTGTCATTGGCT
Source organism: Pinus tabuliformis (assembly GCA_031772625.1). Taxonomy (NCBI): domain Eukaryota; kingdom Viridiplantae; phylum Streptophyta; class Pinopsida; order Pinales; family Pinaceae; genus Pinus; species Pinus tabuliformis. The sequence goes on from CM062819.1 coordinate 1,277,025,759, forward strand.
TGCCTACATGGGATGGCCTCAATCCATTTAGTGAAATAGTCGGTAGTTGTTAAGATCCACTTATGCTGGCCTGAGGAAGAGGGATTGATTTCTCCAATGAAGTCAAGACCCCATTGTTGAAAAGGCTTCTCGGTTGAGATGGGTTTAAGAGGCAAAGGGAGCAGCTTTCTCTTGCCCTCAAAGATTTGGCAATTGTGGCATGACGTGGCAAACTTCTTTACATCTGCAAACAAAGTGGGCCAATAGAAACCAACCCTTAGAATTTTATCAGCAGTGGACTTCTAGTATAGATGTCCTCCACAGTCCCCTGCATGGAATTATTTCATGACATTGTTAGTTTCATTCATAATCAAGCAGTTAAGCAATATACCTTCGTGATTTTTCCAAAATAATGCACCATCTAAGACACAAAATTTCAAAGCCTTCATTCTTAAAAATCTCTTCTTGGTCCTGGACAATCCTGAGGGAGCACACAGGTTTAACAATATGAAGCAAATATCAGCATACCATGGGGATTGCAAAAAGGTGTCACTGATCTGTGGAGTCGCCAGCTCCTGTTCATTGTCCAATTGGTTGATGTCTAAGGCTTGAAAGTTTGTCTCGGACATTAGTTTAGCTAAACCTTGTCCCTTTATCAGCTTGGTTGGTTTTATCTCTATGTCATACTCAAGAATGTTAGCAATCCACTTGCCTCTTTTTCCTTCTAACCCCTCTTGGGTTAATATGTCTTTTACAATAGCATTTGGCACATAAGCAATCACATGTGAATATAAAATATAAATTCGGAATTCCTTGATTGCTTTAACAAGGGCATAGGCTTGCTTCTCCATGATTTGGTATTTCAAGGGTGCATCTCTTAAGGCTCAGCTGAAAAATGCAATTGGCTTTTCAGTTCCTTGATCATCCTTTTGCAAAAGGACAGCAACTATAGTATTATCAGATGCAAATGAAAATATGATAAAGTCCCTATCAAATTTTGGACTTGTGAGGACTGGGGCTTGAGTTAAGGCTGATTTAATATCCTCAAATGCTTGCTTGGCCTCTAGAGACCACTTTAGCTTGGCGTCTTTCTTGAGCATGTTGTTTAGCATTCTTATTAGCTCAGCCAAGTTTGGAATAAACCTCCTTAGGAAATTGATTTTCCCAAGGAATGCTTGCAATTCTTTTATATTTCTAGGATATGGGATTTGCAATATGGCTTGGATCCTTTCCGAATCAACTCTAATACCATCCTTTGAGATGATATGTCCAAGTAATTTGCATTCTTCAAGGCCAAAGAGAGACTTCTTGGGATTCAAGGAAATGTCATATTTCCTACATGTGATGAATATTTACCTTAGGTGTTTGAGGTGCTCTTTATCAGATTTGGAGAAAGGGGTTAAGTCATCAAGGTAGACAACTAGGAAATCATGGATTTCCTTGGCGAATGAAATGTCCATTGCCCTTTGAAAGGTGGCACCAGCGTTCTTTAGGCCGAAAGGCATTTTAACATACTTGAATGTTCCCCACGGTGTGGTAAATGCTGTCTTGTCTTGGTCATCCGGGTGAACAAGTATTTGGTTGAAACCTGAAAAGCCATCGAGCAGGGAAATTCGTGATGACCCCACTACTCTCTGTAGAATGTGATCCATTTTGGGCAAATGATAGTGGTCCTTTAGGGAGACTTGATTTAGATTTCTGAGATCTACACAAAGCCTGATCTCGTTTGTTTTCTTTCTTGTGGGAACTACGTTTGACACCCATTCGGAAAATCCGATTGGTGCTATGATTCCTGCCTCATACATCCTCTTTACCTCCTTCTCAACCAAGGGAAGGAGCACGGGGTTGATTCTTCTAAGTTTTTGTTTGAAAGGCTTTTGATTTGGTTTTAAGGGAATGGTGTGTTGGATTACTGAGGTATCATAGGACTTCAAGTCCTCATAACACCAAGCAAAGACATCTTGGAATTCTTTGAACAAATCCACATACTTTGGTTTTTGATCAGGAGGCAAAGATTTAGACAGTTTGATCATTTTGGGCTTCTCTGCTGTTCCAATGTTGTATTCTTCTATGGCAGTGTTTATAGACTGCATTTTTGGCTTTTTGGGCACATCATTTGCATCAAACATGTCTTCTAGCGGAGTGAGGCCAACCGGGAGAAAATTGTCTTTTAGATCAATAATCTCGGCCTCTGTTTTATCTATTTCCTCCAAATGCATTTGTTTCAGCTCTTCAATGTTTGCATTGTCAAAGACTGTTGGGCTTAGTATCTGTCTGGCTGTTACAGCTGTTACAGCTTGCTGATTTTCATTTAATGCTTGTTGTTGTGGGTCCTCCATGGTATCCTCATCAATGTTTAGTCCTGCAAATTCATGCTGTAAGGTAAGAAAACTGTTTATTTGAGCATCATCCTCGAACACTTGCCAGTCTTTAATGTTATTTGGGACAACAGGCCTATGTTTTATTTCAGCAGTGAAATGGTGATTTGGCTCAAAGGGAAGCTTGCATGTACTAGTGAAAGTGGCTAGGCTATGAGCATGAATGTTATGATTTCTTGAAATCTTGGCAAGCTTGGATTCAGTGAATGTATCAAGTATTGCAGTGGCAGCAGTCCTATAAGCTCTTAGCCTTCTATCATTGGTAACAAAGTTTCCTTTCATTTGTTGGATTACTAGGTCTGAGTCACCTAGAATGGAAACTTTGGCAGCTCCTAAAGCTTTGAGCAGCTTAAGGCCTAAGAGGAGTGCCTCATACTCAGCCATGTTGTTGGTGCATTTGAAATTCAGACTATAAGCATGACCCTCTGCATGGTTTTTATGTGTATTGTGAATCCATATTCCTGCCCCTGCTCCTAACTTGTTAACAGAGCCATCAAACTCTAAATACCATGTGATTTCTTGCTTGTGGTTAGTATTAAGAGTTTCAGTCATTTTAGGATTGGGCAAACCCAAGTCTTGTGTCTCGGGAGGTTTTTCTTGTGTGCTGGGTTCATTGGCTGTTGTAACAGTCTCATGGGTATGTGCAACCGATTCTTCATTGATGTGCGCTTGTTGTACTAAATCCATAGGCTTATCATCAGTTGGAGGACTTGTTTCATCATTAAACAAAATAAAAGAATCCATATCATAATGGATTGAATAGATAGGGAAATTCTGGGGCTTTTCCTCACTACTTACCACATACTTCATCAGTGTTTCTCTATACAGTCTCTTTGGTTGCCCAAACACTGAAATAGTGGCATAGGAGAGGTCTAATTGAAGAGATCCTTGGAGTTTTGCCCCCCAAGATCTTGACAAGAGCATGCCATACTTTGGTGGGATGTTAGCAACCACCACGTCCATTAGGATTGTCTTGTTGGGAAATTGGACTAAGGAGACACATAAGTCTTTGATTAAGCCTAAACACTTGACCTGACTTGAGTCAAAGGAGAATAGATCTTTGTAGGGTCTTGTGACATCAAGGTTTAGTTTCTCCATTACAGCTTTGGGCATAAGATTGTGTGAGGCACCTGAGTCAAACATAGCATTGTGCAAGACTTTGTCATGAATGTGCAAACTGACATAAAAGGGTGGAACATATCCATATGTTGATTTTCCATTAACTTCAGGACTGAACAGCAGCTCAGGGGTATCATCTAAAACATTTACATCATCCTTGACCTCTGGCATTTGAAGTGATCTTTGAATTTGTTGCCTATACACATCATGTTTGGCAAGTTCTGAGAGGGGGATGGATATTTTAAGTTTTCCAATCTCTGCCTCTAAATTAAACGGCTTTTCCAATGGAGCCTTGGTGTTGATGACGGCAGTTTTTTCTTTTTCATTTGAATTATCAGCGATTTTCTCTTGTATATCAACGTTATGGGAATTGATTGCTTGCGGTTTTTCAGTTTTAAGAGGGCTTTTTGGAATGCTGTTCAAGTTCTCTTTCGAGGAAGAAGGTGGCAGAGGTTGATCAATAGAAGGCTGTATGTCTGTTATGTCCTCTACAGTCACTTAGTGTGGGTTTGGGACAGTTATATCAGCTGTTTCTGTTATAATAGCCTTGCCTCTAATCTGGTTGGGCTGTTTGCCCTCCTTTGGTTTAACTTTTTTGGGCACATCTATGGTTCTTGTCCTCAGCTTATACTGTTTGTGGACTTCATAAATAGATGAATCATAACCTTTTTTAAAGTCAAAAGACTCACCAGAGTTAGTCTGAAATTGATTTATGTCATGGTCATCTTGGTCTTCTTGGGTTAGAAAAATTTGTTGCTCACCCTTCAAATCCATTAAGTTCATGTGAGTGTCTTATATGGGTTCATTAGAAGTGGATGCCTCTGCGTAGTTTTCTTGAAAAGGAGGTCTTATATCATGGTCTGGGCTAGACCTACCAGCGTTTGGATTTTGATTTTTTCTGAAATTCGGGTTCCTGACAGTGTTAGCTTGCTGCCCGTCCCATGATGATTTCCTCTCAACACTCTCTACTCTGCCTCCCAGCCTGTGCATTCCATTGATAATAGCATCTAGCTTTTGATCTAAGGCTGAGGGCTCTTCCTTGAAGGTGGTTCTTCTCTCAGTTCTAGCTCTGTTTCTTTTGGCAATTAAATTTGCCTCCACAGTGACAGCCACGTTTTGCATGTCTGCAAGGCTGTTAGGGGCTCTTTCTTTTAACTGGTAGGCCATATCTGGGTTGAATCCATCAGGGAATTTATATAAGGCAAGGTCAGGTGGGGGCCTTAAGTTTTGTGGGATAGCATTATAAACGCTATTGAACCTTGCACAATAGTCCAAGACTGTTTCTTGTGGACCTCTTTTGATTGTATCATATTCAGCTAGTATGTGCAAGGGGTCTTTCTTTTTCTCCCATCTGTTGATAAATGACTGGTATAAGGTTTCTGGGTCTGCTATGGAATTAGCTGGGAGTGCTCTAAACCAAGTCCTGACATCGCCTGTCAAACTTTTGACAAAAATCTTCATTCTCACACTATCATCGTCAATCTCATAGCTTTCAAAGTAATCCTGCATTTTCTTTGTATGCTGAAGGGCTGTGTAGGCACTTGTGCCATCAAAATATGTGATTTTAGTTTGGTAATCCTGAGGCATAGCTCCACGATTAGCAGGTAATTGCAAAGGTGCATATATGTTAGCCATATTCACAGGGATAAGAGGGACAATAGGAACAACTGGGATAATAGGAGTAGTAGTGGTAGTATGTGCAGTGAATGGAGGTGTGGAAGGAGTGCTTTGAGACGTGGATGATGAACAAGGGGAACTTGGGGTTGAACGAAATAGAACTTTGACGGGGGTTGGGCCACAGTTTGGCTGAACTATCACAGGAGTAGAATCAGCAAAGTCCTCCTTTAGCTCTAATTTCCTGAGGTTTCTTTGGATCAAATTCGGATTTTCAAAGGCAGCTGTAGGATTTGGGTCTGGATTTGACCTTGTATAATGTGAATTCTTCCTGGGAGCCAGCTTCTGGCTTGTTTTTTGGGGATTTTCTAAGAATGTATGGGTTAGAAAGAAACTTTTGAAGGTCTAGTTCTTTCCCAGTGGAGCTTTCCAACTTGATTTGTGAATTATCTGAGGATGGTCCCCATTGGAGTCGCCATTATGTTAACACTCAGGTTGTCCCTAAAGCTCCTTAAAGGCATACGACCGAGGTAACCACAAACCAATCTTTGGACTGCAGGTTCTAGCCTACCTGCAGTCAGAGAGGGCTCTCTCTTTATGATTTAGCTTTGTTGAAGATGATATTAGGCTAGTTATTGAGTTCAAGGGGTTTTGTTTATGTTTGATGGGAAGGAGGATGTTTTCAAGTAGAGAGGCAATGCATAGTGTGGTAAGTTTTAAACCATTGGGCATGGAGTCATGGAGTAGGACTGCTGGTGCGTTTTCTTGGTCACAAGAGGAATGAGGAGCAAGGTAGTTGCTCATGAAACAACACTTAAGTTTTAAAAGGATAGAATGAGGGCTAAGGAATGAGAGGCAACAAAGAATCTCTCACTCAGCTTAACAGAGGGAAGATGAATGAGCTCTATCTAGGAGCATCTAAGAATTCTTAAACAACAGTCATTCATATGTGAAATAGATCAAACATGAGCCATAAAGGAATTCATATTTATGCCTAAATCAAGAGGAAAACATTAAGAAGCCACAGAAACTGAGCATAGAGTGCAGCTAAGCAAATTCTAAACCAATCTTTTGTTCTGTGACTTGAGCATGTATGAAATTGAAATAACAGAGGTGAGAAACACTTATTGATCCATATAGCAGCACATGAATTTCATCATTCACTCTTCAACCATTAAAAACACTTCAAACAGTCCATCCTCCAAGCTTTTACCAGTCTTTGATTAAAGAAATCATATCAGATACAAAGCGAGTCTCTAGAGGAGTCATACAACCAACCAACCCTTAAAACAGTGCAGAGGGTGGTATATATAGAGGAAATGTCTACAAAATATCTATCAAAATAGATCAAAAAAGATCTATGCAATAACTGCTTCTAATGCTAAGTTCTGCTGGAAATGAATGCATAAAATAACTTAAAACAGTTGCGCATGAGGGAGCAACCTCATCAAAATGGCTCTTTAGGGCTGCACAGGGTCCTGCAACTTCAAAAATGGACTGAAAGAGTGCCTTTGAGCCACGCGCTATCCTCTGTGTGATAACTGCACAATTAAGGAAGCAGCGCTGCTCCAAAATGTGACTGGGACCATTGCACTTGTCATAAATCTGCATTGAAAATCCTTTAATCTACCTTCAAGTGGTCCTGTTGCCTTAAATGGCCAAAATCTGTGAGTTGGTGAGCTATACGGCTCAATGATGGCTTGCTAGATCTACTGGGGCCATTTTGAATTCATCTGCTTTGAACCGCAATACTGATACTCTCTGCCGCTTTCCTGATACTCTTTGGCATGCACCTGGTCCTTTCTTGACCTCCGAATGCCTTTGAACTGTCCAATCACCCATTTATGGCCGCTGCTCGGCCTTCTGCCGCCTTTGGAGTTGTTATCAGTCTTTGCCGATCAGAAAATATTCTTTAAAATGATAAAATGTTGCAAAGTGATGAAAAAGGGATCGCCCACAGACCACTGAAAAGCAACCCTTCATTTGGATGTATTATGGGCCTCAAGTGATTTCAAAATAGCAAAGGAACGCACCGTTCTTTTGCAACTGGGCGGGCACGGGCACCGCATATAAAAATGACCCTTTTTCTTCAAAGTAGGCAAAAATGCCTTTAAACGTAAGAAATTCTCGAAATTGGGCGCAGGCCGAAAACTATTCATCTCTTTAAATTGCGGTTGTTGGATCCGGCGCGGGCCGATCCAACGGCCCAGATTTCATCGCTATATCACATCGGGGCGGACCAGGGGGTGGCACATAAACAATCGCCGAAACTACACGGACCCAATATGCTATAGGCCCTTCCTTTTATTTGGAATTGCGTCCGGCCCATCGGCGATGTCATATCGGCGGATTTACAAGAATTTGGTTTGCGGACCCGAAATGCTAATATACCATGCTTTCTTGTTATTTCGGCTCCGCTAGTCGAAGCGATACATGGGGAGTGTTGCGATTAAATCAAGGCCATTGATCTGGGGGCCCGATCTGACGGCTGGCGCTAAATCGCATATCGGCAGTCGGAGGGACCGGGGGGTAGCATCTGTGTGATCGCCGAAAAATGGCAGACCCGATATGCTATACAGACCCACTTTATCTCTTTTCGGGTCCGACCCATCGGGACCCTCATATCGGCGGATTTACAATTGAAACGGGTCCATGGACCCGAAACCCTTAACACTGTATTGACATACCATTTCGGCTCTGACTCGTCGGGAGCCTTCCTTTCGCTGCACAAGGGGCCCTTACGGACCCGAAAACCTCATAAGCTGCGCCTTTATAATATTTCGGCTCCGCTGGTCGGAGCCATATACAAGGGCTGATCGCCGATTAAATATGGGTCGTTGATCAGGGCAGGGCAATGGACGACTGAGATTGAGTCGGCATTTTGCGTCGGCGGGGAGCATGGAGATGGCCACATAAAATCGCCAAAACGCCACCGGACCCGAAATGCTTTATTGGCCCTTTCTTTATTTGAAAGCGGGTCCGACCCGGGGCCATATGTGATATGTAATGCACGAGGCCCGATCGCCGATCGCCGACATGCGATCGGCGATAAACAATCGGAGGCCTATATTTATGATGTTTAACATGTGACTGCCCCCTCCCGACAGCGATATCGCATCGGAGGGGGACCAAAAGGGAGCTTTTTGCATCAGAGCAAGGCTTTTTGATAAAAGAGAAGCTTTGGTGAAATCGGAGGGGTCTCCTTTGGCATTTCAAATGGTTTGTGAGCCATCGGAAGGGGTCCGATGGCCCAAAAAGGAAGAATTTTATGCCATTTGAGGGATTTTCATGGTTTTTTGCATGTTAAATGGCCCAAAAAAGGGGTTTATGCCTCTGAAAAGGCAAAACAAGGCAAAAATATGGTTTTATATACATATGAATGGAATTTTATGCTTTGTGAAGGAGTCAAAAAGCATTTGGGAGGTTTTATGGAGTGATGAAGGGCTTTATGCATTGGAGGGAGTCCAAAATGCATGAGAAGATGGTTTGAGGGGGGTAATGAGGGTTCTTGCTAAGTTTCAGATAAACTTAGCAATTCCTGAGGATGTATATGGTTATTTTTCAACCAGGGGGAGGGGATAAGTATATAGGGGAGTTATATACATAGTTTTAGTAGGGGAAGGGGAAATATATAGGGAGCTACATAGTAGTGTTAGTAGTTAACATGACAAGTGATAAGAAAGCGCTAAGTATGTGAATCTTAGGCTATTAAGAGGGAAAATGACTTATAGAAGGAGTATGGACATTCCTTGAGTGAAGCAGATCTTCACCAAGGCAAATGATATGGAACATGATGAATCTAAGAGGTATCAAGCAGATCTTGACCTCTTTTAGGGGAAGTTAGTGAGTGATTTGGGGAAAGAGGAAGAGGGGGAAGTTAGACATGCATTTCTTGAAGTCCTCCAACTGAACAACTGCCTTCAACTTGTGATATGATAGATATAACACTTGACAATATGAAATGGATCACAAGCCATGATTCTGCAACCACAAAGCTACCTACCCGACCTACTCACCTAGCATTTTCTCTTCTTTTGGTTTGGGTGCACTTGAACTAGCATACCCAGCTTTTCATTCTTTCTTGTTGCTTGTGCTCCTATCTACTTCTACACTTATTTCAGCCAGGGGCTCAGATTAAGCTGTTGAGCACCCTTGTTTCTCTACCTAACTACAAATCTGCCAAGATTAAGCTGTTCGGACAGATGTTCATTCTCTATATTCTACAACATGAAATTGAAACCCAGGGAAGCCAAGATTAAGTTGTTTGGCCTTCCCATACTTGAAAATTGATCAAAATGGATTACTCATCAAGACTGGAACAAAGCAGTAGCATTTAGATTAGCTCACTTTCACGGATACTTCTCTGGTCATCTGTAGCAAATATGGAGCATTGCAGCGAGCAAAGTATGACATATTTGGCATGTAAAAATGTCGATCATGAAAGATGATTAACCTGCTGCAGCAGGAGGCTAACACCATGAACATCATACATCACGCTGCATCATCATGCTGCCCATATGCATTATGCTGCTTATATATCATGCTGCCCAGATGTTGCCCATATACATCATGCATCCATATGCTGCTTATATATCATGTTTCCCAGATGCTGCCCATATAACAATTTATATGTTTTCACCTGCGAGTATATATGTCCATTTTTTCAACCACATACATTTGCTGCGTATGACAATTTATATTCATTCTGGACCAGCGTATATATTACTGCCCAGCATCCAGCGTTTATGTTACAGTCCAATGACCAGCGCTTACATTCATCATAAATATGACTACATTCATAATGACTATGACCCGTATATCTCTGCGTTCCATATAATTGCGTCCATAATGAATATGACCTGTATCTCTGCGTTCTATTCATCATAAATATAATACTGCATATTTTATATATCAGCGGGTCTTATGACTGGGTTTCTAACTGCGTCTTGATGGCATATATATTCCAGCGGTTATATATTCCTGCGGTTATATATTCCCGCATATATATTCCTGCGTATATCATTGACTGTGGACAGCGTGATGACTGCATACAGCTATCCAGCGTGAACATTGAGACTGTGTGGTAGTGCTGTGTGCTGGATGGGCTAGGTATAGCGTGGTTCCATAAATATATGAACGTGAACAGCTTATATGAACAGCGTTTGATATATAACATGAACAACGTTTGCATACATATGTTCCATGCACAGCGTATAGGTGTTACCATGCTATCTGTGGCATTTTCATCACGTTGACTGCTGCTTCAATCTAGACATTGCCAGGACTGCGTTTTTATCATAATGCCACAGCGTTCAATATTACTGCGTTTCACCATAATGCCACAGTTGCCCAGATTACACGCTGCCTGTTGTTCTACGTTGTTTCTTCTTGGACTGTGTTATGAGATCCTGAGCCTTCCTATTGCTGCATATACAGTGACAGCTTTTAGGGTTTCTTCCATAGCAGTGTTTAGATCTAGATCATTATGCTACTGCAACTAGGGCATCATAGCAAATACTCTTGGCGTTTTCTCCTTCTCCAAAAACCCAGACGTGGAGAAGAGATCACGTGAAGAGTGTCTAAATGACTTCAAATCCTCTTCTATTTATACCAAAATGTATAGGTTCAATAGACATGACGTTTGGGCTTCTAGAGCCTACATAAGAGCTGGTCAGCCAGATAATAAAACCATAATCTAAATAAATTCATATCTCCATAAATACATATCAGAATTGGATGATATTTGGATCAATCCTACACCTCTCGACGAGAGGGATCCAATAAAAATATCAGCTGACATAAATAAGCTGACCCACATGGAGTTTGGCCCTAGTTTCCAATTTAACAGTCCCTTTCAACTAGCGAGATATATACTTTCTTTATTCAAGATTCTTCTCTACTAGGGAACAAATTCATCAACTTTAGCCACACAGGTTCTTTCTTTCACATCACATCATTAGAGACTTTCAACCTTCTAGGACATCATTCCTTCTGTCCTCACATGGCAACAAGGTCATCAACGATGTATACTTCAATGTTTACAAAGATTCTTACAACTTCCTCTTTTCAGCATGCTCAACATCATCATGAAGTCATCGTTAAGTATGAGGTAGGTATATTCAACATCTTGAAGACTATGTACCTACAAATATTCAACAACAAGTTCAACCAAGCACAAATATAGAGCATGAAGTCAACCTTATCAATATAGGGTTAGCATGTCAATATAATGGGAACATAATAAATAAGACAATCAACAACGGTTACACCTTTCATGTCCTAGACTTTCACAACAATCTATGCTAGAGTTTTGTCAAAAACCCTAGATTCCTCCACCAAAACTAAACTTTAGATATTAGCAACTAAATTTCAATCATAGCGAAAGAATTTTACATCTAGGGTTTCATTATCATGCCCTAGAACTCCATATTAATCTCTACTACGGGTTTTGTCGTAAACCCTAGATCAAAACTTCAATGTTAGATATTCAAAAAAAATTACCAAGCTATAGTTTCAATCATATAGAAGCATATACACCTAGAGTTTCATTCCTATGATCTTTCATTAACTATTACAAGGGTTTTGTCATAAACCCTAATTCATCAAACCCTAAAAATCTAGGGTTTCATCATATAACCTAGACATTAACAACAAACCCTGAAAGGCTAGGGTTTCATACATCAAAAGATTTAGATTTCATTATGTGTTCTAGACTTTATCAACAAACCTAAGTAGGCTAGGGTTTCATCATTAATGTCAACATACCCTAAGCATCAAAAGGCTAGGGTTTTACAGTGAACCCTAAAGGTTAGGGTTTTACCAAAGTAAACAAAAGATAGAATGTGTGACAAGGGTTGATTTAATTCAAAGGCTAATCACCCTGAACAAAAATCTTGATGATTCAAAACCCTAGACATGAGAAAGTTAGTAATATAATGCAAACTTTAAAGTAAAAAATATCGTACCCTTTTATATGAATATGATTAGATACAAAACATACCTTGAATTGATCCTTTTACAAGCCTTGTATGGTTTCCTTATTGAAGGGTTCTTTCTGCAACAAATCTTCTTTCTTCTTTTGAATCAAGCCATGCTTATTATTTCAAGCTTCGTCTTGATATTTAGAGTATACCTGCAAACTTTTCTTCCAAGGAAGATACTCGAGCAACAATAATAAAGAAATCAAAGTAGAATAATTATATCTTGTGAGAAGGGCTTCCTTTTGCATAAGGTCATCATAGCTTTTATGTATTTGCAACATTTTATTAACAACCACCATCAAATATATACAAGCACAAGATTCTAATCTAGGGTTTCCATTAAACTTCAGAAAATGAATTCTTAGGGATTTGAGTTACAAAATCTAGACATACTTCAATTTCATTCTTGCCAAGAATTTCCACACACCTTGGACTACTTACAAACCCTAGACATTATGGGATAGGATTTGAATAAAGAGAGAGTTTATATATGTACTATCTAATCCCTACATATAGTGAAAACTTGCAAACTCTAAGATCCTAAAACATTAAATTTTAACAAATGAACATGCTATACATACCTTAGTCTTCTACAATTGAAGCTTTTAGCTCTCTACAAATTGAAGACACATTGTTAGATGACTGAGACATAAAGAACAAAAGTAATACTTATCTGACTTTGATCTTTAAGGGTTCTTCCACAAGTTGGTGCAAGACACATTGAACAAATTCTTTTCACTATTGTAGACTGCTTTTCTCAACAAGTTCTTTCTTTCTTCAATGACAAACGATGTATTGAATTATGTCTTCATTGTAGAAGCTACTATAAATTCTTAAATAGAGCTCTCCTTTTACTATTGTAGAGATGTATAAGTTTCTTGAACTTGATCAAAAAACAATTCTTCCTTCAACACTAAGATTTCAAGGTCAACTTCTATGACAATTTTTCTCTATATATATGCACATGTATCCGATATTTTCCACAGGGATCTTCATTCCTTTTTTAGGTGACTGTACATTAGTAACAAGCCTTCCAAAAACAAGTCCTAAATACCTGAAACAATTCAACCTTAATTATTTTTGAAAAATGGTGATTTCCCATTTCTATGAGGGCTAACTTTAGTCCACAAAAATGTTTAGATATGTAATTGGTCACCCACAAGTATGCAAAGGCCTTTGAAATTTTGGATCTTTGAGATAACACAGAGAATTCAGATCATTTTGAAGTGATTTCAGACCCTATCACCTAAATACAAAACTTGGCTCTTTCTACCAAAACGCTTAGCCTTGTATATGCTATTTTCTTAACCTCTCAGATTTCCAGAATGGTGTCACCAGTGCTTCTTTAGATGCTCTGTTCCTCTAGCTCAGGCATGTGGCCTAGTAACATAGATATGCCCAAATTCCTTATTCTAAACTCAAAGTTTCTTTCTAAGAGTTCTGTCCTAGGGAACTAACTTCTCTTCCTTGTCTTGAAGCCCTTGAGACCTTCTAACTACCCTTATGCCAAAGTCCTTAACTCTGAAACCATGTCGAGAAATCCATTAGGGAAACATTAGGGCAACTTAACTTTGATTTCTCTTGACATTTACTTGTGATATTGGTTTTTTTCTTATGTTGATTAAATTAGTGTTCTTATCATAAAATAAATGCCAAAAACATGAAGATCACAATTATTCAAGCTGAACACAATATGTAGGCACTAAGCCAGGGAAAACCCCTCTACTAGGGGAAAACCCATAAATTCTTCTTCTCTTCTTTAGAATAAAATCAAATGAGACAACCAAGACCTTATGACCAAAAACATAGACTCCCTCCATCCACCAAGTATGCCTCCCATTAATTAGGTCAAACTTTAGTCAAAATATTCAAAGATCAACATGTATTAGCCCTTCAAAATTCTCATTCCCTTCTGTAATCCTAAAGCTCAACTTTCCAACTTCAGCCCTGCAATTTTCTCAGTTTCTTCACATGTGTGGCATAATGTGACAAATTTCAGACCTTCCATTTTTCTTTGCTTGGCATTCTTTTACTTCTTGTCATAGAATAGTCTCTCCCTTATTTAATTCACACTTCTCACTTCAAGTTGCAGGTCAAATGTGTATGTGTATCCCTTCCTCAATAGGTCGAATGCATGGGTATAAATAGTAGTTCAAAGTTGTTCTTTGAGGTCAACTTGAAGGAATTGGGGCTAACTTGGTGTAGGAGGATTATATGACCCATTTACATCAAAATTAATTTTCTTTCTTGACATGTAAAGCCCATGAAAGATATATTACATGATGACAAAGACTAGGACTCATGACATAAACCGTAGAGCACTCAATGGGTGCTTTTAACCTAGAAATAAAATAAATGAAGTATGAAAACCATGCTTATAAATATATTTTTCTTTTACAAATCTTTTTCTTTTGACAAATACATTACATCATGACTCAAATGAAATTATGAAGACTGATACTAGTTATGTTTCTCAACAAAAATCACCTTTAGAGGATATTAGACTCACATGTGTGGGATAATAAAGGCTTAATTTTATGTTATTCATTGATTTTCCTATCTTTTGGGGTCGACTTGTGACCCATATACTATGTATCATGAATTTTAATTATTTTTAAGGTTTTTTAATTTAATTTGTGGAAAATCGACTTGGCTACCCTCATATAAATAGATGGAGTTGATTTCCTTTGGATCATTATCAGACTTGAATTATCACACTTCTTCAATAGTGATTTTTCTTTCTAGTGCATAATGGAGACCTAGTTGAGCAACTTTCTTGGGTGGATGAAGTGATGTGATCTCTTTTTTAAAATGCTTATGGTGGAGCTTGGATGTTGCATGGTGAAGTAAATTGGTTTATTCTATTTATCTTGGTTTTATGCCCCATGGGATATATTTCTTGTGCTTAGTTGGTTTAATTGGTATTTTCTTGATTATCCCTTATTGAGTGAAGCCATTCCTCCAAGTATTTGTGGAATATAGATAGGTTTTTATTTCCTACAATCATCTGGAGAATTGAGAGCCTAAATTGCAAACCCTAGGGTATGTTAGTTTATTTACCCTAGTTTTGTTAGAGTTTAGAATCACTCAAAATCAAACCATAGAACAATTTGTATCCTATACTCTGTTTCCCTAAATTAATAAGGCAATAGTCTTGATCATTTGTGGCATTCTTTTAAATGTTAATTTTTTTTGGGGGTAAATTAGCGTTAAATTGCAACAAAATATTGTGCTCTTAGCATTTAATGATTTTTTATGTATTCCCTAAGGTTAAGTTCTATTTAAAAGTGATTTAGAGACGCTAATTTAAGTTTTTCATGCATTTTCAACCAATTTTTAGGGTTGACATCATATATTATTTGTTGTTAGTTTCTTTATTAATCATCAAAATTTGTTGTAATTTTGTCCTTAGTTTACTCTTAAATTTAACCTTTTCCCCATATAATTTTTACATATTTTCAATAGTTAAATTTGTTGTTATAAACATTTGTTTTGCTACAATTTGTTAGCATAACACCCAAGTTTATAACATCCTTGAGTTTTTCTTGATTGGCGTGTTTGAGTAACCTATTTGAGACTCCTTAGGCTATCCCTAGCCTTTATATTGACCCATAGGTCCTTTGAACCCAAATCTTGAACTTACTCCTTTGTCCATTACAAACCCTAGCCTATCATACCTTTATTTAGTGGATTATCATTGTAGGATTTTTAGGAGACATTTAACTTAAGATCCTTGGGTTACTTGATCCTTAAGCCCAACTAAGGAAGCCTCCCTTTCATCAGATTGTGTCCTTCACTAAAGATATGGAAGTAGTTGCTAACGTGAGAGTGGTAACACTCCCATTTGTTGCATATTGCCTTAGGTCACCTCGTGAGGCTTTACATTAGGCGTTATATTTTGTTGTCACAAAACCTTTAGTAAAAATTTCCAATATACCTTGTGTTGTACCATTTTCATTGTTTTCCATGGCCTTGGTGCAATCCACAACTACTATGGTGAGATTAGGTGTTATGGCTTCTGTTATAGGCCTCTCAAGTTCCAATAAACTTGTGACATGGGTCATGCCCCATCAGGGCCATCTAAGCTACAAAATCAAGGTGGAAAAATAAGAAGTAGTAAGGAATCCAAATCTCAAACATTACACCATATTAAGAACCTATTGACGATGTTGGACCCACCAACATGAAAGGGGATCTCCCGGGTAAGAAGTCTCAATTAGACCTCAAACCATTTGGTGTAGGAGTCCCAGCAGTGGGTCGTAAGGTAATGCCTTGACCGCGATGTCACACAGAGGCAAGTAAGATAACTCTGTCAGTAGCAAGGGTGTGACTGCTGCAGTGAGTCAAGGAAGGTGTATGAGAGGTTCTAACACAGGTGGGTGAGATGAGGGTGAAGGTGAGTTCCAGGTTGAAAGGGATCAGTCCCAACTCGGCTAGGAACACACAACACACATCACATACACTGCTTCTGGCGAAGCAGTCCAATCGGACGCGGTAATCACAACATACAAGGTAAGATAACACATACAACACTCACAGATTAGTCTAAACGAGTGAAACGATTGTTACAGCAAGGTTCATGTGAAAGGTCTGTCTGATGTCCAACATAGCAATCGACACGGAAGGGACAACATTAACAGCATATACAACACATTTCCATTAATAGATTATGAATTACAACAAATGAATCAATTCAGATGTACAGCACAAGTTAAAGCATCATGCATTACAAGTGTTAAAGATCAGTGTTACAACAGATACAATACATGTGTGAAATCATGTTGGCTCTTATTATATAAAGAAGTGTAAGTTCCAATCATACAATACATCCATGTAAACCTACTAGCCCCAACAGTGGAACATTATAGCCACATCTGACTACTCCTCCAAAGAGATGAACTAGCTCCATGCAGTGGAGAAGCCAAGGAACATTACAATATTGTCCAAGCTCTTTCCAAGATAGTCTTATCAGAAGCTTGGCTAACCAAAAGCCTCTACAATGAGTTATGAGGGACTATTTATAGCAAAGGATGGGGTGACCCTTGACATTCCCCTTTGTGACAGTTCAACTACCCTCATGACTCTTCACCTACTCTATGACTGTTACATCCAACTATTGACACTTGACATACACTTGACATGACTCAACATTACAATGCACATGTACTCATGTGAGACAACATGGCTTGAGCAAGCCATGCAAGATATCACTGACACTTGATCCACTATGATGAGACCAACTCTTTGACATGCTTGTGATGGTGAAGGTGGTGAGCTGATGCCAAGCTTGGTCATCCATGATGGTGTGCATGCACCTCATGGTGACATCTTGCTGAAGCGAACTCTTGCCTTTGTTGCAACCGGTGCATTGGTTCGGCCCCTTCATCCAACTCGTCTGCTAACATGCACATGGTCTTCTTGGGTGCAGCTGAACCAGCAACACACTGATGCATAATGTCTGTGTTGATCTTCAAGTGTGTGTTGGTGGTCATGCGCATCAACTTGCCGAAGTACATGTTCAGCTTCAGTTGGACTTGCTTCTTTTCTTCGCCCCAATGAGTTTTTTGAATGGGTTGGGTTGCATGTGTGCACACAATGACATGCATGCTATTGAATCCCTTGCATGTGATCACCAACACTGCTCACCATGTCTGCTCCGTGTTAGCTGTTGGGATAGATATTTAACTTGTATGGGCATAGTTTCATCCGTGAGTGCACGTTGCACCCATTGTTGTTCCTGATCCTACTACAACTCACTCGTCTATCTGTGTAGCTTCATGTTCTTCCTTGAGTTGTTCCTTCAGCGCATGTCACGCCGTCACCTCATAACCTGAGTCTCCAAAGTTGCTTTCATCATCAATGGATCTGCTTGAGCTTACAACTTTGTTCTGCCTCTGTGTTGTCAACAACCTTCCTCTTGCATTCATTGTATCCATTGCATGCACTGCATTCGCTGCATTCGTTGTGTTCGCTGCATTAGCTACGTTCGCTACATTCAGTATGATGCCTTCAGCGGTTGTTCAGGATGTCGCTTGTTGTGATGCTGCTATTGTCATATCATGATGTCCTTGTCTACGAACAACTTGATATATTTGTGAGAAGGCAAGCTCATAGACATCTGATCGATTGCATCTCCAGGTGTGCTTTGGACAGTGTCTTCGACTCTGCTTTGTTGGAAACCATTGTACCTGCACTACTGAGAGGCAGATGAACACCTACAATACCTAGAGACATGGCAACACTCATGGCAAGCAATTTGTTATTCGAAAACGAAAATGAACTTGAGAACTCATTGGCGACATACCTGTGTGACTGATCATGAAGGTTGTGCAATTTCAACAGGGAGGTCGAGAGACCGATTGCCAAGACTGCACAAGGAATAGTCTGGGTTGCTGGGAGACTCACTAACTACTAGAACTGCACAATGCATAGTCCAGTCTGGCTGCTAACTACTGGGATTATGCAATTTGCAATCTCAGCTGGCAATGGTTGGAGGTTCAGTGATTGCATTGCGTAATTTTCTTGGCTAGCTGTCACTTTCCCTCAGGATTGCGCAAAGTAGGCCTGGGGAACAACTACTAGGCAGAAATGCGTATTTCTGGAGAGGAAGGTAGAGTCTTCCCTCTTAGGATTGTGCAATGTTGTCTTGGTGAGGCAGAGTCCGGGCCAAGGCTGCCCAGACTCGCCGACGGGCAACTGAAAGTGAATGTGAGTGTGAATGCATGTTGATACTGAGTGTAAGAATAAGTGAATGATCATGCATGAAAATGGTGAATGACAGATTCAGAAAATGGAACAACATGCATGTGGGTGAGGCGAGTCACCGAATCGGCGACCATTTGCAAAAAACAGTTTCATGCATGCGACAATAGTGAGATGTTGACGAAAACTGAAACGGTGCTAGGAAAAGCTAATATACATGTAAACAACAGCAAGCGTTCAAAGAAATCAAGAAAATAGTACTCATACAAGTGAAAACACAAAAAGTGACAGAAATGTAACAAAAGGCATGGGAAGTGGGCTTACCCCAAAATAGCTGAGTTGAATGTGCCAACTGCTCCTAGATGTGATGTGGGATGTCAGAGTTGCAAGGTTGATGTGAGGAATGATCTCTACAACATCTAGTTGATGAGTTTTAGTAACATCGAGGTTGTGACACGCATGCCACAAATCTAGGGAAAGCAACACTTGGTGGGAGGTTTCTGAAATGATCCTTGCATGTAACCTCCAACTGCTAAACATAGATCCCTGAAACAAGGGATGCCTTTGCATGTTGCCTTGGGAGAAATAGCCTATGCATGCAAGTTAATTTTTCTCGATCCCAAAGGGAACAAGTCAAATCAGCTACACATGCAAGAGACTGCTCGACTGCTTGAAGGAAATGTGCATTTATGGCTGGGAGTTGGGCTAGCTGCCTAGGATATTTGCGCAATTTCTAGGCAGAGCAGCTGACTTCTACCCAAATTTGCGCAATTTCTGGGCAGAGAAGCTAACTGCTACCCAGATTTGGCAAATTCTAGGTTGAGCAGCCCTGCTGGGAAAAATTGTGCAATTTCTGCTGCGAGTGTTGACTGGCATAATTGTACAATCTTGGAGCCCAACAGGTTGCCAGACAGGATTGTGTAATTTCTATAGGGAAGGTTGGTTTCCCTCCAGAAATGCACAATTTTCTTGAGGAAGCTGCTCAGCCTGCAGCTGGACCAAGTCCGGGTGATAAGCCTATGAGGGGAGTGCATCGGGTTGTGATCGACAGGCTGCCTTTATGCAAGAAAAACACTGAAACTTGTGAACTTGACAAAGCAAGGCAAGTTGCTGTGAAGGTTGGAAGGGAGGCTCCAAAATGAAGCTAAGGAAAAAATTTGGAGGGTGGTTGTAGCCGCTACAACACTTGGCAACACACTGGTAGAACTCCAGCTCTCTGAATGGACCTTGTTCGTGAAAAGCAAGTCTAACACCTCCGGAAGTATTGTTCAGTTCTTAGCTCCTCTTGGTTTCCACACTAGCTTGATTGTAAGATGTAGCATCTGCCAAGCTCTTGGTCAATTGACACACATTCCAAGCCAAGGCAACATAGTTGTTTCGATTGGGGTTGAGGGGTATATTGATGCACAAGCAGTATAGTCATTAGAGTCTTAGTTTCATCTTTGGTGTTGCTTCGCTGCCAGTAGGCCTAGACAGTACCCCGGTGGAGTCACATAGGAACACAAGCATGGATCCGCTGCCGGCGAACCTGGCCAATATCCCGGCAGAGTTACTTGCATCACCTCCCTGTTCATGAATCCTTTCTCTTCTTTCGCCTTCTTCATTTTTCATTTTGAATTTTTTCACTTTCCTTTTTTTCATTTTTTAACTATGCATAGCACTTATTCATTTCATAGGCGGAAGAGGGATCCCGACTTATTGAGAGAAGAAGAGGTTGTTCCTGCAGAGAAGTAGTTTATTATACCTTTGGCGTGCCTATTAAGGTTTTTCCCCTCACCTTACTCTACTTGATTGAACTGACAAGGGTTAACCCAAAAACAACTGACTAGAGTAGGTGACACTAGTTAGCACACAAGAATTGTGTTTTCACCAAGGTTCACTTTGAACAGTACGTATTTTCCATCGACGTACCATGGACTGAAAGTAACAATTTATTCATACAGAGGCAGGATGACAGATAACCAAGTAGTGGTAGCAACACAAGACCTCTTGTACATTACCCAGCTTGCTTCAAGAGTCATACATGGTTTCATGCAAAACTATCCTACGAAACAAAACAAGCAAACTAACAAACAACAAAGCAAAGAAAAAGAAAAAGCGAAAGCGAAAGCAAAGGAAGTAAGCAAACAAGCAAGCAAACAAACAAACAAACAAAGCAAGTAAGAAAACAAGCATGCAAGCAAACAACTCAAAAGCAAACACTACTCCTACTCCTAAGCTAGCAGTGCATGGTCATCTCATGTGAAGTGATACTTCCAATGCAGCCATTGGCACATTGGTTGATGCATGCTTGTGAAGGCATGGTTCACGAAAAAGACAGTTGTGCAAACCAGCAAACAAGAAAGATATAACATTGAAGACAAACACACTCTGAGCTTACAAGTGACAATAGAACAAAGATGAGTGAAAATGCATGACATGCATTATGTGGCACTGCCATGATGTTGTGCTACACCGCATGCAGATGTTAAGTGTATTCATTCTCTTGATTGTGACATGCAATCAAACCTGAGAAAGGTAGACCACTTGTGTTGTGCATGTGTGTTTGTTGTGTAAGATTCCTCCAATGCATGAGCGATGGGATCGTATAGTCCGAGTGGAGGAACAAAATCTGGGTGTTTGGTTGATCTTCTATGCAAAGAAGAGAGTGATGAGGAACCTTGAGTGTTTCAACACTTTCCTGACTGGAAGTGAAACCAATCTCAGGATAGTGTTGTTGGGAAAAGTATCTATTCAGAACGCCCCTATCCCACTCTAAGGTGTGATAGTGCCTTAGCAACAAACAAGGAAAACTACTTGAGTATTCTTCTTTATGAAATGTAAATGAAGAGGAAGGATGTAACTAACCTGTGTCTTTCGCTAGTTTGTTGATCCAATCGCTCCTCTCTTCAATAGCTCCCAGCTCCCTGCTCCCTTACCAGCCCAGCTTCACCGAATTCCTGCAAGATCACAAGAGAGAGAAACTACACGAAGATATAGATATAAATTCATAAAAAGCTCAGGATCAAATTAAGCTAAACATGCAAATATAACAAAACATCACTGATATACAAGCATGTAGGAGAAACCCAAATAATTTTATTGATATGATAAGAAAGTCCAAGAGGAGATACAACCAAGTGAGTCCCAATCCAGCATCTACCTCCCAGCAAAGGAATCCCTTCCTCTCCTCCAACAAAGCATAAATCACCCAATGTACTAATCTCAATCTCAAACCAACAGCAATTCTCTACAAAGTACAAAATTCCAGCCTCTGGATCTCTGGGATGAGGGATCCATATATAGATGTAAGCAGAGAGGATGAGTCAGCTTATGTTTTGACTTGTGGCTTCTCTCTGTCAGTTCTTGCTTCCCCTTGGAGACTGAGAGCCTCTTACTCATCACTTGGTCGAATTCAGTGAGGCAAGTGTCATTGGAGAAGATTCTGGAAGCTTCCATGGTCTTTCCACCTCGTTGAATGACTCTACCACTTGTCATTTCCCGCTCAACGCACCTGGGTGGTGCATTCAAGTGCGTTGCAATGCACCTAGCCAGTGTATTTGGGTGCTTTGCAATGCAGGCAGCTAGTGGAGCTTCTGAATTGATCCTGATTTGACTAGTTCTGAGTGGTTTTTGGTGGAGAACTTCTGGGAGAAGCTGTCATTGGTTGACCTTGTTCCTTTAGGAGTTGTAACAACATCTTTAGGGACTTTGGATCCCTTGGATTATGGACATTTCATGCTCAAAGATGTAAGGCACAAAAATGTCTATAACAGTTGCCCCCTAAAGTATGAGGCCGTTTATCGGGTGAAATGCTTTATTAGGAGGATCCGAAGTTCATTCAATGCTGGGAGGAGACCTGTAATAAGATACAATACAATACATTATTTTTCATATTGTTTTCATGATCTATCTGAGGCGGGCATTCCCATGCTCAGCTTTATAAATTCATTTTTATGTACATAGGACAGACAATCGTCTGATGGTAGACTGATGATTCTGATGAAATCATCATCCTTCTGGTAGGATGATTATCCGTTCTGCAATGTTGTACATGTCAATGTCTTTATTTTTCCTGAATATATATCGCAGCCCGGATGGATGAAACTAGATCCGGGGTCTTCAATCTCGTCCGATCTTCACTCGAAGTACAAGTCGATCCATGTGAGAAATGTTTTGAAGTCGAACATGGAAAGACATCGCTTGATTACCAGTCAATGATGTAAACTGTTAACAAGCGCGAGAGGAATCACCGATAATGATAATGAACCTCAAGGTACTGCAGTACAATTCACGTGGTCTGAATAAAGGACTTGGCGTCGAACACCACGCAAAATCTTTCGGTCGAAGGTCATTGATGTATACCTGTCGCCGGAAGTGAGAAACTTGCCATTGAGGCATGCAAGCTTCAAAGTACTGAAGGGGGTGTTCCTAGATCAACTTCTTGGATAATGAGCTGATGTCGACAAGAAGCGATCCGTCAAAGGAGGGCCTTAATGTATCCCACATCAATGACACAGAACGGAGCAAATGATTTTGATGGAGGTGAAAACGATCTGATGATATATGGTTCAGGGTGACGGTCATGAAAGAATGAAGTATAATGTATGGTAGTGGATGGGACACGGTTGACTTCTCTGGATGACTTCTCTTGAACATATCGGCGACACTTATGTGATGGATTGGTAGCATTTACCCCAAAGGTGGATGGTATGGCGAGACCATGGTGATGTGACCAGTGAATGAAACAACCCAACCCGACTCAGGCATGGAGTGGAAGTGTCATGTTCAAGAGCGACTTGCTACCAATAAAGGTTCTTTGAGTTTCTTCCCAATATTTCCCCAGTCATTGCTGACCAGTACCTCTTTATTTTTGTCAAGCTTGAGGAGGATAACATATGCTTGTTCTATAATTTTCCCTTCGGGCAAACCAATCGCTATGTTTTAACGAGCCTAGCGATAGTGAAGCTCATTCTCGTCTAAAGACAAGTTTGTCGCTATTAATCTTTTTAACGAGTCTAACGATAAAGATAACTCGGTCCTTTTCATTTTTAGAGAGTCTGAAAAGGTACGTAAAGTTAACTCCGGAAGTCCTTTTTCGTCATCTAATCCCTTAAGTCCGAAAAAGTATAAAACAATACAGAAGGGATGAATTTTCGATAGTTTTAACGAGCCGAATAAAACAAGCGCTCGATCTTTTTGTGCAATAATCCCTCAGGTCCAAAAAGATTAAAATCTAGAGGAGGGATAGCACTTCCGGTCGCTTTAACGAGCTGGAAGGCCAAAACTCGGCAATCTTTTCATATTTTACGAGTCAGATGAAAAGAGCTTAAAGAAGACTCGCCTTTTGAGGAACGAGTGATAAAAGGGTAGCAGCTGATTCCAGGTAAAGGTTGGAATTTTCCAATCACGGCAGTGTCACAAGGATGGCTAGTGAAATCACTCCTCGCAGCTGTTCCTCAAAATGGGTAAACAATCAAATGGAGGTGAATGATCGGCCAATGGAAAAGTGGAGGTGACGGTGCAAACATGACCAAGGTTTTAGTGGCTAATAATGTTACATTCACGGTGGTTATTTACCGGAGGATAGTTCATTTTTTAACGAGCTTAAACGCGGGTTGAAACACTTGCTCGATCTTATGTTTATTTTTTAACGAGCATGAACTATGCGCTAAAACTGCTCGATTTTATGTTTATTTTTTAACGAGCATGAACTATGAGCTAAAACTGCTCGATTTTATGTTTATTTTTTAACGAGCATGAACTATGTGCTAAAACTGCTCGATTAATCCAGTCATATGATAAGAATGTCTCATGTAAGATGCCATTTTTTATGGAGCTTGCGCCTTACAAAGCTATGCCCCGCATCCTTTCGTTATGCAAGTTCGGAAACGACTAATCCTACGAGTTTAAAGGGTTAGACCTACGGGTTTAAAGGGAGGACCTAAAAATTTAAAAAATAAATAGCCGCCCCTTGCTTGCATTCCAAAAGGTTTGCATGCCCCCAGGTATAAAATAGAGTTTCAAGGTTACCCCTCAATTTGCAGGAAAAACATTTGTTTAACCGGGAGAGGCCTACCTCTTTCAGGTTACCAAAGATTGTCTCATTTACGCAGCAAACAAAACACTTCTTTGGCGATGTCTATCGAGATAGACAAAGGTGAGTGACAACGAGTGCCAAACACATAACTTTGATAAAAGAATCTTATTCTAGAACAACCCCTCTTCCAGTCACGGACGGGGTACGGACTAGTCATATTCTCCCGCGGAAACCTACCCTATACCCGAAGTTTTCCTACCGAAGCAGACCAGGACGCATGCCCCCTGGGTTCCAGTCATATCCTTCCGAATCACTCGCGCTCATCGGGAGGACGGACCGTGGGTTGAGACATTTCTTGCGCGAAGAGACCATTTAGGGATGGTATATGACTATTTGCGATGCGTGATCCGGGAAATGAAAGCTGGTCCACGAGCTTGACCACTCTTCCTTCGTGCGGAAAACACATTACTCTAAAGAGTGAGGAGACGATGGCTCCCATGCAATAAATATAGTCTCGTCCAAGGAGTAGGTTATAATCCAAGGGTCCTTGAACGACCATCACGTTCATTTGAACGGTCTTCCCTTTCAATGTTATGGGCACATTGGGGAGGATCCCTAAAGGTCGATTGATTCCTTTATCAAAGCATGTCAGATTTCTCATCTCAGGCAAAAGCAATGGCGAACCAAGCGCTTTCCAAGCAGTAGAGGAAAGGATACTCACAGATGCCCCCTCATCAATGATGGTTCCAGCCATGACCATTCTGTGTATTTGGACGATAATTCGGAATGGTATGCTTGCTGGCAAACGGGGTCTGCCTAGTTGGTTCCAGTCGAAGGATACAACTAGGTTGCTTGGTGGTGGGACTGAGTAGACGGCCGGGTATCGCTCTGACGAACTTCCTTCCTGCGATAAAGGAATGGGTGGATTGCCCCCGTGTTCGTCGAAGTCTGTTTTGATGAAGAGAATTTGGACGGTGTCATCCTTATTCTCCTCAGTGACTGTATCATTCGAAGATAAGACCTCTGAAGGCAAGACCGGGTCAACTGCCGCCTCGACCTTTTGACTTTCGTCGGGTATGGATTCAGCTGGTTCATCTTCAATGACCGGCGCTTCAGCTGACCACTTGAGCGGGCCAGCTGGATTTTCAACTAACGAAGGACTCGGCAAGAGTTTTTCATATCCAGGAGGGAGTCGTAACGGTGAAACCGGACGATCATCCAAAACTCTTTTAGCTTCGTCTAAGAAGGGACAACGGTGGATGGCGTGGTTGCCTTCGCACAGTCTACAGGGAGATCTAGCTCTCCCTTTTTGTCCTGGGACTTCACTTTCGCTAGTTGACAGTGTGCTTTCAACATGGCTATCAAAGGTTGACGCCACCAGATTGTGCAAACGGGGAGACCAGTCCCTTAGTATCCGAGGGATGCAGGGACAATCTCTGTGAAAATGGTCTCCCTTGCAAATGACACATGGCGATTTAGGCCTGGTCAGTGCAGTGTGTGGATTTTCGTTAGACGACACTCGTTTGCCCCCAGTCGCTTTTGGCTCCTTCTTCTTCTTCTCTTTCTTCTTCTTTTCCTTCTTCTCCTTAGGAACTTGACTTTTGGCTTTGCCAGCCCCATCAAGCGAAGAGGAAGGAGGAGAGGAATAATTAGAGGAAGTAGAAGGTTGGTGGGTAACTCTGGACTGGTCTAACTGTTGATTCGACTGTTCAAGAATAGTGGTGTTCTGAACGACATTGGTTGAGAAGAGCCAGACCGGAAAGCCAATTGTCAGTCCTGGAAGCGACAATGTGGCCATATGGGGCGCACCAACATCTCCCCAAGAGGAGAAGGGACTAGGATTTCCACCAAGGGGAATTCCTTGGTTGGTAGGCTCCATTTTCTCAACCTAAAGATCAACGCAGGAAAAAGGGTATGAATATTCTGTTTAAAATAAATTTTAACGACGCTTGGACACAACTTGCTTTTTCAATTTTAAAGAGTCGAGAAAAAGCAAAAGATGACTCTAGTCTCCTTCGATTTTTAATGAGCCTGAAGTGACAAGTGCTCAGATGGACCTTTTCTGTTAAGGAGTCTGAAAAGGAACAAAAGGGACTGCTCTGGAGTTCTAGGTAGAGGGTGTGCCAAACCAATCGCAAAACCGTAGAATACTTTTTAAGGTACGGGCGGTCAATCTTCCCGAATGCTGTGTTCAGTGCATTGCGATCAGTACGGCAGCCGACACGGCTTCCTATGGATAAAGGTTTTATGCCTATAGGGGTCTCCCAATATATACTCGACGGTACGTGGGAGGACAATCCGTACTGGCACTTATCGTCTCTCAGGAGGAATCACCCAACCATCAGTGAGGCTGACAGTCACCAGGTTTTACGACGTCAGAACACGTCTCTAGCCTAGACCTCTATGTTGTGCGTTAAGTTACAGAGCATTGTTAAGTTCATTCAATTTATTTTAGGTTGATCTTTATTAGAAGTTTGCCTTTTTGGATCACCACGAGATGTGGATACAATTCCTAAATGCAGTCTAAATATGATAAGCACGCTTTTATCTCTTTTCAACAATGAAAATCCTAGCTACAAGGGGAAAAGAAAGACACAATCTTTTCTCAAGGAGCATAGAGCACACTGTAGATGCACTTTTCCTAAATCAAACCATACAAACTATCAATATACAAATGCACAAATGCATGTATTTGTTTTCACTTTCTTAATATTGATGCCTAAAAAGAAAGTTGTTGTACAAATTTGAATTCGATTTCAAGTGAAAACACAAACAATTTTCTTTTTGAAATCAAAAAGACGATTACGACACTTTATGATTTTGAATTAAACACTTGTTTCGACACTAGAAATTCACAAATTCAAACCAAAAGACAAAAGTAAAAGCGCAATCAACTGTCAACAGCAAACAAACTTACTCCTAAGATCAAAACGACACTTACGACAGGTCTAGATCTAAGGGCGACAGTATGACTAGTTTACTTTTGTAATGGGAAACTGCAAATGATGTAACAAATACACAAAAACAAATACAGTTTCTTTTATACAACTGAGGCGGAATTAAGGCAGAGAAAAGGGGTTTTCAGATAGGTACACACACTGATAACAGGCTGCAAAAACAGAGATAAAACTGAACACAAGGATGCAAAGAACCACAGCTGCACAGGGCAAAGGCTGATCAGCGCACCTGTTGCACAGAGAAACTGAATTGCAGCACAGGTAGCCCTCTCGGGACCTACGTTGAAATGCAGAGTCTCTTCACAGAGCCTGCGCTGAAGCAAAAACGAGAATTGTCTCTGGGTTCTGGGTCACGGTTTGCAGTTTGATCTTAAGGTTTTTGGCCGAATAAAAGCTATCAATAAGGTACAATTAGAAGGATGATTTAAAGGAGGACTAAGAGCTATCACAAAGGGCAGTTAGAGCATTTGTGGATCAGCTGTTCAGATCATAAACAGGCCCAGTGAATGGACTAGAGTAGCAAATCTCTACTTTGCATTTGTAAATGGCAAATGCAGTTCGATTCGCCACTCCTAAGTTTATGAGAAGAACAACAATAGAAACACAAATAAACTAACTAGATACGATCCCCAGCGGAGTTGCCAATTTGTTGTTGGGAAAAGTATCTATTCAGAACGCCCCTATCCCACTCTAAGGTGTGATAGTGCCTTAGCAACAAACAAGGAAAACTACTTGAGTATTCTTCTTTATGAAATGTAAATGAAGAGGAAGGATGTAACTAACCTGTGTCTTTCGCTAGTTTGTTGATCCAATCGCTCCTCTCTTCAGTAGCTCCCAGCTCCCTGCTCCCTTACCAGCCCAGCTTCACCGAATTCCTGCAAGATCACAAGAGAGAGAAACTACACGAAGATATAGATATACATTCATAAAAAGCTCAGGATCAGATTAAGCTAAACATGCAAATATAACAAAACATCACTGATATACAAGCATGTAGGAGAAACCCAAATAATTTTATTGATATGATAAGAAAGTCCAAGAGGAGATACAACCAAGTGAGTCCCGATCCAGCATCTACCTCCCAGCAAAGGAATCCCTTCCTCTCCTCCAACAAAGCATAAATCACCCAATGTACTAATCTCAATCTCAAACCAACAGCAATTCTCTACAAAGTACAAAATTCCAGCCTCTGGATCTCTGGGATGAGGGATCCATATATAGATGTAAGCAGAGAGGATGAGTCAGCTTATGTTTTGACTTATGGCTTCTCTCTGTCAGTTCTTGCTTCCACTTAGAGACTGAGAGCCTCTTACTCATCACTTGGTCGAATTTAGTGAGGCAAGTGTCATTGGAGAAGATTCTGGAAGCTTCCATGGTCTTTCCACCTCGTTGAATGACTCTGCCACTTGTCATTTCCCGCTCAACGCACCTAGGTATTGAATTCAAGTGCGTTGCAACGCACCTAGCCACTGTATTTGGGTGCTTTGCAACGCAGGCAGCTAGTGGAGCTTCTGAATTGATCCTGATTTGACCAGTTCTTAGTGGTTTTTGGTGCAGAACTTCTGGGAGAAGCTGTCATTGGTTGACCTTGTTCCTTTAGGAGTTGTAACAACATCTTTAAGGACTTTGGATCCCTTGGATTATGGACATTTCATGCTCAAAGCTGTAAGGCACAAAAATGTCTATAACAGACAGCGAGGGCCTGCCTTAACCATCAGTGAGGGCTGAAGTGCCTTGACAGTCCCGGGGGTTTCAACTTCGTTGACAGATAGATCATTGTAGACCAGTGTCTTAGATGGATTAACAATGGTTGAATCAACATCGTGATCGAATGAGGAAGTGAATAGATCACGACAACCAAGATCAGAAAATTCGAGATGTCCGTTGGCATCCTCATGATTTGATGAATTGAGTAGAGCGGTAGATAAGAAGCAAAGATGTTCACTCTCTGCGCTTTCAAGAAATATAGATGACAGATTGGATGGATGTTCCGAGGAAGATGTGTCCTCTTCACACTATAATGACAGATTGACATCCAACGTGACCTATGAATGATCGGAAACAGAAGCATCTAGAAATGAGTTTTCACAGGGGAAATCAATAGTGGCTGAATCACAAGGGATGTCAAGATGAAGCGGATGAGGCACCACTGGAAGGGAGTCATCCTTCACCACGGGATCTTCCTTAGATTCCACACACACTCATCATGAATTATGGCATAGGTTAGCTACATAAAACCAACTTCGTTGACAGCTTGATCCTCGTTCACAATAGGTGGGGAGTCTGGAATGGGAGAACATAAGACAGTACAATTCGGAGGATCAACAGACCAGGAGGACAGAGGTCGAGGGAAAGAGTCCATGTGACAACCAATAGGGTTGCTATCTAAATCTGTGCAAATATCAAGAGAAGGTGGGGTGGGAGAGTTTGATAGTTCAACAGAGGCGTGTGCATGATCTCCCACATCACTTCGTGGTGGTGGAGTTGTTTGATGAGGTGAAGGCAGACAGTTACTTGTGACAGTGACTATGCCTGCCTTTGATTGCGTAGCTCCATCACCGAAGTGTGTTGAGCGAGGTTTGGATATGTGAATAAGATACTCAAATCTTCTATCAATAGATTCCCAATCAATATCATCTTTAGGAAATCGGCATGCAAGATTACAAAAGCATGTGTAAAACTAATCAATGGATTCATCGGGTGCTTTTCGTAATTTCAGAATTTCTTTGTTGAGTGCTTTACAGTCATAGTGATTGAAAGCACGGTCTATCTCTGTGACCAGATGAGTAAGAGAATGAATAGATTGTTTGGGCAGCATGGCACACCGGTGCATTGGGTGCCCTCGAAGCGTGTAGATGAACAACACACAACACATGTATTCTTCAAAGAATCCATGTCTTTCGCATGAGCCTACAACGTTGGCCGCATGCCTTCCCAAGGCTACATCGCCTCCACCATCAAAAGTTTTATGAGACAAGTTATCCGAGAGCCTTTTCAGGATGATGAAATCATTTCCATAGGACATACATTCCGGAAGAGCAGCTCGGTAGTGAGTCATGATAGATGTGTAGAGATTCAAAAAAGATGTGAGGACTCAGCTTGTCATTGGGCCCTCCTTCTAGCACCAAAATGTTGACGGTGTTGGACCCGCCAACATGTAAGGGGATCTCCCTGGTAAGAAGTCACAATTAGACCTCAAACCATTTGGTTTAGGAGTCCCAGCAGTGGATCGTACGGTAATGCCTTGACCGTGATGTCGCACAGAGATAAGTAAGATAACTCTGTAAGTAGCAAGGTTGTGACCATTGTAGTGAGTCAAGGAAGGTGTATGAAAGGTTCTAACACATGTGGGTGAGATGAGGGTGAAGGTGAGTTCCAGGTTGAAAGGAATCAATCCCAACTCGGTTGGGAACACACAACACACAAGACATACACAGCTTCCAGCGGAGCAGTCCACTCAGATGAAGTGGTCACAACATACAAGGTAAGATAACACACACAACACTCATGGATCAGTCTGAATGAGTGCAAGGGTTGTTACAGCAAGGTTCATGTGAAAGGTTTGTCTGATGTCCGGCAGAGCAATCGACACAGACGGAACAACGTTAACAACATATACAACACATTTCCATTAATAGATTATGCATTACAACAAATGAATCAATTCAGATGTAGAGCACAGGTTAAAGCATCATGCATTACAAGTGTTAAAGATCATTCTTACAACAGATACAATACATGTGTGAAAACATGTTGCCTCTTATTATATAAAGAAGTGTAAGTTCCCATCATACAATACATCCATGTAAACCTGCTAGCCCCAATAGTGGAATGTTACAGCCACATTCATCTGCTCCTCCAAAGAGATGAACTAGCTCCATGTAGTGGAGAAGCCAAGGCACGTTACAATATTGTCCAAGCACTTTCCAAGATAGTCTTATCAGAAGCTTGGCTCACCAAAAGTCTCTACAATGAGTTATGAGGGACTATTTATAGCAAAGGGTGGGGTGACCCTTGACATTCCCCTTTGTGACAATTCAACTACCCTCATAACTCTTCACCTACTTTATGACTGTTACATCCAACTATTGACACTTGACTTAAACTTGACATGACTCAACATTACAATGCACATGTACTCATGTGAGACAACATGGCTTGAGCAAGCCATGCAAGATATCACTGACACTCGGTCTGCTGTGATGAGACCAACTCTTTGACATGCTTGTGATGGTGAAGGTGGTGAGCTGATGCCAAGCTTGGCCATCTGTGATGGTGTGAATCCACCTCATGGTGACATCTCGCTGAATGAACTCTTGCCTCCGTTGCAACCGGTGCATTGGTTCGGCCCCTTCATCCAACTTGTATGCTAACATGCGCATGGTCTTCTTGGGTGTCGCTGAATCGGCAACACACTGATGCATAATGTCTGTGCTGATCTTCAAGTGTGTGTTGGTGGTCATGCGCATCAACTTGCTGAAGTAATGTTCAACCTCAGTTGGACTTGCTTCTTGTCTTCGCCCTGGTGAGTGTGCTGAATCGGTTGGGTTGCATGCGTGCACACAATGACATGCATGTTGTTGAATCCCTTGCATGCGATCACCAACACTGCTCACCATGTATGCTCCGTGTTAGCTGTTGGGATGGATCTTTAACTTGTATGGGCGCAATTTCATCCGTGAGTGCACGTTGCGCCCACTGTTGTTCTTGATCCTGCTACAACTCATTCGTCTATCTGTGCAGCTTCATGTTCTTCCTTGATTTTTTGCTTCAGCACATGCAACTCCTTCTTTGTTCCATTCCCTATCTTCGCGTGATCTTCATGTCACGTAGTCACCTCATAGCTTGAGTCTCCAAAGTTGCTTTCATCATCAGTGGATCTACTTGAGCTTGCAACTTTGTTCTGCCTTTGTGTTGTCAACAACCTTCCTCTTGCATTCATTGTTTCTGTTGCATTCGCTACATTCGTTGTGTTCGCTGCATTCATTGCATTCGCTACATTTGGTATGCTGCCTTCAGCTATTGTTCATGATACTGCTTGTTGTGATGTTGTTGTTGTCATATATTGATGTCCTTGTCTACGAACAACTTGATATCTTCTTGAGAAGGCAAGCTCATAGAAATCTAATCAATTGCATCTCGGGGTGTGATTTGGACGGTGTCTTCGACTCTTATCTCTTGGAAACCATTGTACCTGCACTACTAAGAGGTAGATGAACACCTACAATACCTGGAGACATGGCAACACTCATGGCAAGCAATCTGTCAGTCGAAAACCAAAATGAACTTGAGAACTCACTAGCGACATACCTGTGTGAATGATCATGAAGGTTGTGCAATTTCGGCTGGGAGGTCGGGAGACCAACTGCCAAGACTGCACAAGGCACAGTCTGGGCTACTGGGAGACTAGCTGACTGCTAGAACCTGCGCAATGCATAATCCAGTTTGGATGCTGACTGTTGGGATTGCGCAATGCGCAATCGCAGTTGGCAATGGTTGTAGGCTCAGTGACTGAATTGCGCAATTCTATTGGCCAGCAGTCATTGTCCCTCAGGATTGCGCAAAGCAGACCTGGGGAACAACTGTTGGGAAGAAATACGAATTTTTAGAGAGGAAGGCAGAGCCTTTCCTCTCAAGATTGTGCAATGTTGTCTTGGTGAGGTTCTTGGTGAGGCAGAGTCTGGGCCAAGGCTGCCCAGACTCGCCGACAGGCAACTGAAAGTGAATGTGAGTGAAAATGCATGTTGATACTGAGTGTGAGAATAAGTGAATGATCATGCATGCAAATGGTGAATGACAGACTCATAAAATGGAACAACATGCATGTGGGTGAGGCGAGTCGCTGAATCGGCGACCGTTCGCAAAAAACAACTTCATGCATGCGACAGCGATGAGATGTTGACAAAAACTGAAACGGTGCTAGGACAAGCTAATATACATGTAAACAACAGTAGGCATTCAAAGAAATCAAGTAAATAGTACTCATATAAGAGAAAACACAAAAAGCGACAGAAATGCAACACAAGGCATGGGAAGTGGGCTTACCCCAAAACAACTAGCTGAATGTGCCAACTGCTCTTAGATGTGGTGTGGGATGTCAAAGCTACAAGGTTGATGTGAGGAATGAGCTCTGCAATTTCCGGTTGATGAGTTTCGATAACATTGAGGTTGTGACATGCATGCCACAAATCTAGGGAAAGTGACACTTGGTGGGATGTTTCTAAAATGATCCTTGCATGTAACCTCCAATTGCTAAACATAGATCCCTGAAACAAGGGATGCCTTGGGAGAAGCATCCTATGCATGCAAGTCAGTTTTGCTCGGTCCCAGAGGGAACTGGTTAACTTAGCTGCACATGCAAGAGACTGCTCGATTGCTTGAAGGAAATGTGCATTTCTGGCTGGGAGCTAAGCTGGCTGCCCAGGAGATTTGTGCAATTTCTGGGCAGAGCAACTGCTTTCTGCCCAGATTTGCGCAAATTTTGGGCTAAGAAGCCCTGCTAGGGAAAATTGCAATTCCTGCTGGGAGTGTTGACTAGCATAATTGCGTAATCTTGGAGCCCAGCAGGCTGCCAGACAGGATTGTGCAATTTTTGGAGGGAAGATTGTTTTCCCTCCAGAAATGCACAATTTTCTTGGGGAAGCTTCTCATCCTGCAGCTGGACCAAGTCCGGGTGATCAGCCTGTGAGGGGAGTGCATCGGGCTGTGATCGACAAGTTGCCTTTGTGCAAGAAAAACACTGAAACTTGTGAACTTGACGAAGCAAGGCAAGCTGCTGTGAAGGTTGGAAGGGAGGCTCCAAAACGAAGCTAGGAAAAAATTTTGGAGGGTGGTTATAGCCGCTACCACAAAACCCTTATTTTAGTGGCTATTACAGGTCATAAGCCTTCATTTTCTAGGTCACCTCCCATGTGTTTCACACTGTCTAGGTCATTTTGTGAGGCTTTACACTAGGTGCTATATTTTGTTGTCATAAAACCTTTAGTACAAATTTTCAAGATACTTTTTGTTGTACCATTTTCATTTTTTTCCATGGCTTTGGTGTTATCCATAATGAATATGGTCAGATTAGGTGCAATGGCTCCCATTACATGCCTCTCAAGTTCCAATAAACTTGTGACATGGGTCATGCCCCTTCAGGGTCAGCTACGCTACAAAATGAAGGTGAAAAAACAAGAATTAATAAGGAAGCCAAATTTCAAACCTTACACCATATCCAAAACCCTCTTAGTGACTATTAGAGATGATAAGCCCTCATTTTATAGGTTACCTCCAAAGTGTTTCACATTGTCTATCTCATCTTGTGAGGCTTTACACTAGGTGCCATATTTTGTTGTCACAAAACCTTTAGTACAAATTTCCAAGATACTTTTTATTGTACCATTTTCATTGTTGTCCATGGCCTTAGTACTATCCACAATGACTATGGTGAGATTAGGTGCAATGGCACCCATTAGAGGCCTCTCAAGTTCCAATAAAATTGTGACATATGGCCCATCAAGGCCAGCTACGCTACAAAATGAAGGTGAAAAAATAAGAATTACTAGGGGAACCAAATCTCAAACCAAACACCATATCCAAAACCCTTGCTTTAGTGGCTATTAGAGATCATAAGACTTCATTTTCACCAAGACCTATGGTTGTTATCATTGTTTATTAATAGATTCTCATTCCTATTTGATGACTTTTGCATAATACAAGGACAAAAGATGTATCACATTGATCTTTTACAAGATGTTTCACCTTCAACAAAGTACTTACAATTAAATCTTCCCACAATAGTAATTTAAGTCTCATTACCTCCTATTTTTAGCTTCTAGATGCCTCCAATCACAATAGACATCATGGGAAAATCTCAAATACTTGATTATTCACATTGTACACTTTAGAACACACAACCAGTGATGACATAAATCTCATCACGAGCTTCTTCTCAACCTTGGATGTTAAGAGTGGTGATGACTCAACAATTTTTGTTTAGGTGGCCTTCAAATTCGTGTACCTTTTATTCCTTTAGATTCCTAAGATTATCTTTTTTGGGAACTCCCTTTGTACTCTTTTTTTTTTGTAACTCTCTTTGATATGCTTTAGCACTCCAAACGATTCACCTATTTTTGAAATTTGTATAGTCCAGTTGGACAACATTTTATGATAATACAAAGCAAACATTAATATCTAAATAAAAAAAATAACGCCATAATCAACAAACATTTGAGACCCACAATAGACATGGCATACCAATCATTAGAGGCGGGGGGGGGGGGTGTTGTTTGGGGTCGAATTCTTAATTTGTCAAAACAACCTTCACATGAAAATAGTAGAAAACTTAAAACTAGCCCTTTCTCAAATCCCTCTAATTGCAATGTAAATATTCATAAAAGATTACAGTCTTTTGATTTGTACATCACAAACTGTAATATTCCCACTAGGAAATTTACAGTGATAATCAAGAAAAATCACAACATGCAACACAAAATCCAAACATGCAGTTAGACAACCACAAATTTCCCAAAATTTGTGCCAAGCTGAGACATTTTATTATTAAATCAAGGAGGGTACAATATATGTATGGAGTATGTGCATGGTGCACATGGGCTTGCTAAAGCAAGTTTGACAAGTCCCAAGTGAGAGAAGGGTGTTACTTAGATGCTACATAGTATTTCTCCTTCAACCCCTGCGCTAGCCCAAAAATTCTATAGTTGCTAGCTGGAAAGGAAGTAGTGTTTGACACCTCTAGAATACCCAGAAAAATCTTTAAAATTAATTGTAGGTTCTCCTCATAAAACCCACAAAGACCCATAAAGGGTTGGTCCTCGTTCCAACCTCCCAGGAAAGCACCAAATAATGTGAATTCCTCTCCAACTAGCTATTCACACCACCTGTGAATCTGTAACCAAAAATACCTCCAAAACGCTTAGAGATACCTCCAAATTTCCCCTAGTGACTCCTAGCAAATATCAGCCCCAAGCCCCTAGTCAATCCTCCCACAACAACTTCATTCCTCAAGGGACTACACAAGCCAAGCCAATCCACCTCTGCACTTTCCCATAAATAGAGCGATTCGGCCTGAGAAATGGCCACCAAGTCAGCCCTCCAAACCACTGCAAATCTGTTGCAAAACACCAAGGAAGTGTTCCCCTAAAATCCTAGAACCGGGCTTGCCCCGAAGTTATTTCTCCCCAAAAGTGTGTGTGCCCTTCTACACCCAGTCTTCTAAAAGAATGGCTCAAATTCCCCTGTAGAATCTCCCATAACAACTCCAAAATGTAGAAATAGCTCCCCTAGGGTGGCACTCGGAGTCTACTGAAGATGGAGGTGAGATCTATTGAGAAATCTAGCGAATTAGGATTAAGTGATCTCTCTTGTAATGATAACTGCTTGTGAATCCTTTTCACTTCTTTAGATTAGGTTCTTCTCTTAACATAGATTATTATAGTGATATTCTTCATCAAACAGTTACCAAATTCATAAAGAACAATGAGACAAAGGACACAAGATGTAGGTGATCATCCAGGGCCAAAACCTCTCCAATCTTGAGAGGAAAACCCAAACAAATTCTTCTTCTTATAGAATCTTCAATTGTCGAATTCCAAGACCTAGACCCTTGACCAAAAATCCTCCATGACCAAATCAATCCTTAAGTCAAAGCAACTTCTTCCTTGATTTTAATTTCGAACTCAGCAACACTCTTACTGTAACTTTGTCCTTACTACAACTTCATCTTACCTACAACTTATACAACTTTTAGCCCTAGCTTCAGAAACCCTAGATCACATGAGAGAGAAGATAATGGAGAGATCTATCTTCCTTTACCTTCGTTATGCCTCCTTCTCTTTCCAGGTAAATTCATCCTTCAAACTCGACCTTGTTGACACTAATCTTTGACACTTTGGTGTGACTGCAACTTGGCCTTTATGTAGCAGATGGAGACCCTAGATCTCTTTGCACGTGTGGAGAGAAGCAACCCAAAACTAATCCCAAAACTTCGATCTTCTTGTCTTCTTTCGTCCTCCTTTATTTCGCATCAATTCTTCCTCCTTGTGCTCGAGTGACAAGTGTGTGTGTGTGCCCGAGAGAGGTTGAGTGCCTCCTTATATAGGCTTCTTGACCATGACTTTAGTCCTAATTTATCTTTCGTGATGGTTGATTTCTTTATTGAAGGCCGACTTGTTGGAGGTGCTTTGACTGGGTCTTGGAGGATATTTAGACTTTTTACAATGACTCAAATACATATGTAACATGCCCAAATAGGTCTACAATACTTGACATTGACTTAATAGAATTTATGACTTTATGACCAAACCTAATAGCTCATAATGGGAGCTTCACCTATAAAATAAAATTCCTTGATCATGAAACCCATGACTCAAGCATTACAAAATAATTTTATTTTTTCTTCTTTACATCAATTACATAAAATCACGATTACACTTTATTATGAAGGCTGAACCTAGTTACATATTTCAACACTCCCTCTTAACTAGGGAGGTATCCATAATCCATACAAGATACTTGGACATTCTCAATCTGAAGAATTCTCTTAAGAAGAGTTAGATTGGTAACCCATCTATTTAGCATCATATCCTCCAACATTGTCACATAACACGGCCTTGACTAATAGCTATTCCTCTCCACAAGATCAGAGCACAATGCTGGTGAGACCAATGATTTATAAACACCCTCATCGTTGTCTCTCTTGGAACACACCCTACTTGGGTTCTCTCAAAGTATGTTCCATCAGGACTATTCTTATATTGAATTCCCAAACCTCAAAGAATATCGGTCCTTTACGACTACTCTTATCTTAGATTCCCTACTGCATCCTCAAAGAGTATTAGATGTTAGATGCTTACCCAATTCTCCATTCTATCTTCCTAGGTTAAGACAAGAATGATGTGTCTATCTCTCCTCATGGCCTTCACTAAGACTTACGACGGTTAGTCGTAGCCTAGTGCATGACACATGGAGTAGAGAACCATATATGTCATTCCCTCTTAACCAGGGATGACCAATTCATTCCATAAAAGGAATGTACTCAAGCTCCCTCTTAATCAGCGACTTTCTTCTAGCATCCATTTAGGTGGAGATCATGGGGCAACCAGTTGCTTGAAGAGCTCCTCCTTTCAATGTCATGAACTTCCTTTTCTTTATTCAAGAGTCTTCATCCTTTTAGGACTTATTTTGTAGGGCATTGACCATCCATCACTTTCATTCATGAATCATGTCAATCAAGTCATCCTTTCTTTCATCAGAAAGTGATCCATTAGTCCATATCTAGCCTTTTTCATGCTTCACATCATTTTTATTTTAATATCCTTCATCCTTTTTGATGGTCTTTCATCATGACATCTTTTTTTTGCATCAACATCCTGCACACATATTGACACATCTCCAAAAGATATATATTGTCAAGGGTCTCTTTCTTTTTCAGATGTCATCAAGGTCTTTATCTTTCATGGAGTTATCATAGTCAAATCTTTCAGTCCTTGGATGTTGATTTCCTTTTCCATAGTTACATATATCATGACCTCTTCCTTTCTTTCTTCACACATTTCCTTCTAGGAACTTCCAATTAGAGTTCATCATTATTGTAAATGACCTCATATTTCATATGAGGACATATTATTTTGATTTCATCTAGTCAATATGTGACCCATGCCTTCCTGAATCCTTTCAAATGAGGAGAGACTTTCTTTTGATCATGCTCTCGAGATAGAGCATTTATCCATGTTACCTGCAACCATATGACATGACTCTAATTTATCAAATACAAACATACATACCTCATTTTCCTTTAGTTCATCTAAACTTCCTTTAGCAACTTCCTTGATTGAAAGAACTTCAATTCCTTGATTTGCTTCACTTCTTTTGACATCATTCCACCATCCCATGAATTCCCACAAGTTGGAATTCTTGATGAAACACTTGCTTTCTTTTAATCGGTGAACCTTCCAATGAAGATTCCAACAGAGGATCTTGAGTATCCTCATTCAACAAATATTTCCTTTTGACTAATGTATGATGTGCTTTGTACTAGAAGACTTTTCCCTTTTCTCATAAGTACCACTTATGCTTCTAATGAGGTTACCAAGAGCTATATCCTTCCATAGGTGACTACCATAGACTTTTATTTCAACTATCTTTCATGCTTCTCTATGACGATGTCACGAGTTGTTTCTTTCAATGCTTTTATGATGCCATGATGCATCCTATCATGCTCCTTAGTGATCCAAAATGGATCTAGAGTAGACTTCTAAGTCTAAAATGTTCCTCACAGAGGAAAATGAAAGTCTAGGGAATGCTCTTGGAAATAGTCTCATTGCATATATCTTTTCATTATAAATCTATTGCAATTTGAATGCGCTGAAATGGACTTCGGATGTAGAAGTTATTGCAAAAAGAAGATTGCCCCTTATTCTTTGAAAAGGAGGAAATTTCTTATAAAAGTGGCCTAAAAGGTTTTTTAAGGAAAAATCGCATTGGAAGGTTCAAAGGGCGGACTTAGACCAAAGGCCTTAAGAACCCTCGATCAACGATTTCCGACTTATCGCATCGGAGGTAGGTTGCATGCGATATCGGGACCCAGGCGGGTTGATTGCGATAAAGCGGGATCGGATCGGCGGATCGAGTCGGCACAGTCCATGGTATATGGAAAGAACCCTCAGGCCATTACAAATGCGATATGCCGATGCGATTATGCGACTGTGCGATGAGCGCTTCATTGACAGCCATTGGATCCGGGCAGGAATGGACGGTTGCGATTGAATCGGCGATCGGAGGCGCAGGGACATAGACCCCCGCCGATGCGATATGCGATGTGCGATATCGGAAGTGGGCGGATCGACGGTTGGCATAGTCAAAGGGAATACCCCAGGGTCGTTGTGATTGCGATATGTTGATAAAGGGCGGACCCGATGGGAATTATGGATGCAATTTCATAAGGTTTGAAATCCGGAAATTCGGGATTTCTATGTATTTCCTGTGTATTGTTTTTTTTGGCCAATACACCATGCGATTGCAATTTGCGATGGAATGGCGGACCCGATAGGATTGCAAGTGCGATCCTATATTATTTGAAGTCCGAATTTTGCGCTCGATAGTGTATTTCCGGGATATTTCTATGTATTGGAATTTTGTTTCGTTTTCGGGTTTTTGCCTAAAGAAAGGCCCCGATTCCTTTGTAATTGTCCCTATTGTGCCATGCTGCAAGCGAGCGTTTTGTAACAATTATGCATTTGTAACGCGCAGAGCCATAGAGCCACAGAGCCAAATGGCCAAGCGCAGAGCCACAGAGCCAGAAAGCCAGAGGGTCAGACGTAGAGCGATAGGGAGCACGGAAATGCAGAAGCAGAAGAATGATTTCACAGATAGGAACGGATAGAAGCCACAACGTCGGAGGATTCCTCACAAGAGCCAGAAAGCCTGAGAGCTTCGGGGCGAGAGGGTCGAGCTGAGGGCAGAGAGTTTTGGAGTCGCTTGGAGGTCAAGCGAAAACCAGAGAGCTCAGAGAGCCAGAGCCAGAGCCAAAGAGCCAGAGCCAGAGCCAAAACCGAGAGCAGAAGCAGAGGTCGACAGAGGTTGGAGGCAGTTGCAAAGAATAGAGCCAACGTTCATTCTCAAGGTTCCAATAGTTGAGGTGACTGTAGGGGACCGCTGAATCCATTGAGATGGAGTTCAAAAAATCCTGAATACTTCTAAGAGCCATGGAGCAGTAACGAAGCTTCAGAACAGCAAAGAGATCAAATGATTCAGCTGTTGCTGGTGTTCAGAGTGTGCTGAATATAGAAGAAGGAATTCCAGAGATAGTGAGAGAATTTTGAGGGAGTTGGTGCAAGCTAGAGCTCAAGATAGCTCAGAGCGCTGATTGAAGGAGTCTAGTCCAAAGAAGCCTAGATCTGTCTGCAGAGTATGGACAGCCAGCGAGATAAGATGGTAATCTAAACCCATAGAGTCATGTTTGTAAACCTATGGTGTTGAGCGTGGAGCTTGTAAAAGAATTTATGCCATAATTACAGAGAGCCTAATTGAGTTGACTAGAGCTCAAGGAGACATAGCCCAAGAGGTTAAGGTGAACTCCATATTATATTGTCGTCTTATATGTTTGCTGATTCGCTGCTTTATTTATTGTTATGTGTGTTTTACATCAGCATAAGCAAATATACATAAGCACTTGAACAGTTAAAAACAAACATAAGCATACACCTATTTCAAGCACTATTTTTAATTCTGCAATTGGTTAATCATAAGGTCTTGGGAATATATAAGCCTTCGAAGTGGGACAGGTTCTTGTAAGCTTGACAAGAAGCCTTTAGTGCCCCATTTTCAGATCAGGTGGTATCAGAGCCTGAGATTGCTTAACCCCACCTTCAGGAAGGTGATATCAAAGCTGGTTATACGAGAGCAAGTGGTATCATATTAGAATGCTTGATTGACAGAGCAAAGGATTGCTTGTCGAAAAGGTGTTTGGGTAGTCAAGGATTGATTGTCTGATTGATTGTATGCTTGTTTGCAGACTAGCTATTGTTTGAGTTTGCATAAGTGAAGGGAAAGCTACTGTTAGCTGAGTCCAGGAGAGGACAAGAAGGAATAAGGACTGAAGGCATTCTTCTCATCCCAAAGGACCTCAAGGCAATCCTTGAAGCACAAGAGGTTTGTTGCAAAAGGTTGCTTGAATAAGCTCTTTGTTGATCTTGTTTGAAGTTCTTTTGTTCATTTGCATAATGACAACTTCTACAAGTGAGTCCTCAAATTCCTTCTTCATCACAAGATTCTTTGATGAAGACATGAAGCAAGACTT
Organism: Pinus tabuliformis; assembly: GCA_031772625.1. NCBI lineage: Eukaryota > Viridiplantae > Streptophyta > Pinopsida > Pinales > Pinaceae > Pinus > Pinus tabuliformis. The sequence goes on from CM062819.1 coordinate 1,277,068,304, forward strand.
GTTCACCATGATGGACAAGGTGAGAGAAATGTATGAGGATGGAAGGAAGAGCAGCATACTTAGAGAGCAGTTGAATTCCGTGGAGGAAGAGAAGCAATTGCTTTCTAACAAATTGCAGGAAATGGAGAGGCAACTTCATATTGCAAATATGAACCTGAAAAGGACGCATGAGTTGGAGACACAACTCTTTGTTGCCAAAGAAGCCTTAGTCAAGTATTAGCTTGAAGAAGAGGTAAACAATTCCTGTTTGTCTTCAAATTCCTCTAAGAATGTTTATATTGGTTCTTTTGAAAAACATACTAGAGGCATAGGTTCCAAGTTAATGTCCAAGATGGGCTATGGAGGAAAAGGCTTGGGTAGACATGCACAAGGTATTGTTAAGCCAATAATGGTTGAGGAAAGGCCTAAGTATTTGGGTCTTGGCTATGGACAGTCTTATGGAGAAAGTTCCAAAGTTGCCATGACAGAAATTGAAACAGTGCCAAGGAGTTTCGTTTCAGATCTTCTACCTCAAGAGTGTAAAGATTGTATTCATGGAGAATGCAAAAGCTTGAAACATCATTTGCAGGATGCAGGTATTCATAAGCATGCACTTGAACCAAAGAGTTGTGGAAACTCTAACAGCCTTGAAGAGATTGATGGTGTTCCAAAGGGAGCTACTTCTTCATTCAATTCACCTCCTCAAGAAGACAATAGGTGAAATAGAAAAGTATAAATCTGGTTCTAATCATATTCCTTTTGATTATGTTCAGCATGGTAAATTTCCATATAAGCATTGGAAAAGAATTGCATGTTCCTTTTGTGGTTTGGATAACCATAATGTTTCTAGATGTTGGAAGAGAAGGGCCACATACAGGAAACTTTTGAAAGAAAGGAAGCAAGAAGCCAAAGGTCCATTGAACAAGGCAAATCATGTTGTTAAGAGGATGCACATGTGTTGCACTTACTGCGATAAGCAAGGACACCTTGCTGAAAATGTTGGACTCTGAATCCAACAATGCTTCCACGAAACTTGAAGAAGGTGGAGAGAAAGACTGACAGGAATGGAAAGGAAGATTCCATGATTGATGTGTCTCAAGATGATTCACATGTTGATGCTGATGTGCAGACAAAGGAAGCACTTTTGAAATGGATTGGTAAGAAATGGTTAGAGTTCTTATTCAATTACGATTGCATGTCTATTGATGCATCTATTTGCATTTCTTTGTTAATGGAATGCAAGTTGCAGGGTTTTACCAAGAAGGTGAATGGAAAAAGTTGAGTAGGAGACTCGCTTTATTGCTGCAACATTATGTTCATTTCAGCTTCGAAAGTACAGCGTGCTTAAGCGAACGTTGAAGGATGAAACGCATGCATGGGAATGATGTGCATGAACATAGGGATGTTGATGATTTCCTTGTATTTGAACATGTATGTGTAATTAACTTGAAGGGTTGATTGCTTTGTTTTAAACATGCATGTAATATTGACTTGAGAAAAGTTGATTTGGTCTCCAAGATGGAGACAATGATGAAGTGTTTCATCTTTTGAAAAGAACCCTTGAGATCTTTTCTACATGCTTGACTTGAAGGGTCATTTGTTTTAAAGGCATGTTTTGTGGGCTTGTTATCTAGTCCATCATTTGTATGCAGATGTAAAGACATAGAGGTGTTCACAAGATGTGAAATCTGTTTCTTTTGTTGAAGCAGGAGTTTAGGCCATCCAATTGTTATCTGTAATTCTGTTGTTGTTAATAGTTGTTGTTGATAGCTTGTCAAACAGGTACAAATGTAATTTTTTGTGAAGCAGATGTAACTTCACATTGGTTTGAGCCACCTTGGATCAATGATCAGGGCAGAGAAGTTCAAACCTCCTTTTGTGACCTTCTCACAGGAGTTCTGCATGAAGTCAAGGAGGAAAACAGTTCTTCCTAGGAGGACCAACACATCCAGGAAGGAAAGTGGTCAAAGGCTTTGGTTCAAAGGCACTATGCAAGGCAAGAGTATGGAGGCTGAAAGAAGAGGGTGTTGTTACTCTCATTTACTTTTCAGATCAGTATGTCAATCTTTTGGAGACCAAAAGTTCTTTTAGTGGGAATGTGTGATCCAAAATGGATCTAGAATAGACTTCTAAGTCTAAAATGTTCCTCACAGAGGAAAATGAAAGTCTAGGGAATGCTCTTGTAAATAGTCCCATTGCATAGATCTTTTCATTCTGAATCTACTACAATTCGAATGGGCTGAAATGGACTTCGGATGAAGAAGTTATTGCAGAAAGAAGATTGCCCCTTATCCTTTGAAAATGAGGCAATTTCTTATAAAAGTGGCCTAAAAGGTTCTTTAAGGAAAAATCGCATCGAAAGGTTCAAAGGGCAAACTTAGACCAAAGGCCTTAAGAACCCCCGATCAGCGATCTCTAACTTATCGCATCAGAGGTAGGCTGCATGCGATATTGGGACCCAGGTGGGGTCGATTGCGATAAAGCGGGATCGGATCGGCAGAGCAGGTCGACATAGTCCATGGTATATGGAAAGAACCCCCGGGCCATTACAAATGCGATATGCCGATGCGATTATGTGACTATGCGATGAGCGCTTCATTGACAGCCATTGGATCTAGGCAGGAATGGACGGTTGCGATTGAATCAGCGATCGGAAGAGCAGGGACATAGACTCTTGCCGATGCGATATGCAATATGTGATATCAGCGGCGAATCGGCAGATCGGCGGTTGGCATAGTCGAATGGAAGACCTCGGGGCCACTGTGATTGCAATATGCCGATAAAGGGCAGACCCGATGGGAATTATGGATGCAATTTCCTAAGTTTGGAAATCTAGAAATTCGGGATTTCTGTGTATTTCCCATGTATTGGTTTTTTTGGCCAATACGCCATGCGATTGCAATTTGCGATGGAATGGCGGACCCGATAGGATTTTAAGCGCGATCCTATATTATTTGAAGTCCGGATTTTGCGCCCGATAGTGTATTTCCGGGATATTTCTGTGTATTGGAATTTTGTTCCATTTTCAGGTTTTCACCTGAAGAAAGGCCCCGATTCCTCTATAACTGTCCCTGATCATTGTGCCACACTGCAAGCGGGCGTTTTGTAACAATGATGCATTTGTAATGCGTAGAGCCATAGAGCCATAGAGCCAGATGGCCAAGCGCAAAGCCACAGAGCCAGAGAGCCATAGGGTCAGACGCAGAGCCACAGGGAGCAGGGAAAATGCAGAGGCAGAAGAATGATTGCACAGAGAGGAACGGATGGAAGCCACAGCATTAGAGGATTCCTCACGAAAGATAGAAACCCTGAGAGCTTTGGAGCGAGGGGACCGAGCTGAGGGCAAAGACTTTTGGAGTCGCTTGGAGGTTGAGCAAAAACCAAATAGCCTAGAGAGCCAGAGCCAGAGCCAGAGCCAAGAGCAGATGCAGAGGCCGACAGAGGTTGGAGGCAGTTGCAAAGAATAGAGCCGGCATTCATTCTCAAGGTTACAATAGTCGAGGTGACTGTAGGGGATCGCTAAATCCATTGAGATGGAGTTCAGAAAATCCTAAAGACTTCTAAGAGCCATGGAGCAATAATGAAGCTTCAGAACAGCAAAGAGATCAAATGATCCAGCTGTTGCTAGTGTTCAGAGTGTGCTGAAGATAGAAGAAGGAATTCCAGAGACAGTGAGAGAATTCTGAGGGAGTTGGTGCAAGCTAGAGCTCAAGATAGCTCAAAGCGCCAATTGAAGGAGTCTAGTCCAAAGAAGCCTAGATCTGTCTGCAAAGTATGGACAGCGAACGGGATAATATGGTATTCTAAACCCATAAAGTCATGTTTGTAAACTCATGGAGTTGAGTGTGGAGCTTGTAAAATAATTTATGCCATAATCCCAAAGAGCCTAGTTGAGTTGACTAGAGCTCAAAGAGATATAGCCCAAGAGGTTTGGGTGAACTCCATATTATATTTCCGTCTTATGTGTTTTCTGATTCGCTGCTTTATTTACTGTTATGTGTGTTTTACATCAACGTAAGCAAACATACATAAGCACTTGAACAGTTAAAAACAAACATAAGCATATACCTATTTCAAGAAAAAATTTTAATTCCGCGATTGGTTAATCATAAGGTCTTGGGAATATATAAGCTTTGGAAGTGGGAGAGGTTCTTGTAAGCTTGACAAGAAGCCTTTAGTGCCCCATTTTCAGATCACTTAGTGACTCATGATGGCCATATCTTACAACAGAAAACTTGAAAAACAGAAGCTTGAAAAGAAATAGGTGAGGAAGATTATCTCAATCATAGTAGAGGTATTTTACTTCCCCTTTCTTGGATTTCTTCTTTTCAGCTTCCTCCACTTCTTCGGTGATATGGGATTCTTCTCTTCCCCTTTTGTTATTATGATTATTGAGCTTAGTACAATCTCTCTTATAATTCACATATCCGTGACATCCATAGCATTGAACCTTAGCCATATTCTTCTTATTTTTCTAAGGACCAAACTATCAAAATTTTCCCTTTCTTTTTGTCATTGTAGCATATGCTTGATTTTGTTCACTTGACCCTACATCAGTTTTTGCCTTCATCTCGGTTTCTTCAATATTGCATGGTGACCATAGATTCTTGAATGGAGTAGCTTCCTTCTTCCCATAAATGCTTGATGTGAAGTTACCCCATTCCTCTGGTAGTGCATTTAGTACTACGGTGGTCATCTCTTTGGCAGACATTATTTCTCCTAGATCTTGAAGTTGATCCCTTATTTCAGATATCCTCATAAAGTATGAGTTTTTTCCTTCTTATTTTGATATCCTTAGATTATAGAGTTATTTCCTTAATGACATAACTTCTCCTGCAGTGCTTATGGAAAACAACTCTACCATTTTGTCATATATTTCTTTTTAAGTTTTAAGTTTAGATAAATATGGAATAAGGGGATCCTTGATGGATTCTATGAGAATCCTTTGAGCCCTTACTTCCCCTTTCATGAACCTTAGAAGTGCTTGAGCATCTTCCTTTGGAGGTTTGGTGATCGAACCGTTAACATGTTCCATGACCTCATTCTCAATAAGATTTAAATATGTCCTCTTCTTCCATGCAAGAAAGTTTGAAGCCCCAAACAACTTATTGCTTTCCTTGCAAAAAGACATTTCGACATATTCATATGTAGACATAAATATACTTACTTGTGAAGATGCTTCTTTCACTTTTTGCTTCCTTGATTTTGATGATGATATAGATAATAGAAAACTTATCCTTGATGAATATAATTCTGTTCAAGAGTGATCCTTGACTCCAAAGAGTGGGAGGTCGCCTTAGACCTTTTGATGATAATGACAACATTCTTATTGATGATGATGACAACATACTTGATCCTGCTCCTCTTGGATGAGTAAACTTCAAGTGACTTTGATTTGTAGATATTTTCAACTTGAGTAGGGCCTTTGTGGTCCTTTTCTTTGATGATGACTTGAGCGAGGATCCCAAGACTTCTTCTGGTGTAGATTTCTTCTTTGATCTAGGGTTTTAACACTTTCTTGTAGATCCATGACTTCAAGATGTTTTTATGATAAGATGATCTTTTTGCTTTGATTCCCTTCCATAGTTTTGATCCTTGAATGCTTGAGTGTATCTTGATGAGCTACCCTTCCTTGATTTGTTACCTTAGCTCTGACACCATGTGGAAAAATCTAGGGCATTAAGATTAAGTGATTTCTCTTGTAATGATAACTGCTTAAGAATTCTTTTTACTTCTTTAGATTAGTTTCTTCTCTTAACTTCGATTATTATAGTCATCTTCTTCATCAAACAATTACCAAAGTCATGAATAAAAATGAGACAAAGGACACAAGATGTAGGTGATCAGTTAGGGCCAAAACCTCCCCAATCTTGAGAGGAAAACCCAAACGAATTCTTCTTCTTATAGAATCTTCAATCAGTGAATTCCAAGACCTAGACCATTGACCGAGAATCCTCCAAAACCAAAGCAATCCTTAAGTCAAAGCATCTTCTTCCTTGAATTTAACTTTGACCTCACCAAAACTCTTACTGCAACTTTGTCCCTCCTTACTGCAATTTCATCTTAACTGCAGTTTTTGCAACTTTTGACCCTAGCTTCAGAAACCCTAGATCACATGATAGAGAAGATAATGGAGAGATCTATCTTCCTTTGCCTTCTTTATGCCTCCTTTCTTGGTGAATTCTCCCTTCAAACCCTGGAAAATTTTAGGGGCAAATTTAAGGGGTTTTAAATCTTTATTGAGCGAATATTTTGTATCATAGTACATTGTTACAAATCACCTCAAATTTATTTTATAAAAAAATAGGTATGGAGGTTAGCCCACCTTATTTTAAAGGGGAGTTAAAAAAAGTAAATTTAGCCCTTGAAATTAGAAGTTACAACCTTACATTCGCCATAATTTTCAAGAATAGGGATTTATGATAGTTATTTTGTCCTCCCCATTCGGTGTAAAAAATGTTTTTTGGTATTGGGATTAATTTCGAGAAAATGACCCTCATTTTTGGAACAAATGGTCATAAAAGAATAATTCAATTTTATTTAAAAATTCAAGTCTCTTAATGTCATGTCTATTTAAATATTGAATAGTGATCTTTCCATCTTCCAAGTTTGCATTTGTTTAGTCATAATCATATACGAGGAGGGTTTGCAAAGTTGTAGAATTTGAATTAAAAAGTCAAGATTGAGAATAGTGGTACAAGGTTGTTCGCAAAGTAATGAAATTTGAATTAATAAGTTAAGAATCTACGTAATGTTTTTTGGTATTGGGATTAATTTCGAGAAAATGACCCTCATTTTTTGGAACAAATGGTCATAAAAGAATAATTCAAATTTATTTACAAATTCAAGTCTCTTATTGTCATGTCTATTGAAAGATTGAATAGTGCTCTTTCCATCTTCCAAGTTTGCATCTGCTTAGTCATGTCATAATCATATACGAGGGTTGTTTGCAAAGTTGTTGAATTTGAATTAAAAAGTCAAGATTGAGAATAGTGGTACAAGGCTGTTCGCAAAGTAATGAAATTTGAATTAATAAGTCAAAAATCTTCGTACAATGGTACAGGGAAGTTTTTTGTTTTAATGGATTTTTGGTATATATAATTATTAATTTTCTTATATATACTTGTCATTTTCAAAAATTATTTAGATAATAGATTTTTTGAATTTTCAATCTCATTAAAATAATTGATGCTTGATTCTTGCTTTTCAGATTCCACCCATCCTTAAGTCAACACCTATGAAAAATTTAAAAATCTTTATTCCAAAAAAGTAATCCCTTACGTTCCAAAATCAATACAACCCAAATTACATTGTTTATTTTGTTACCCTTTGTCTTCAATGTACACTATGTAAATTACGTTTCTACGAAGAAATGATAAAGTAGTTGTTATTATTTGAATACCTTGGTTCTAGAAAACACCCTATTAAAAATAAAATTTGGCTTTGTTTAAATTTTATCGTTTATGTTTCTATTGATAAAGTAGTAGTTGTTATTCTTGGAATTGGTCGTTTGAAAAATAACCAGATATATTTAAAATATATGTATTATCAAAACAAGGATTGTCATATTAAAATGAGAATTTAAGAAATGAATAATAAATTTGAAACTATTTACTTCAAATAAATTTCATTAGCAAGAGGAAGATGGAGTAGATATTTTGAGCGATTTTATATGCATAGATGCCATGCAATTTTTATTTACTTGGTGCCCATGGATATCAACAATCATTGACATCCTATTCATATATATGGTAACCATGAAGAGGAGAGAGATCTAACATTTTTAAGACGTTAAAAAAAATTGAAGACATTACAAAATTATATATATATATATATATATATATATATATATATATATATATATATTAGTTACAAATCTATTAGGTTTCTAGTTACAATGAAAAATTACACGTGGTTATATATATCTTAATTATATATATATATATCTTAATTATATATTTATATGAGGTTTCCAGAGGGATTAAATATGTTGTGTGCAAATTTTTTAATCAAAATTTTCACAGTAAATAAAAAATGTGGGCTATAAAAAAAATGAATATACATGTTGTACTCTTAGTGTCAATCATAAATAAACAATTTCAATGTCCATATAAACTATCATAATCTTATACCAATTTTATAGAGAAATAAAGTAACTAAAATAATAATAAAATTGTTATAATTTTTGGTACAACAAATTGTATAGTTTTTATACTTTCTAAAAAACTTTTTAAAAATAATGTTTTTAAATATGCATGTCCAATAATTTATTTCAATCTCAACTTCATGCATATGTATATGGAGCACGTGTAAATGACTAATTATTTTAATCTTGATCATAATAAAATATTTCAATGCTATAAGAGGAGTAATTAAAAGTAAAAATGTTCCAAGAGATATGTATTTTATTTGATTAGTAATATAAAATTAAAATGCAACATTTAAATATATATAATTAATAATAAATATTCAATGTGGCTAATAAATAAAATATTTTAATATGGAGGGTTAATTAATATTGAAATGTATTCAACAATATATTAATAACAGTAAACTCATTTTAATGTGGAAAATATATTACATAGATAGTATCTTTCAAGAAAAATATTTAAATGTGTATATATTATATATGATTAACAAAAACTATATATTCATTATGTAAAGCAATTGAAAAAAATATTTTTTTATGGCTAAAACATTTTAAGTAGTCTCATTGTAGCCCTATTTTAAGAATATTTGTTGGTCAATTTTGCTTGAAATCAAGCAAATATGTGTTAGAACTGTAAGTTTAAGCTATGTAATTTACACAATCCAAGTTCTCAAATAATTTTTGAAAACATTGAACTCATTATTTACATTCAAAAATATAATTTAAACAATGAAAAATTATGTGTGTGTGTGTGTGTGTGTGTGTATATATATATATATATATATATATTGCAAATCTATTAAGTTTCCAGATCTGTTGTGTGTAAATTTTTTAGTCAAAATTTTCATTGTAAAAGAGGTTTTCTTGGGAGCTACAAGATTGTCTTGCTCACCTGAAAAAATCCTATATACTCTCTCTCCAAGATCGAAATCCAATCTAAACCAACACAAACATGTACGTGTACACTGATTTGATTATGTGTGCACAAATTTGTTGTTAGTTCCAAGTACTGGAGTTAAGTTTCTAATTAAAGAGTTGATCCTCATATCCCATGGATGAAAACATACATGCAAACAAAAAAATCACCATGATCACTCTCAATAAGAATTTGAGGCATTGTACATATAGATTTTTATCTAAAATGCTCAAGAAGCACTTGGAGAAAGCAAAATCTTTATGGATAGGCTGGTTTTCAAAACCTTGGGGGTATAGAAGAAATATATATATATATATATATATATATATATATATATATATATTACAAATCTATTAGGTTTCCAGATCTGTTGTGTGCAAATTTTTTAGTCAAAATTTTCACTATAAAAGAGGTTTTCCTTGGAGCTACAAGATTGTCTTGCTCCCTCGAAAAAATCCTATATACTCTCTCTCCAAGATTGAAATCCAATCTAAACCAACACAAACATGTACATGTACACTAATTTGATCATGTGTGCACAAATTTGTTGTTAGTTCCAAGTACTGGAGTTAAGTTTCTAATTAAAGAGTTGATCCTCATATCCCATGGATGAAAACATACATGCAAACAAAAAAAATCACCGTGATCACTCTCAATAAGAATTTGAGGCATTGTACATATGGATTTTTATCTAAAATTCTCAAGAAGCACTTGGAGAAAGCAAAATCTTCATGGATAGGCTGGTTTTCAAAACCATGGGGTATAGAAGATATATATATTGCAAATCTATTAGGTTTCCAGCTCTGTTGTGTGTAAATTTTTTAGTCAAAATTTTCATTGTAAAAGAGGTTTTCCTTGGAGCTACAAGATTGTCTCGCTTCCTGTAAAAAATCCTATATACTCTCTCTCCAAGATTGAAATCCAATCTAAACCAACACAAACATGTACGTGTACACTAATTTGATTATGTGTGCACAAATTTGTTGTTAGTTCCAAGCACTGGAGTTAAGTTTCTAATTAAAGAGATGATCATCATATCCCATGGATGAAAACATACATGCAAACAAAAAAATCACCATGATCACTCTCAATAAGAATTTGAGGCAGTCTACATATGGATTTTTATCTAAAATGCTTAAGAAACACTTGGAGAAAGCAAAATCTTCATGGATAGGCCGGTTTTCTAAACCCTGGGGTATAGAAGAACTATGCCTTTTGGAATTTTCCCTTACACAATTATACTTTATATTTAAATTTGTGTTACATTATTTCAATAAAAAAAATTACTGAAAATGGTCTATATTTGTTTTACCTCTAGTTTGGTGCATAACAAGTGAGTTCTTATCTTAATAAAAATAAAATACAAGGTAAATGAGTATGACTAAGTAGACGAGGCATAATATATACCTCTAGTTTCATGCATAACATTAGCAAAGAAAGCATATGTTCCATCCACAGTTTGTTATTCCCTAATGGTATCGTATAATTATACCGATTCACATAGCATGTTCATCACAAGCGATATTGTTATGGATGGTTACTAGCACACTCCATCCAAAAATAAATAGAGATAATGATACTTAGTAAAAATGTTGTACCATCATATAAAATTCGATTTACAATAATTACATTGGCACATATGGCATTGATTTCCCACTATGAAGAAATAATAAACCGATAGCAATATTCAACATTCAACATTCAACATTCAAATACTAAAATACTCATTGTATTAATCAACTAAATAAACAAACTAAAGGAAAAGCTTATCTATTTGAAAGTTGAAGGCCAACATTAACTTAGGTAGATAAATGTTCCACCCAACCATACACTCTATTGCACTTATTCTTTTTATACTAGGCCACCCCAATTGAGGCTATGATACCACTAAGGAAAATTAGAACATTTTTATGGAAATCATTCTATCTTAGGACAAAAAATTACCTATCCCATTGTCTCACCACTAATTTTTTTTCTTGGAACAACACAACTATTTTGGTGACACATTGCTTTCCTTACATAGAAAAAGGAGAATACCTTCCTTATCTACTCAATATTCCCTCAAAAGTCTCTAAGCTCTCCCTCTATGTGTGCATAGAGGGTCTAGATACTATCCATTAACTCCAACAACATTTACTTAGTTCTTGACCTTTTTCAAGTTTTAAAGGCTTCCTTGCTTGGTTGTTCAACCCACACTATGCTTTCCTCCTTAGATTCTATCCATGGCTTCTCCATCACATAGCTTGATATCTTTCCTGGATCCCTTTCCAACCCAATTTTTGAATCTCTCTATGTTCTCCCTCTCTAGAATTCACTTCTTTCTTTTTTCATCATGTAGGAAATTAAGTTTCAATACATATTTATCTTCCATTCATTTTCATTTTTCTTTTTGTGCGATTTCAAATACTTGTTTACCAATTCAACATTATTAGAGTTGTCAACTGTAGAATAAAGTGCAACAACTACTACAATAGTTATGATCCAAAAATTAAATGAAAATCCTAAATATGACGAGGAAGCACCATATTTTAAAGTTGTTGGTTTATTTGAACTCGAGGAATTGGAGAAGTATCTACCTTTTAGAAAAGCAATGTATGAGAAAACAAAAGAATTTGATGTAAATATTCATGATTTTGATATAGCTATTCATAGACCTTATTTTCATGTGAAGCCTACAAAATATGAATTACATTAAATATGATTGAGTTATCTAGATTCATCGAGAACAAGTTTGAGCAAAATAATTTCTTTATTCAACATCACACCCCTTTGGGGGTGTCTTTCCAACTAGTTTCCCCTAAAACATGATAAAAACATGCAAAAAGATTTGCAAGTGTATAATAAGAACCTAGAGCAACACTAGTAATTTTTATTTTCCAAAACATGGAAAATTAGTATGTTTAATTTAAGTGAATAATTTTCTTATTATTATATATATATTTATACATTATCAAGGAATCACCAATATTTTACAATGTTTTCTAATTTTTTAGAAGATTAGCCAAAAATTTGCAATACCATATAACCTAGTGAAAAAATCGCCAAGATTTAACAAAATTTTATAATTCAGTGTAGGATTCGCCAAAAAATTATATATGTATCTTACATCAATGAAAAATTAGCCTATACATTTTTCTGTATACCATGGGGATTCACCCATTTATTATACATATAAATTTGGAGGGTTTCTTAAAATTTTCCTTGCTTCAAACTAGACCTTGTTGACACCAATCTTTGACACTTTGGTGTGACTGCAACTCAACCTTTCTACAACAAATGGAGACCCTAGATCTCTTCGCACATGCGGAGAAAACCAACCCAAGGCTGATCCCAAAACTTCGAACTTCATTCCTTCTTTCGTCCTCCTTTATATCGCATCCTTTCTTCTTCCTTGTGCTCGAGTGACACGTGTGTGTGTGTGTGTGTGTGTGTGTGTGTGTGTGTGTGTGTTTGAGAGAGGTTGAGTGCCTCCTTATATAGGCTTCTTGACCATCTATTGGGTCCCTATAATACTAGTGATTACCCCATTACTATTGTAGTTATACCCCTTATTTATATTGATGTACCCATGTAGTGCCCATATTGTTACTATTGTGCCACATAGAAGCCCACTATTGTTATTGTTGTGCCCTACAATATTATTGTTATGTAGGCTTTGATTGTATTGGGACCACTTAGACTCCTATATATAGAAAGGAGGTATTTTCATTTGTATCATCCAAGAATTGTTCATTTATGTAATGTAAAGGAGGTTGCCCCCTCGAAGAGGCTGAATTCTAAGGCGTGGATCTCTCTTTTCTATCTTTTTGTGAGCTGGTTTCATAACATTTGGTATCAGAGCTTTGGATTCTAGGGTTTCGCTGCTCCAAACAGGTCATCGTGGCATTTTCGCTATAACTTTTTTTCTGTGACGTTTCAGAAGTCGCAAAAAAAAAACCCATTTGAGAAGAATTGGCGCTGAACCTTGGGTCCGAATTTCAGAGATTTTCGCACGATATTTTCGGAGATATGATCTGAGGAAGTTGGCCTTTTTGCAGACTCCTGAATTACATTCAAAACAGGTGACCTGGGGAAAATCGTCATAACTCTCTCTCTGAGGATCGGATTGAAATTTCGTAAAAAGGTACAGAAAGAGGACGGACTGTAGTTTCTTGTATGTGTGTTTTAGATTCAAAGGTTGAAACAGTGACTCGTGGCACGTCGTACAAGTTCGCTCTACTGAACCAGTCTAAAAGCAAGTCACTGTGGGAGATTTCACATAACTCTTCCTTGGAGAATCCAATTTGGCTCAGACTTGTGGCATTGGAAAGAGGACGCAGAAGGCTACTACAGGTAGCAATTTCAGAACTGGATGATTCGAAATTACAGAGATACATCAGATTCAATATCAGGCTTCTATAAAGTGAAAAAAAGGTGTGTAGTTTTTTTTTAAATTTTTGTGTAAGCTTGGTTTAAAGGAATTCAAAGGGCATAGTAAAGAATTATTATCGGTAACTGATGCCCCGAGGAAAGAAAATGCAAACACCTAGTAAGGAACCTGAAAGCTCTAGCATGACTCATGAAGAAGAGGAAGAAATGCTACATGATATATCAAAATTACAAGAACAAGTGCAACAAATGTCACGCTCACAAAAGCTAACAGAAGCTAAGATAAGTGGCGTGGAATCTAAGATAAAGGGCATGGAAGCTAAGATGGATGATTCAAAGACAGATTTGAAGAGAGACATGGCAGATTTGAAGATAGATTTGAAGACAGATTTGAAGAGGGACATGGCAGATTTGAAGATAGATTTGAAGACAGATATGGAAGAATTGAAGAAGTTGCTACAAGAAAGTGTCACTAATGGTGAAAAGGTAGTAAAGGAAACTCATGATGAGAACAAAAGAAATGTTAATCATGATTCCATAGACGCTAATGTTGGATCGAAGACTCACCATGTTCCAAAAATCGATATGAGGAAGTTTGATGGCAAGGATCCCGCCACATGGATATTACAGATGGAGCAATTCTTCGATCTCAATAATGTGCAAAACACACAAAAGGTACGTATGGCAACTTTATATTTGGAACCAAATCAGTTTGTATGGTATCAATGGCTTTGTTCTCGTAAACAATTTATCACTTGGGCAATTTTTACGGAAGAATTGATAGCACATTATGAGGATACAAAAAGCAACACTTTTTTTAGCCAATTGATAAGTCTCAAACAAAAGGGTTCAATAATGGAGCACATTGAGGAGTTCCAAAAATTGAACATAAGGGTAAAAGATATTCCAGAGGAGCATAGGATTGATGTGTTCATAGGGTCTTTAAAGGATAATATCCAACATGATGTGCGCCTTTGGGAACCTGATTCATTAGAGAAGGCATTCAGGTTAGCAAGAAAAATGGAAAGCAAAATTATGGCAACTAGGAAGCATACCATTCACAACTATAAAGATGGAAGTGTTGTTGCCCATAGTCTTCCACAACCTACAAGGTTGACACCACAACAATTGGAAGAAAAAAGAGCAAAAGGGCTTTGTTACAATTGTGATAGCAAATACACAAAAGGTCATAAGTGTGCTGAGAAGAAATTATTCTACATAGATTGTGAAGAGGAAGAAGAAAAGGAGCAAGAAAGGTCAAAAGAAGAGGATATATTCCAGGAACAAAGCCTAGATGAAGAACAAATAAATCCGACCATATCTTGTAATGCATTGGCGGGAATTACCACTCCTCAAACCATCAAGATAGAAGGACAAATCAAGAAGAAAAAGGTAATAGTGTTGATTGATTCAGGAAGCACCCACAATTTTATTCATTGTAGGGTAGCAAAAGAATTGAATTGCTTCCTATATCCAGCACCAGAGTGTCAAGTGATGATTGCAAATGGAGGAACAATAAATTGCTCTGGAAAGTGCCATAATATCAAGCTATCCATGGGAGAATATGTATTGACTAGCCCAATGCTTTCCATTCCAATGGGAGGTGCTGATGTTGTACTAGGAGTCCAATGGCTACAATCCTTGGGTACAATAGCTTTTAATTTTCAAGAACTTTTCATGAAATTTTCTGTGGAAGGAAAGGAAGTTGAATTAAGGGGTATTGCAGGGAAACCAGGAAAGATAATCAGCTCTAATGGTATGACAAAGCTTCTAAAAAAGGAGCAAAGGGGTGTAATTGCACAATTATGTTCGCTAGATGTTTCCACATTGGAATCATCTATTTCTCCAGATCTCCAAAAAGTCCTGGACAATCATTCCAAGGTATTTGAGACTCCCAAAGGTCTCCCACCTATGCGTGATCATGATCATGCTATTCATCTGATTCCAGGAAGTGTTCCTCCAAACATCAGGCCGTACAGATATCCCTATGTCCAAAAAAGTGAAATTGAACGTATGGTTGCAGAAATGCTAGAGGCTGGTATAATTCAACCGAGTCAAAGTTCTTTCTCTGCTCCAGTAGTATTGGTGCACAAGAAGGATGGATCATGGCGCATGTGTCCGGATTATAGGGAGCTCAACAAGCTCACTATTAAAGATAAGTTCCCCATTCCTGTCATTGATGAATTACTGGATGAATTGCATGGATCAATTTACTTCACCAAGTTGGATCTTCGTTCAGGATATCATCAAATCAGAATGAAGATTGAAGACATTCCGAAAACGGCATTTAGAACTCATGAGGGTCATTATGAATTTTTGGTCATGCCTTTTGGCCTTACCAATGCACCTTCAACATTTCAAGGTTTGATGAATTCAATTTTCAAACCATTCCTTAGAAAATTTGTGTTAGTATTTTTTGATGATATACTAATCTACAGCAAGTCTTGGAAGGATCATGTTGAACATGTTGACAGGGTGCTACAACTATTGGAGGAGAAACAATTATATGCAAAAAGATCCAAATGTTTCTTTGGAGTCCAGGAGGTGGAATATTTGGGTCATATTGTATCTCATGAAGGAGTTAAGGTAGACCCTAGCAAAATTAAAGCCATTAAGGAATGGAAAATCCCCACATCCATAAAGCATCTGCGAGGATTTCTTGGGTTGACAGGGTATTATCGCAAGTTTGTTAAGAATTATGGGAGAATAGCAGCACCTCTAACAACATTATTGAAGAAAGATGCATTTTCATGGACTCCGGAAGCAACAAAGGCCTTTGAACATCTTAAAGAGGCAATGTGCCAAGCACCGGTCTTAGCTACACCGGACTTCACAAAAACCTTTATTGTGGAATGTGATGCTTCAGGAAATGGAATTGGTGCTGTTCTAATGCAAGATGAAAGACCCATTGCTTTTGAAAGTCGTCCAATCAAGGGAAAGTTTTTAAGAAAAGCTATTTATGAGAAGGAAATGTTGGCAATACTCCATGCACTTAAGAAATGGCGACCCTACCTAATGGGAAGACACTTCAAGGTAAAAACAGATCATGATAGCCTTAAATACTTTTTAGAACAAAGATTATCCTCTGAAGAGCAACAAAAGTGGGTCACAAAGATGTTGGGTTATGACTTTGAAATCATCTACAAAAAGGGAAGCAAAATGTGGTGGCAGATGCACTCTCAAGAAAGGATGAGGATGTGGAAGCATTGTTGTGCGCCATTTCTATTATCCAACCAGATTGGATAAATGAAGCAAGGGAGGAATGGAAGAATGACGAAGAAGTGTGGGCACTTATTCGAAAGCTACAACAAGATTCCAGTACGTCTGATACATTTAGCTGGAAAAATGATTCGTTATGGTACAAAGATCGCTTATACCTCTGTAAGAATTCCCAGCTAAAACAAAAGATTCTTATGGAATTGCACACTTCTCCCTTAGGAGGGCACTCAGGATTTTTAAAAACTTACCACAGGGTTAAGAAGGAATTTTTTTGGGATGGCCTTAAATCAGATATTCAAAAGTTTGTGGCAGAATGTTTGGTTTGCCAGCAAAATAAAGTTGAAACAATTAAGACACCGGGTCTATTACAACCTTTATCCATTCCAAGCCAACGTTGGGAGGAGGTTTCAATGGATTTTATCACAGGTTTACCCAAGTCTGAGGGAAAGAGTGTCATCATGGTGGTAGTTGACAGACTTACCAAGTATGCACACTTTTGTGCATTATCACATCCATTTAAAGCCAGTACAGTTTCTACTGCATTTATGGAAACAATTCAAAAGCTACATGGAAACCCAAAGATTATTGTAAGTGACAGAGATCCCATTTTCACTGGAAATTTTTGGACAGAATTATTTTCTTGTCTTGGTACTCAGTTAGCTCATAGCTCATCTTATCATCCTCAATCTGATGGGCAAACTGAGATAGTAAACAAATGTTTGGAAGGATATCTTCGTTGCTTTGTATCTGATAAACAGACACAATGGGTCAAATGGTTGCCTCTGGCTGAATGGTGGTATAACACTTCCTTCCATACAGCAACAAAAATGACCCCATTTATGGCACTTTATGGGTATCAACCACCATCCATCACATCATATTTAAGAGAAAATTCTAAGGTTCAGGCAGTGGAACATCACATCGAACATCAACAACAAGTCCTCCAACTCTTAAAGGATAACCTTGTGTTGGCACAGAATAGAATGAAACAACAGGCAGATCAACATCGCAGTGAAAGAAGTTTTGATGTAGGTGATTGGGTATTCCTACGGCTACAACCATATAAGCAAATGTCCCTCAAGCAAGCTAAGAAGGATAATAAATTATCACCAAAGTATTATGGTCCGTACAAGGTGTTGCAAAAGATTGGTACTATGGCATACAAATTGGAGCTTCCTGCAGCTTCTCGATTGCACCCAGTTTTCCATGTTTCATGCTTAAAGAAGGTTATAGGCGACAAGCTCCCAGTTCAAACAATATTGCCAGAACTTGACGAAGAAGGAAAATTATATTGGAACCGGAAGCAGTTATAGAAACAAGAACTCGACAGCTACGAAATCGATCAATTTCAGAGTACCTTATCAAGTGGAAGAACTTATCCGCTGAAGATTCCACATGGGAGGATGAGAATTTTATGCAGAAGTATCCTGAACTACTCAAGCGTTGAGGACAACACTTTTTTGAAGGAGAGGGGCATGTTGGGTCCCTATAATACTAGTGATTACCCCATTACTATTGTAGTTATACCCCTTATTTATATTGATGTACCCATGTAGTGCCCATATTGTTACTATTGTGCCACATAGAAGCCCACTATTGTTATTGTTGTGCCCTACAATATTATTGTTATGTAGGCTTTGATTGTATTGGGACCACTTAGACTCCTATATATAGAAAGGAGGTATTTTCATTTGTATCATTGAATAATTGTTCATTTATGTAATGTAAAGGAGGTTGCCCCCTTGAAGAGGCTGAATTCTAAGGCGTGGATCTCTCTTTTCTATCTTTTTGTGAGCTGGTTTCATAACACCATCACTTGAGGCTGACTTGATAATGCTTCTAGGCCGACTTGATCTTTAGTGATGGTTGATTGCTTTATTGAAGGCCGACTTGTTGGAGGTGCTTTGACTTGGTCTTGGAGGATCTTTAGACTTTTTACAATGACTCAAATACATATGTAACATGCCCAAATGGGTCTACAATACTTGACATTGACTCAATAGACTTTATGACTTGATGACCAAACCTAATAGCTCACAATGGGAGCTTCACCTATAAAATAAAATTCCTTGATCATGAAACCCATGACTCAAGCATTACAAAATAATTTTATTTTTCTTCTTTACATCAATTACATAAAATCATGATTACACATGTCATTACGAAGACCGAACCTAGTTACATATTTCAGTAAGATCTCCCCTTGGAAATCTCGTGTTGAACAACGTTGTGTAGATTTGGCTCAACAACTGAAGCATACAAGAGAGTTCAATTGTCGATGATCAACAGCCTTAAAATGATGCATTCTCCTTCTATTTATCATTGAGCTCCTCTCTCCATGTGGGTCCCATACATCAACCCCTCTTGTCTCTCTCTCTCCACAACTGTGTGTTGCTCCAAGGGGTGCTTATTCCTATTGGGGTGGCCCCCACCATCCACTATGATTTTGATTTGCTTCCCTTTCTCCTATGTTGGAGCCTCCCTTAGTCAAAATTGCAAATTGGGGTCCTCGTAACCCACTTTTCCTAAGTCCATCATAGCAAAAATCAAAATCGTGCAAAATTGTAATTACTTAGCAAAATTGCTAAGTAGGAACATCCCAGTGCTCCCCACTTAGATGTTTCTTATCCTCAAGCAATTGTAGTGATGGGTGTTGGAGTACCTATTCCCCTTGCCATGTGACATCCTATGGAAAATCTTTCCACGTATTTAGAAACTCCTGAACAATCATGTTTCTGAGCCTTCTCTCTCTCACCTCCAGAATGGCCTCTGGCACCAACACCAAATGCCCCTCATCATCCAAACGGGGTAGATCAATAGTTTTTGTTACCTGTTGTCCCAAGGCCTTTTTGAGGCATGAGACATGAAATATACTGAGCACCTTGCTCACAAGTGGGACCTCCAACTCATGGGTCGCCTCTCCAACCCACCTGATCACCCTGTAAGGCCCATAAAAACGTGGTTTGATCTTCTTAGCTCCCTTTTTCTTTAGAGTGGACTTCCTATAGGGTTGGAGCCTCAAAAAGATTAAGTCACCAACCCCAAAATGCCTCTCAACCTTGTGCCTATCTACATAGATCTTATGTTGATTTTGGGTTGTTTGTAAGTTATCCTTGAGAGCCCTAAGGATGTCTTGGCTGTCTTGTATCCAGTCTTTGGCCCCTGGGGCCCTGCTGTCTCCAAACACCATATCAACAAAGGTCAAAGCATCATAACCATATAGAGCATGAAATGGAGACATACCTATCGACATGTGGAACATGGTGTTGTAGCAGTACTCTCCAAGGTGAAGTCACTTCAGCCATGTGTGTTGTTGCCTGATTACGTAGCTACCATCGGTTTGTGGGTGGTAGCTAGTGTTGGGAGTGAGCTCTGTCCCCACTAACTAAAACAACTCCTGCCAAAATCCCCCCATAAATTTGTTGTCCCTATCACTCACTATGGTCTTAGGGAGACCATGCAACCTGAACACCTCCCTGAAAAACAACTCGGCCAACTAAGAAGCTAATGACCGGGAAGGTATAACAAAGAAATGGGAATATTTGGTCAGTCTTTCGACCACCACATATATGCAATCCCACCCTTGTTGTTGTCAACCCTATAATAAAATCCATAGATATACTCTCCCATTTCCTCTCAGGAACAGGGAGGGGCTGCAATAAATCCGTGGGGTGTGTCTACGCCCCCTTATTCCTCTGGCAAGTATCACACACCAACACGTGCCTCAAAAAACCCCCCTTGAGGTCCCTCCACGTGAAACGCTCCCGGATAGTTCCGTATGTCTTAGGGAACCCCTGATGTCCTGCTAGTGGAGAATCATGCGCAGCTTGCATGATCCTATCCCTCAACTGTGAACCAATTAATAGATCCTCCCCTTGTAATAAATAACCTCATCCATCACCCAGTACTTGTCATCCCCATGAGTTTCATCTAAGATCTCGCAAGTATGTCTGTCCTTAGAGTACTCCAGCAACAATTGCGCCCTCCAATCCTGGCAAATACTCATAAGGGATAATGTCGTGGGCCTCCTGGATAAAGCATCAACTACTATATTCTTCTTTCCCTTTACATATTCTATATCAAAATCGTAGGCCTGGATCTTGTTGACCCACTTTTTTTGCCTCTCGTTAAGCTCTCTTTGCTCCAAAAAGAATCAAAGATTGTTGTGATCAATCTTCACCCTAAACCTATTGCCCACCAAATATTGTCGAAATTTGGCCAATGCATGCATGATGCCAACATCTCCTTGTCATATATGGAATAAAGCCTCTCACGATTAAGGAGATTCTAACTCTCAAACATTATGGGGTGCCCACCCTTCATCAAAACATCTCCAACCCCCTCACCGGACGAATCACACTCCAAAACAAAAGGTTGTGTGAAATTTGGCAGTGCTAGCACTGGGCAACTGCTCATGACCCTCTTGAGGCGCTCAAAGGCCTCCTGCGCTACATTAGTCCACTCAAATGCACCTTTCTTGGTCAGATCGATGAGGGGTGTTGCTAGTTATGAAAACCCCTTCACAAACTTCCTGTAATAGGTGCAAATGCCAAAAAATCCACGTAGCTCGGTCACATTCATGGGCGTAGGCCAATCCAATAGGCCTTGATCTTCTCCTGTTGCATTCACACCCCATCCTCCCCAATCACGTGGCCAAGGAACTGTTAGTTTTTGTAGCATCTGAGGTGTTCTAGTCTCGAAACTATGGAGAGGCTAAAACACAAAAGTTCTCCATAACCCAAAAATTGTTTCTGGAAATACCACCTAAAAGTGCCTCAATTAGATTATTAGCCTATTTTTAAATATTTCCTAAGGCTAAACTTAGGAAAGAGCCTCTAACGGCAATTCTACAAAATATTGTATCCTTCTATGATTCCTTGCCGGCAAAACAACACAACAGGAAAAACGCCAATTGAAAAGAGCAAAAAGATAATCACTCAAGAGTCCCAAAAGCGTATTTTGACGGTGCTGCTCAGCAAAACTCTTGTGGCTGCGGGGTACATATCATAATGGACGAGAACCTTCAATATCTCATTTCATGGAATGGGGGAAAGGGCTCTAACTGCATCGCTGAGGCGATGGCTCTAGCGGGTCTTCTTGCATTCTGCCTCTTTTTTGATATTCAGCTTGTTACAATTTTTGGGAACTCCAAAATCATGGTTGATCATGTTCTGGGAAAATGCCACATCAGAAACCCACACCTTGCAGGTTGGATGGACAGAATCATGTATTTATGGGGAATCGTGAAAGGATGCTCCATTCAACACATTTATAGATCCCAGAACCAGCAAGCAGACATTTTATCAAAGGAAGGTCTTCTATCAGAAACAGGTACTTGGAACATGAAGGTTATTTTTGGCGAGAAGTCCTTCTCCATCTAGGACTTCTCCATCCCTGGTACTTAATTTTATTTTTGCTACTCTCCAGGTATGCACTGTTATTTTGTTCTTTGGCTTTATATCCTCGAATATGTATGGTTTATGAATGGTCGAACTATCTCTGCAACAAGTTTATACTTCAGAAAATCTCATGTGCTGTGTAAAAAGTCTTGTATATGTTAGCTGTGTGACAGCTCAAATCGCTTTCATTCTGGATGGACATCTCATCTAGTTTTGTTTTTTGATACAGATTTCTCCAGCTTTTTAAAGCTTTGTGATGTACTATATGTTTTCTTATATTGTCTCAATATAATACAATCATGCTTTTTTCGTTCTGACAAAAACAAAAAAACAAAACAAAACAAAACAAAAAAACAAAAAACAAAAAACTTAGGAAAAGTGGTTAATTAATCAGTATTAATTGAGATAAGATGCCAATCATATAGAAACTCACATGGATCGACACAGATATGGTCTTAGCCATCAATTAAAATTTAATCTTGGTTGTTGGAGGTCCAACAGAAGATTATAAGAAGTCGTCGATAGGTAGATGGAGAACACACGAGATCGATTTCCTTGGAGAGTTCGATTTTCTAGAGAGAAGTAGCAGTTTCTAGGAGAGTTCGAGCTTCAGAAGAAAGCAGAGACAAAGAGGGCAGGGACAGTGAAAGTCAAAGGAAGATTTTCCAGACTAGTGAGTACTTCGCAGAGAGGTCGAGAGTTTCTCCAGAAGGTTGTGCAAAGGCAACGCAGAAGCCTCAGAAGGGAAATTTGATTTGTTGGAGTGAAGCTAGTTTTCAGTTCCAGAGGTCGGAAAACGTTTCCAGAGTGCTAGAGAGAATTTCCCAATTAGTAGCAGGAAAGATGACTTGATTTGCAGTTGTTTCGGGCTGTAGCGTTTGAGGGACTGCGCAAAGGGGACGCAGGGCCTACACAGAGTAGAGTGGACGACTCGCTTTTCAAAGGTCAGAAAATGAGTGAGGGTAATTTCCCTCAAATAATTTTTGCCAATATTTTCTCTGCAGGATTGCCAATTTTTGACATCCAGATTGTACTTGGATAATTTCATTGTTGCATAATAATAAAAACCCTTAGTTGTTGCACCAGTTTTCCCAAGTTTGTCCAAAAATAATTTTGTCAAATATTTGTAATTGTGCCAGTATTTTCTCAGCTTCCAACGTTTTTATTTTTCACAGTATTTTTGTGAAGATGGCAGTGTGATTATTTTGTTGTTTCCATAGCAATAAATTGTTAAATTAATTTACAGTTAAAAGAAATAATTCCAGTTGTTGTAATAGGATTTAAATAGTGAAATTTTCACATGGTATCAGAGCAAGGTTGATTGAATCAGTAGCCCAGAGACGAAGAGGAAGAAATTCGTTGTTCACAGGGAGCAGCAACACAATTTCTCTAGGGACTCCACAGGATCTAGCCACGCAGTGTGAGTGGCAGAGAAAAAGTTTGATTTCCAGTTGCAGAGTAGTAGGAAAATTTTGAATTGCTTAGAGAAGAACTCCAACAAGCAAAGGTAGATCCAGATAGTAATTCCAGAGAGCAGCGCAACAAAATCATTGAGCAAATTTGAGCGGAAGAGGAAGAGAAAGTGCACACACAGAGGGAATTTCTCTCAGAGGGTTTCTAGCTCAGAAATCCAATATTTCCAGTTACAGCTAGTAGTAGCAGCAATCAGATTTTCTCACTCCAGAAGGGTGTGTGAGTAGCAGTGTAGGAAGTCGAGCAGGAAAGGGAGGAGATATTGTTTATTTCTCTAGTATTTGAGTTTCCCACATTTTACAGCTTTGTAGAGATGGTTGTATGAGATTTCCAAAGCAATTTGTGTGAGTTAGCCAGATTGCAGCTCTGGACAACAAAATGACTTCCAGTTGTCGGAGACAGGTATCAGAGGAACTGTGAGTTGTCTAGTGTGAGTTGCAAAGCGAAGTTGGGTTCGAGCTTAAAAGGAGATTGGGAGGCACCAGATCTAGGTGGAGGAGTATGAGACTCCAATGTGCCAGATGGGCAGAGGATCCAACGTAGTTGCAGCAATGAGATTAGTTCTAGATTGTTGCAGCAGGACCATCTCTTTTGCTATAGAGGCCCATAGTATATAGTAGCAGACTCAGTGTCAGCAGGTGCAATTAGTTATTCAGATGACAATTGCATAGCTAGTTGCAGTGAGTACTCGAGAGACAATTGTCGAACTAGTTACAGTGACACAAGCAATGCGAATTTCCCAGTTGTAGTATACATGTGCAGTTCCAACCAGAAGATTCCAGTGCAGAACTTCACAGTCCAGTTTCCGGTGTAGGAGGACAGTGCGAGTTGCTAAGAGGGAGCAGAGAAATTTCCCTTAGGGAGATTGAGACTAAGAAGGAATCTAGTTTCAAAGGGAGCATCCCTACGAAAGCTAGCACTTCAAGATCTGGGGAGATCATACTCATTATTGCAGTAGTTGCAGTAGTAGTGCGGAAGCATCTGTAGGGCAGTAGTAATGCATAAGCATTTGCAGAGTAGTAGCAGTAGTAGTAGCAGTGTGGGTAGATCAAATTTCGCCATGTTTGCAGCTATACCTCCAAGAGTGAGGTGGGGTGATATGGAGCTATAGTCCCAAAGTCGCAGAGGTTTGGGCAAGGTCCATTGAGGTGTCCTCCTTATGGATCATTACCTTGCTACAGAGGCCCACGGTGTTCAATAGCAAGACGGATTAGTGTCAGTTGATGCAGTCATATTCCAGAGTGACCGTTGTAGTTAGGTGCTGAGGGATGCAGTGCAGTGTTGGCAGTAGAGCAAGAAGCTCAGTAGTAGAGTCAACAACAACGCCAATTCTTCAATGGACAGTGTAGGTACTAGTAGAAGTCAAGACTCAGCAGACAGATGCAACTGAGACATTTTATTTAATATTTAGGATGCTTCTCAGTTGTAGTAGTTGCAGTGGCAGCAACAACAGTTGAGAGGGATTTGCAGTGCAGATGCATAGTTGGAAGCAATATGGTAGTGTCCGCAACAACACAGATGCAACATCAGAGTTGCGCAATGGTTGGTGGGCAATGGCAGGCAACCACAGTAGCTAGACATCAACAACGTGACAGAGGGTGCTACAGAGACAGGGTATTGTAGTAGCAGTGCAACACTAGAACACCTTCCTCGCTAAGAGGGAGTGTTAGTTTTTTAGCATCGAAGGTGTTCTAGTCTCGAAACTTTGTGGAGAGGCTAAAACACTGGAGTTCTCCATAACCTAGTAATTGTTTCTAGAAATTCCACCTAGAAGTGCCTCAATTAGATTATTAGCCTATTTTTAAATATTTCCTAACTCTAAACTTAGGAAAAATGGTTAATTAATTAGTATTAATTGAGATAAGGTGTGAATCATCTAGAAATTCACAGAGATGGACAAGAATATGATCTAGGCCATCAATTAAGATTTAATCTTGGTCAGTGGAGGTCCAACAAAAGATTATAAGAAGTCGATGGGTAGATGGAGAACACACAAGAGATCGATTTCCTTCGAGAGTTTGATTTTCCAGAGAGTATCAGCAATTGATAGGAGAGTTTGAGCTTCAAAAGAAAGCAAAGACAAAGTGGGGTAGGGACAGTGAAAGCCGGAGGAAGATTTTCTGGATCCGGTGAGTACTTTGCAGAGAGGTCAAGATTTTCTCCAGGAGGTTGTGCAGAGGCAGCTCAAAAGATTTAGAAGCACAATTCTATTTTGTTGGGGTGAAGTTGATTTTCAGTTCCAAAGTGTCAGAGGGACAATTTCCCAGTCAACAGCAAGCAGGACAACTTGATTTGCAATTGTTCCAGGCTATGGAGTTCGAGAGACTGTGCAAAGTGAAGCAAGGTCTGCGCAAAGCAGAGTGTACAACTTGCTTTTCAGAGGTCAGATAGTGTCGTGATTGCTCAGAGTGAGGGTAATTTCCCACTGATAATTTTTATCAGTATTTTCTCTGCAGGATTGCCAGTTTTCAGCATCCAGATTATACTTAGGTAATTTTACTACTGCTTAATAATAAAATCCCTCAGTTCTTACATCAGTTTTCCCAAGTTAGGTTTTTCGGGGGACTTTTGTCCAAAATATTTGTGTCAAATTTTTGTGTGTGTCAGTATTTTCTCAGTTTCCAGCGCTTTTAGTTTCCACGGCATTTTTGTGAAGATTGCTATGCGATTATTTCGTAGTTTCCATGGCAATAAACTGTTAAATTAATTTACAATTAGAAGAAATAATTTTAGTAGCTGCAATATGATTTCAGTAGTGAAATTTTCATAGGTACAACATCTTTGTTAGTCCAAACTCGCATGTGGACACCTTGGCGTACAACTGTTGCACCTACTAGGATCTTGGAATCTCTGATGCTACCAAACCAAGATTATCAACAAGAACTACTTTGCACAACGGAAAATATAAAGCAGTAAATCACATGTACACAAGTATGCACAATTTTTAACAAAATTGTAAAATAATGTACAACCCAATATTCGTTATATTAAACCAATTCTGAATAATACAACAGTATGGTATACAAGATATAACGACAAACATGTTTCACAGACTCTATGTCGTATCTTGTCCTGTCGGTCCTTCGCTTTCGTACTACTCACTAGTTGCCCCTTAGTCCTTCAAAGGACAACACATTGAGACTCTAGGAGGGCTGCCACCTAACACTGTTGCAAGTCACTTCTGTTGCATGTACACGGGCTCATCAATCTGCTCTCTAGGCTGGCCACATATCGAGTTCCAATCTGCCAGGCTAGCAGTCACCTTTGTCCATCAAGGTACTGAACTTCGACACCAAACTTCACTCAACCTTCAATTCCTCTTCGTCACTTCAAGATAGCTCATCTAGGGCTACATTGGGTAGCCAACACAGCCCTCCACCAGACCAATGGCACCCAAATCTTCATTGCAAGATTTGCTCCTAGTTGAGGTCTCCAACTGCCCAGGTTAACCTCAACACACGACTCCCACAGGCTTCTACAAATTATGTCCACAAATGGACACCATCCCATGCATCAAATAAACCAACCACCATTAATACATACCTTGTTCACGGACCTATTAAATATTGTAGATTTGGTTCTGGTTAGGGCATCATTGCATGTTGCAACAACCCCTCTTGTTTCCACCAAAATATCCTTGAATTGTTGTGGCCTAGCTTTCTGAGCTTCCTCCTTTATACGTTGCTCCTTGAGAAACATGTTCAGCGCTTTATTTCCCTCACGGATCCCTGCTCTAGGGACAGTAAGGCATGCGGCCTTATAAACAGAAGAAACACCCTCACTAAAACCACCCTTAATAGCTCTGAACACACTCTCTACAATGTGTCTGTCTTCAATGCTTAACTCGAACCTACAATCATATTTAAACACCCACAAAGCAACCCAAAACTTACCTCCACACTTGCGGCTTCCTTGTTATGGTGTCTCGGCCCTGTTGAGGATACAAATACTCTCCAAAATAGTCCTTCTAATCTCGCGTTCTATCCTCTTTAGAACTCGACCTAAGTTCAGAGTGTATTGTGGTATTTGATGCCCTTGGATAATCACAAATGAATCAATTCACCTCCTATTTATACACATAAAGAGGGCTCCATGAATTCATTTGAAGAGATATGTCTCTTAGACCAAGCGTACATGACTTGACTGTCCATAATTCATTGTCAACTTCAAAAATTCACAGCTTCATTTCTAGAGATCTGATTTGAGTGATCTTTGGAGTGTTGGAATCGGCACGCCAAGCTATATCACCTCAAATTTTCTCATGTTCAAATTCATCATGGTTTTGGCCCAAATCCCAATGGGTTCAAAACCCCAACCTTGGGTTCCAAGCCCACAAGTGACCCTTCTAGCGCTTTTCCCTCCAAACCTTGAACCCTAGGGCTTGGAGTACCTCCCAAGCTACACAAATCAACACTCCCTCTTAGAGAGGGAGGTACTTCCAAGACTAGGAAGTAACTCATCATCATCATCACTACTCGCAACACTTGCCCAACTCCTAGCGCTCATTAGAAGTGTCATTGTCATTGCTGGAAGCACCTTGCTTCTTCTTCTTATCTTGTAACGTCTTCCACTCTCTCCATGATTCCTTCTTGGTAGTTGTAGGAGCACCCTTGCTCCCCACTGACCACACACTCTTTCTTTACTGCAAAGTCTCCCTCTGAATTTGCAAGCCCCCTCTCGAACTCGACTCCCTCTAAGTCTCTAGAATCTGGACCTTCTTAGGAAGGTGAACCTTTTTCCCGGGAACTTGTGCCTGCTCCTCTAAAGCCTACACCTGCTCCTGCTTCTCTGGAACTTGCACCTACTCCACTTGCTTCTTTCCATGATCCACGGGCTTCCCCGTCAACATGTAGAGAGCATCCTCTCTAACTCCGAGTACAATCCCATCGAACTTAGAGCCTTTGGGCCTAAGCTTGCCTTCTTATCCTGGAACAAGACCTCAAACCCCTTCCTCTTGATCACCGAGACAAAAATCATGCTATATCTGAGACCTAATACAAACAGTGCATCCTGGACCCGCATCACACGTCATGTCTCCATCCTGAATGGCACAACTCTCGATCCTTGGATATCCAACTGACTCTTGTCACCCAACACCATGTGCAACTTCGAGTCCCATTCAACTAGAGTCTCAAAAACCTCCTGTGACCCTGTCATATGTTTCATTGCACAACTGTCCATGTACCATCCATCCTCATCGATAGTACCCTGCGAGAAATGAGAGATCATGGCAAAGTCCTCCTCCTCCAATTTCCTGGTGACATCATCTATCCCGACAGAAGTGGCAACATCAGTGACCAACTTTCCTTTCTTCTTCTCGTCATCTCCCTTCTTCACCGGACATCTCAACGAAAAATGACCCATCTCGCCACAGTTAAAACACTTGACCTTACTCAATTCCTTCTTATACTTAACTTTCATTCGCGCTGCAAGTGCCATGTCATCATTGAAAGTCTTCTTCTTTGGATGAAGATCCTCGGCTCGCAACTCTTCCCGAATGAAGTCATCCCACAGCCTATTCCAATCTGGAAACTTCTCTCTGGCAACGATTCCTTTGATGAAGGGCTTACATTCCTTGGTGAACCCTTTCAAAGCAATCCTCACCATATCTCCATCTGAAATAGTCACATCGACAACAGCAAGCTCATCTTTGACCTGAGACAATCTCGTTAGATACGAAGTCACACCTTCACCCTTTATCATCTTGGTGGACTTCAACTTATCCTCCAATACCAATACCTCGGTTCTCATTCTTATTCTGGAACAAATTTTGAAGAGCCATCCACATCTCATGTGCGGTGTTCTTCCCGGACAAATGAGGTATTAGGGCATCCTTCACACCATCTAGGATGATCAATCTCGCCCTTGTATCCAAATCCTCGTACACTTCCAGCTCCTTCGAGTCAATTGGCTTCTTGATGGATTTCTTGGCGAACTCCCAGATCTTGTTGACTTGCAAGACCAACTTGATCCTTTCCTTCCATGGACTATAGTTGGACAACCCCTCCAACCTATCCTCATACCGGATACCAGCCTGCAACTTCAACATTTTCACCTACAATGTGACCAACTCCCTCTTAAGTTGTACTTCATTGTGCACAACTCTAATTCACTGAATTCCAAAGTAGCTCAGACACCCTCTAATACCATGTTGAATTTCCACAATCTTGGGTCTAGGTTAGAATCTTAGAATATCTGACGCTACCAAACCAAGAATCTCAACAAGAACTACTTTGCACAGCAAAAAATATAAAGCAGTAAATCACATGTACACAAGTATACACAATTTTTAACAAATTGTACAATAATGTACATCCCAATCTTCATTATATTAAACCAATTTTGAATAATACAACAGTCTATGGTATACAAGATACAATGACAAACATGTTGCACAGACTTGATGTCATATATTGTCCTGTCGATCCTTCACTTCCATACTTCTCACTAGTTGCCCCTTAGTCCTTCAAAGGACAACACATCGAGACTCCAGGAGGGTTGCCACCTAACACTGTTGCATGTACACAAGCTCATCAATCTACTCTCTAGGTTAGCCACTTGCTGAACTCCAATCTTCCAAGCTAGCAGTCACCTTTGTCCATCAAGGTACTGCACTTCGGCACCTAACTTCACTCAATCTTCAGCTCCTCTTCGTCACTTCATGATAGCTTGTCTAGGGCTACTTTGGGTAGCCAACACGCTGCCCTCCACCCGACCAATGGCATCCAATTCTTCACTGCAAGATCTGCTCCTAGTTGAGGTCTCCAACTGCCCAAATTGACCTCAACACACGACTCCCACATGCTTCTACAAATTATGTCCACAATTGGACACCATCCCATGCATCAAATCAACCAACCACCATCAATACATACCTTGTTCATGGACCTATTAACTGTTGTAGATTTGGTTCTGGTTAGGGCATCATTGCATGTTGCAACAACCCCTCTTTTCTCCACCAAAATCTCCTTCAATTGATGCGGCCTAGCTTCCTGAGCTTCCTCCTTTATATGTTGCTCCTTGAGACATCTGTGCAGCCCTTTATTTCCCTCACAAATTTTTGTTCTAGGGACAATAAGGCCTACAACCTACTTTAATCTCCTACGGCCTTATAAATATAAGAAACACCCTCACTAAAACAACCCTTAACATCCTTGAACACCCTCTCTGCAATGTGACTGTCTCCAATACTTCACTCAAACTTAGAATCATGTTTAAACACCCACAAAATAGCCCAAAACTGACCTCCATAATTGTGGCTTCCTTGCTGTGGTGTCTCGGCCCTGTTGAGGATACAAATACTCTCCAAAACAATCCTTCTAATCCCACATCCTATCCTCTCTAGAACTCGGCCTAATTTTAGAGATGTATTGTGGTATTTGATGCCCTAGGATAATCACAAATGAATCAATTAACCTCCTATTTATACACATAAAGAGGGCTCCACGAATTCATTTGAAGGGACATGTCCCTTGGACCAAGCCTACATGACTTGAATGTCCATAATTAGTTGTCAACTTCAAAAATTCATAACTTCATTTCTCGAGCTCCGATTTGAGTGATCTTTGGAGTGTTGGAATTGTAGAAATTTCTCATTTCCCACCCCGGTTTTCAGTTTCTCCTTATTTCTCCCATATAGTTAAATTCCCTTTCCCATAACCATACATTTAACAAGCTGGAAAAAATAAATTTGCTGAAAAACACAAATTCTGGAAATTTTACAGAATGCTGGAAATTGCAGAAATAAAAATCAGCAGTAATAAACAGCCATTAAAACACATTTAAACACTGAGATTTTTGGTCAACTTGAACCTGGAAAAACCCCCTACAACTCTTGGGGAAAACCAGTTCGAGAGCTCTTCTTTATTTCTGAAAATTGCATTTTTCACAGTGAGAAATATTCAGCAAAAAATCAGCAAGCAAATTTACAACTTATCTCTTTTCCCATGCCTCACAGCAAACTGGAAATTACAGCAAACAGGACAGCAATAAATGTTGTACGGCCTCCTCGATTTTTGTGCCCACTTTTAGCATTAAATGCTGTTGTACAGCCAACATTAAATGCATTGTACAGACTGCAATAAATGCATTGTACGGCCCTCATTTTGCGTGCAGAAAAATCAGCAAACTGCTCCTCGATTTTTGTGCAAACCACTCCTCGAAAATCATGCCAAAATCTGCCTTTCACTGTGTGCTGAACCAGCTGTACAAATCTGCTCAACTGCTGCCTTGGAATGTGTGCCAAGCTGCTGTCTCCTTCTCCTCCCTGCTCATAAATCTCTCTTGCTCTCTTGTTCTCCTTCTCCCAATCTGCTCATGAAAGAATGAATGACCTTTTTCCTCCTTTTCCTCCTTTAATCTAACCCCAAGTGACTTTTGGGTGATCCCTAAATCCAATGGCTGAAATAGATTGAGATCTAAGGCTGAGATTAAATGCTCATTTAAATCTCACTTTTTATTTTTTAATTCACCCTACTTTAATAAAGACCCACTTAGTCATTTATTTCCAAAGTCACTTTTCATTTCTAATTTTTCATTGACTTTATAAAAGTCACTTTAAAATTAGACTTAGTAACTTTATCACTTAAAGTCACTTTTAAATTAGATTTAACTTTATAAAATTATAAAGTCACTTTAGGAGAAAAATTAAATTCTTTTGGACACTTTTCCCTAGGCCAAAGATCAAAGCCTTAGGGAACCACCTGTCCTCTGGTACCAAATTTCAACACTCCCTCTTACCGAGGAAGGTGTTCCTCACCACACCCATCTTGTCTTTGAAGTAGACATGTTTGCCCTGTGGTAAGGCTTTGGTAAGAATATCTGCAACCTGCTCATCAGTGGAAATATACTCAAGCTTCACAGCTCTCTTCTAAACATAGTCTCTGATGAAATGATATCTGATCCCAATATGCTTTGACCTGTCATGAAATACTGGATTCTCCGTGAGTTTAATGCAACTCTGATTATCACAGTAAATCACTGAAGGTCTCAACGGCTGACCAAATAAGCCAAACAACATCTTGCGAAGCCAGATAGCCTCACAACTAGCTAGACTGGCTACCATATACTCTGCTTCCGCTGAACTCAGTGCTACTGACTGCTGCTTCTGGCTGAACCATGACACTATTGCTGAACCCAACCCAAAACAACACCCTGAAGTGCTCTTCCTATCAGAAGCACAACCTGCCCAATCAGAATCAGTGTATCCTGCCAATCTCACTCCATCTCCCTGCCTGTAGTCCAGACCATAATCCACTGTCCCCTGCAAGTACCGCAAAATGTGTTTTGCAGCCACCCAGTGAACCTTCCTAGGCTCACACATAAACTGACTCATCGTGTTGACTGCAAAACAGATATCTGGTTTAGTGTTGACCAAATACATCAAGGAACCAATCAGCTGCTTGTACAATGTGGGATCCACCAACTCGGAATCCGAAGCATGAAGCTTCTTCCAGTTGGTGATCATCGGTGTCCACATGGGTCTACAATCCTCCATGTGGAATCTGCTAAGGATGTCCACAATATACTTCCCCTACCCCAGGAAGAAATGCCCCTCCTCCTGCCACACCTCCAAGCCCAAAAAGTAATGCATCAAGCCGATGTCCTTCATCTCAAACTCCGTCGCAAGATCTCTCTTGCAGTGCTCTATGAGTCTCTCTGCACCTGTAATGACCAAGTCATCCATATACAGCACCAGAATTAGAGGCTCCTCACCAATTACAATAAAGTAAAGGCTCGGATTTGCCTCACTCTTTGTGAAACCCATCCCCTGCAAATATGTATCTATCCTAGAGTACCAAGCTCTGGGAGCTTGCTTCAGGCCATAAAGGGCCTTCTTCAGTCTGCACACATGGGATTCCTTCCCATGCACCTCAAAGCCCTGTGGCTGCTCAATGTACACCTCCTCCTGCATGAAGCCATTGAGAAATGCAGTCTTCACATCCATCTGGTGGATCTTCCAACCCATCTCTGCTGCTATCGATATAATGGAGCGGATCGAAGTATATCGAGCCACGGGAGCGAAGGTCTCCTCATAATCAACACCCTCTACCTGGGAGAACCCTCTAGCCACAAACCTTGCTTTGAATTTCTCAATGCTGCCATCTGCAGCATGCTTTACTTTGTAAAGCCATCTAGAAGTAACCACGGATTTGCCCTCAGGCCTCGACACCACCTCCCAAACATCATTCTTCATGATAGAAGAATACTCCTCCTGCATGACCTCTCTCCAAACCTGCTGGTTAGCTGCCTCCTCATAGCTAGAAGGCTCAGAGTCAAGGATGTTGGTAACCATCGCCATATAGCTACAAAACCTCTCAAGTGGTCTACTCTCTCTGACCGGCCTCTTCGGCTCAGCAACAGATGTGGCATCTCTCAAGGTGTCCTGAAGCCACTTGGGCTTCCTCTTCCCTGAGCATGCTTCTCCCATAGGAGAATGAAACTCCTCCTCGTCATAACCATCAGTAGCCTGAACTCCTGACTGTCTATCTGCTGCCCTCCTCCCTGCACCTGAACCTGTAGAAGCTGAGGTACCATGTGAACTGTCCATCAGTGGACTCCCTAGTGAACTGCTATGTGAACTGCTCTGCATGCTGCCTGGAGCACCACCCCTCTGGCTCGACGAGCCACTGCTCACTGACGGACCTGACATCCTCATAGATGTACCTCCGGATCCTCTTTATCCCTGCCCACTGGATCCCTGCGACTGACTCAATTGCTGCTGAGGGTCTGGCTGATCCAGATACTCTAACTCCCGTGACCTCCTAAAGGCCCTGTCCTCCTCGAACTTCACATCCCTTCTGACAACAACTCTCCTTTGTGCAGGAATGTAAATCCGAAAGGCCTTTGAGGTCTCACTGTAGCCCACAAAGATACCCTTCTCTGCGGTGGGCTCTAGTTTGGTCCTCTTCTCCTTGGGTATATAGGAGTATGTAATGCATCCAAAGATATGAAGATGACCAATATCAAGCTTCTTCCCAGAGAAAGCCTCCTCCGGAGTCATGTGCCCCAAGGCACGATGCGGACTCCTGTTCTGCAAGTAAACAGCTGTGTTGCAGGCCTCTGCCCACAAGAACAATGGCAACCCCTGATCATGTAACATGGCTTTGGCAGCCCCTATGATGGATCTGTTCTTCCTCTCCGCAACCCCGTTCTGCTGGGGGTTGTAAGGAACAGTGAACTCCCTCCTAATGCCTGCTTCCGCACAATAATCAACAAACTCTCCAAGGGTGTACTCTCCTCCATTGTCCGACCTCAGGGACTTGATCTTCCGACCTGTCTGTGTCTCCACAAGAGCTCTAAACTCCTGAAACCGCTTGAAGACCTCACTCTTGGTCTTCAAGAAATAAATCCAGGTCCTCCCGGAGTGATCATCAATGAATAAAACATAGTACTCATATCCACTCAAGGAAACATGAGACATCCGACCGCTCACATCAGAATGAATCAAATCAAGTATCCCAGTCGCTCTGTTGTCACTGCTGGGAAAAGGGGATTTGGCAAACTTGCCCATCGCACAACCTCTGCAAGTATCAAAGTGATCAGTACTGAAATCTAGCACACCTGTAGTGATCTCCCGCAATGTCCTCAAGGCTCCATGATACATATGTCCCATCCTGCGATGCCAAATCTCACACAGCTCAGAACTGCTAGCTTTGCTGTCAGTACTACTGCTCAATGCCAAAAGTGTTGGAAATAATACTGAGAGGGGGGGGGTGAATCAGTATTATCAGATCAATAAAAAATTTTCATTTCTATACTTAGATACATATACGCTACTTCAATTGAGTGAACCCGCGTGTATACGCTACTGTGTCTAAAGCAACTAGCGTATATCCAGAATATTTATGATTCAGTTAATCCATTAAATGTGAGTCTTTGGTTAGGCATCAGATCTTCATTAACCATATGAACAGTAAGCAAGTGCAGTAAACAGAATAGATCATCACACACAAGAAGCACACATGAACACCATGATATAAGGTGGAAACCCAATGTGGGTGAAAACCACCTGCTGCAATTCGTTTCTATCTTCCTTTATTAAGAAACTTCTTTTACAATGTACTGGTGCAGTCCTTTACCAGCACGCAGGCTACAACCTTCTCTCGTTCTCCAAACTTTCTTGGAAGGGAGCTCCAACCCCCTTTGCTCTTGTACTAGCTAAGATACTAGTACGTAGGCGCCGACCTACAATCTTCTCTCCTTCAGGTACCACGTTTCATATATTTTCAGACTGGATATTCCTGAAGCACAACACATAATCTGAAGGCCACGTTTCATCAAATTTTCATACTGGACCCATAACTATCATTGGAGCTCAAAACAATCACTACTAACATCATCAATTTCTGAATCACTGAAACACTGAAACCATGTCAATAACACAATCACTAGAACACAGAGCAGACACAGAACTCTGCAAAATCATTCAGACCCGACTGCAACTTCAAATATCAAACTTCAAAATGTATACGCTACTACGCTGAATCAAACCCGCGTACATACGCGCTTTTGCCAAAGACAACCCGCGTACAGATCTAAAAATAATTTCTCATAAATTGCAGCTGTACCAGACATCAGTCATACTCATAACACTTATAGAACAATACATGCGTCAGTATGTAGATCTAGAATAAGCATCATAAAGATAGTTCATTTCAAACCATTTGATCCCGATCTCTCCTTAGATCTTGTTCTCCATCAATCAGTGAGATCCCTCCTTAGCTCAGATCAAGACATGCATCGTCAACCCATAACCTTCATGCTGGATCTCATACTTCTTCAGATATTCAAGACTTTTCAGATACTATTGCCTAATGATCTTCTTCTCCTTATATAGCCTTATGCCCTTCACAATACCACGGTCCAAAACCATAGTAAAGCAATACCATCAACTCAATACTAGGGATCAACACGTCTGTCGAGATACTTTGGTCCAAAAAACATAGGCTCAAGTACCGAGGACTAACTACCACGGACCAAAAGTAAGCTTTCCGACACGTACGCTCTTTTCCGTTCATTAACCTGCGTGTATACCCTACTTGGTATATAGCGAACCTGCGTATACGCGACTTGGTATATCGCGAACCAGCGTGTATACGCGACTTGGGCTTAATGAACCTGCGTATATGAATTTTCTCTTCTTCTTATAGTCTGATCAACAATTCCTTGCTGCTGACCTTCTGCACTATGATTTGTCATTAGTGTGGTTTGCCATCAAGGACAACACTTATCTCATAATGCCAACAATCTCCCCCTTTGGACTTGATGGCAAAGCTAACTTGTTACACTTAGAACTATCATCTGATTCCTTTGAGCTGTCCTCCATCAGTCACATCTGATATCTCTTCTGAAGATTCATCCAGTTATACATAAGTGAGATGTTCTTCTATGAGAGGGTTGCCATCAAGTACAACACATGCATCATAATGCCAACAATCTCCCCCTTTGGACTTGATGGCAACAACACCAAATCACTCTCCCCCTTTGACATCAAGGGCAAAGGGTGGACCAAGATGTTCTCTTCCTTTGCTGAACATTTCGTTGTCCATACTCCCCCTGAGTATCTGTTAAAATCTCTGAATGATCTCCCCCTTTGTATATGCCAAAGTGTACCAATCTGTCCATGCTCCCCCTGAGTACATGTCGAGTCTCTGTACTGCTGAAGTGTGTTGTTCATGCTCTT
Source organism: Pinus tabuliformis (assembly GCA_031772625.1). Lineage (NCBI taxonomy): Eukaryota > Viridiplantae > Streptophyta > Pinopsida > Pinales > Pinaceae > Pinus > Pinus tabuliformis. The sequence goes on from CM062819.1 coordinate 1,277,105,491, forward strand.
CCTGACTGTAGGCAAGATCTGCAAAAGATGTTCTTCAAGAAGAACATAACTCTATACATCATAAAAGACCTTCCTATCACCAAAGACTCATACATACATCCATCTCTCCACTAAGTGAGGATATACAAAAAATTGACTCATCCACCCAACCAAATGGGGTTACATCAAAAGTTTACATATGACAACCAATCACATTGCATCAATCATCCCACGCATAGTGGGGAAACCAAAATAGGCCGTTACATGACCTTGACACCATGAAAGAGATACCACAAAAGAGATATATGTCATAGAGACGAAATATCTAGAGCAAGACTTATGAATGTCACCAATAACTGATATTGGCAGCATCTGTCAATCACCATTCAGAGCAACAACCAAGAGATCCTTCTGTTCTCCTTTCGCCTTTGTTCCACCTGAAACCAACAACAAATGTGAACTAGAACCAAAAGCTTCTAAGGTAATGCCAACAATGCATCATTGGAAGATTATCAGCTCCCCCTGAACCTGTGCCAGATGGTCTCTGTCAGACCCATATCAGACTCTCTGCAACCAACATCTGTCCCTGCTGATTTCCTTCAAAACTCCATATACGCGTCTGCATCCACATAAAAAAACGTATATACGCGGATAGGCCTTATGAAACTCGCGTACAACTATTTCCATATCAACAACCTGTAAATGTCCTGCAACAATGTATGCCTGAACATAGATGTCAACTCCTCCTTTTAAACATCATCATGAAATCATTCACATTATATGTGACACCACTATAGTCATTACATCAACGTCAAGATCTACATGCTCCAAGTATCATTACTTGGGAACATCTGCATCAATCATCATATGTAAGTATCAACCTATCATCATATAGATAAGAACTCATCATCATGTCTCCAACAAGGCAACTTTTGAGTAGTCATCCATGTATCAGCACTATGTATCTTGAGCTCAAGCTCTTTTGACAAAACTTCTTGATATTATCAACAGCAACAATCCTTATCCACATAACTGTATGATCTTTATGCATATGATGACAATAGCATAAGAGTGACTCATCATTAAGTGAGGAAGATGTGTATTCAAGCTTTGTACTTCTCCTTATCCTTATGAAGATCACTATGTAAGCACCATATATGCATTATCAAAGAATCAACCATAAATTTGATCTGAACATCAACTATGTAACCACAAGAATCATATCATGGACAACTCATAACCATATCATAGCGAGATATATCATTTAGCCATATAAGCATCATCACCAAGGACTATCAACCATAATGCCAACAATACAATATCCGACCGCTCACATCAGAATGAATCAAATCAAGTATCCCAGTCGCTCTGTTGTCACTGCTGGGAAAAGGGGATTTGGCAAACTTGCCCATCGCACAACCTCTGCAAGTATCAAAGTGATCAGTACTGAAATCTGGCACACCTGTAGTGATCTCCCGCAATGTCCTCAAGGCTCCATGATACATATGTCCCATCCTGCGATGCCAAATCTCACACAGCTCAGAACTGCTAGCTCTGCTGTCAGTACTACTGCTCAATGCCAAAAGTGTTGGAAATAATATTGAGAGGGGGGGGTGAATCAGTATTATCATATCAATAAAACTTTTTCATTTCTATACTTAGATACATATACGCTACTTCAATTGAGTGAACCCGCGTGTATACGCTACTGTGTCTAAAGCAACTAGCGTATATCCAGAATATTTATGATTCAGTTAATCCATTAAATGTGAGTCTTTGGTTAGGCATCAGATCTTCATTAACCATATGAACAGTAAGCAAGTGCAGTAAACAGAATAGATCATCACACACAAGAAGCACACATGAACACCATGATATAAGGTGGAAACCCAATGTGGGTGAAAACCACCTACTGCAATTTGTTTCTATCTTCCTTTATTAAGAAACTTCTTTTACACTGTACTGGTGCAGTCCTTTACCAGCACGCAGGCTACAACCTGCTGAAGGCTACAACCTTCTCTCGTTCTCCAAACTTTCTTGGAAGGGAGCTCCAAGCCCCTTTGCTCTTGTACTAGCTAAGATACTAGTACGTAGGCGCCGACCTACAATCTTCTCTCCTTCAGGTACCACGTTTCATATATTTTCAGACTGGATATTCCTGAAGCACAACACATAATCTGAAGGCCACATTTCATCAAATTTTCATACTGGACCCATAACTATCATTGAAGCTCAAAACAATCACTACTAACATCATCAATTTCTGAATCACTGAAACACTGAAACCCTGTCAATAACACAGTCACCAGAACACAGAGCAGACACAGAACTCTGCAAAATCATTCAGACCCGACTGCAACTTCAAATATCAAACTTCAAAATGTATACGCTACTACGTTGAATCAAACCCGCGTACATACGCGCTTTTGCCAAAGACAACCCGCGTACAGATCTAAAAATAATTTCTCATAACTTGCAGCTGTACCAGACATCAGTCATACTCATAACACTTATAGAACAATACATGCGTCAGTATGTAGATCTAGAATAAGCATCATAAAGATAGTTCATTTCAAACCATTTGATCCCGATCTCTCCTTAGATCTTGTTCTCCATCAATCAGTGAGATCCCTCCTTAGCTCAGATCAAGACATGCATCGTCAACCCATAACCTGCATGCTGGATCTCATACTTCTTCAGATATTCAAGACTTTTCAGATACTATTGCCTAATGATCTTCTTCTCGTTATATAGCCTTAGGCCCTTCACAATACCACGGTCCAAAACCATAGTAAAGCAATACCATCAACTCAATACTAGGGATCAACACGTCTGTCGAGATACTTTGGTCCAAAAAACATAGGCTCAAGTACCGAGGACTAACTACCACGGAACAAAAGTAAGCTTTCTGACACGTACGCTCCTTTCCGTTCATTAACCTGCGTGTATACCCTACTTGGTATATAGCGAACCTGCGTATACGCGACTTGGTATATAGCTAACCAGCGTGTATACGCGACTTGGGCTTAATGAACCTGCGTATATGAATTTTCTCTTCTTCTTATAGTCTGATCATCAATTCCTTGATGCTGACCTTCTGCACTATGATTTGTCATCAGTGTGGTTTGCCATCAACGACAACACTTATCTCATAATGCCAACAATCTCCCCCTTTGGACTTGATGGCAAAGCTAACTTGTTACACTTAGAACTATCATCTGATTCCTTTGAGCTGTCCTCCATCAGTCACATCTGATATCTCTTCTGAAGATTCATCCAGTTATACATAAGTGAGATGTTCTTCTATGAGAGGGTTGCCATCAAGTACAACACATGCATCATAATGCCAACAATCTCCCCCTTTGGACTTGATGGCAACAACACCAAATCACTCTCCCCCTTTGACATCAAGGGCAAAGGGTGGACCAAGATGTTCTCTTCCTTTGCTGAACATTTCGTTGTCCATACTCCCCTGAGTATCTGTTAAAATCTCTAAATGATCTCCCCCTTTGTATATGCCAAAGTGTACCAATCTGTCCATGCTCCCCCTGAGTACATGTCGAGTCTCTGTACTGTTGAAGTGTGTTGTTCATGCTCTTCCTGACTGTAGGCAAGATCTGCAAAAGATGTTCTTCAAGAAGAACATAACTCTATACATCATAAAAGACCTTCCTATCACCAAAGACTCATACATACATCCATCTCTCAACTAAGTGAGGATATACAAAAAATTGACTCATCCACCCAACCAAGTGGGGATACATCAAAAGTTTACATATGACAACCAATCACATTGCATCAATCATCCCAGGCATAGTGGGGAAACCAAAATAGGCCGTTACATGACCTTGACACCATGAAAGAGATACCACAAAAGAGATATATGTCATAGAGACGAAATATCTAGAGCAAGACTTATGAATGTCACCAATAACTGATATTGGCAGCATCTGTCAATCACCATTCAGAGCAGCAACCAAGAGATCCTTCTGTTCTCCTTTCGCCTTTGTTCCACCTGAAACCAACAACAAATGTGAACTAGAACCAAAAGCTTCTAAGATAATGCCAACAATGCATCATTGGAAGATTATCAGCTCCCCCTGAACCTGTGCCAGATGGTCTCTGTCAGACCCATATCAGACTCTCTGCAACCAACATCTGTCCCTGCTGATTTCCTTCAAAACTCCATATACGCGTCTGCATCCACATAAACAAGCGTATATACGCGGATAGGCCTTATGAAACTCGCGTACAACTATTTCCATATCAGCAACCTGTAAATGTCCTGCAACAATGTATGCCTGAACATAGATGTCAACTCCTCCTTTTAAACATCATCATGAAATCGTTCACATTATATGTGACACCACTATAGTCATTACATCAACATCAAGATCTACATGCTCCAAGTATCATTACTTGGGAACATCTGCATCAATCATCATATGTAAGTATCAACCTATCATCATATAGATAAGAACTCATCATCATGTCTCCAACAAGGCAACTTTTGAGTAGTCATCCATGTATCAGCACTATGTATCTTGAGCTCAAGCTCTTTTGACAAAACTTCTTGATATCATCAACAGCAACAATCCTTATCCACATAACTGTATGATCTTTATGCATATGATGACAATAGCATAAGAGTGACTCATCATCAAGTGAGGAAGATGTGTATTCAAGCTTTGTACTTCTCCTTATCCTTATGAAGATCACTATGTAAGCACCATATATGCATTATCAAAGAATCAACCATAAATCTGATCTGAACATCAACTATGTAACCACAAGAATCATATCATGGACAACTCATAACCATATCATAGCGAGATATATCATTTAGCCATATAAGCATCATCACCAAGGACTATCAACCATAATGCCAACAATACAATATCCGACCGCTCACATCAGAATGAACCAAATCAAGTATCCCAGTCGCTCTGTTGTCACTGCTGGGAAAAGGGGATTTGGCAAACTTGCCCATCGCACAACCTCTGCAAGTATCAAAGTGATCAGTACTGAAATCTGGCACACCTGTAGTGATCTCCCGCAATGTCCTCAAGGCTCCATGATACATATGTCCCATCCTGCGGTGCCCAATCTCACACAGCGCAGAACTGCTAGCTCTGCTGTCAGTACTACTGCTCAATGCAAAAAGTGTTGGAAATAATACTGAGAGGGGGGGGGGGGGGGGGGTGAATCATTATTATCAGATCAATAAAACTTTTTCATTTCCATACTTAGATACATATACGCTACTTCAATTGAGTGAACCCGCGTGTATACGCTACTGTGTCTAAAGCAACTAGCGTATATCCAGAATATTTATGATTCAGTTAATCCATTAAATGTGAGTCTTTGGTTAGGCATCAGATCTTCATTAACCATATGAACAGTAAGCAAGTGCAGTAAACAGAATAGATCATCACACACAAGAAGCACACATGAACACCATGATATAAGGTGGAAACCCAATGTGGGTGAAAACCACCTGCTGCAATTCGTTTCTATCTTCCTTTATTAAGAAACTTCTTTTACAATGTACTGGTGCAATCCTTTACCAGCACGCAGGCTACAACCTGCTGAAGGCTACAACCTTCTCTCGTTCTCCAAACTTTCTTGGAAGGGAGCTCCAACCCCCTTTGCTCTTGTACTAGCTAAGATACTAGTATGTAGGCGCCGACCTACAATCTTCTCTCCTTCATGTACCACGTTTAATATATTTTCAGACTGGATATTCCTGAAGCACAACACATAATCTGAAGGCCACGTTTCATCAAATTTTCATACTGGACCCATAACTATCATTGAAGCTCAAAACAATCACTACTAACATCATCAATTTCTGAATCACTGAAACACTGAAACCCTGTCAATAACACAATCACCAGAACACAGAGCAGACACAGAACTCTGCAAAATCATTCAGACCCGACTGCAACTTCAAATATCAAACTTCAAAATGTATACGCTATTACGCTGAATCAAACCCGCGTACATACGCGCTTTTGCCAAAGACAACCCGCGTACAGATCTAAAAATAATTTCTCATAACTTGCAGCTGTACCAGACATCAGTCATACTCATAACACTTATAGAACAATACATGCGTCAGTATGTAGATCTAGAATAAGCATCATAAAGATAGTTCATTTCAAACCATTTGATCCCGATCTCTCCTTAGATCTTGTTCTCCATCAATCAGTGAGATCCCTCCTTAGCTCAGATCAAGAAATGCATCGTCAACCCATAACCTGCATGCTGGATCTCATACTTCTTCAGATATTCAAGACTTTTCAGATACTATTGCCTAATGATCTTCTTCTCCTTATATAGCCTTAGGCCCTTCACAATACCACGGTCCAAAACCATAGTAAAGCAATACCATCAACTCAATACTAGGGATCAACACGTCTATTGAGATACTTTGGTCCAAAAAACATAGGCTCAAGTACCGAGGACTAACTACCACGGACCAAAAGTAAGCTTTCCGACACGTACGCTCTTTTCCGTTCATTAACCTGCGTGTATACCCTACTTGGTATATAGCGAACCTGCGTATACGCGACTTGGTATATAGCGAACCAGCATGTATACGCGACTTGGGCTTAATGAACCTGCGTATATGAATTTTCTCTTCTTCTTATAGTCTGATCATCAATTCCTTGCTGTTGACCTTCTGCACTATGATTTGTCATCAGTGTGGTTTGCCATCAAGGACAACACTTATCTCATAATGCCAACAATCTCCCCCTTTGGACTTGATGGCAAAGCTAACTTGTTACACTTAGAACTATCATCTGATTCCTTTGAGATGTCCTCCATCAGTCACATCTGATATCTCTTCTGAAGATTCATCCAGTTATACATAAGTGAGATGTTCTTCTATGAGAGGGTTGCCATCAAGTACAACACATGCATCATAATGCCAACAATCTCCCCCTTTGGACTTGATGGCAACAACACCAAATCACTCTCCCCCTTTGACATCAAGGGCAAAGGGTGCACCAAGATGTTCTCTTCCTTTGCTGAACATTTCGTTGTCCATACTCCCCCTGAGTATCTGTTAAAATCTCTGAATGATCTCCCCCTTTGTATATGCCAAAGTGTACCAATCTGTCCATGCTCCCCCTGAGTACATGTCGAGTCTCTGTACTGCTGAAGTGCGCTGTTCATGCTCTTCCTGACTGTGGGCAAGATCTGCAAAAGATGTTCTTCAAGAAGAACATAACTCTATACATCATAAAAGACCTTCCTATCCCCAAAGACTCATACATACATCCATCTCTCAACTAAGTGAGGATATACAAAAAATTGACTCATCCACCCAACCAAGTGGGGTTACATCAAAAGTTTACATATGACAACCAATCACATTGCATCAATCATCCCAGGCATAGTGGGGAAACCAAAATAGGTTGTTACATGACCTTGACACCATGAAAGAGATACCACAAAAGAGATATATGTCATAGAGACGAAATATCTAGAGCAAGACTTATGAATGTCACCAATAACTGATATTGGCAGCATCTGTCAATCACCATTCAGAGCAACAACCAAGAGATCCTTCTGTTCTACTTTCGCCTTTGTTCCACCTGAAACCAACAACAAATGTGAACTAGAACCAAAAGCTTCTAAGATAATGCCAACAATGCATCATTGGAAGATTATCAGCTCCCCCTGAACCCGTGCCAGATGGTCTCTGTCAGACCCATATCAGACTCTCTGCAACCAACATCTGTCCCTGCTGATTTCCTTCAAAACTCCATATACGCGTCTGCATCCACATAAAAAAGCGTATATACGCGGATAGGCCTTATGAAACTCGCGTACAACTATTTCCATATCAGCAACCTGTAAATGTCCTGCAACAATGTATGCCTGAACATAGATGTCAACTCCTCCTTTTAAACATCATCATGAAATCATTCACATTATATGTGACACCACTATAGTCATTACATCAACGTCAAGATCTACATGCTCCAAGTATCATTACTTGGGAACATCTGCATCAATCATCATATGTAAGTATCAACCTATCATCATATAGATAAGAACTCATCATCATGTCTCCAACAAGGCAACTTTTGAGTAGTCATCCATGTATCAGCACTATGTATCTTGAGCTCAAGCTCTTTTGACAAAACTTCTTGATATCATCAACAGCAACAATCCTTATCCACATAATTGTATGATCTTTATGCATATGATGACAATAGCATAAGAGTGACTCATCATTAAGTGAGGAAGATGTGTATTCAAGCTTTGTACTTCTCCTTATCCTTATGAAGATCACTATGTAAGCACCATATATGCATTATCAAATAATCAACCATAAATCTGATTTGAACATCAACTATGTAACCACAAGAATCATATCATGGACAACTCATAACCATATCATAGTGAGATATATCATTTAGCCATATAAGCATCATCACCAAGGACTATCAACCATAATACCAACAATACAATATCCGACCGCTCACATCAGAATGAATCAAATCAAGTATCCCAGTCGCTCTGTTGTCACTGCTGGGAAAGGGGATTTGGCAAACTTGCCCATCGCACAACCTCTGCAAGTATCAAAGTGATCAGTACTGAAATCTGGCACACCTGTAGTGATCTCCCGCAATGTCCTCAAGGCTCCATGATACATATGCCCCATCCTGCGGTGCCAAATCTCACACAGCTCAGAACTACTAGCTCTGCTGTCAGTACTACTGCTCAATGCCAAAAGTGTTGGAAATAATACTGAGAGGGCGGGGTGAATCAGTATTATCAGATCAATAAAACTTTTTCATTTCTATACTTAGATACATATACGCTATTTCAATTGAGTGAACCCGCGTGTATACGCTACTGTGTCTAAAGCAACTAGCGTATATTCAGAATATTTATGATTCAGTTAATCCATTAAATGTGAGTCTTTGGTTAGGCATCAGATCTTCATTAACCATATGAACAGTAAGCAAGTGCAGTAAACAGAATAGATCATCACACACAAGAAGCACACATGAACACCATGATATAAGGTGGAAACCCAATGTGGGTGAAAACCACCTGCTGCAATTCGTTTCTATCTTCCTTTATTAAGAAACTTCTTTTACAATGTACTGGTGCAGTCCTTTACCAGCACGCAGGCTACAACCTGTTGAAGGCTACAACCTTCTCTCGTTCTCCAAACTTTCTTGGAAGGGAGCTCCAACCCCCTTTGCTCTTGTACTAGCTAAGATACTAGTACGTAGGCGCCGACCTACAAATTTTCAGACTGGATATTCCTGAAGCACAACACATAATCTGAAGGCCACGTTTCATCAAATTTTCATACTGGACCCATAACTATCATTGAAGCTCAAAACAATCACTACTAACATCATCAATTTCTGAATCACTGAAACACTGAAACCCTGTCAATAACACAGTCACCAGAACACAGAGCAGACACAGAACTCTGCAAAATCATTCAGACCCGACTGCAACTTCAAATATCAAACTTCAAAATGTATACGCTACTACGCTGAATCAAACCCGCGTACATACGTGCTTTTGCCAAAGACAACCCGCGTACAGATCTAAAAATAATTTCTCATAACTTGCAGCTGTACCAGACATCAGTCATACTCATAACACTTATAGAACAATACATGCGTCAGTATGTAGATCTAGAATAAGCATCATAAAGATAGTTCATTTCAAACCATTTGATCTCGATCTCTCCTTAGATCTTGTTCTCCATCAATCAGTGAGATCCCTCCTTAGCTCAGATCAAGACATGCATCGTCAACCCATAACCTGCATGCTGGATCTCATACTTCTTCAGATATTCAAGACTTTTCAGATACTATTGCCTAATGATCTTCTTCTCCTTATATAGCCTTAGGCCCTTCACAATACCACGGTCCAAAACCATAGTAAAGCAATACCATCAACTCAATACTAGGGATCAACACGTCTGTCGAGATACTTTGGTCCAAAAAACATAGGCTCAAGTACCGAGGACTAACTACCACGGACCAAAAGTAAGCTTTCCGACACGTACGCTCTTTTCCGTTCATTAACCTGTGTGTATACCCTACTTGGTATATAGCGAACCTGCGTATACGCGACTTGGTATATAGCGAACCAGCGTGTATACGCGACTTGGGCTTAATGAACCTGCGTATATGAATTTTCTCTTCTTCTTATAGTCTAATCATCAATTCCTTGCTGCTGACCTTCTGCACTATGATTTTTCATCAATGTGGTTTGCCATCAAGGACAACACTTATCTCATAATGCCAACAAAAGGGGGCTGGAATGCAAACTTGTACACCTTTGCATGGCGTACACCTATCACTCTAGCTGAATCAGCTGGAGTGCCCCTAGGATACATCAACACCTGTCCTCCCCTGAACAATACCTCATATCCTCTGTCCTCCAAAGCTGAGACGGATATGAGGTTCTTCCTCATCCCTGGCACATAAAGAACATTTGACACTTTCAAGGGAGGTTTGGACTCCCTCTGAAATGTCAGTGTCCCCACCCCGACTGCTCCAACAACTCTGTCATCACCGAGTACTACCTCAATATCAGTGCCACTCTCTGAAAGCTCTGAGAAGTACTCACGGACTCTTGTCATATGACGTGAAGCCCCACTGTCCACATACCAGATACCTGAAGATGCTCCGCTAATCGATGGAAAAGCATGCTCCCTCTGAACCTGTGTGGCAGGTGATCCTGTACTAGAGGACTCACATGTAGTGAACTCAAACTCCCGGTCAAAATGACCTGCAAAGTCCTCAATCTCTGCTGAAGCTGCAACGTCCTGGTTCTTCCCCTTCTTCTTCTTCTTCTCCGGACACACAACTGCATCGTGTCCCATCTTTTGACAATTCCAACACTTCACCTTGGAATAGTCCTTCTGTGTGTTCCCCTGTTTACCTTTACCTTTGCCTTTGCCCCCACCACTGCTTGTGGAAGCCTGCTTCTTCCCTTTGCCTTTCTTGCCTCCTGCCATCAGTGCTACATCCTCATCCTACTCAACTGGCTTGGCTGCCCCAAGCTGACCTTTCCTGATCTCTGTCTGAATGCAATCATCCCAAAACCTCTCCCATGTAGGAAGGGACTCACGTGCACAAACCCCATCAGCAAAGTTCAACCATGAATGGGGGAGGCCATTCACTGCAATCCGCACCAACTCAGTGGGTGGAATGGCCTCTCCAATTGCTGCCAACTCATCTCTCACATTAGTAATCTTTGTGAGATATCCAGCTGCACTATCATTACCCATCTTAATGTTTTTCAGTTTCTCCTTCAGAACCATTTTCCGGTTCTCATTGGTACTCTGGTAGAGATTGGACAATGCTGTCCACATCTCATGGGCATTGATCTTTCCTCTCACATGAGGAATGCAATGGTCTTTGATTCCGTCTAGAATCAGCCTCTTACCCTTGTTGTTCTTTTTATTATAAGTTGTCAACTGAGTAGCATCAGTAGGCACAACAACAGGGTTCTGTGTGGTATGCACCATGATATCCCAGACTTCTGCCTCCTCAAAGATACTCTGCATTCTCTCCTTCCAAACGCTGTAATTTGTATGCCCATCCAACCTATCCTCCACCCTCAATCCCAATGGCATCCTGCTGTCCTAAAACTGAAAATAGCACTGCTATAGTAAAGATAAAACTGATGTTTATGAAAAAATCAGCTTGCTGGAATTTTCTGAGTGAAAAATCAGCAGCTGTAATGTTTCCTTTTGCTGTCCCAAACTGCTCTTCAGCACTCAAGCTCTGATACCATGTAGAAATTTCTCATTTCCCACCCCGGTTTTCAGTTTCTCCTTATTTCTCCCATATAGTTAAATGCCCTTTCCCATAACCATACATTTAACAAGCTGGAAAAAATAAATTTGCTGAAAACACAAATTCTGGAAATTTTACAGAATGTTGGAAATTGCAGAAACAAAAATCAGCAGTAATAAACAGCCATTAAAACACATTTAAACACTGAGATTTTTGGTCAACTTGAACCTAGAAAAACCCCCTACAACTCTTGGGGAAAACCAGTTCGAGAGCTCTTCTTTATTTCTAAAAATTGCTTTTTCACAATGAGAAATATTCAGCAAAAAATCAGCAAGCAAATTTACAACTTATCTCTTTTCCCATGCCTCACAGCAAACTGGAAATTATAGCAAACAAGACAGCAATAAATGTTGTACGGCCTCCTCGATTTTCGTGCCCACTTTCAGCATTAAATGTTGTTGTACGGCCAGCATTAAATGCGTTGTACGGACTGCAATAAATGCGTTGTATGGCCCTCGTTTTGCGTGCAAAAAAATCAGCAAACTGCTCCTCGATTTTTGTGCAAACCACTCCTCGAAAATCGTGCCAAACTCTGCCTTTCACTGTGTGTTGAACCAGCTATACAAATCTGCTCAACTGCTGCCTTGAAATGTGTGCCAAGCTGTTGTCTCCTTCTCCTCCCTGCTCAGAAATCTCTCTTGATCTCTTTCTCTCCTTCTCCCAATCTGCTCATGAAAGAATGAATGACATTTTCCTCCTTTTCCTCCTTTAATCTAACCCCAAGTGACTTTTGGGTGATCCAAGTGACTTTTGGGTGATCCCTAAATCCAATGGCTGAAATAGATTGAGATCTAAGGCTGAGATTAAATGCTCATTTAAATCTCACTTTTTATTTTTTTATTCAACCCACTTTAATAAAGACCCACTTAGTCATTTATTTCCAAAGTCACTTTTCCTTTCTAATTTTTCATTGACTTTATAAAAGTCACTTTAAAATTAGACTTAGTAACTTTATCACTTAAAGTCACTTTTAAATTAGATTTAACTTTATAAAATTATAAAGTCACTTTAGGAGAAAAATTAAATTCTTTTGGACACTTTTCCCTAGGCCAAAGATCAAAGCCTTAGGGAACCACCTGTCCTCTGGTACCAAATTTCAACAGGAATCAACACGCCTAGCTTTATCACCTCAAATTTTCGCATGCTCAAATTCATCATGGTTTTGGCCCAAATCCCAATGGGTGTAAAACCCCAACCTTAGGCTCCAAGCCCACAAGTGACCCTTGTGGCTCTTGTCCTTCCAAACCCTGAACCCTAGGGCTTCAAGTACGTCCCAATCTACAAAAATCAACATCAAGGATACAAAGCACCTCCTCCAAATGCCTCAAGTGCTCCTCCCAAGTCTTGCTATAGATTAGAATGTCATCAAAGAACACCAGAACGAACCTTCAAAGCTGTTTGCGGAACACATGGTTCATGCAAGACTGGAAAGTAGTTGGGGCATTGATTAGCCCAAAGGGAATCACCAAGAACTCGAAATTCCCATAATGGCATCGAAAATCTTTCTTCGGGGTGTCCTGCTACCGAACTCTGATCTAGTGTTAGCCCGAGCGCAAATCAATCTGAGAGAAGTATTTAGCTCCTCTCTAAGGTCATCCATCAGCTCATTTGTGCATGGGATTGGGTACCAGTTCTTCAACACCTTCTTATTCAAGGCCCGATAGTCAATACACATGCGAAGGGTCCCATCCTTCTTCTTCACCGATACAACTGAAGAAGAAAAGGGACTCGAACTGGGCATGAAATGCCCCAAGGCGAGCAACTCATGTATGGCATGCTTAATCTCATTCTGATAAGCGTTGGGATGTCGGTATGGAGTGGTTATCACAATATGCACACCCTCCTCTAACTCAATCGTGTGCTCAAATCCTCTGTCAAGTGGCCTTCTTGGAGGAATGTCTCCAAAGACTGTTGGGTACCTATCCAATATCTCTTCGATGTTTAGGTGTATTGGTTGTGGTTGAGTCACTACCTTTGTAATCCTTGTTAATTTCTGGTAGCATCAGTTGTGCTCTAAGTCTCAAAATTTGCAGGGAGGATTAAACACATGCATTCTCCAATACCCAGAAATCGTTTTCGGAAATTCCACTTGGAAACAGTTTTATTAAAATAATTAATTATTTTTAATGGGACCCTAAGTCTAAACTTAGGAAATTAAAATAATTAATGGGTATTAATCTAAACTATGGATGTAACTTCTAGAAGAAAATGAAGATCAAGCCAAAATTATCTAAGCCATTGATTAGAAGTTAATCTGAGTCATTGGTTGTCCAACAGAAAAATATAAGAAGAGGCTTGAGGGGTACTTGGAGAACACATCGAAAGGAGATCAGACGATCGAATTTCGGAAGCAGAGCCACTGCCGGAGAGAATTTCAAAGTGATCTTTTGCAGTGAGGGGTAGGGATAGTTCCGATTGGAGATTTCTCCTGATCTGGGAATACTCACCAGAGGAGGAAGAGAGAGATACGGGAGAGGCAGCACAGAGCTAGACAAGGCTAACGCGGGGCCACGCAGAGGCAGCGTAGGCTGACACAAAGGCAGCGCAAAGCCTTGTGGAGGTCTGAAAATTCGTTGTAGGAATCGATTTCAGAGGCCAGAAGCCGAGGTGTGAGACTGAGAGGTGGAAATCGAAGTTCTTCGGCAGAAAATCAATCAGCAGAAGGGGTGATGCAGTCCCTAGAGGTTGTGACGCTGAGATCACACAGTGACTACACAGAGGCAGTGTAGAGTCAGCCAGGAGTTGTTCATTCAATGGTTGGATCAGTCAAACCTCCAGTAATAGTGTGAGTTAATCTCACTTATATCTCTGTCAGTGATATTCCCTGTACTGGATAGCCAAAAGGGCATCCAAAGATTGTATTCAGAAATTACTACTGCTTAATAATAAAACCCTCAACTGCTGCACCGGTTTTCCCACATTGGGTTTTTTCAAGGACATCTGTCCAAAAATAACAGTGTGATGTGTTGTGTATTTCTTTCTTGATCAGTGTCTTGTTTCCGCATTTAATTTAATTGGTGAAGGTTGCAGTGTATTAGTTTTGGTATTTGTTGTAGGATGTCGTAAATAATTTATTCAGTAATATAACAAATAGATGAAACTTAATCAGTTGTTGCAGTAGAAATTTGGGCATCCAAAATTTCACATGGTATCAGAGTTGCAGGTGAAACAAGAGAGCAATGCTGGAAGAGCCCAGTGTTGAAGGACGAAGGGAGTTCGAAATTCCTGCAGAGGCAGCAATTCGAATCCCTAGAGGGTTTGCGTAATCAAGCCAAAAGGGCAAGATTTTCGTGGTAAATCTATCTCTGAGTGAGTCGATAGAGAGGTAGGATTTCTAGATCGAGATTTGTCAGCGGCAAAGAGAGCAGCGCTGCAGAAGCTTCAGCGAAGAGGGGCTTTTGGTGGGACGCTTTTTTCTGCAGGTAGTTTCTGGGCAGAAAGACGTCAGAAGGAAGAAGAGACACTTGAGGGAATTTCTTCCTCAAAGAATTCCTAACTAGGGAATTCGAATTCTCATTTGTTGAGCAACAACATGAGAGAGGAGGTCATTCGACATTTCAATTGGCAGAGATGGCTACAGAAGTGCAGGATCCATGGAATAGCAGTAGATTAGATTCGATTGCTGCAAATTTCTCACATGGATCAATATCCTTGCTACGCGAACCTAACAGAATTAGTGGCAGTTGGATCACAATGTCAGCGGACGCAGCTAGTCATTCAAATGACAGTTGCATAGCTAGTTGCAGTCAGTTTCCGGAAGACAGTTGCGGAACTAGTTGCAGTGACACAGGCAGTGTGAACTGCCCAGTTGTAGTAAGCAAGTGCAATTCCAACCAGGAGATTCCCAGCATAGATCTTCGCAGTCCAGTTTCCAGTGCAGGAGGATTGTGTGAATTGCTAGGAGGGAGTAGAGAGATTTCCCATAGGGAGATCAAGACTCAGAGGGAGTAGAGTTTCAAAGAGAGCAGCCCTATGGAAACTAGTACTTCTGGATCTGGGGAGATCCGGCTCATTATTGCAATAGTTGTAGCAGCAGTGCAGAAGCATCAACAGAGCAGGAACAACCACAGTATGAGTATATCATATTTCGCCATGTTGGCAGCGATATGTCTAGGAGTGAGGTGGGGCGACTTGGTTTTGTAGCCCCAGAGAGCTACATGATGGGCAGGATCCTTGAGGAGACCACCTCTCGGATCCACTCCTTGCTACAAGAGCACACATCTTAAGTAGTAGGATGGACCAGTGTCAGTTGGTGCAAAGAAGTGCCAGAGTGATAGTTGCAGTGGCTAAGAGTGCCAGTGACTGAGCAGCACAGAGCAGAGTTGACAGCAATGCAGTTGGCACAGAGCAGAGGTCAGCAACAGTGTAGAGGCTTCAGAGGGTCAACGTAGAGACTAGTATCAATCAGACTCCAGCAATCAGATGCATCATAATGAACACCAGTTCAGTAATTTGGGATGCTTTTTTGTTGTTGATGCAGTACCAGTAGCAGTTGGAGAAGATTGCAGTGCAGATACAGTATTGGCAGTGGCAGTGCTAGTGCCAGTAGCAGCACGAATGCAGAATTGAGAGGGAGTTACAATACAGATGCAGTGTTGACAGTGGCAGGGTCAGCAGCATTTGCGCAGTAGTTGGTGGGCAGAAATGTCAAGCATCAGTAGCACAGAAGGAGATGTTACAGAACAGAGTGATGCTTCAGCAGGGTGCATTGCTAATGCACATTCCTCACTAAGAGGGAGTGTTGATTTCTGGTAGCATCGGATGTGCTCTAAGTCTCAAAATTTGCAGGGAGGCTTACACACATGCATTCTCCAATACCCAAAAATCATTTTGGGAAATTCCACCCGGAGACAGTTTTATTAAAATAATTAATTATTTTTAATGGGACCCTAAGTCTAAACTTAGGAAATTAAAATAATTAATGGGTATTAATCTAAATTGTAGGTGTAACTTCTAGAAGAAGACGAGGATCAAGACAAATTGATCTAAGCCATTGATTAGAAGTTAATCTGGTTTGTTGCTTGTCCAACATAAAGATATAAGAAGAGGCTTGAGGGGCACTTGGAGAACACATCGAAGGGAGATTAGAAGATTGAATTCCTGAACCAGAGTAACTGCCAGAGAGAAATTTGAAGTGATCTTTTGCAATGTGGGGCAGGGATAATTCCAGTTGGCGATTTTTCCTGATCGAAGAATACTCAGCAGAGGAGGCAGAGAGAGATCCAAGAGAGGCATCACAGAGCCAGAAGAGGTTGACGCAGGGCCATGCAGAGGCAGCGTAGGCTGATGCAGAGGCATTGCAGATGAAGCAACAAAACTTATAGCTTGTTGACTTAAACGTAAAAATACACAAAAGGTATTTGTAGTAATAAGTTATTATATATAAAAATGTACAAGTGATGTTGAATGTTACAATGAGGACCCACATATATACCTAAGCAGGTGTCCTTTCGTGACTGGGCATGTCTTTTAGACATGCCTTTTCACTTAACTAATGACTACTTAACATAATCATTACTTGATTATTTAGTATTTACATTTATTTATGTTTATTTTATTTTATACAATTTATGTTCGTAACATTGCCCCTTTCTTTGAAAAGCTTTGTCCTCAAAACTTAATCGCTAATAATTCCTTCACTTGACCGCATCATTTCAGCATGTGTAAGTCGTCACTGGTACCTTATCATGTGGAACTCTCCGGTAATGCTTTCTTGAACCCAGGGTTATGTCTCATTTTTTTTAATAATATACTAATAATTTTATTTTTTATTTTTTTTAATATAATAATAATAATAATATTATTATTATTATTTTTAAATATAATAATTTTTTTAATCAAATTAATTAAATAATATTAATTAATTAAATTAATTTGTAAAAGTTGTAATGTAATTATACTATAGTTATAATTATACTATACTTTATACACATGAACGTGAATACACCTCGCCTCACGACCTCGAGCCATGGCGTTCAACAGTCATTACCTTGGACCAGGAGCCACAACGTTCACTATACGGATCCGACGTTCCTTTGGTTTGATAGTGTGTGCATTTTTTGTAGCTAGCGGATGGATAGGAGGGTGGGGCTCGAGGGATAGATGGGTGAGGGTAGTGGGGAGTCAGAGACGTGGGCAGCCTAGCAGATGGATAGGGGGGTGGGGCTCGAGGGGCAGATGGGTGATGACGGCGGGGAGCCAGAGATGTGGGCACCAAATTAAACATCATCATCTGCAATCGCAACAGAATTCGAGTTGTGTTATATAATAATGGGCCAAAAATTGATTGTGAAACATCACAGCGCTTTAATCTGTTCGATTGATCCGCGGCAACCGGAAACAAAAGTGGTCGATTGATGATAGTATATATGGGCACCAAATTAAACATCATTGTCTGCAATCGCAATGGAATTCAAGCGGCAATGGAATGGTAGCAGTCAGCATCGGGGGAGGTCAGCAACGGTGGAGTATATGAGAAGGAAGGGTGACGATAGAGGCAGGGTGTGACAGAGTTGCAACGGGAGTTGTCGCAGGGTGCGGAGCGGACGAACGCAGTGGTTTGGTGAACAGTAGTTTGGATTGACGGCATGAGAGGAGCACAACGAATTTAGGGAAGGGGCGCCAGAGGTTTGGCGGCACAACGTTCCGAAGTTGGCTAAGTGAAAATGGGGATAGCGACACAGTCGGGGGTTCATTTACGTTACGGTATTCACAGTAATCTATGACCATTTTTAAGATGTGGCTTGAAACGTTTTGCAAACGAATGGGTGTGTCAGTCTTGCCACCCTCAATCGCCATTTTGAGGACATTCGACTTCAATGCCGCAGCCTTGTCCACCTGGAACAGTAGGACATCTGAATTCTGTAATGTAACATTGTTATCATTATTCTTTTGTGATGCATTAGCCATGGTCAACTGTTGTCTATGCATATAAGTATGACGAAGCATCAGAGATCCGATAAATTTGAAGTAAGAATGTCTTGTTATTTTTCTCACCACATTTGAGTACCCTGCTTCCTCCAAAAATAGCCAGAAGTCCACGGCTTCCTTTGCAAAATTCGGCTCTATACTTAAATTTAGAACTAATCTTAGATAAAGTTGGCAGTGCATGTTATAAAATGATTTGATTTGTGCGTCAGAAAGACATGCCATGGTAAACAGTGGAGTATGAAGGTGGCCTTCGCTTCTTTCAAATAAATCCGGATGATTTCATACCTTCCTCGGCTGCATAACAATGTTGTTGAGGTTACAAGCATTGTTCTTGCTAGGACAACTTTGAATGCTAGCAAATCATTCAGCCACTCTTCTTGCAACCGAAATTGCTGCAATTTGTTGTGGTTGCGTACATATGATGTTACATAAACCCCCTTGCCTTGATAAAATCATGTTATCTAATACGTACTGAAGAACCTAAGTTGTCTTCCCACACCCAGTCTCACCACTAACAACATCATCATTCTTTCTCATCAATTCAAGCAATTGCGTCTTTGATTCTGCAATAGGAAGGGCTGCCCTAGCTTCCAGCATCATCTTGAACTTTTTCATTTTCATTTTTTCCTTGAATTCTTGCTTCAAAGAGTAGCTTTCAGCATTTTTGTCTGACCCGAATCTCTCCTCTCTTAGTGTGTTTGATACCAAAGTGAAAGGCCAAGGCTCTTGCCGCCTAGCAGACCCAACTCCATTTGTACCAGCAGTAGTATGCATAGCAGCCCACTGAATAGCTTCAAGCTATGGAGTATTAAATGTCCTATGAAGATGTTCTGTAAAATTTGATGTAAAACATTCAAGCATTGCTGGAGGTTGCGCCTCATACTTAGGAAAGTGCTATGGGCTAGGAACTAACATTGCTCCTTGCATATGGGTATTAAGACACTGAAATGCATGCAAAGCCACATATTCATCTTCACTATCATAATCTGTATTTAACATAACCTCTTCTTCAAAATTTTCCCCTTTATCATCATCAATGTCTTCTTTAGCATCTTCCTTATTGTTATGATATTGTTCATCTTTTTGTTCTTCAAAATAGTCCTCATCCACAACATCTTCATCTGGATCATCATCTTGACCTACATAGTCTTCATCGACATTATTTGGATCATCATCTTGATCTATATCACCCTCATTCACATCAAGATCAGCTCCAATTGGATCCTCATCTTGATCGTTATCCTTTTCAAATTCATCATTATCTATCACATCTTCATGTTCATTATCATCATTTTGATCAGAATCTTCTTCTCCTCCTTCACCTAGTTCTGTTTCTTCACTGTCGCTATTATCTTCCTTATTATCGATTTCCTTTCGACATGCTTTAACTTCTGCAAATGATTTTTCCAGATGCTGAAATACTTCTTGAATTTTACTAAACTACTCCATGAATTTAGGACGTGAACGTAATGGCATATTGTGCGGCAAACAACGTTCAAAGACTCGCATGGTTATATTGTGTGGCATGGCTTTGATACCACTGAAGCAACAAAACTTATAGCTTGTTGACTTAAACGTAAAAATACACAAAAGGTATTTGTAGGAATAATTTATTATATATATAAAATGTAGAAGTGATGTTGAATGTTACAATGAGGACCCGCATATATACCTAAGCAAGTGTCCTTTCGTGACTGGCCATGTCTTTTAGACATGCCTTTTCACTTAACTAATGACTACTTAACATAATCATTACTTCATTATTTAGTATTTACATTTATTTATATTTATTTATGTTTATTTTATTTTATACAATTTATGTTCGTAACAGAAGAGCCTTGAGGAGGTCTGAAAATTTGTTGTAGGAATCGATTTTTGAGGCCAAAAGCCGGCGTGTGAAACCGGGAGGTGGAAATCAAAGTTCTTGGGCAGCAAATCGATCAACAGAAGGGGTGACGTAGTTCCTAGAGTTTGTGACACAGTGACTGCACAGAGGCAGCCAGGGGTTGTTCATTCAATGGTTGGATCAGTCAGATCTCCAATAATAGTGTGAGGTAATCTCACTTATCTCTCTGTTAGTGATATTCTCTATACTGGATAGCCAGGAGGGCATCCAGAGATTGTATTCAGAAATTACCACTGCTTAATAATAAAACCCTTAGTTGTTTCACTGGTTTTCCCGCATTGGGTTTCTTTGAGGACATTTGTCGAAAAATAATGGTGTCATGTGTTGTGTATTTCTTTCTTGCTCAATTTCTTGATTCTGCATTTAATTTAATTGGTGAAGGCTGCAATCTATTAGTTTTGGTATTTGTTGTAGGATGCAGTAAACAATTTGTTCAGTAATATAACAAATAGAAGAAACTTAATCAGTTGCTACAGTAAAAATTTGGGCATCCAAATTTTCACATGGTATCAAAGTTGTCGGTGAAACAAGAGAGCAATGCCAGAGGAGCCCAGTGTTGAAGGAGGAAGGGAGTTCAAAATTCCTACAGAGGCAGCAATTCAAATCCCAAAAGGGTTTGCACAGTCAGGCTAGGAGGGCAATATTTTCGTGGTAAATCTCTCTCTGAGTGAGTCGACAAAGAGGTAGGATTTCTAGATCGAGATTTGTCAGTGGCAGAGGGAGAAATGCAGCAAAAGCTTCAACGAAGAGGGGTTTCTGGTGGGACACAATTTTCTGCAGGCAGTTCTAAGCAAAAAGACGTTAGAAGGAAGAAGAAACACTTGAGGGAATTTCTTCCTCAGAGAATTCCTAGCTAGGAAATGTGAATTCTCATTTGTTGAGCAGCAACAGGAGAGAGGAGGTCATTCGACATTTCGATTGGCAGAGATGGCTACAGAAGGGCAGGATCCATGGAAGAACAGTAGATTAGATCCAGTTGTTGATTTCTCACATGGACTAGTATCCTTGCTATAGGAACCCAACAGAATCATTAGTAGTTGGATCATAGTGTCAACATACGCAGTTAGTCATTCAAATGAAAGTTGCATAGCTAGTTGCAGTCAGTTTCCGAAAGACAGTTGCAGAACTAGTTGTAGTGACACAAGCAGTGTGAACTGCCCAGTTGTAGTAAGCAAGTGCAGTTCCAGCGAGGAGATTCTCAGCGCAGAGCTTCACAGTACAGTTTCCAGTGTAGGAGGATTGTGTGAGTTGTCAAGAAGGAGTAGAGAGATTTCCCATAGGGAGATTGAGACTCAGAGAGAGTCTAGTTTCAAAGGGAGCAGCCCTATGGAAACTAATACTTCTGGATCTGGGGAGATCAGACTCATTATTGCAGTAGTTGCAGTAGTAGTGCAGAAACATCAGTAGAGTAGTAGCAGCCGCAGTATGAGTATATCATATTTCGCCATGTTGGCAGCCATACCTCCAGGAGTGAGGTAGGGCGACTTAGTTTTGTAGCCCCAGAGAGCTACAGGATGGGCAGGATCCTTGAGGAGCTCACTTCTCGGATCAATTCCTTGCTACAGGAGCCCAAATCAGAAGTAGCAGGATGGACCAGTGTCAATTGGGGCAGAGGAGTGTCAAAGTGATAGTTGTAGTGGCTAGGAGTACTAGAGAATGAGCAACGCAGAGTAGAGTTGATAGCAATGCAGTTGGCACAGAGAAGTGGTTAGCAGCAGCGCAAAGGCTTCAGAGGGTCAACGTAGAGACTAGCGGCAGTCGAACTCCAGGAACGAGATGCATCATACTGAACACCAGTTCAGTAATTTAGGATGCTTTTGTGTTGTTGATGCAATAGCAGCAACAATTGGAGAAGATTGCAGTGTAGGTGCAGTATTAGCAATGGTAGTGCCAATAGCAGCACAGATGTAGAATTGAGAGGGAGTTGCAATACAGATGCAGTGTTAACAGTGGCAAGGTCAGTAGCAGTATAGATGTAGCATTTGCGCAGTAGTTGGTCGGCAGAGATGTCAAACATCAGCAGTGCAGAAGAAGATGTTACAGAATAGAGTGATGCTTCAGCGAGGTGCATTGTTAGAGCACATTCCTTGGTAAGAGGGAGTTTTGATTTCTAGTAACGTCGGATGTGCTCTAAATCTCAAAATTTGCAGGGAGACTTAGACACATGCATTCACCAATACCCAGAAATCATTTTGGGAAATTCCACCCAAAGACAATTTTATTAAAATAAATAATTATTTTTAATGGGACCCTAAGTCTAAACTTAGGAAATTAAAATAATGAATGGGTATCAATCTAAATTGTGGGTATAACTTCTAGAAGAAGACAAGGATCAAGCAAAAATGATCTAAGCCATTGATTAGAAGTTAATCTCGGTTGTTGGTTGTCCAACAGAAAGATATAAGAAGAGGCTTGAGGGGCACTTGCAGAACACATCGAAGGGAGATCAGAAGATCGAATTTCTGAAGCAGAGCAGTTGCCAGAGAGAAATTCAAAGTGATCTTTTGCAGTGAGGAGTGGAGATTGTTCTGGTTGGAGATTTCTCCTGATCCGGGAATACTCAACAGAGGAGGTAAAGAGAGATCCGGAGAGGCAGCACAGAACCAGAAGAGGCTGACGCAGGGCCACGCAGAGGCAGTGTAGGCTGACGTAGAGGCAGCGCAGAGCCTTGAGGAGGTCTGAAAATTTTCCATAGGAATCGATTTCAGAGGCTAGATGCTAGGGTGTGAGACCAAGAGGTGGAAATCGAAGTTCCTGGCAACAAGTTGATCAGCGGAAGGGTGACACAGTCCCTAGAGGCTGTGACGCTGGGCTGACGTAGTGACTGCGAAGAGGCAGTGCAAAGGTAGCCAGGGGTTGTTCATTCGGTGGCTGGATTAGTCAGATCTCTAGTGATAGTGTGAGGTAATATCACTTATCTCTCTGTCAATGATATTCTCTATACTGGATAGCCAAGAGGGCATCTAGAGATTGTATTCAGAAATTACTACTGCTTAATAATAAAACCCTCAACTGCTGCACCGGTTTTCCCGCATTGGGTTTTTCCAGGACATTTGTCCAAAAATAACAATGTCATGTGTTGTGTATTTCTTTCTTGCTCAGTTTCTTGTTTCTGCATTTAATTTAATTGGTGAAGGTTGCAGTGTATTAGTTTTGGTATTTGTTGTAGGATGTAGTAAATAATTTGTTCAATAATATAACAAATAGAAGAAACTTAATCAGTTGTTGTAGTACAATTTTGGGCATCCAAATTTTCACAATCTTGAGCTCCACTGCCCACCCTATGTCCCCATGTAGTAAATCAGCCTCCATTGGATGTGTTGATATCCATTGTGGTGGGTATGAATGCATCCCTCTCAAAACCACCATCTAGCCCCATGAACTCCATCTCCAATTTTCTCCAGTCTGTAGTGACTCGTCCCAAGGAGTAAAGCCACTAGACACCCATCACCATGTTGGTGTCCAAAATGTCGACCACAAAGAAGTGATCGGTCATAGAGTAATTTCCCATAGTCACTATTAGACTAGGGACATACTTGGTGCACTGCATAATCCTATCTCCTGGCACCAGGACTGAAAACCCCTCAAAACCCTAAGTTTGTCTACCTCTCCGCTCCACCATCTATGCATTAATAACGTTGTGCGTAGCCCCACTGTCCACCAAGACTGCTACATGTTGACCTTGCACTGTGCCCCTGATCCTCAACATGAGATACTTCGGAATTTCCCTCAGCAAAGCGATAACCCCTCTCGTGGGTCTAAAGAGGTTTCCGTCAAGTGGGGGTGGTGCTCCTCCTCCATTACCTCCAATGGTTTGCAACTCACTGCCTCCTCCATCATCCTCCTGCTCTACATCACCCTCTGGCTCACTATTAGGAAACACCTCTATATAATGGGCCTTGCCTTTGGTACACTTATGCCCAAGTGCCCATGGCTCCTCACGAGCGAAGCACAACTTCCTCCTACGAAGGTCTCTCCTGCTCTCATCATCCAACTGCTCACGCCCCTGAACATCTCTCTGCGGTGGGGGTCTAGTGTCTCAGCCCCTCTATGGGAAAGGAGCTCGTGGTGGAACTGGTACCCTGGTCTTAGGAAGTGCATCCCGCAAATCCCGTGTGTGATTCACTACCTCCTGTAGAGTAGTGGCCTTGCTTTCCCCCACTAGCCCATGTAAGGGCTCAACCAAACCATCCACAAAGGTGTTCACCCTTCTGGCCTCTGATAAATCTGGCACCATCACAGACACCCTCAAGAACTCTGCTATGTAATGCTCAAGGTTTCCTATCTGCTTGAGCTGGGCCAGTTCTATGAAGGGTACCTCTGGATCCCTACTGTCAAAACGCTCCACAACCCTCCATGTGAAGTCCTCATAGGAGGTCACGCTGGCATGCCCTAGCGTGGTCAACCCATTGAACTACTAATTGTGTGCCTCCCCCTCCAAGTGCAAGGTGCCCTAGCGTGGTCAACCCATGGAACTACTAATCGTGTGCCTCCCCCTCCAAGTGCAAGGTAGCCATTTTAATGGCTTCCACCTTCGTCATCCAGCTAAGCTGAAAATACGTATCTAACTTCTCCACCCATGCTCTAGTCGTGCACTTGGATGAGCCATCAAATGCAGGGAGATACATCCTCCCAATAATACATTGCAATTCTGAGTTCTGCATTCCTAAATATTGTGCGCCCTTGCCCTTCTCATTATGCTTGAGTTGGCAGAAGTCCCAGAAACTCAATGCAGCTCGAAACTCCTCCCCCATTGACTGCCATTCCCAGAAATACTCTCCCATGGGTATCTCATCCTGCCCAGACTGCTCACCAGCTCCTGAAGGTAAAAACGTGGGCAATGTGGTTCTGGTTGGCCCACTGAAAGCGTGTGGGTGAGTCAAAGGAGAATGGTGGTCATACTGGTGGGAAGCCCCTGAGGTCTCCCCGAATAAGAAATCCCGGTGGACACTCTTTTCACAATTTTGCTGCTTAATCTCCTCCAACATTTCTTTCTGCCCCTTTTCCAGGTCATTCAAAGCCTTCAAGAGGCTATTGAATGTTGCCTCTTCTTTTTTCACTGGTTCCACCATGTTTGCTTCCACTACCTGTTGTTCTGAGGCCTCAGAATTAGGTGTGATCTCCAACTCCCTCTCTCGACTTTTGTATCTATGCCTCATGTAGTTAACGCTCTGATTTTATTCTGTGGTCATAGAAAATTTCCTCCACGACTGAGCCAAGACCGGTGCTCTGATACCACTGTAATATTCCTACTAGGAAATTAGCAGTGATAATCAAGCAAAATCGCAACATGCAACACAAAATCCAAACATGTAATTAGACAACCACAAATTTCCCAAATTTTGCGTCAAGCTGAGCAATTTTATTATCTAGTCAAGGAGAGTACAATATATGTATGGAGTATGTGCACCTAAGCTTGCTAAAGCAAGCTAGACAAGTCACAGGTGAGAGAAGGGTGCTGCGCGGATGCTAGGTAGTACTTCTCCTTCAACCCCTACACTAGCCCAAAAATTCTGTTGTTGCTGGCTGGAAAGGAATTGGTGTTTGACCCTCTAGAATGCTCAAAACATTTTGTAAAATTAACTATAGGCTATCCTCACAAAACCCACAAAGGCCCAGAAAGGGTTGGGCCTCATTCCAAACTCCTGAGAAAACCCCAAAGAATGTGAGTTCCTCCTCCAACTAGCTATTCACACCACCTGTGAATCTGCTACCAAAAAGACCTCCAAAATGTTGAGAGATCCCTCTAAATTTCGCCATGTGACTCCTGGCAAATCCCAACCCCAAGGTCCCGGTCAATCCTCCCATAACAACTTCGCTCCTCAAGGGACTGCATAGGCCAAGCCAGTCCACCTCTGCGCATGCCCATAAATAGAGCAATTCAGCCTGAGAAATGGCCACCAAGTCAACCCTCCAAACCACTGCAAATTTGTTGCAAAACACCAAGGAAGTGTGCCCCTAAAAGCCCAGAACCAGATCTGCCCTGAAGCTATTTCTCCCCAAAAGTGTGTACCCTTCTGCGCCCAGTCTGCTCCAAGAATGGCTCAAATTCCCTTGTAGAATCTCTTGGAACAACTTCAAAATGTAGCAATAGTTCCCCTATGGTGGCACTCGAAGTCCACCGAAGATGGAGGTGAGATCTCCCCTCTGAAATCTCATGTGTTGAACAGCATTGTGTAGACTTGGCTCAACAGCTCAAGCATACAAGAGAGTTCAATTGTCAAATGATCAAAAGCCCAAAAATGATGCATTATCCTCCTATTTATCATTTATCTCCTTCTCTCTCCATGTGGGTCCCATACATTGACCCCCTCTTGTCTCTCTCTCTCTACAAGTGTGTGTTGCTCCAAGGGGTGTGTATTCCTCTTGGGTTGGCCCCCACCATCTACTGTGATTTCGATTTGCTTCCCTTTCTCCTATGTTGGAGCCTCCCTTAGCCAAAATTGCAAAGTGGGGTCCTCCTAACCCACTTTTCCTAAGTCCATCATAGCAAAACTCAAAATTGTGCAAAATTGTAGTTACTTAGCATAACTGCTAAGTAGGAACATCACACAAAAGTTAGTGCATGATCTAGGTTAAAAAGGTACTTGGAAAAGGAAGAGACATGGTCATCAAACTACAAAGTTATTTCACAAAATTGTTATTCCAAAAGTAAATTGCATATGTTATGAAGTGCACATTTAAGTGTAATGGATAATTTCTTCATTTGCAGTTTGACCATTAAAACTGGTATGCACATGGTACCTATAGCTACACCTAGAAGTATAGAAGACATCATTCTGATGAAAAGGCTTACATTGTTAAGGAATGGTTACTCAAATATATTGAGATTTCTGTAATGAGCGTAGTGTGTGTAGAGAGAGAGGACCTGCTATCAGTACTAATAGAGACCTCAGAATACATTGGACATAAAAGAAACTATTTTGAAATTTATAATAAAATTGGATACACTAGGTGGCCAAAGTGGCACTATGAACTATATGTAGCAGGCATCAGCATGAAACTCCAGAAGCATTTGAGAATTCACATTTGAAAAATCATATGTTTTTTTTCCACATTTACATCAAGAATTTACTGGTGAGGTAGAGGAAAAGGCTTAAAGATATGCCCATCAGGTGTCATTTCTGCCCTTGTTAGTATCCTCGAGTATCAAAGCAGCATTGCGATGGATAAAAGTTAATCATGGCCCGAACAGCCTTTGCCTGGTGGTTCCCAAAATTATGCAGGCCATGGTCAGAATTGAAAGATTGCATCCATAATCATAAGACTTGAACCCAATAGAATCCCACAGGAAAACACACTTATTACATATAAGCAAAAGTTAGCGAATATGCAATCTAAACAATATATTCAAACTGTAAACATCTTTTTAGTGTGCACCAAATTCCTACCTCTATCCAAGAACAGATAATCATTATTATTTAGAAACCAAAGCAGTAGTTTCTGATCTTTGCTTACAGCCCAACCCATCTATCATATAAAATTGTAAGCCATTCTGTTCTTCTGGTCAAGACTTGCATATTATAACTGGTCTAGATTACTGAAGGAAAAAAAATTACATGATACAAAGTAATTCGTTGTCCTATGTACGTTATATATTTTGTAAACAAAACAATTCTATGTTTCTTGTTACATCCTGAAACTGAACTGGGCATTTTTAGAAGCGTTCGACTGCTATGAGATTACCAAATCATTTGGTAATACCTAGTGTGAAAATTTAATATAAAACATGCTCATCTTTCATGATATGGTAATCTTCTTTAAACAGTGCGGAACAAAAGGAAGAGCAGCTTGACTTGCTCTCTTGAGTGCACATAGAGCAGAATATTCTGGATATGCCAGGTAAGAGACCAAAGTAGCTGCAAAATGTGATTTTAGAAATCTATGTCGACACTGCAGCTCTAAAATGATTGTTACCTAATTGGCATCTGACCCCCACAAAATATGCATCCCAGCATTAGAGCCTCCAATTGTCAAACTAAACAACCAATGGAATGTACTTCAAATGTCAAGAGAATATATCATTTGTAAATTTATATAAAGATGCGAGGATTACTAAGCCAATATTACCATGACAAAACTCAACTGCGTGCTATCATGGATGAGGGACAAACCAATGCCTTAAGCCAAGTTAAAATGTGTGCCTTATTACTTACCTGTATTCATAATGGAACGACCCTGAGCCAACAAGTCACATCATCTTGTTTCTGCAGCCAAAATAGTTGACATAAGTATTATATTAAAAACTGTACACATAAACCTATTGGGTTTTAAAGTCAGACTAAAATTCAGCATGCCATTTGTCTTTTTACATGCCAGCTCTAAGGAATTTATGATATTTTCCAAAAATAAACAAAACAAGATCCAGTACAAACCTCTTATACTTCATTACTCAGCCACCAATGTGAACCATTGGTCTGTTTGGTGTCTTTGCTAAATCAAACATGCCTGCATGAGCAGCTTTTTTCCTTTTGACCTGTTTACAGAAGAGATGAGCTGATGGAAAACTTTTATATATGATAACAACATTATGAAGCAAATGAATTTTGACAGGATATATGTCATAGGTTACACTATAGTGCATGTCTCATTGACCCTGTTTTCTCGATTGTTCTCTAGGCTAAGCCCAAGTTATACAACAAATAGTATTAAAAAATGATCTAGATGACATCTTTTGGCCAAAAATAATAGGCAATGTATATCCTGAACAACTCAAATGGGAATTTAATAGATAAATATTGAAATCATCTACAACACTAATCAACACAATTAGGAGAGATCGCAATGTTTATGCGAGGTGATGAATTTAATTTAAGAGTATGCCAGGGACTGTACATTTCAATCATATATAATGAACTTAATACTTAAATGTAATTTACTAATTTAAAATTCAAAAGAGAAATAAAAAATGTTCCCCAAAGCCAACGTTGCAAGAAAAAAATCAAAAAATTAAAATTTGGAACATTAGAAAATGAAGACCATTAACCCAGTCTTCATGGCAATTATGCTCACCAAACTTATAAGCATATGAAAGCCACTTAAGTTGTAAATTGATCTTCCTATTGTAGAAATTTTCACCTGTTAATCTCTCCTAGTTTCAAGTTTGGTTCTCACATCAAGTTTAATGCCCTTCCCATTGTGATTAGAAGCTGATATAAACTTGAATTTAAATCTCAAAAGGAAACACAAGAGATCTACTCTATTTCTCAAATTTTCTGATAAATCACACAAGCAACATTCATGAAATTTGGACACAGGAAATTTGGTCAAGTTGACCCTAGAAAAACCCCAAAGGGAAAACCAGTGAGGAATTTATCATTTTTATATAAAACATGGGTGATACCCTACACCTAGTGCACATGCTCCCAAACAAGTTGATTGCAATGTGCAGGTTATAGGTCTGCGAGCCCAGGGATTGTTGGATCATATGGATCATGTGCTCTATGGTGAGCTCATGTCCCCAATTTGGAGCCAGATGTTACCCACCAAAATGGGTAACCATATAGAAGAAAACTTTTCTCCTATTCTTGACAGTTAGTCGGTCAGCCACATAGCCAGCAACCCCTGACAGCCACCACTAGTTAATGATATACCATTATATCTCCGCCACCTGCATCATCCATTTGCTTCTCACCCATCCAGCATGAGCACATGGATGAAGGTGGGTTTCCACTCAAAAGGTACTTTAATCATTTTGCAACCTGATGCTTATGCTTATTTGTTTTTGGGAATCTGATATGGATTATGTTGTGAACTGGAAGGATGGGCTTTGACCATGATCTTGTTCTCTCACCTTAAATGAGGGATTAATCTTTGATCCTAGTCCAGTAGGACCTCTCCTAATGGCCTAATGGGTATAGGATGGGCACTACATAGGAAGCCCTAATTGAGATAGTGTAGTTCCATCTATCCATATGCCATACTAAACACTTTCCATCTTACATTACAAGCCTTTATCTTACATCCGTTATTCGGGTTCAACTAACCATTGGTTCATTGGGATTTGGCACCCATACGCCGACATACCTGGGTAAGGCCTGTTACCCACCACATTGTGGGTGATATCCTGTGAAAATTTCTGAATCTAACACATCAGAAACCCCTACTGCAATTTCTGGTTTACTATCTCCTACTTGTTCTTTACATTCACAAGTTATTTAATTGCATAAATATTGAAGTAAACAAAAATGTAGCGTCCACAAATATACAGATCATGCACAGAAGTAAATAGAAACAATAACACAAGGGACACCGTTATTTTTGGACAATCGTCCCCGGAAAAACCCAATTTGGGAAACCCGATGCAGCATATAGAGGGTTTGTATTATTAAGTAGATTTCGTGAATACAACTAGGGTGCCAGAAATGGCTCACCCAACAGAGAATTTCCTCGGCAGTAGTACCTTTATCTGGTGACAAATATTCTGGAAAATCAGCAACTAGATGATCAACCCCACAGTGACTCCGGTTGTTCCTTGTGCTGGACAGTGAAAGTTGCTCCAAGCACTACTTTGGAACTGCGTCACCCTCTCCTAGCTGATCTGCTCTTAGTCTGCCCCATAGAATCTCCCAGCGCTGCCTCTGAGGCCCTCTGCGTCCTCTGCCTCAACCTTTACAACCCTCTGCACTAGCTCCTTCGGCCTCTGCGTGAGCCTCTACGGCCCTCTGCGCTAGCTCCTTCGACCTTTGCATCAACCCTTCTTGGGCTTGCGTTGTCTCTCCCGGCACTGCACTGCCTCTCTTCTATGTATTCTTCGACCTCCTGCCAAACTACCCCTCACTGCAACTAATCACTTGCTCGATTTCCTCAGCAAACCTCACCCTAGAAAATCGAACTGACTGATCTCTCTTGGTGTGTCACCAACTGACCCTCAAGCCTCCTCTTATACTTTTCCTGTTGACAATTCAACGACCGAGATTAAGTCCCTAATCAACAACTAAGATTAGAACTGGCTTGATCCTTGTCACTTAGAACTTTCTCACCCATATTATATTAATACACATTAATATTTTCATTTTCCTAAGTTTAGACTTAGGAACTCATTAAAAATATTAATTATTTTAATATCTCTTCATCCAGGTCGAATTTCTCCAAACGATTTCTAGGTCTTCGAGATCTCATGTGCCTTAGTCTCTCCACCAAATTTCAAGGCTAGAGCACATCTGATGCTACCAAAAATCAACATATCCCCAGGAAAACATTTTCTCTATGATGAGCCTCAGTCAGCGGCCAGAAGCCCCTTGATGCCTCCTACTAGCTCGTTGTGCCATTCTCTGCCACCTGAACCAGCCATGTGGTCCCTCACCCACCTGTATTGATCGTATGTTTCAAGGTGGGCCTCCCGAATCTAAAGATATGTCTTTTCATTTGATAATTGAGTATTGAGTTTACTTAAAATCGATACCTCTGGGTATGGATTGATGGGGAGATTTGGCGGAAAGAGTGGGCTTAGTTTGTGCGCTTGCCTCCTTGATCTCTTTTGGTTGTTACCCTTGGATCTTTGTCCCGTGGGATCTCCTTTATTGGCCATTTGGTCCTAGGGTGGTACTACTTTGGAAACCCCGACTTTGGGTACGTGGTCCCACTCCTTTATCCGCACATATCACTCCCTTTCCACTCACTATAACCCCATTCAACTTTTCTCGCACCTAGGTCCAAATTCCCATTATGGGTCCACATAGGGCTAGCCTCCCTATCCCCTTGCCCCCACCTTAAGTTAGGTCTAAAATGATGCCCCGAAGGTTGAAGCAATTAAAAGAAAAGTGAAAAGCATAAATGGCCACATTTAACAGGAAATTGTACCACAAAATGCAAAAGATGGTCAGGACAAAAATAATTAGCACGTGGGCAAAAGCCGACACACGAGCTCTACCCCATCCATGGCCACCACCCTGGTTCCATAGGCCCTAGATGAGCCTCCTCTATCATTCAGGACCGATGATTGTCCCAACCCCTAGAGGACAATGAACCGCCCTACCTCAAAAGGGGTAATCATTGCTATATTATACACATCATGCTCTTGTACTTTGAGCCCTGAGTAGTTCATTAAAGAAAATTCATAAAAGTAAAAAGGCATATAAAGAAGGGTGGAAAAATCAAGGCTGGGGCACCTCATGTACCACGATTTCTCCCTCCTATACATTACATACCCAGGTGTGGGCTTCCCCTTATCTAGTTACCCCTATGCCCCATTATGTGGCTGAAGGCTGCCCCTCTCATTCCCTATTCCATCTCACTTATTTGTCACTTTCCACCCCCATTAGAAGGGTGTACCTTGGACATACTATCCTTTCTAAGGGCTGAAACCACCTAATAAGGTACTTGGCTAACCCCCTTTGGATTTTGGAGACACTAACACATGCCAAAGCCTGCCACGAAAGGGCATGCCATTATGAAGTGCCCACTTTGTTATCCATGGTTTGTAAGCTCCTTTACCTGATTATTCTAATGACTGGTTGTACTGAAAGCCTAGGGGATGCATTGGATCTTATGAAGGATTGCAGGTGGTTTCCATTTGGGTTTGGTTTCCCTATATGGGATCCTAACCCCCATAGATCCACATTGGCACATGTAGGGTGTGCATAGAGAGCCATGGGCCTCCATAGCAGCAGACAACACTCCACAGATCTTCATGGATGTTTAGAGACTACTAGCAATCCACTTTTGGGATGATGGTGACATGATTGGTACATTATGCCCAGCAGGCCCCCACAGGAGCCCCACACTCTTGGCAGGTGTCCCAACACTTGTACGATGTCATCGCAGCATTCATTCCACCACTTGGACCATTGAAGAGGATCTACATACATCTCTGATTCATATGGAGACCCATGGGGTCATTGATGTGCCCTTAGACCCACTAAGAGCACCACAGGTCTACTACTTGGAGAACAAGGGGCCACCCCCTTGTCCATCATATTCCGAGGAATTTATTCCTCAATATGGCACTTCAGGATGTTATTGAACCTTTGGAGGGCCCTACGACATGCATACATCATTATTTGGCCCCTTGTGAGGCTTTTTTTTACATTATGAGCTAGTATGGTGGGCTTGTCACCATTTATTTGCACATTATTTTATCATTAGGGACCCATAGGCTAATTCGAACTCCTTAGGAGGCTATATATTAATGTTAGATACATTCATTTGTATCATCACTTGACTTGGGATATCTCTAGTCTTAGAGAATTTTCACACTTTTTCCTTGGAGGATATTTTTGGAGATGGATGAATTTTGATGTATGGACTTGGGATATTTCTCTTATCTTGGAGCTTTGTTATGAAAACAAATCGCTGGTTGGATATAATCTATAATGTTGTAAGTGTTTTTTATCGTTGTTATTCTTGTTGTTGTATACTGCTAAAATTAGGGCTAGTTGCTACATTATTGTAATGTGGAATTGAGAAATGTTTTAGTTGTTGAATTGAGGCTTTTGTGATCCATATTAATTTTATGAGAGATTTTTCGGCGTAAATCACAGGCCAATGTTATATGAATGAAATGTCCTAGAGATTATTTCTCTCGAGAAGTTTGCATCATTTTCTTTAAATTATAAATGCTTGAAAGTCTCTTTTCTTTTCCTACTATCTATATTAGATGAAGTTAACTTTCTAGGCCTCCTTGATCAAGAATCCAAATTCTTCCTCATTACCATCCTTGACTCCATATCCCAAGTGAATTAGACACTGGTTCCACAAAAAGGGTGATCATATTAGCCTTCTTTTCACCATTTTTCCCCTTTTTCCCGAGTCTAGCCCCAGTGGATCACCTAGGGCATCAAATTCTTGGCAATTGACCCAAGAAAAAATTTTGATCTCCTCTAAGGCTACTGCGTTGGTGGGTCCCCTCCCTCTACTCCAAATTTGAGGCCATTTTGACGGTGGAATCTCTAGGAATCTCAAACCCTAGCTCTAGGACCGACTTTTTCCTAAGCATCCCCAAGGCTAGATACTAATAGGATCAATTCAACCTTTTGAAGTAAATATTCTTGTTTGATCCTTTCCCCTCACCTTATATAGGATAGGAACATCATTGGTTGCTACAATCCATCCCCGAACCTGGGCTAGGTCCACTTGGCCCCGTGTGGTCCCACTTCTCAATAAAGACTATCTGTCAAGGATCATTTGGGAATCCAAGTTTCCCAAGGATTATAGGGATTGACAAACTTGTTCATAAGCCTATCCTTTCTCCCTCAATCCTCACCCCTTATCCCTGGTGGACCAAGTCCCTTGCTTAACAAGCAAGCAAGCTCCATTCTTCACTCCATCCTTGGGAAAGGATTTTTAGGGTCACTTGTCACCTATCCATTGACATATACTTTACAAGTGAATCCCTACACTACAGGGACTCCTCCCATCAGTGAAATTCCGTAAAGAGCAGGGAGACTTAGCTGTGGTGACAGTGGGCTAAGCCTCCACAGTTGCCCTTAACCTAGCAGATGCCCTCTTAGGAACCCCTTTAGGTCCCCTACTGGTTTGAGTGGTAACAAGGCCCATACATTTTTCCCTAGGAGGTTGATGTAGCTAAAAGAAACAGAAAGAGCATATCGAGACCACAACAAAATTAAAGGAAAGAGTGTCAAAATACAAAAGATGGCCAAGGACATAAAGTTAGCATGTGGGCAAAAGCCTAGCATGAGCTCTACCTCACTCATATGGCCATGAGCTCTACCTCACTCATATGGCCATCACTCAGTTCTTGAGCAATTGTTGCTCCATTACATCAAAATAAGGAACCCTTGCATGTCCCAACCTCGATGAGCAATGAACTGACTCATTATTAAAGGGTAATATAATTGCCACATCATTCAAAGCAAGCTCTAACCCTTGAGCTATGAACAATAACACAGAAAAATCAAGAAGTAAAAGGCGAACAAGAGGGGTGGATAAACAAAGGCGGAGTTGGTAACTCATGCATCAACGAAGGCTCCCTCCTCACATCTATGCACTCAGGGTGTGGATCCCCCATTAGCTGGTCCCTTTGACCATGGTATTTGGCCACGAAGTCTTATCCCCTCCATTACCATCACTATTATTCACTAGCAACTAGCAATTGAAGGGTGGACTGAGGAAATGTTACTTCCCCTTAAGGGCTGAAAACACCTAATAGGGTTGTCCTTTAATCACTCCTACCTAGGGAGAAAACACCATTGTGAGTTCAAGGCCTTGATTTTGGAAGGGTATCCTTATATGAAACATTAAATAGCCCATCACACTCAAGCTTGGTTCACTTAGATGCAATAATGATTTTTGTCCCGAATGACTGGTTGCTTTCACTAGAGTCTGTGTTGTGACTGTTCGGTGGTTCAACAACCTATCTCTTGGGCACCTTTCCAGAGGTACCCAAGCCATTAGAGAAGCATGTTGGCGCAAATAAGTGAAGCATTAAGACTCTTGGATTTCTTAGCAACAACATCATATGACACATGTTCTAAGGCACCTCCTGTGCCCAAGACGTACCACATTACACTGGATTCGATGATTCTTCAGGATGACACAACTGGACCCAGCATGCCCCTAGGCCGGCTTTAGCACCAATTGATGGATTGAAACCGATTCAGAGCCAAGATAAGGATGGTCTCACCTTCAAAGACTAGGGAGGACTTGTTGCACCTGGAAAGCCCTCAACCTTGGAGTAGAGATGGGCACTTTAAGCAGTTGGAGACCCATTGTAATGTTCCTAAATAGGAGTTTAAGTGATATTCCAAATAAATAAACAATGCATCAACATAAAATTAAAAACATGCATCAAACACCCATGAAACACTGTAAAACTGGCACTGCTGAGCCATATATTATGAAATATGAGAGCATGAGTACAATGAAGTGGTGCACTTGGGCTTGTCTCAAGGACAAGCTGGACCAAACCCAGGTGGTGGAATAGCTAAAATGATGGTTGTTCAGTTGCTGCACCACTCTACACTATGCTGTCCCAGTGAACTGTTGATCTGCTGACATCGACCTGCTAGAATGTGCCCAGAAATTGCCAAGAAAATTCTGACCTTTTAGCCTTAGACTCCTTGGACAAAACCCAGAAAAACCCAAAAGTTAATTTCTCTAGTTTTGAATTTGGATTTTCGGCCTCTTTGGAGCCCCTCTTCGGCTACTACTGCCAAATTCGATTTGCAGGAAATAGCCTGCAAATCCACCTGGAAACACCCCTCAAATGTTGCTTTCACCTGTGATAGCTGATTCCTTTCTCCTCGGATGGTCCTTGGCCCGGATGGCTGCTCTCCTAAGCCCCACA
Organism: Pinus tabuliformis; assembly: GCA_031772625.1. Lineage (NCBI taxonomy): Eukaryota > Viridiplantae > Streptophyta > Pinopsida > Pinales > Pinaceae > Pinus > Pinus tabuliformis. Next base: position 1,277,142,407 of record CM062819.1, read on the forward strand.
AATTTGTTGCCAGAGGCCACTATGCAGTGCCTCTGCCCAGAAATGTGTATTGTTGTGTTTACTGACTGGCTGGCTGCAAAACTCTGAGAAAATGCCTCAGCCCTCTACCTTCCCTGCTCCCGGAACTCCCAGCAAGCTAGGGACCTCCTGGCTACCTCAATCCTCTTCTGCGTATTTCTGGCTGCCTAGAAAGTACACAGTCTCCTCCTCTGTGTGGTTGGGTGAACTGTAAATCGATGTCGGAACTCCTGCAATCTGTATGGAACAGCCTCCCTAGGGCAAGCATGGATAGTCTCCCAAAGTAGAGGTTGAATCTTCCCTGCAGAAAACTCGTGACTAAATAGCCAGTAGACGCGCTAAGCAACAGAGCGTACAAAGGTAAGTTTGTTTGTCAAATGATCATAATGATGCAAAATGAAAGCTCCCTCCTCTTTTATCACTTTGGGCCCCCTTAGCCTCTTGTGGGCCCCTCCTTCCACTAGTTCAAATTCCCTCCAATGCATTCCTTGGACAAGTTCAATTATGCATGTGGGTGGCCCCCACATTCCACTAGCTGCCAGAAATAAAGTCCAATTGCCTATAGTTCCTAAGTTTTGCGTGTGGGATCCTCCTCCTAAGCCAAAAATGATGCCAACATTGTGTAGCTGCACCCCATGACTAATTCATTTGAGAAGGGACATGACAATCCTCCCCTCCCAAATGTTGTTTGCCCTCAAGCAATCTCAAAGTCGGATGCTCTAGTATGTGCTCACCCTCCCAGGTGGCATCCTCATCCAGCGAGTTCTTCCAATGTACCAAGAACTCCTTGATGGTTCTGCTCCTCAATCTCCTCTCCCTGCTCTCCAGTATGGCCTCTGATTCCAACACCAAATGGCCCTCATCATCCAATGGGGGTAGATCAGCTGCTGCGGTCACCTATTGTCCCAGCACCTTCTTCAAGCATGAGACATGAAATACATTATGGATCCTACTCCTCGGAGGCAGCGCTAGCTCATAGGCCACCTCCCCAACCCACCTAGTCACCTGGTAGGGCCCATAGAAGCATCGTTGTAGCTTCTCGGCCCCCTTCTGTTTCAGCGTAGACTGTCTGTAAGGCTGCAACCAGAGGTATCCTATGTCGATCTGCATATAGTTTTTGTTGATTCTGGGTTGTCACTAGATTATCCTTGAGAGCTTTGAGGATATCTTGGCTCTCTTGGACCCAGTCTTTGGCCTTTGGGGCCCGGCTGTCTCCAAAAATAACATCAGCAAAAGTTAGAGCATCATAACCATAAAGGGCATGGAAAGGAGTCATACCGATAGACATGTGGTGCATGGTGTTGTAGCAGAACTCGCCCAAGTGCAACCACCGAATCCACGTCCTCTGCTGACCTGTCACATAGTTCCTCAGGTACCCCTCCAACCACTGGTTGACCCTCTCCGTCTGGTCGTCCGTCTGAGGGTGGTAATTAGTGCTAGGAGTGAGCTCCGTCCCAACCAACCTGAAGAGCTCCTGCCAAAAGCCACCCATAAATCTGTTGTCTCTGTCACTCACAATGTTCTTGGGGAGTCCATGTAGTCTGAAAACCTCCCGAAAGAACAACTCGGCAACCTGGGCAGTCGTGTATCTAGTGGGGATGGCGAAGAAGTGGGAAAATTTGGTCAGCCTGTCGACCACTACATATATGCAATCCTTTCCTTGTACCATGGGGAGCCCCGTGATGAAATCCATCGAGATACTTTCCCATTTCCCCTCTGGAATGGGAAGTGGTTGTAATAGCCCTGCAGGGTGAGTCAGCTCCCCCTTGTTCCGCTGGCAGGCCTCACACTCCCTTACGTGCTGCAGCACATCCTCCTTGAGGCCTTTCCACGTGAACCTCTCCCGAACAACCATGTAAGTCTTCCGAAACCCCTGGTGTCCGGACAGTGGTGAATCGTGAGATACCTGGAGTACCCTCTCCCTCAACTGCAAGTTGGGCGCCATGTAAATGTGCCCCTTGTAATAGATGACCTCATCCATCACACAGTAATGCTCATCTGCATGTGTCCCCTCCAGCACCTCGCAGGCCTTCCTGTCCTTGGAATACTCTACCAACCGCTGAGCCTTCCACTCCTGGTAGATGCTCATAAGAGATAACCCAGCCAGTCTCCTGGATAGAGCATCGGCCACCACATTGTGCTTGCCCCACACATACTTAATATCAAAGTCGTAGGCCTGCACCTTGCTAACCCATCTCTGCTGCCTGTCATTGAGGCCCTGCTGCCGCATGAGATGTCGAACACTGTTGTGATTACTCTTCACTCGGAATCGGTTGCCCACCAAGTACTAGCGGAACTTGGCCAATCCATGCATGATGGCCATCATCTCCTTATCATATATGGAATATGACAGCTCATGCGGTAGGAGCTTCCAACTCTCGAAAGCTATGGGGTGCCCCTCCTGTGACAATACGGCTCCAACTCCTACCCCTGATGCATCACACTCCACCGTGAATGGCTGGGAAAAATCTGGGAGTGCCAAAACAGGGCAACTGCTCATCACCTCCTTGAGGTGATCGAAGGCGGCTTGTGCTCCCTCAGTCCATGCAAAGGCCCCTTTCTTGGTCAAGTCGATCAAGGGTGCTGCCAGCTGTGAGAACCCTTTGACAAACTTCATGTAGTAAGTGCAAATGCCCAAGAAGCCTCTCAGCATAGTCACGTCTTGGGATATTGGCCAATCCCGGATGGCCCGGATCTTCTCCTCGTGAACCTTCACCCTGTCTACTCCAATGATATGCCCGAGATAAAGCATCTCTGTCAATCCAAACTTGCACTTGGAGAGCTTGGCATAAAACTACTACTCCTCCAGAATGCACAGTACCTCCTCCAAGTGTTGGAGGTGCTCCTCCCACATCTGGCTATAGATCAGGATGTCATCAAAAAATACTAGCACAAACCTCCTCAGCTTCCCCCGAAGATATGGGTCATGCAAGACTGAAAGGTGGCGGGAGCATTGGTCAGCCCAAATGGCATGACCAGAAACTCAAAGTGCCCATAGTGGCACCGGAATGCTGTCTTTGGGATGTCTTGATCCCGAACTCTGATCTGGTGGTACCCCGAATGCAGATCGATCTTAGAGAAGTACTTGGCTCCTCTAAGCTCATCCATTAGCTCATCAATGTGGGGAATGGGGGACCGATTCTTAAGGGTCTTCCTGTTAAGGGCTTTGTAATTGATACACATCCCGAGGGTCCCATCCTTCTTCTTCACCAGCACTATGGAAGAAGCGAAAGGACTGGAACTAGGCCTGATGTGACCCAAAGCAAGCAGCTCCTAAATAGCCTTCTCTATCTTGTCCTTATAGGCTTTGGGGTGCCTATAAGGAGTAGTGATGATTGCCTGTATACCCAGCTCTAGCTCAATGGTGTGCTCAAACCCTCTATCTGGTGGCTGCCCTGGCAAGATGTCCCTGAACACCACTGCGTACCTGTCCAGTAGAGCCTGTATGTCTGCTGGTGGTGATTGTGCTTGTCCCCCAACCTCTGAGATCCTCAACTCGACTGCCCATGCAATGTCCCCATGTCGAAGATCTGCCTCCATCCTATGGGCCGAAACTGTCTAAGGTGGATAAGACTACCAGTTTGTCATCTGGCCCCATGAACTAAATCTCAGGTTTCCTCCAATTTGTTGTGACTCTCCTAAGGGAATACAACCACTAGACACCGATCACCACATTGGTGTCTGGCACATTGACCACAAAGAAGTGGTCCATCATCGAGTAGTTTCCCATAACTACAATCAAGGAGGGCACGTATCTAGTGCACTAGATGGTACGGTCACCTGGCACTAGGACGGAGAACCCCTCAAACTCTGCCATGGTGAGGCCCCTCCTCTAGACCAGCTGTGCATCTATGAAGTTGTGGGTAGCCCCACTATCCACTAGTACCGACACCCTCTATCCCTGTACCATACCTCTGATCCGGAGTGTCAAAAACTTAGGAATCCCGCATAGAGAAGCAAGGACTCCTCCTGATGAGGCAAGAGATGCCCCTCCCTGTGGAGGTGGTGGTGGTGGTGGCCTTCTGTCCCCCGAACTCTCTCCATTTGTCCCACCACAATTCTTCTCTACCTCATCCTCCTAGTCGCTATCAGAAAAGACCTCAATGTAATGTGCTCTACTTGTTGTGCACCTATGGCCTAGTGCCCAAGGCTCTCTGCATGTGAACATAGCTTCCTCCCCCTAAGGTCCTTCCTTGTCTCCTAATATAGCTGTCCCCTCCCTTGTGTGGTCCTCGATGGTGGGGGTCTAGTCTCATGCCCCTTCTGTGGGAAAGGGGTCCGTGTAGGAAATGGCGCTCTGGTTTTGGGGATGGCCCCCTACAAATCTCTGGCGCACACCACTGCCTCCTGCAACGTAGAGGGTCTGTGTGACTTCACTAGTCCACGCAAAGGCTCAAGCAAGCCCTCAATGAAGGTGTATACCCTCCTGGCCTCGGACAGATCCGGGACCATCACTGACACACGCAGAAAATCAGAAAAGTACTGCTTTGGGTTGCCTGTCTGGCACAGTTGTGTCAGCTCCCTAAAAGATGCCTCTGGATCCCTCTGATCAAATCGCTCCACCCCCTCCTAGTGAAGTCCTCATACAAAACTATCTGAGCATGCCCCAAAGTGGATAGGCCGTGAAACCACTAGTCATGGGCTTCCCCCTCCAAGTGCAGCGCTGCCATCTTAATGGCCTCCTATTCCGTCATCCAATTGAGTTGAAAGTATGTGTCCATCTTTTCAACCCAAGCCCTAGCTGTGCACTTGGCAGTGCCATCAAATGTAGGGAAGTACATCCTCCCTATAGTTCTCTGCAACTCATAGTTTTGGGTCCCCTGTCCTCTGTATCCTTGTTCCTCTCACTCTGCTTGAGCTTGCAGTAATCTCTGAAGGAGAGGGCTTCTTTGAAATCTTCGTCCATCGCCTGCCACTCTCTGAAGTAGTCCCCCATCTGGGGAGTGTCCTCCTCTCTTGTTGGTTCGATTTGTGCTATTGGCACGAAAGAGGGTAGTGTAGCCCTAGTGGGCACACTCGCTGAAGGGCGCTATGCTGTTGGTGAGGGGTGATCGAAGGGCTAAGAAGCCCCTGAAGTGTCTCCACACAAAAACCCTCTAGGTGTGGCTTTGTCTTGGTTCTGTGATTTGATCTCCTCCAGCATGTCTTTCTGCCCCTTGGCCAAGTCACTCAAAGCCCTCAAGAGGCTATCAAAAGCCATCTCCTCCCTGCTCTTGGGCTTTGTCATTTCCTCCTCTTCGGCCACTGCTTTCCCTTTTTCCTCCGTGTCTGGTGTAATTTCCAGCTCCCTTTCTCTGCTCCTGTACCTCTGCCTCTGGTAAGTGATGTTCTCCTAGTCTTCTCCTCTCATAGGAAACCAACCCCACAACTGAGCCAAGAATTAGGCTCTGATACCACTGTAATGTTCCTAAATAGGAATTTAAGTGATATTCCAAATAAATAAACAGTGCAACAGCATAAAATTAAAAACATGCATCGAACACCCATGAAAAACTGTAAAACTGGAACTGCTGAGCCATATATTACGAAATATGAGAGCATGAGTACAATATATAAATGAAGTGGTGCACCTAGGCTTGTTTCAAGGACAAGTTGGACCAAACCCAAGTGGTGGAATAGCTGAAATGATGGTTGTTCAGTTGTTGCACCACTCTGCACTACATTGTCTCGGTAAACTGTTGATCTGCTGACTTCGACTAGCTAGAATGTGCACAGAAACCACCCAGAATTTTTTTTCCTTTCAACCTTAGACTCCTTGGACAAAACCCAGAAAAACCCAGAAGGGAATTTCTCTGATTTTGACTTTGGATTTTTGGCCTCTTTGGAGCCCCTCTTCGACTACTGCTGCCAGATTCGATTTGCAGGAAATAGCCTACAAATCCACCTGGAAACACCCCTCAAATGCCACTTTCACCTGTGATAGTTGATTCCTTGCTCCCAGGATGGTCCTTGGCCTGGATGGTTGCTCTCCTAAGCCCCACGAATTCGCTGCCAGAGGCCACTGCGTAGTGCCTCTGCCCAGAAATGTGTACTGCTGTGTTTACTGACTGGCTGGCTGCAAAACACTGAGAGAATGTCCTCATCCCTCTACCTTCCCAGCTCCCGGAACTCCCAGCAAGCTAGGGACCTCCTGGTTGCCTCAATCCTTTTCTGCATATTTCTGGCTGCCCAGAAAGTACACAATCTCCTCCTCTGCTTGGCTAGGTGAACAGTAAATCGATGTTGGAACTCTTGCAATCTCTGTGGAACAGCCTCCCTAGGACGGGCATGGATAGTCCCCCGAAGTAGAGGTTGAATCTTCCCTACGGAAGACTCATGGCTAAACAACGATAGACTCGCTAAGCAGCAGAGAGTACAAAGGTAAGTTTGTTTGTCAAATGATCAGAAAACTGCAAAATGAGAACTCCTTTCTCTTTTATCACTTTGGGCCCCCTTAGTCTCTTGTGGGCCCCTCCTTCCACTAGTTCGAATTCCCTCCAACGCATTCCTTGGCCAAATTCGAATTATGCATGTGGGTGGCCCCCACATTCCACTAGCTGCCAGAAATAAAGTTGAATTGCCTATAGTTCCTAAGTTCTACTTGTGGAATCCTCCTCCTAAGCCAAAAATGATGCCAAAATTGTGTAGCTACACCTCGTGACTAATTCATTTGAGAAAGGACATGACACCCATGGAGACCACTTTATGGTGCCCCATCTAGATTTTGGGACCACGAGGAGCCATTAAGGTGGATTTGAGGGCGAACCATCAAATCTTGATTTTTACATGCTTCTACATCACATTTGACACCTTATAGCACTTGGACATGGCATTTGGAGGCTATTTCATGCATGACGTCAGCCCTAGAAGCCTAGCGGCTCACACATGTGGGCTTATTTGAGCATTTATGATTGAAGCTAGTGGGTTGGCTTGTAACCCAAGCATATGTTGTCATCAAACTTGTTTTTAGGGGCTTATTAGGCTAATTAGATGTCATCCTCATATAAATAGAGGAGAGGATCATTCATTCTATTCATCATCACTTGTGACTAATTCAGCCCTCTTAGGAGATTTTTGGCCTCTTTGTATCTTGGAGAAGATGTGATCTATGGAGTATTTTGTTTATTGGAGCTACTTTCTTGTCATTGGAGAAGTTATCTTGGATCAATAGTGGATTATACATGCATTTCATCTTGTAAGTGTACCTTGTTATTGATGAAATTTTATTTTATGTCTAATGTATGGAATGTATTGGTTATCTAGGGTTTTTCTATTGCACCATTGATTATTGAAGATTAATTGTATAGAATCTAGATATCCTCATTGTATGCATTACTCATATATGGAATGTGAATGGTAATCCCCTTGGTGAACTCTTTTTGTAGCTCTCCCAAGTGTCTTTGATCACTCACAAAGATAACAGCTAGGGTTTTGTGCTAGGGCATCAAAACATCCTTACTCTTTTGCAAACACATGGCATGCCGACTTCCATTGTGTCTGATCACGACCCCACTTTCACTAGCAAATTTTGGCAAGAACTTTTCAAGCTACAGGGCACGCAACTCCAACTAAGTATCGCCTATCATCCCTAAACCAATGGTCAAACAGAAGTCGTCAAAAAATGTTTGGAGACCTATTTGAGATGCTTCACTTCAGACAAGCAGCATCAATGGGTACAGTGGCTACCTTTAGCTGAATGGTGGTATAATACTAACTATCATGAAGCCACCAAGATGACTCCATATGAGGCAATGTATGGCCAACTCCCACCTTCACCAGTTTCTTATATCCCTGGATGTTCTAAAGTACAGGCAGTTGATCAACTCCTACAGAATCGTGCCGCCATGATCGCTCATCTCAAAGATAATCTACATCAAGCTCAGAATAGAATGAAGCAACAGGCTGACCAACATCGTTTTGAGCACTCATTTCAAGAAGGGGATCAGGTATTCCTGTGACTCCAACCATATAAGCAAACATCTCTCAAAGAAAAGAACTTCCAGAAACTAGTACCAAAATTCTATGGGCCTTATCAGATACTTCAGCGCATAGGAGCATTCGCCTACAAACTGGCCTTGCCACCTACTTCAAAAATCCATTCAGTCTTCCATGTATCATGCCTCAAGAAAGTGGTAGGGAACAATTGCAGGGTTCAAACAAGTCTACCCGAATTGGATGAGGAAGGCTCACTTTGGCTCCGACTAGAACAGGTCCTTGATACTCGCAAAAGACATCTTCGCGACCGCACGATCAAGGAAGTCCTCATCAAGTGGAAAGACACCTCTCCAAAAGATGCGACTTGGGAACCAACCATTATTCTTTAGCAGTTTCCGCAGCTTTAGCCTTGAGGACAAGGCTGCTTTTGATGGCGAAGGGCATGTTAGGGTCCAACCGTAACCCCTTTATTTATGTAATAAGCCTAAGGGGCCGAATTAGAGTCATAGTTAGTTAGAGAGTCAATAAAGCCCGCATTCATAATTGTAAGTGGTTGCCCTGCATTATAGAAAAGGGACCACAATTAGTTGTAAATGGGTCATAGTTAATAAATAAAGAGGTTAGTCCGTGTTATGCAAGGGACCACTAATAGTTAGGGTTTTGGATGTCATTTAGCTATAAATAGTGTTAGTTAGTAAGGGAAAGATCATCGAGCCTTATTGTAATTGAACTCTTCTCTATTGGAGGTTGCCCCCTCGAGGAGCCAAGTGAACATTGTACTTTGCTTTTGAATAATAAATTATCTTACAGTTTGTCTCATTTCATGTGATAATTCTATGTTTTGGGCTATATTTCTTCGTATTTCTGGTATTCTGGATTTCTCGCAGGTCAAGAGTATAACACTACCTGCATTATCCTCGCCTTGAGTTGTGACCCCATTACCAAGTAAATCTTGTCCTTATAATATATCATGTCATCCATCACTCGAAACCTGTCATCACCAAAGGTGCCATCCAGTTTCTCACAAGCCTGTCGGTCCTTGGAATACTACACCAAGAGTTGCGCTCTCCAACCTTGTGTGATATCCATCAAAGAGAGTCATGGGCTTCCTCGATAGGGCATTTGCCATTATGTTATGCTTTCCCTTGACATATTCTATCTCAAAGTCGTAAGCTTGGATCTTGTTGACCCACTTCTGCTGTCTCTCCTAAAGTTCCTTTTGCTCTAGGAAGAATCGAAGATTGTTGTGCTCAGTCCTCACCTTGAACCTGTTTCCCAACAAGTACTGCCTAAACTTAGCTAGCGCATGCAATATAGCTAGAATAACCTTGTCATAGATAGGGTACAGTCGCTCATAGTCATGGAGCTTCCGACTCTCATACACTATGGGATGACCTCCCTGCGTCAACATTGCCCCGATGCCCTCACCTGATGCGTCACACTCCACTACAAAGGGCTGGGAGAAATTCGGTAATGCTAAAACCGGGAAAGTACTCATGACCACCTTGAGGCGCTCAAAGGCCTCATGCGCATGTCTGTCCAACTGAATGCCCCCTTCTTAGTGTGGTCTGTAAGGGGTGCTGCAAGTTGAGAAAATCCCCTCACGAAGTGCCTGTAATAGGTGCATATTGTGAAAATTTCTAACACAAAATTCTAGTGCAGTAACTGATTTATTTCTCCTACTTATTTTTCAGAATAAGTTATTTACAAAGCCATTTAGTAAACATCAAGATAAATTCTACTACGGTTGTCACATAATAGCATAGAGAAAAGAATAGTGAAATACAAGCACAATAGTCAATCACATCAACACAGTGATTTCTGGACAATAGTCCCCTGAAAAACCCAATGCAGGAAAACCAGTGCAGCAAATGAGGGTTTATTTATTATTCTTAAGCAACAACCTCTTTACAAGAAATGATTTTGCAGAACATAGAGAAATCTCTGAGCAAACACCTGAGATAATTTTCCTCCCCCCTTTGGAGAAATTTTGACACGCCAAAGACCCTCCAACCTTCACTGTGTCATCTCTGCTTGGGGACTACGTCCCTTGCTACGCTGCCTCTCAAAGTCGTCCCTCTACGTTGTCCCTCTGATGCTCTGCATCACCTCCTCCTTAGTCTCTGATTGATGGTGATGCCCTTCTCTTCTTTCACCCTTCAACTCTCCCTCTGAAATCGAACTTTTACTCCTTGAGAATCGATTTCCCTCGAGTTACTGAGTATTTGCCCATGTGTTTCCAAATGACTCTCAAGTCTTCCTTTATACTTTTCCTGTTGAGATATCAACAGTCATGATCTAATCTCTAATCAACGGCTAAGATTAAATTAGACTTGATCCACGTCTCTTAGAAGCTTCTCACCCATATTTTCATTAATACCCATTAATATTTTAATTTTCCTAAGTTTAGACTTAAGAACCCCATTAAAAATATTAATTATTTTAATAAAATACAATTTGGGTGGAATTTCACCAAAAGATTTATAGGTCTTGGAAATCTCATGTGTTCTAGCCCCTCCACAAAATTTCGGAGCTAAAGCACATCCGATGCTACCCAAAAATCAACACTCCCTCTTAGCGAGGAATGTTAGTTTTTGGTAGCATCGGAAGTGCTCTAGCCTTGAAAATCGGTGGAGAGGCTAAGGCACATGATTTCTAAAGAACCCAGAAACTGTTTGGTGAAATTCCACCCGGATTGTATTTTATTAAAATAATTAATATTTTTAATGGAGTTCCTAAGTCTAAACTTAGGGAGAATAAAATATTAATGGGTATTAATCAAAATATGGGTGAGAATGATATAGAAGGTGGATCAAGTCATGTTTTAATATTATCTGTTGATTAAAGAATTAATCTCGACCGTTGAAGACTCAACATGAAAATTATAAAATGGAGGTTGGGGTTCATTTGGAAACAGAGAGAGAGAGAGAGAGAGAGAATTGATTTGGAGTTCGATTTTTGGGGCTAGGAAGCTGAGAAATTAGAACTAAGTGATCATTCTGCAGCAAAGGGGCAGTGAGAATCCGGAGGGACTTTTTAGAGAATATTGACAGAGGGGCGGGGAGAGCTTGCAGAGAGGCAGCGCAATAGCCAGGAAAGCCAGAAGGGCCCACATAGTCCTGACGCAGAGCCAAAAGGGCCAGCGCAAAGCATAAAAGCTGCCTATCACACAGAATCCAGAACCGTCAGAACAACCGGAACTGTCAGAACTGTCGGGAACTACCGGAACTGTCGGGAGAGCTGACGTAGAGGGCAAAGAAGCTGACGCAAGGCCAACACAGAAATAGTCGGGGTTAGCCAATCTTGTGCCGGATCAGCCAGAATTTTGCCAGATGAAGTGAGGTAAAACCCACTCAGATTTTCCACTAGTATTTTCTCTGTAAAGGATTGCTAGATGAGCATCCTAGATTTGTATTCAGATATTTCACCTCCATAATAATAAACCCTCAGAACTGCTGCACCAGTTTTCCCGCATTGGGTTTTTCCAAAAATAAGTGTCCTAGGTATCTTGTTCTTTGCTCTGTTTTCTGTTTTATGAGATCAGAAAATTAACTAATGTAGGCTGCAGAAGTAATTTGCTTCAATATTCAGAAGAATAACTTGATGAATGTAATTTAAAAATCAAGTAAGTGAAATGGATTCAGATTCGCTACAGTAGGGGTTCCTTCGAGTCTAGGAATTTTCACAGGGAATGTGCTCTAGCAATACTTCCCAGCAGAAGTATCACACTGATCCAAGGCATCGGTCCTCTGCGTCGCTGATGCTCTGCCTGTTTCCCTTCATCCACTGCGCTGCTGCAACCTGTACTGCTGCCCATGACACTACCACTGTCACTGCTACATCTGTACTGCAGCTCCCTCTCAATATGCTGCATCATGTTGCCCATAGCACTACCATTGCTAACTGCTGCACTGCAACTCCCTGCACTATCCGCTTCTGCTACTAAAACGGATTCTCAATCATCCCCATCTTCTCCCCAAAATAAACAAACTTTGTTCTTCCTAGAGCCTTGGTGAGAATGTTTGCCACCTATTCTCCTGTCGGAATGTACCGTAACTGTACTGCCCCTCATTGGACACAGTCTTTCATAAAGTGACACCTGATGTCAATGTGCATCGACTGATCATGAAAAACTGGATTCTTAGAGAGCCTGATGCAACTCTGATTATCACACAAAATATTGGTCGCTTCCATCCTTCTCCTAAATATATTCACAAGCAACTTCGTAAGCCATATGGCTTCACGCAATGCTATGCTAGCTGCCATATATTCAGCTTAAGCTAAGCTCAGAGCTACGGATTTCTATTTCCTACTGCACTAGGAGGTCATTCCCGATCCAATGTTGAAACAGTACCTAGTGTTATTTTTCTGGTCTACTGAACTTCCAGCCCGTTCTGTGTCAGTGAACCCACTCAACCTAATGTCATTGCCTCGGGTGTACATTAATCCATGCTCGACTGTTCCTCGTATATATCTAAGAACATGCTTGGTTGTTGCCCAATGCGCCCTCTTTGGTTCTACCATGAACTGACTGAGGGTGTTGACAGCGTAACAAATGTCTGGCCTAGTATTACAGATACATCAGGGACCCTATGAGCTGCCTGTACAAGGTGGAATTGACTTCTTTATCTTCAGACACATCAAACTTCTTCCGGTTGGTAATCATTGGAGTAGCCATAGGTCTACAGTCCTGCATTCTGAAACTTCTCAAAATTTCTGTAGCATATCTCCCTTGTCCAAGGAAAATTCCACCCTTCCGCTGCCCAACTTTTGACACCAGAAAATAATGCATCCGTCCCAAATCCTTCATATCAAATTTTATAGCTAGGTTATCCATGCAATCTTTGATGAGCCTGGATGAACATGTTAGAAAAAGGTCATCCACATATAACACCAGAATTAGAAGCTCATTCTCTACAATCAAATAGTAGAGGTTGGGATCTGTGTCACTCTTGACGAATCCCATATTTTGCAAGCAACCATCGATTCGACTATACCATGCTCTAGGTGCTTGTTTAAGCCCATACAAGGCTTTCTTCAACCTGCATACATGAGTTTTCTTCTCATGTGTCTCAAAACCCTCTGGTTGTTCAATGTATACTTCTTCTTCTATCACCCCGTTCAAGAATGTAGTCTTGACGTCCATCTAGTGAATCTCCCACCCCATCTATGTTGTAAAGGATATCACGGATCTAATAGAAGTATACCTGGCTACTGGAGCGAAGGTTTCTTCGTAGTCTATCCCTTCCTTCTGAGCATACCTCTTAGCCACAAACCTGGCTTTGAATTTTTCCACACTGCCATCTGCAATGTATTTGACTTTGTAGATCCATCTCGAACCTACCACTGACCTGTCCTGAGGCCTAGGTACCACTCCCCAGACATCGTTGACCATTATGGAACTATATTCCTCCACCATAGCATCTACCCATACTTGATGATGAACGACCTCCTGAAAACTAGAGGGTTCTCCAACCTAAGCCACCAAGGCTTGGTATCTTTCAGGTTGTCTATGCTCCCTTTTCTCGTTCCTAGGTGCAACAACAAAATCTTTTGCATCCTGTAGTATTTGTCGAAGTTCTTGGCTCGTTCTTCCACCGGTAGTGCTATATCTAACTGCTCCTCCTCTTCCTGAGACTCCACCTGTTGCGATACCTCTAGGGCTTTATCTTTAGGAGAAATATCGGTGCCGGTTTCTGTTGGTCGAAGTGGTTGGACCAATGGATCATCCTTTGACTGCTCTTCGGAAGGCATTTCTCGAGATTTCCTAAAAGCTCTGTCCTCCATGAACTTTACATCCCGTCGTACTACGATCTTCCTATTTCCTGGAAGATAGATTCTATATGCCTTAGCATTCTCGCTATATCCCACAAGATATCCTTTTTCTACAGTTTGATCCAACTTCTTCCTCTTTTCTTCAGGTATATGGTAGTATGCCAAACTCCCAAATATTTTGAAATGACTCACCTTAGGCTTCTTGCCGATGAAGACACTCTCCAAAGTAATCTTACCTAATGCCCTATGAGGAGTCCTGTTCTGGACATATACTGTTGTGCTGCATGCTTCTGCCCATAGAAATTTGGGCATATCCTGATCATACAACATTGCCCTTGTTGCTTCAACAATAGTCTTGTTCTTCCTCTCTACTACTCCATTCTTCTCCGGATTATTTGGAGTTGTCCATTCTCTTCTTATGCTTTCCCTTGCGCAGAAATCAGTGAAGTCCTTATAAATGTATTCTCCACCATTGTCTGAGCGCAACATTTTTATCCTCTTCCCTGTCAGATTCTCAACTAGAGCTTTAAACTCTTTGAATCGATCAAAAACCTCATCCTTGGTTTTTATAAAGTAGATCTAAGTCTTCCTGAAATGGTCATCAATGAAGGTGACGAAATATTCGGTACCACTAAGAGCTTTTGTGGACATGGGTCCGCAGATATCTGAGTGTATCAATCCCAGAACACTCTTTTCCCTACTGTTGCTTCTGGAATATCTCGCTTTGGCGTACTTGCCTAGTATGTAACCTCTGCATACATCATCTCGTTTGGTACTTAATTCTGGAACACCTATGACGGTTCTTCTAAGAATTCTTAGCACCCCATGGTGCAAGTGCCCCATCCTCCTATGCCATAGTTCATTCAAATTTTTTCCCCACTGCCGCCTATCAGTGTCATTGGAGATTCTAGCTGTAACTTATACAGTCTGTTACTTTTGACTCCAATTTGGGCCTTCTTCTTCCAACTTGGATGTTTGACATATACTTTCTTCCCAATGAAGAAAACATCATAGCCCTTGTTTTGTAATTGAGATACAAAGAGTAAGTTCATCCCCAATCCAAGCACATGCAGCACATTGGTAGCTCGAAGTCGATCCCCTGCTTCTGTTTGAAAAACTACAGTACCTCTTCCTACGGGGGTACATTTTGACTTATTTCCCATGGTGATTTGGAAGTTCATTTGTTCTTCTTGATAGCTCGAGAAACATTCTTGTATTCCTGTCATGTGCACAGAAGCTCCACTATCAATATACCAAACCTCAGAGGAAGCAAAACTTTCCAAGCAAGCAACTTCTTCTTCCAGTCTGGAAGCTAACATAGAATAGTCGTGATCCATTATATTCTTCGTGCTTTCCTCTTTCCTGGGAGAACTGTGTGAGTCCCTTGCTGCTCCAGCATCATGCTCCCGACTCATTGCAGATTCTCTAATCCTGTTGCCCGATCTCTGCTCTGATACCATGTGAAAATTTCTAACACGAAATTCTACTGCAGTAATTGATTTATTTCTCCTACTTATTTTCCACAATAAGTTATTTACAAAACCCTTCAGTAAACATCAAAATAAATTCTACTGTAGTTGTCACATAATACCATAGAGAAAAGAACAGTGAAATACAAGCACAATAGTCAATCACATCAACACAGTTATTTTTTGGACAATAGTCCTCGGAAAAACCCAATGCGGGAAAACGGTGCAGCAGATGAGAGTTTATTTATTATTCTTCAGCAACAATCTCTTTAAAAGGTATGATTTTGCAAAACATAGAGAAACCTCTGAGAAAACACCTGAGATAATTTTCCTCCTCCCTTTGGAGAAATTCTGACACCCCTGAGACCCTCCAGCCTTCATTGCGTCATCTTTGCGTGAGGACTGCATCCCTTGCTGCGCTGCCTCCTGAGTTTTCCCTCTGATGCTCTGCATCACCTCCTCCTCAGTCTCTAACTGATGTCGATGCCCTCCTCTTCCTTCACCCTGCAACTCTCCCTCTGAAATCGAACTCTTACTCCTTGAGAATCGATTTCCCTTGGGTTACTGAGTATTTGCCCGGTGTATCTCCAAATGACTCTGGAGTCTTCGTTTATACTTTTCTTGTTGAGATATCAAAAGTCGAGATCTAATCTCTAATCAATGGCTAAGATTAAATTAGACTTGATCCTCGTCTCTTAGAAGCTTCTCACCCATATTTTCATTAATACCCATTAATATTTTAATTTTCCTAAGTTTAGACTTAGGAACCCCATTAAAAATATTAATTATTTTAATAAAATACAATCCAGGTGGAATTTCACCAAACAATCTCTGGATCTTAGAGATCTCATGTGTTCTAGCCCCCCCACAAAATTTCGTAGCTAGAGCACATCTGATGCTACCCAAAAATCAACACATATGCCCAAGAATCCCCTCAGCTCCGTCACGTTCTTGGGTGTAGGCCAATCAAGGATGGCACGAATCTTCTCCTGGTGGACTCTGACCCCGTCCTCGGCTATCACGTGCCCAAGATAAAGCATCTCGGTCAACCCAAATTTGTACTTCGACATCTTGGCATAAAACGGTTTCCCCTCCATGATGCTCAACACCTGCTCCAAGTGTTAGAGGTGTTCCTCCCACATCCCGCTATAAATGAGTATGTCGTCGAAAAACACCAGAACAAATCGGTGCAAGTGCTTGTGGAACACGTGGTTCATACAAGACTGAAATGTGGTTGGTGCATTGGTGAGCTTGAAGGGCATCACCAGGAACTCGAAGTGCCCTTAATGGCAGCTAAATGCAGTCTTCGTACCTCGAACACAAGTCAATCTTAGAGAAGTACTTGGCTCCTCTAATCTCGTCCATCATCTCATCAATGCGAGGTATGGGGTACCGGTTCTTTAGAGTCTTCTTGTTTAGGGCCCTGTAGTCAATGCACATACGAAGGGTCCCATCCTTCTTCTTCACCAGTACTATTGATGAAGCAAAAGGGCTAGTGTTAGGCCTAATGTGCCCTAATGCCAACAAATCCTAGATGGCCCTTTCAATCTCATCCCTATAAACCTTGGGATGCCTGTAGGGAGTGGTGATCAATGTATGTACTCCCTCCTCCAGCTCAATAGTGTGCTCGAACCCACAATTCGGTAGCCTGTCTGGAGGGATCTCCCTAAAAACTGCCTAATGTCTCTCCAAGAGTGTTAGGATATCAAGGTGTGGTTGTTGTGACTGAGATCCCATCTCCGATATCCGAAGCTCTACTGCCCATTCTATATCCCCACGTTGCAAGTCGACCTCCATCTGATGGGCTAACACTGTATGCGGTGGATAAGAATGCATGCCCCTCAACACGACCAGTTTCCCATCTAGTCCAGTAAACTCCATTTCCAACTTCTTCCAATCGGTGGTGACCCACCCCAATGAATACAACCACTAAGCACCCATCACCACATTGGTATCTAGAACGTCCACCACAAAGAAATGATCATTCATGGAATAGTTCCCCATTGTCAAGGTCAAGCTAGGGACATATCTCGTGCACTGCATCGTCCTATCCCCCGGCACCAACCCCAGAAACCCCTTAAATGTCTTTGTGTGTATGCCTGTCCACTCCACCAGCTGGGCATCAATAAAGTTTTGGGTAGCCCCACTATCCACTAACACTAAAACACACTGCCCCTACACTGTGCCCTAGATCCGCAGTGTCAGGTACTTCAGAACTCCCCAAAGTGAAGCAATGACCCCTCCAATAGGCAGTAGTGGGCCTCCTCCCTAAGGTAGTGGTGGTGGTGGTGGTCCACCTCCCATGGACTGGGGGCCTCCATCTCCTACATCCGTCCCCTACTCAATCTCATCCTCAGGCTCACTATCTGAGTACACCTCAATGTAATGGGCCTGGACCTTGCTGCAATTGTGCCTCATGCCCACAACTCTATTAATTTGGCAGCTCAATGACAAATTCCAACCATGGGATGAGATTCTTCTTTTCGAGAGGATCGATTTTGACTATTGAAGCACTCAATTTGGACAAGGGAAAGTATATTTTTGAACTAAAGCCCACATGTGCATATTTAATCAAGTCAGCCCTAAAGCAAATTGGACACCCTTGGAAGGCTATAAATACAAGTGACCTCAACCTCATTTGGACAACATCTTCAATCATTCTTCTATTCTCTTTCTTGGTTTTGGCACGCACAGGTTTGAGGCAGGTTCGCAGAGATTAGCTCACACAGGTCCGAAATTGCAAGGCCCGAATCTCGCATATGTGTTCTAAGGTTTTTGGTTCTCAACTTCAAGCATGCAACAGAGAAATCTCGGTTGCAACCGCACGTAGGCTGGCTCATCTGTGCAATTGAAGCATCTTAGTCACACGCACATCCCGTAATCCGTGTGGTTGGGACCTAGGGTTTGGTTTTTTAGTTGACCGCAGGTTTCGCTTGTTGGCCGCAGTATTTGGCAGTTGCCCGCAAGCAGTGATAGTTGATCACAGGCATCTAAATCAGGGTTTTGAGTATTTTCATTGCTGGGTTCATTTCATGAATATTGTTTAGTTGATGTTGTTGCATAGTTGTATGGATGAAGATAGATCATTGTACTCTCTTTTGCTGAATCATTCAATGACAATCTAATAAGCAGAAGAATTTGAAAGGGCTTTCCCTATAGTGGGTTTTTCCCTCGTCTCTGACCAATCCTGTGGTGTCTCTATGTGTGAATGATTTTCTTCTATTTATTCCTTTATGTTCTGCTACATTGATGATGATATTGTTCTTTCTACATAGTTGTTGAATAATGATGTAAATCTGAATAATATTATGATGTTATGGGGTGAATTTAATATGGAAATAATAAAATGCAATTATCAAAGCAAAAAACAATATAGCCCTAAGAAAAATTAACATGGTATCAAAGCTAGGCTGAAGAAAAGTCATTCAAGATCACCCCTATGAAGACAACTTTGATGGAAGCATGATAAGATGGAGACCTAAAAGAATTCTAGGGTTTGAAGGAAACCCTAGGCAATTTGGTTATTAGGGTTTAATGGATATTATGAGGATATGGTTTGGGAGAAACCCTGGCTTATGGCAAAGATTCGAGATATGCAATCTAGAAACCCTAGCATGATCAATGTGGAGATATTCAAGCACTTGTGACAGATTTGATGAAGCCCTAGATGGGATAGTCTCTATTAGCCCTGGTTGTTGATGAAGTTGGTTGAAATATAGAAGGAAACATTGTCATCTGGATAATGGATGGTAATGACTCTTGAAGGCTGGTTCAAAAGGGAATGATCACCTCTCATTGAAGATAAGTATTTTTTTATTTATGTTACTTCTTTATGTCTTTACTCTTGTTTAGAATTATTGATTTGATCATTGATTATGCTTCCTACATGTATATTTGCGTATTCAAATACTTCTAACCTCTTGATGAGATGTGATAAGTGGATCCTTCTTGAGGATCATCCAAGATGTAAGAAAGGATGGCTAGTGCAAGAAGAGAAGATCATCCTTCTTGACAAAGTGCTCCTGCTGCCAATGTCAAATAAGAAGATACACAGGTATCTGAATACTACAAGGTATGTATGATATTGTTTCAATGTTATGCTTCAGTTGCAATATTGGATGGCAAGGTAAGCCCTAAGGTATGATGAGAATGTCTCCTTCACAAATGGCTCATGCATGCATATGAAAGTGATTTTGATTCATAGTACTTATGATGAGATTGTGTACTTGGTATTGGACAAGTATCTTACATTCTATTAAGTCATGGTAAAGTGTTAAAATTGGCACCTAGGATCAAACTCCACATGGGTCATCTTATTTATGAAAACTGATATTTTTCTTGGATTCCTCTCTCCGAGAGGTGTAGGATTGATCTAAAGATCATCTGATTCTGACATGTACAAATGAAGTTATGAATTTATTTTGATTATGGTCAAATTGTCAAAGGTCGGCCAGCAAACTAATGTAGGCTCAGAAACCCAACAGTCATGTCTATTCATCCTCAACGTAAGGTGACTCAGCGTCATTTGGACAAACTCATCTTCACACTTCTCTCTCTCTCTCCTCATTGATTGGGTACGGATTTCTGAGTCTCTCTCTCCACACGTCCGAAATTTCAAGAGGCTGAAATTTCAGGAGACCGAATTTCTGGACAGTTTGACCAAGTGTTGACCAACGTTGACTGCGGCTAGGGCTTACCACAAGTGGGCTATTTGACTAGACTTTGACTATTTTCAGGGTTGTTTTATCTTGCTGTTTGGAGGCTGAAATTGACTGAAGTTGACCGATTTGCTGAGGGTCAAATCTACCCTGTTAACCAGCGTCGACTTCTCTAATCAGGGATATTTGCTCCGGTTATAAATTATCAGATATGTAAATTGTACTATCTCTCTTTGCTGAACTATTGAAGACTAAAAGAAAATTTGATCAAGGGTTTCCTCACATTGGGGTTTGTCCCTGGCTGGTGCCACATCTTGTGTCCTCTTGTCTTGGCTTCTCTTCTACTGTTTATGTTTATGTTCTATCCGCATTTTACTATCATATTGATGTGATTGCTAATCTGAATATTGATACTGGGCTAATAAAGAAATTGAAGTAAAATTGCTCTAAAGCATAGAACATGCCATTCTTGCCTAAAATTAGCATGGTATTGGAGCTGAGGTGAAGACAAAGCCCAAGCAAGAGTGAAAGAGCAATCACCAAAGACATTTGGACAAGGACAAAAGGTTCAATGGGTTCCTCATCCTACTTCCCAACTGAAGACAAGCTCCATGATAAATCTGACTATCATGGATGGAAGATGTCTCTTGATTTGACCTTGGAAGAAAAAGAAGTGATGGATTATGTGCAGGGTAAAAATTTAAAATCCCCGAACCTCCTTCAAATACATCGGTTGCTGCAAAGACCAAGTACAATAGGGCTAAGGTCAAAGCAAAGAACATTATCAGGGATTCCATTGACAAGCATCTAGTGGCCTACATCTCCGAAGTGAAGACCTCCAAGGAGATCTACGAGAGGTTGGTCGGCATGTTCAAGGTTAGTAATGCTAATCAAATTTTATTTCTCAAGAATATGTTGAAGGATATTAAGAAGGGCAAGGACAAGGATATTCAATCCTATTTCTTGAGGATTACTGAGATCAAGAATGATCTACTCTCGATTGGATAAGTCATTCCTGACAGGGAACTTACTCTCACCACCCTTGGAGGACTCCCACCTAAGTGGTATGTATTTAGAATCACCATCCTCAACAATGATCAAATTCCAGCGTTTGAAGAATTGATGTCGAGATGCATTCAAGAAGAAACAAGAATGGTGGAGCAAGAAACGCCTTCTAATAGAAGCAACCCCACTGCATTCTCCGCTCATGCCAAAAGGAGAAAGAATGCAGGGTCTAAAGGTCATTTCCATGGCAAGCCTGGATCTAAGGGAGGAAGGGAGGGCAGGTGCTTTGTTTGTAATAAGTTTGGCCACTATGCAAGGGAGTGTCCAAATAGAAGGGACACATCGCATGATGATGATCACAATCGTTCCAGAGTGTTAATTTTAGGCATGTTCTATGCTTAGAGAAATTTATTACAATTTTAACAATTAGCTCAATATCTTTTCCAGATTAGCAATCACATCAGCATTAAAGTAAATTGCAGATAGAACATAAACATAAATCGTAGAAGACAAGCCAAGATAAGAGGACACAAGATGTGGCGATAGCAAGGGACAAACCCCAATGTGGGGAAACCCTTAATCAATTCTTCTTATATGTTCTTCAATAGTTCAGCACAGAGAGAGAGAGATACTACATTTACAACAAAAGTCAACACTTTGACTTATCTAGATAAGAGCATAGGTCATCTCTAAGAAGATGATACATGAGATCAGTTGAAGACATGTTGCTTCAACTGATTCTCCAAGGTGACTCCTTCACCTATCATTCTGCTCCATCTCGTCATCATGCTGCACCTCACCGTGATGCACCATGCTGCACCCATCATCATAATGTTGGACCTCATGATCATGCTGTACACATCATACCGCTGCACCTTGCCTGCCATGCTTCCCATGCTTGTTGTTGTCCCATGTGCCTTTACTGCCATGTCACATCTGTTGTCCCACTTTTCCTTGCCATACCTTGTTGTTGTCCCATACATCTTAGCATACCTTGTTGCTATCCCATGTGTCTTAGCAGCATTATGTACCTTGTTGTCCCATGCATCTTAGCAGCACTATGTACCTTGTTGTCCCATGCATTGTGTTGTCCCAACCTGTTGTTCATAACTGATATGGTTAGGGCACTAGGTAGCCCTAACTCCACCTAATAGTCATCAAACAAGTCCCTTGATGACTATGGCCCACCTTGGCAAGCTTCTTCCATACCTACGATGCTTCCTTAGGATGCATATCAGCCCTTCACAGATCCGCTATCACCTACAACAGTTATTCCTACCACAACCCTCCACGCTACTCCTTATGCTTCCCGACGTTGTCCCTTTGAGATGAATGTGGCCTGGTTAGGAGGGCATTTCTAGGCCTCTCGGCCATCTAAACTTCACCTCCTAATTGCTACTATAGCAGTCCCTCACTGCGGCACTATAAACAGAGATATACACCCCAAAACCATGCACAAAACAGTCATTAAACTTACCTATAGTCTGCGACCTAATTTGCAAGGTGAGGCTGCTCAAACGTGTCACAAAATTGCCCTCTTCTTGCCTCCTGCAATGTGGCTAAGAGTTGCAGCTCTTCTTCTCTAAATTCTGCACCCAAAACAGTGAGAATATCTCCACAAACTCAGCTACCTTCTACACTGCGTAGATACCAATGTTAGGGCTTCCTCCTTGATAGCGTTAGGGCTTCTCACTTGACTGTGTTAGGACTTCTACATTAGGGCTTCTCACTCCATCACTGCGTTTTAGGGCATCATCTCCATTAGGGCAGCATTGTCTTCTTAAGATCTCTCCTCCCACCAAAACCCAAGACAAGTGGAGAGGAAGAGATCATTAGAAGTGTGTGTATAAATGACCTTCAAGGCGCCTCTATTTATACTAAAACGTTGAGCACAAGTGGGGGCAATTTGGTTGCTGGCCGACCTTGACGAATTGTTTTATAACACAAATAAATTCATAACCCCATGAATACTTATCGGAATCAGATGATCTTTAGATCAATCCTACACCTCTCGATGAGAGGGATCCATGAAAAATATCAGTTGCCATAAATAAGATAACCCGCACGGAGTTTGGCCCTAGTTGCCAATTTTAACACTCCCTCTCAACTAGGGAGAACTCCAGTCGTTGATCCATCTGTCCGACTGTACTATCTCTGCCATCAATGCCCTACACTGCTCTGCTCTGCTGAACCATGAAAAAGAAGAATTGATTGAAAATGTCTCATCCCATTCTCTACTGACCTGAACTCAGTTCCATAGGAAGAGAGTGTGTCATATCACTCTTACTGACCCGAAGTCAGTGTTATTGATCCCAGATCAATATCACAAGAGAGTGTCTCAAACCACTCATACTGATCCCAGATTAGTTTTATTGATCCCAGATCAGTTTCACTGATCCTAGATCAATGGAGGTCATCCTAGCATAGGGAGTACGGTAGATACAATGATACGTCCATCAATAGTACTACTATGGTCCCTAACCCCATTTCCCTGCTTATTGGCCAGATGAGAGGTACTTCCCATGATTCCCAAACTGCATGGGTAGGATGCCTCGACAGGAGAACCACTCATCCAGTCGCTAAGTCGCCACAGGGTATCATAGGGGAAGGCTGGGCCATTCACCCTATACACAGCGCACCATTAGGGGAGGCTGAGTCACCCTATGGTCAATTGTTGCTCCAATAAGTGCCCCAAGCCCCTCGGACCTCCCAGAGCTTAATGCATGCAACATGTAGGACCCTCATAAGAAGGTCTCTCAAAGACTCCAAGTCGTTCGGGAAAGTCACAAATTTGACCTTTCCCTGGGGCTTTGACAAAATCTCTGCGACCTGTACATCAGTCTCAATGCGATAGAGCCTCCTCACTCATCGACGTACCATATCCCAGATAAGGTAGTATATGATGTCTATATACTGGAGCAACCATAGAATACGGGATTCCTCAACAATCGAATCCCCCCCTGGTTGACACAAAAGATCACGATGGTATCCATCATGTGTACAAACAGCTCATTGAAGAGCTTCTACAACCAGGCAACTTCACACGAGGTCATACTCGTAGCTATGTATTCGGTCTCAGCGATGCTTATAGCAACCGACTTCTGCTTCCTGCTCATCTAGGATATCGAGCAGAACCCAAAGAGAACCAACACCCAGAAGTGTTCTTGCGATCCTCCACACTACCTGCCTAGTCAGCGTTCAAACAGTCATGCAGCTTCACATTCCCAGCAATGTATCTCAATCTATGAGAGATTGTGCCCTGAAGATATCTCGGAAAATTCTTGGCAAAACATATATCCGGATGGAAGTTCACCAAGAACATCAATGCGAATGAGTTTATGAAACCCAGAGGCATTTCCCAAATCAGGTCCGGCGTCACTACCATATAACTTTTGAAAGTTAAGATCCTCGAGGTAGTCATGGGCTTGCAGTTCACCATTCCAAATTCGGAATCCAACTCCCTCTTACTTTTGCAAATGAGAGGGTCTACACCTGTCAGAAATAGGTCATCCTCAGAAAGTGCCGGTATGAGAGGTCTATCATCCACAACCTTTAAGCAATGGTTGGGATCGGCTTTCTTCCTAATGAATCTCAGCTTCATCAGACAACTATCAATCCTCTCATACTACGCCTGGGGCATTTTGCTTCAAGCCATATAGGGCTTTCTTCCACCTGTATACATGAGATTCCCGATCATGAATCTCAAACTCCTCGGGTTGTTCCAAACCTATGGACCTGCTACATGAGGGGAATGGTCCCCTTGTAAGATTTTCCTTCGGTACATCTCGGATATGTACCTTCATGCTCTTCTTGGATTCAGGCATCTCTGTCATCATCTAACTCACATCGGGTAGGGCCCCATAATAAGTAGACCTCTGGTGCTATAAATGAGACGTGACAACTAACATGGTCCCCAATGGACCATCCTGCAACTTTGATACAAACTGCCAACCCTGAACTCAAGGATAAAAGCATCTTTGAAAATTCTATTTTCAAACACATACCTTTCTATGATGAATGCCACCTAAAAACCTTTGACTTCCATTGCCAAAATGGACCCCAGGTTCTTCTTGAGATTAGGTACATAAAGAGATTTCTCGTAAATGAATCAAGTTACCCTTATTCAGTTGAGGGGTAACATTCCCTACACCCTTTCCGGGATAGGTGGTATTGACTCCAAGTATAATCCCATGATTGTTTCCGTCTCTACCAAATTAGAGAGAGCACCCTTCTATCCGATGAAGTGCCTTGAAGCACCACAATCAATAAGCCAAATTCCCAAAGAATCTAAAGGAGAGGGCCAATACAAGATAATGCTTCTTTATCTTATCAGAAACAACATTTGATTCTTCACACCTAGGGTTCCTTGCTTTCTTGAAGAGTCGACTATTTCCTTGATGACCTGCATTACCTGTCATTCCTCCAATCATTGAAGATGTCCCTGGAATGACTGTTATCATCATCAAGTGATGTGTCCTACCTCGAATATTCCTTTGCATAATGGACAAACTTATTACAAACAAGGCATCTGCCTTTCCTTCCACCCTTAGATCCGGACTTCCTAATGAAGTGATCTTTAGGTAGGCCATCAGAAGCTTCCTCTGCGTCATTCTGATAATATTCTCTACTTCGATTTCACCCTTGGTGAATTTGAAGAGGGATGAGGAATCCATTGATCTTTTTGTCCTTTCCCGACTATATTTGGTGATTGCTCTTTCACCCTTGCTTGGGCTTTGTCTTCACCTCAGTTCTGATACCATATTAATTTTAGGTATGTTCTATGCTTGAGCAATTTATTTCAAATTTCACGGTTAGCTCAATATCTTTTCCAGATTAGCAATCACATCAGCATTAAAGTAAACTACAGATAGAACATAAACATATATCGCATAAGACAAGCCAAGACAAGAGGACACAAGATGTGGCATTATCTAGGGACAAACCCCAATGTAGGGAAACCCTTGATCAATTCTTCTTATATGTTCTTCAATAGTTCAGTAGAGAGAGAGAGAGAGAGATACTACATTTACAACAAAAGTCAACACTTTGACTTATCTAGATAAGAGCATAGATCATCTCTAAGAAGATGATACATGAGATCAGTTGAAGACATGTTGCTTCAATTGATTCTCCAAGGTGACTCCTTCACCTATCATTATGCTTCATCTCGTCATCATGCTGCACCTCACCGTGCTGCACCATGCTGCACCCATCATTATAATGTTGGACCTCATGATCATGTTGTGCACATCATATTGTTGCACCTTGCCTGCCATGTTCTCCATGCTTGTTGTTGTCCATGCTCATTGTTGTCCCATGTGCCTTTGTTGCCATGTCACAGTTGCTGTCCCACTTTGCCTTGCCATACCTTGCTGCTGTCCCATACGTCTTAGCATACCTTGCTGCTGTCCCATGTGTCTTAGCAGCACTATGTACCTTGTTGTCCCATGCATCTTAGCAGCACTATGTACCTTGTTGTCCCATGCATCTTAGCAGCACTGTGTACTTTGTTGTCCCATGCATTGTGTTGTCCCAACTTGTTGTTCATGACTGATCTGGTTAGGGCACTAGGCAGCCCTAACTCCACCTAACAGTCATCAAACAAGTCCCTTGATGACTACGGCCCACCTTGGCAAGCTTCTTCCATAGCTACGATGCTTCCTTAGGATGCATATCAGCCCTTCACAGATCCGTTGTCACCTACAGCAGTTATTCCTACCACAGCCCTCCACATTGCTCCTTACGCTTCCCCACGTTGTCCCTTTGAGATGAATGCGGCCTGATTAGGAGGGCCTTTCTAGACCTCTCAACCATCTAAACTTCACCTCCTAATTGCTGCTATAGCAGTCCCTCACTGCGGCCCTATAAACAGAGATATACACCCCAAAACCATGCACAAAACAGTCATTAAACTTGCCTATAGTTTGCGGCCTAATTTGCAAGGTGAGGCTGCTCCAACGTGTCACAAAACTGCCCTCTTCTTGGCTCCTACAATGCGGCTAAGAGTTGCGGCTTTTCTTCTCTAAATTCCGCACCCAAAACAGTGAGAATGTCTCCACAAACTTAGCTACCTTCTAGACTGCGTAGATACCAGCGTTAGGGCTTCCTCCTTGATAGCGTTAGGGCTTCTCATTTGACTGCATTAGGGCTTCTCACTTGATTGCGTTAGGGCTTCTGCGTTAGGGCTTCTCACTCCATGACTGCGTTTTAGGGCATCATCTCCATTAGGGCAACATTGTCTTCTTAGGATCTCTCCTCCCACCAAAACCCAAGACAAGTGGAGAGGAAGAGATCACTAGAAGTGTGTGTATAAATGACCTTCAAGGCACCTCTATTTATACTAAAACGTTGAGCACAAGTGGGGGCAATTTGGTTGCTGGCCGACCTTGACGAATTGTCTTATAACACAAATAAATTCATAACTCCATGAATACTTATCGAAATCGGATGATCTTTAGATCAATCCTACACCTCTCGATGAGAGGGATCCAAGAAAAATATCAGCTGCCATAAATAAGATGATCCACATGGAGTTTGGCCCTAGTTGCCAATTTTAACAAGGGGCAACTTCAACAACAACGATCAAAGGAATGGCAGGTCCAATGGAAAAGGAAAAAGGAATGCAGGACATCAAGGAAATGGTCGACCGTCCAAGAAATCAAGGAACTCCGGGTATGATGAATCCAATGTTGTTAACAATAAGTAACAAGAGTACTCTCTTATATTGGCCCTCTCCACTGCCTCTCCTCCGAACACTTTGGGAAATTCACTAATTGATAGTGGTGCCTCAAGGCACTTCACCGATACGAGGAAGCCCTCTCTAATCTGATAGAAAAGGAGACAAACTCGGAAATCATCCTTGGAGACGATGCCACCTATCCCGTAAAAGGAGGAGGGAATGTTACCCTTCAATTGAATCAAGGTAACACTATTCATTTGCAAGAAGTACTATATGTACCTGATCTCAAGAAGAACCTGGTGTCCATTTTGGCAATGGAAGATAAAGGATTCAAGGTGGCTTTTATCGATGGAAAGGTACGTGTTTGGAAAAGAAATTTTAAAGATACTTTTACTCTTGGGTTTAGGGTTGACACTTTGTATCAAATTGGAGGAAGTCCATTGGGAGCCATGTCTTATGACACATCTCTACAATTTGATCTATGGCACCGGAGATTCGCTCATCTTCATTATAAGGCCCTACCCGATGTGAGACAAATGGTGACATGTATGCCCAAGTTCAAACTAGAGCATGAAGGCGTATGTCCGGGATGTGCCGAAGGAAAACTTACAAGGGGACCATTCCCCTCAAGTAATAGCAAGACCACAGACATATTGCAATTGATCCACTCCGACATATCTGGTATGATGCCCATAAACTCCTTGGGAGGATACTTATATTATCTCACCTTTGTGGATGATTATTCTTGAAAGACCTAGATCCACTTCTTGAAGAAGAAAGATGAAGTGTTCACCTGGTTTCGACACTTCAAAGCCTTGATCGAAAACCAATTCGAGAAGAAAATCAAGATATTGAGGACTGATAATGGGACCGAGTACGAATCCAATGAATTCCAAGATTATTGCAGAGAAGCTGGCATTAAGAGGGAGACTACAACGCCATACACTCCCGAGCAGAATGGTGTGGCTGAAAGGAAGAATCGCTCTATTGTAGAAGTTGTTCGTGCCAGGGTTCATGATCAACGCCTTCCGAAGTTTCTATGGGCTGAAGATGCAAATACTGTCGTGTATGTTCAAAACCGATGCCCTCATCAAGCATTGGACTCCAAGACTCCCAAAGAAATGTTCACTGGTAAGAAACCCAATGTCTCTCATTTTAAAATTTTTGGAAGCCCCATATATTTTCATGTGCTGAAAGAGAAAAGAAGAAAATTGGGTGCATCTGGGAAGAAAGGAATCTTTGTGGGCTATATTGAAAATTCTAAGGGATATAGAATTTATGTCGCTGGTCAAAAGGAAGTTGAGATAAGTCATGATGTCATCTTCGAGGAAGATATGGCCCTCAGGAAGATCAACAATCTTCCCATCCTAAGGAAGGGCAAAGAAGTTAACACCAGAAATCAGGGTGAAAAGGAGGACGAAACAATGCTTGATGTTGATGAACCTATGGATCCTATTGATCCTCCTCCTCATGAGCCTTCCTCCTCCAAGAGGAGACCCTCATGGCTTAGGGAGACTCTCGAAGATGCCGAGAGACACATTGCACCAAGGGGGACTTTCCGTTAAAGCAAGAAAACAAGTCTCAAGGATATTTGACCGCCATGAGTACTATCATTCAAAATGAGCCTTCATCATTCGAAGAAGCATGAAGCATCAAGTATGGAAGGATGCTATGAATGAAGAATACGAGTCAATTATGAAGAATGGTGTCAGGGATGTGGTCCCTAGACCACAGGACAAATCGGTTGTCACCTCTAAGTGGCTCTACAAAATCAAGCATGGAGCTGATGGAAGTGCAGAAAAGTTCAAGGCTCACTTTGTTGCTCGAGGCTTCTCTCAAAAAGAAGGTGTAGATTACGATGAGATATTTGCACCTGTTGCCCGATACACCACCATCCGCTCGATCATAGCCCTTGTTGCCTTGCAAGGATGGAACCTACATCAGATGGATGTCAAGACCGCTTTCTTGCATGGTTCAATCAAAAAGGAAGTCTATGTGGAACAACCCGAGGGGTTTGAGGTTCATGATCGGGAATCTCATGTATGCAGGTTGAAGAAAGCTCTATATGGATTGAAGTAAGCACCTCGGGCTTGGTATGAGAGGATCGATAACTATCTGATGAAGTTGGGATTCACTAGAAGTGAAGCCGATCCGAACCTTTACTTTAAGGTTGAAAATGATAAACCTCTCATTCTGGTACTTTATGTGGACAACCTCTTTCTGACAGGTGCAAACCCTCTCATTCACAAATGTAAGAGGGAGTTGGCTTCTGAATTTGAGATGGACCTAGGACCGATGCACTATTTCCTAGGGTTGGAGATCTGGCAAAAGCCAGGTGAAATTTTCCTCTCTCAAGGAAAATATGTTGTGAAGATATTGGAAAGATTTGGGATGGTGGATTGCAAGCTTGTGACTACTCCGATGGAACTTAACTTTAAGAAGTTATGTGGTAATGATGTTGGACCTGAATTGGGAAATGCTTCTCAGTATCATCAACTCATAGGAGAACTGATGTTCTTGGTGAACTCCCGTCCGGACATATGTTTTGTAGTTAACACATTGAGCCAATACATGGTTGAGCCTCATCATATACATTGGATTGCCGCCAAGAATCTTTTGAGATATCTTCTGAGCACAATCACTCATGGACTGAAATACA
This sequence comes from Pinus tabuliformis, assembly GCA_031772625.1. Classification (NCBI taxonomy): domain Eukaryota; kingdom Viridiplantae; phylum Streptophyta; class Pinopsida; order Pinales; family Pinaceae; genus Pinus; species Pinus tabuliformis. The sequence goes on from CM062819.1 coordinate 1,277,172,584, forward strand.
CTACCGGAAATGTGAGGCTGCATGGTTATTCTGACGCTGATTGGGCTGGCAGTATGGTGGATCGCAAGAGAACTTATGGATGTTGTTTTTCTTTGGGTTCTGCTTCGATACCCTGGATGAGCAGGAAGCAGAAATTGGTTGCTTTGAGCACCGCCGAGGCCGAATACATAGTTGCTAGTATGGCCTCCTATGAAGCTGTCTGGTTGAGGAGGCTCTTCAGTGAGTTGTTTGGACATGTGCTGGATACCACCGTGATCCTCTGCGACAACCAGAGTGGGATCTGATTATCAGAGAATCCTGTGTTTCATGATCGCTCCAAGCATATAGATATCAATTACCACTTTATCCGGGACATGGTACAACGAGGAGCAATAAGTCTCCATCACAATGGGACTAATAAGCAGGTCACCAATATTTTGACAAAGCCCATGGGGAAGGTCAAATTCTTGGCCTTCCGAGAACGACTTGGAGTCGTGGAGAGACCCTCTTATGAGGGTCTTGTATGAGATGGACATCGAGCTTTGGGAGCTCCGGGGGGCTTGGGGTACTTCTTGGAGCGATGAGCAACCATAGGGTGAGTGGTTCAGCCTTCCCCTAGTGGTTTGTTGTGTACAAGGTGAGTGGTTCAGCCTTCCCCTGCAAACCCCTTGACGACATGTAGGCAGGATGAGTGGTCCATCCTTCTCCTGCTGAGACATCTGAGCCATGCAGTCTGGGACTCATGGGAAGTACCTCTCATCTGGCCAATGAGTACGGAAATGAGGATAGGGACCACAGTACTACCGATGGACCAATCGTGTACTACCATACTCCCTATGCTAGGATGACTGATATTGATCTGGGATCAATTGGCACTGACTTCAGGTCAGTAAGAGTGGTATGAGACACTCTCTTTTGTTTGGAACTGACTTTGGGTCAGTAAGAGTGGTATGTGTTAAAATTGGCAACTAGGGCCAAACTCCATGTGGGTCATATTATTTATGGCAGCTGATATGTTATTGGATCCCTCTCATTGAGAGGTGTAGGATTGATCTAAAGATCATCTGATTCCGATAAGTATTTATGAAGTTATGAATTTATTTATGTTATGGACAAATTGTTAAGTCGGCCAGCAACTTATGTAGGCTCAGAAGCCCAACAGTCATGTCTATTCAACCTCTATGTTTTAGTATAAATAGAAGAGGACTTCAAGTCATTTCTACACACACTTGGATCTCTTCCTCTCTCTACTTGTCTTTGGGTTTTAGTAGGAGGAGGATCATCATGTTTGTATTGAAGAAGCCAGTGTTATTGCTAGGGTTTCACATTTCCATCATCGAAAATTCAGGGAAGCGCTTGAGATCGAAAAGAGACCAAGCAATCTCAATAGAGACGATGGTTGGAAAGTCAGTAGGTGTTGGGTCCCAGCCCTCTCTGCCTAGTCGTTTTTTCGTCCTTTTTGGTGTCTTTGATCTCTATTTTCTTATTTATTTATTGTATTATTCTTTTTTGATTTATGTATTAATTTATTGGTTTATTTATTCATTTATGTATTTTTTTATTTTTTTTTATTATTTTTTCATTCGTATGTATAGCATCCTATTTCTTCTGATATTTCAAGGTCCTTTACCTAATTTCCATTTTAATTCCTATTACTGCTTATTGTTTATTTTTAAGGGCCTCCATGTAACTAATTTTCATTTCTAATTCTTTACTCCTTATATCTAATTTCAGATCTATCATATTTTCCTTTTGATTTCTTTATTACCTTTTATTAATTATCATTAGTTTATTCATTTAGCTTATAGCCTAATTAAAATTTTTAATAATACTTTTATATGAAATTAATTTATTCATTACTATTACTAATTTTCCTTTTAAATTAGTAACTAACTTAAAAAAAAATTAACCTTGATTAATGTTCATTTTAGTAATACTTTTAAATACGAATTTATTTTCCTCATTTAACCAATTATTATTTAACTTATAAAGTTTTGTAGGTCTCATTTTTATTCATTAGGTCATTTAATTAACTAATTTTCCTTTTAATTATTAATTAAATTATGATTTTTATTATTTATTTTTATTTTTGATTGTCTTTATTTCTAATACTTTTAAATTAAAATTATTTATATTTTTTGAGGCTTTTATTTGACTATTTATTAATTAACCTATAGTTTTTAATTATTAAGTTTTGATTTTCTTTATTTCTAATACTTTTAAATAATATTATTTATATTTTTGAGGCTTTTCAGGGTCATTTATTTAACTAATTATTAATTAACTTATAGTTTTTAAATTATTAGGTCCTTAATTTATATTTTTAAGAATTAAAATATTATAATTATTTTTGACCCCTGTACTTGAGTCAAACTAGCCGTTAGAGATGATAGCTGTTGGAGGCTCAGCTCAGACTATTTAACATGAGGAGCTAGATTTGTTTCTTCAACTTGTCCTGACGATGAACCACACTAGTTGGTTCGAAACGCGTCGACAAATGAAATTCTATGTGATATGCGCCGAAATCTTTCTCTAACTTGATATGGATCACAGAAGCCTAAACTCTATTATAGGAGGAGAGATCCTAAAGAAAAGCCGAAACTGCCGGAAAAGACGGAACTGCCGGAAAAGCCGGAACTACCGGAAAAGCCAGAATAGCCAGAAAAGCTGGAACAGCCGGAAAAGCCGGAACTGTCGGAAAAGTCGGAACTGCCGGAAAAGCTGGAAACGTCGAAAAAGCCGGAAATACTGAAAAAGCCAGAAAAGCCGGAAAAGCCGGAAAAGTCGGAACTGCCGGAACTACCGGAAAAGCTAGAACTTCCAGAAAAGCTGGAAACGCCGGAAATGCCGGAACTGTCGGAACTGTCAGAAAAGCCGGAACTACCGGGAACTGCTGAAACAACCGGAGCATCTGTCTTCGAAGGAAGGTAGCATGATGTATGATATCATGGGCAGCATAATAAGCAACATGATGATATGAGCATGGGCAACATAATGATGCATGATGATATGAGCATGGGCAGCATAATGATGAATGAGATCATGAGCATGGGCAGCTTGATGATGAATAAGACCATGGAAGATGCAGCATGAAGATGAGAGCAGCTCAGTCATCAAGGTTCAACACGTGACAGTACAGCAAGGTGTCACATGGTAATGTGCAGCAAATAGACGAGATGCAGCACTATGATAGGTGAACGAGTCACCTTAGAGAATCAGTTGAAGCAATATGTCTTCAACTGATCTCATGCCGATATCAAAAGTCAAAGTGATTGACTTCTATTGTAAATGTACTATCTCTCTCACTTTCTCTGCTGAACTTTGAAGAACATAAAAGAAGAATTGATCAAGGGTTTCCCCACATTGTGGGGTTTGTCCCTGGCTAGTGCCACATCTTGTGTCCTCTTGTCTTGGCTTGTCTTCTGCGATTTATATTTATGTTCTATCTACAGTTTACTTTATGCTGATGTGATTGCTAATGTGGAAAAGAAATTGAAATAAATTGCTCTAGCATAGAACATACCTAAAATTAACATGGTATCAGAGCTAAGGTGAAGACAATGCCCAAGCAAGAGTGAAAGGGCAATCACTAAAGACAATAGGGACAAGACAAAAGGATCAATGGGTTCCACATCTCTCTTCTAAGTTCACAAAGGGTGAAGTCGAAGCAAAACATATTATTAGAATGGCGTAGCGGAAGTTTCTGATGGCCCATCTAAAGATCACTTCATTGGGAAGTTCGGATCTAAGTGTGGAAGGAAAGGCGGATGCCTTGGTTGCAATAAGTTTGGCCATTATGCGAAGGAGTGTCCGAAGGTAATGCAGGTCATCAAGGAAATGGTCGACTCTTCAAAGAAAGCAAGGAATCTCGAATCACTTTTATGTACCTGATCGCAAGAAGAACCCGGTGTCCATCTCGAAAATGGAAGTCAAAGGTTTCAGGGTGGCACTCATCGATAGAGAGGTACGTGTTTGGAAATAGAATTTTCAAAGATGTTTTTGAGTTCAGGGTTGTATCAAATTGCAGGAAGTCCATTGGGGACCATGTCCATTGTCACGTAGCACCGAAGGTCTGTGAGTCAGATGGTCACAGGGATGCCTGAATTCAAAAGAAGCATGAAAGTACATGTCTGAGATGTACCGAAGGAAAATCTTACAAGGGGACCATTCCCCTCATGTAGCAAGTCCACAGGTCTGGAACAACCTAAGGGGTCTAAGATTGATAATCAGGAATCTCGCATATGCAAGTGGAAGAAAACCCTCTATGGCTTGAAGCAAAACACCCCGGGCATAGTATGAGAGGATCGATAGTTGTCTGAAGAAACTAAGATTCACTAGGAGTGAAACGCTTCCAAACCATCCGAAGGTTGTGGATGATAGACCTCTCATACCAGCACCTTATGAGGACGACCTACTTCTAACAGGTGCAGACCCTCTCATTTGCAGAAGTAAGAGGGAGTTGGATTCCAGATGTGGAATGGTGAACTGCAAGCCTGTGACTACCTCGAGGATCTTAACTTTCAGAAGTTATATGGTAGTGATGTCAGACCAGATTTGGGAAATGCCTCTGAATCTCATAAACTCATTCACGTTGATGTTCTTGGTGAACTTCCGTCCGGACATATGTTTTGTAGTTAGCATGGTGAGCTCATATTTGGTTGAACCTCACGGCATTGGTGCCAAGAATCTTCTGAGATGTCTCCGGGGAACAATCTCTCATGGATTGAGATACATTGCTAGAAATATGAAACTGCATGATTATTCGAATGCTGATTGGGCAGGCAGTGTGGAGGATCACTAGAGCACTTCTTAGTGTTGTTTCTCTTTGGATTCTGCTTCGATATCATGGATGAGCAGGAAGCAGAAGTCGGTTGTTATAAGCACCGCTGAGACCGGATACATATCTACGAGTATGATCTCGTATGAAGCTGCTTGGTTGGGGAAGCTCTTCAAGTGAGCTGTTTGTACCACTGTGATTCTCTGTGACAACCAGAGGTGGGATTCGATTATTGAGGAATCCCGTATTCGACGATTGCTCCAGCAGATAGACATCAGATACTACCTTATCTGGGATATGGTAAGTCTATGAGCAAGGAAGCTCCATCGCTATGAGATGATGTACAGGTCGCTACACTTTGTCTAAGCCCCAGGGGAAAGATCAAATCTGTGATTTTCCCGAACAACTTGGAGTCATCAAGAGACCCTTGTACAAGGGTCCTGCATGTTGTATACATTGAGCTCTGGGAGCTCTAGGGGCTTGTGGTTCTTACTGGAGCAACATATGACCACAGGGTGACTCACCCTCCCCTGGTGGTGCGCACTGGGACAGGATGATTCGCTCTCCTGTGGACAGGATGATTTGCTCTCTTGTGGACAAGATGATTCACTCTCTTGTGGGACAAGATGATTCGCTCTCTTGTGAAACAGGATGATTCGCTCTCTTGTGAACAGGATGATTCGCTCTCCTGTGAACAAGATGATTCGCTCTCTTGTGGGACAAGATGATTCGCTCTCTTGTGGGACAGGATGATTCACTCTCCTGTGTAGCAGGATGATTAATTCTCCTGTGAGGTCTGGATGATGTGTTCTCCATGACAATTGTGTAGCAGGATGATTAATTCTCCTGTGAGGTCTGGATGATGTGTTCTCCATGACGATTGTGTAGCAGGATGATTAGTTCTCCTATGAGGTCTGGATGATGTGTTCTCCATGACGATTGTGTAGCAGGATGATTAGTTCTCCTGTGAGGCCTGGATGATGTGTTCTCCATGGCGATTGTGTAGCAGGATGATTAGTTCTCCTGTGATGACAGGATTGATTAAGTTCTCCTGTCGAGGCATCCTACCCATGCAATTTGGGACTCATGGGAAGTACCTCTCATCTGATCAATAAGCAGGGAAATGAGGATAAGGACCATAGTAGCACCAATGGACGCATTGTTGTATGTACCGTACTCCCTATGCTAAGATGACCTTCATTGATCTAGGATCAATGATACTGGTCTGGGACCAGTGGTAGGAGTTGTACCCACTATGACACTGACTTCGGGTCGGTTGAGCACTGGTCTGGGACCAGTGGTACATACTCTGAGACTGACTTCGAGTCAGTAGAGCACTGGTCTGGGACCAGTGGTAGGAGTTGTACCTACTATGACACTGACTTCGGGTCGGTTGAGGACTGGTCCGGGACCAGTGGTACACACTCTGAGACTGACTTTGGGTCAGTGGAGAATGGTATGACACATTCTCGATCAATTCTTCTTCTTCATGGTTCAGCAGAGCTAAGTTGAGCAGAGCAGAGCAGAGGCAGCAGAGCTGGGCAGAGCAGAGCAGAGGCAACAAAGCTGAGCACAGCACAGCAGAGCTGAGCAGAGCCGAGCAGAGCTAACAGAGCTGAGCAGGGTTGAGTAGAGCAGTGCAGGGCACTGATAGCAGAGATAGTACAGTTGGACATATGGATCATCGGATGGAGTTCTCCCTAGTTGAGAGGGAGTGTTAAAATTGGTAACTAGGGCCAAACTCCATGTGGGTCATATTATTTATGGCAGCTGATATTTTTATTGGATCCCTCTCATTGAGAGGTGTAGGATTGATCTAAAGATCATCCGATTCTGATAAGTATTTATGAAGTTATGAATTTATTTATGTTATGGACAAATTGTTAAGTCAGCCAGCAACTTATGTAGGCTCAGAAGCCCAACAGTCATGTCTATTCAACCTCTACGTTTTAGTATAAATAGAAGAGGACTTCAAGTCATTTCTACACACACTTGGATCTCTTCCTCTCTCTACTTGTCTTTGGGTTTTAGTAGGAGGAGAGATCCTAAGGAAAAGCTAGAACTACTGGAAAAGCCGTAACTGCTGGAAAAGCCGAAAAAGCCGGAACTACCGGAAAAGCCGGAAAAGCCGAGAAAGCCGGAGAAGCCGGAACTACCGGAACTGCCGGAAAAGCCGAAAATACCGGAAAAGCCAAAAAAGCCGAAAGAGTCGGAACTGCCAGAACTGCCGAAAAAGCCAGAACTGCTGGAAACGCCAGAACTGCCGGAAAAGCCAGAAACGCCGAAAAAGCCGAAAATACAGGAAAAGCTGGAAAAGCCGAAAAAGCCGGAAACGCCGGAAATGCCGGAACCGTCGGAACTGCCAGAAAAGTCGGAACTACCTGGAACTGCTAAAACAACTGGAGCATCTGTCTTCGAAGGAAGGCAGCATGATGTATGATATCATGGGCAGCATAATAAGCAGCATGATGATATGAGCATGGGCAACATAATGATGCATGATGATATGAGCATGGGCAGCATAATGATGAATGAGATCATGAGCATGGGCAGCTTGATGATGAATAAGACCATGGAAGATGCAGCATGATGAGAAGCATGAAGATGAGAGCAGCTCAGTCATCAAGGTTGAACACATGTGACAGTACAGCAAAGTGTCACACGGTAATGTGCAACAAATAGACGAGATGCAGCACTATGATAGGTGAACGAGTCACCTTAGAGAATTAGTTGAAGCAATATGTCTTCAACTGATCTCATGCCGATATCAAAAGTCAAAGTGTGCTCAAAAGTCAAAGTGCCCATGCTCATATGATGATATGAGCATGGGCAGCATAATGATGCATGATGATGTGAGCATGGGCAGCATAATGATGAATGAGATCATGAGCATGGGCAGCTTGATGATGAATAAAACCATGGAAGATGCAGCATGATGAGAAGCATGAAGATGAGAGCAGCTCAGTCATCAAGGTTCAACACATGTGACAGTACAGCAAAGTGTCACACGGTAATGTGCAGCAAATAGACGAGATGCAGCACTATGATAGGTGAACGAGTCACCTTAGAGAATCAGTTGAAGCAATATGTCTTCAACTGATCTCATGCCGATATCAAAAGTCAAAGTGATTGACTTCTATTGTAACTGTACTATCTCTCTCACTTTCTCTGCTAAACTTTGAAGAACATAAAAGAAGAATTGATCAAGGGTTTCCCCACATTGGGGTTTGTCCCTGGCTAGCGCCACATCTTGTGTCCTCTTGTCTTCGCTTGTCTTCTGCGATTTATATTTATGTTCTATCTGCAGTTTACTTTATGCTGATGTGATTGCTAATGTGGGAAAGAAATTGAAATAAATTGCTCTAGCATAGAACATACCTAAAATTAACACTATGACACACTCTCCATTGATTGGGACTGACTTCGGGTCAGTAGAGAATGGTATGATACATTCTCGATCACTTCTTCTTCCTCATAGTTCAGCAGAGCACAACAGTGCAGAGCAGTGCATTGATGGTAGAGATAGTACAGATTGGCAGATGGATTAGCAAATGGAGTTCTCCCTAGTTGAGAGGGAGTGTTAAAATTGGCAACTAGGGCCAAACTCCACACGGGTCATCTTATTTATGACAAAAGATAATTTTCTTGGATTCCTCTCTCTGAGAGGTGTACGATTGATCTAAAGATCATCTAATTCTGACATGTACAAATGAAGTTATGAATTTATCTTGATTATGGTCAAATTGTCAAGGTCAGCCAACAAACTTATGTAGGCTTAGAAGCCCAACAGTGACGTCTATTCGTCCTCAACGTTGCATATAAATAGAAGGTGACCTAGCCTCATTTGGACACGCTCATCTTCACACTTCTCTCTCTCTCTCCTCATTGATTGGGTACGGATTTCTGGGTCTCTCTCTCCACACGTCCGAAATTTCAAGAGCCTGAATTTCTGGACAATTTGACCAAGTTTTGACCAGCGTTGACTGCAGCTAGGGCTGACCACAGGTGGGTTGTTTGACCAAACTTTGACTGGGCTGAATTTGACTGTTTTGAAGGTTGTTTTATCTTGTTTGGAGGCTAAAGTTGACTAAAGTTGACCGATTCGGTGAGGGTCAAATTTGCCCTGTTGACCAGCGTTGACTTTTCTAGTTAGGGCTCTTTTGCTGCTGTTATAAATTATTAGATTTGTAAATTGTACTCTCTCTGCTGAACTATTGAAGACTAAAAGAAGATTTGATCAAGGGTTTCCCCACATTGGGGTTTGCCCCTAGCAAGTGCCACATCTTGTGTCCTCTTTTCTTGGCTTCTCTTCTAATATTTATGTTTATGTTCTATCTACATTTTACTATCATATTGATGTGATTGCTAATCTGAATATTGATACTAGGCTAATGAAGAAATTGAAGTAAAATTGCTCTAAAGCATAGAACATACCATTGTTGCCTAAAATTAACATAAAGTCACTTACAAACATTTATTTTTGATATGTTGATATACTCTATATTTGGCAAAGCATCTCACATCTTAGACATGGTGGCTATGTTGCAGGAAACGCTAGTCCCAATGGCGTTTCAGGCCTAAAACGAAACTAAAACGTGGAAACTCGTTTGGTATGGCCTAGAAACACGTTTCCGGTCGTACTAGCACGTTTCACGTCAGGGAAACGTGTCCCAATACGGCTGGAAACGTGTTTCCAAGTCGTACGGCAGCGTTTCCACTTTTAAGTTTTTTTTTCCGATTTTTTTTTAGTTTTTTTGCTTATATTATTTTATTGGGCAAATAAAATATCTTTTGGGTGTTTCTAGATGGCTCTCTCAAGTTATAAAAAGACTCTCGCCTCATTCCCTCATCACATGAATTGAGCAAGTCATTTCACTTGGAGATAGACGATTTTAGCAAGGAGAAAAAAGGAAGAGAGCAGTGGTTTCAGCTAGGGCATTTTCAATAGTGAGCAAAGGAGATTTCAGCAGTAAGAGAAAGAGATTTCAATAGCAGATTTGGAGTGTTGAGTTTCCGAGTACGACATTCTTGGTTTTTGGCTCAAATACAACCATATTTCTCGTCTTTTCTGGCATTTTAGAGCAGCTTTAGCTACAAAAAATTAATTTGGGTAAGAAGCATTCATTTTCTTAGCTTTTTCCTTCTATTTCTTCTATTTTTCAAGGGTTTATGCTTGCAAATATATGAAAAAAGTTTTTTCTTTACATATTTGTTTTTTTAATTTTTTTTGCAACAATGGCTTCTAACCAAGGTGCAAGTTCAAGCCCCAGGTCCAACCCAAGGGTTGAATATTATTCTCTTTGGAGGCATGTTCAGAAGCTTCAAAAATGTGGGGGTGGTGCCTCATGGGAATGGTGATGTAATCTTTGTAGTAATTCGTACAAGGGCTCCTACCCAAGAGTGAAGGCACATCTTTTGCATGGAGGAGGACAGGGGATTGCAGGTTGCACAAAAACAACAGACCCATTGGCAAGGAGGGCATATCAAAGAGAGCAAGATGAGGCAGATGGAATTAAAAGAAGGCATGAAGAGCTTAGTTAAGATACTCTTCAAGCTCCACCAAAAATTGAGCCAAGGATTGTAGTTGAAGCAAGGAAGAGGAGAGCCAGTGCCACTCAACAACATGAACAAACACCATCCAAAAATACCAGAGGGGCATCCACTTCAATTCAAGATAGTAGAATTGCTAAATTAGTGAGTGTGCAAGCGAGAGAAGAAATTGATTCTAGAGTGGCTAGGTGCATCTATGCATGTGGTATCCCATTCAATGTTGTTCGCTTCCCTCACTGGTTAGATATGGTAAGGGCGATTAACAAATCTCCTCAAGGGTACAAGGGGCCCAACTATGAGAAAGTCAGAACTCAACTTCTCAAAAATAAGGAGGAGCTTGTGGAGGATATCTTATCACTAATTCATTCTTCCTGGAGTAGCTTTGGGGTTACCATAGTCTTAGATGGATGGACATATACAAGGCACAGACCATTGATAAATATCATTGCCACTACCCCCAAAGGATAAACGTTTTTAAAGGCAGAAGACTACTCAGTAGAGGTAAATTGTTCCACCTATCAACAATGATTTTCTTGACTAAATTAGAAAAATGATCATCAACAAACAAAAGATGTGGAGACTCTTGTGAAATGATTTCCATAGCTTTCTCAACCATGGAATCCATGCCATCATATACCTCTCCTAAGAAAGGTTGGTCAGTGTCAGCATTCCGAAGAAGCTCAAATGCAGGGGTTGTGAACTTTAGCAAGAAATCTATCTTGCTCCACCAGTCCTCATCAAGGCACAATCTACGCAACATATATCCCCGCTCAGAGGGAGTCCTGAAGAGGAACAGAGATCGCAGTGAACGGACTAAGGGATCAAAGCAGATTGGACGAGGCTTCCAATTTTTTCATCTAGAAGGCTAGGATCCTGGCAATCCTAGATAAACATTGCATCAAGGACTATCCCTTGAAAACCGTAGCTGTCCCAGTTGACTCGAATGCTAATGAGAAGTAAGAGGAGGCCAAGGTGAAGGCGAAATGCATGATCTTAGATAGGGCCAAACATCATGTCATACCACATATTGCTGAGAATAACACAGCAAGGGAGATGTGGGAGGCATTGACCACCTTATACCAGGGCTCTTCCCTGCAGCGAAAGATGTTATTGGAAAATCAATTGAGGTCATATCAGATGCAGAAAAGAGAGGAGATAGATCACTTCCTACTCAAATTGCAAGGAATTCGCGACCAGCCTACTTCTGTGGGGTCTACACTGGATCCAGAGTTTATGTCGGGACTGCTTTGAATGCAGTCTCCGAGGACTGGGAGACATTTGTCCAAAGCATTTTGGGCAAAGCGACTCTCCCCAGTTGGGAAGAGATGTGTGCAGCTCTTCGATAGGAAGAGATCAGGAGGTTAACCAAGGCGGGAAGTAGTGGTAAGGGAATTCGAGTCAAGAAAGAGGAGGAGGAGGATGCGGCTCTAGCATCTGTGGGACAGCAAGGGAAGAGGAAGAAGGACATCTCCAAGGTCAAGTGCTTAAACTGTGGGGAGCTGGGACATTATGCATCAGTGCCCCAGGAAGAAAGGCAAGGGAGAAGCTTCTGATTCAAAGGCAGCTCCAGCTAAGGCGGAGAAGGATGTCGAGACTGATGACGATTGTGTCATGAGTGCTCATGCGCCTCTAAAGAAGAGGTGGGGAGACATTGAATTGTAGTCAAGAGGACTACGTGCTAAGGGCAGGATCCTTGAGGTACCCAAACTCTTGGATCACATCCAGCTATGGGAGCCCTTAACGACAGTAGCATGATGATAGATGTTGAGTAGAGCAAAGTGTGGTGGAGCGACAAGGCAGGGCTAGAGTGCAAAAGTTTGTAGCAACGCTGCAGAGGTTGCAGCAGTGCAAGAGGCACATAAGTGTTTGCAGCAATGCAGTGGCAGCAAAGGGAGCACAGGATAGCAGCAGAGGCAGCTTCAGCATCATGAGGCTTCTAGACTGACCGAGATGTCAGTATTTGGGTGAAGTTAGTTACTTACTTCTCAGTAACTGAGTTGCAGTGCAACAGTTAGCAGTGGCAGTGCTATGAGCAGCATGATGCAACATGTTGAGAGGGGGCTGCAGTACAAATGTGGCAGTGGCAGTGGCAGTGTCATGGGCAACACTACAGGAAGCAGTAGTGCAAGGGATCTAAGGCAGCAAGGCAAGCATCAGCACAGGGACCGGTGCAGAGAATTAGTGTGATGTTTCTATGATGAAGCATTACTAGAGCACATTCCTCGCTAAGAGGGAGTGTTATTTTTGGTAGCATCAGATGTGCTCTAGCCATGAAAATTGGTGGAGAGGCTAAGGCACGTGTTAAAACTGGAAACTAGGGCCAAAATCCATGTGGGTCATCTTATTTATGGTAACTGATATTTTTATTGGATCCCTCTCATCGAGAGGTGTAGGATTGATCTAAAGATCATCCGATTCCGATAAGTATTTATGAAGTTATGAATTTATTCTGATTATGGAATTATTATCAAGCCGACCCGCAACTTGAGTAGGCTCAGAAGCCCAATAGACATGCCTATTCATCATCTACGTTTTAGTATAAATAGAAGAGGATTTGAAGTCATTTACACATCCTCTACATGTGTGATCTTCTCTCCACGTCTTGGGTTTTTGGAGAAGGAAAAACACATAGAGGACACGCTGGCCCAAGGGTGATGCCCTAACCGCAGGAAGCCGCAGGCATATGAGGATGATCTACACAACACATAGGCCCTAATACATTGTCCAGAATACACAGGCCCTAATCTACGCAGTCAAGAGGGCTCCCATATACGCAGATCATGATAGAGACTTACACGTTGTACATGAGAGGAACGCAACACAGTTCACACATGGATTACACGTTGTCATGAAGACAATATACGCACATCTATGCCCTATATGTTGTGCAGGCAATGATGGTAAACGTTGTCATATATACATCATGGAAAACGCTGTCATGAAGACAATATACGCACATCTATGGAAACCCTATACGTTGTGCAGGCAATGAACGCATCAACGCAGTCAATGATAAACACTGCTCGTGGATACGCATCAACACAGTCAATGATAAATGCTGCTCGTGGAACGCATCAACACAGTCAATGAAATACGCTGCTCGTGGATACGCATCAATGCAGTCAATGATAAACGCTGCTCGTGGGACGCATCAACGCAGTCAATGAGATACACTGCTCGTGGATACGCATCAACGTAGTCAATGATAAACACTGCTCATGAGGCACTTAGCCGCAGTCCTGAGGTGTAGCCACTGTCAATGCATGGAGTTGCAGTCACGAGAAGAGCTGCAGTCCTGAGTTATAGCTGCAGTTAATGCATGGAAGCCGCGGTCACATAGAAGGAAGCCACAATCGGATCCACATTGAGATGAGATGTGTCTAAGGGTTCAAGCTGCCTCCTCGGATGGGTTAAGGAGCAGTGGAACCAAGGTTGGTCACCCTCTCAGCATACCTGTAGATTGAAGGTATTCTCGAATGGAGAGAGCAGCAAAGAAAGGATGAAGCCTGAGCATCTTGGCATATCTATCTCGGATAGATGACAAACTTTGGATACTCATGTCGCAGAGTCTTGGTGATGATCATTGTGGTATTACTTCACAGTGAGCAGTATGACGAAGTAGTGTTACAGTCTATAAGGAGAAGCAGTTCTAATGTTCAGCATAATAAAGAAATAATATAGTCATGGGCATCATAATGATGCATGAAGCATAATGATCATGGGCAGCATGATGTATGAGATCATGAGCAGCATGATGATGCATGATGCAGCATGAAGGTGTCACACGGTAATGTGCAGCAAATGAACAAGAGGCAGCACTACGAGAATCAGTTGAAGCAGAATGTCTTCAACTGATCTCATCGTTATAGGAAATGATCTATGCTCAGATCTAGATAAGTCAAAGTGTTGACTTCTGTTGTAAATGTACTATCTCTCTCACTTTCTCTGCTGAATTTTGAAGAACATAAAAGAAGAATTGATCAAGGGTTTCCCCACATTGTGGGGTTTGTCCCTGGCTAGCACCACATCTTGTGTCCTCTTGTCTTGGCTTGTCTTATGCGATTTATATTTATGTTCTATCTGCAGTTTACCTTAATGCTGATGTGATTGCTAACTGTGAAAATTTAAATAAATTGCTCTAGCATAGAACATACCTAAAATTAACATGGTATCAGAGCTGAGGTTAAGACAATGCCCAAGCAAGAGTGAAGGAGCAATCACCAATGACAGTTGGGACAAGACAAAAGGATCAATGGGTTCCTCATAATTCACCCAGGGTGAAGTCGAAGCAGAGAATGTTATCAGAATGGCGCAGCGGAAGTTTCTGATGGCCCATCTAAAGATCACTTCATTGGGAAGTTCGGATCTAAGGATGGAAGGAAAGGCGGATGCCTTGGTTGCAATAAGTTCGGCCGTTATGCGAAGGAGTGTTCGAATGGCAGAGACACATCTCTTGATGAAGATAACAATCATTCCAGGGACATCTTCAATGATCAAAGGGATGACTGGTAATGCAGGTCATCAAGGAAATGGTCAACTCTTCAAAGAAAGCAAGGAACCTTGAAATCTCTTTTATGTACCTGATCGCAAGAAGAACCTGGTGTCCATCTCGGAAATGGAAGTCAAAGGTTTCAGGGTAGCACTCATCAATGGAAAGGTATGTGTTTGAAAATAGATTTTTCAAAGATGTTTTTAAGTTCAGGGTTGTATCATGTCCACTGGGGACCATGTCCATTGACTCAGCATCAGAGGTCTGTGAGTCAGATGGTGACCAGGATGCCTGAATTCAAAAAGAGCATGAAGGTACATGTCTGAGATGTACCGAAGGAAAATCTTACAAGGGGACCATTCCCCTCATGTAGCAGGGCCACAGGTTTGAAAAACCCATGGAGTTTGAGATTCATGATCAGGAATCTCATGTATGCAGGTGGTAGAAAGCCCTCTATGGCTTGAAGCAAAACACCCCGAGCATAGTATGAGAGAATCAACAGCTGTCTGATGAAGCTGAGATTCACTAGGAGTGACATCGATCCAAACCATCCGAAGGTTGTGGATGTCAGACCTCTCATACCGGCACCTATGTCTGACAAGTGCAGACCCTCTCATTTGTATAAGACAGAGGGAGTTGGATTCCGAATGTGGAAAGATAAACTGCAAGCCTGTGACTACATCGAGGATCTTAACTTCCAAGAAGTTATATGGTAGTGATGTCGGACCAGATTTGGGAAATGCCTCTGAGTTTCATAAACTCATTCGCGTTGATGTTCTTGGAGAACCTCCATCCGGAAATATGTGTTGCAGTTAGCATGGTGAGCTCATACTTGGTTTGAGCCTCACTGGATTGGTGCCAAGAATCTTCTGAGATGTCTTCGAGGCACAATCTCTCATGGATTGAGATACACTGCCGAAAATTTGAAACTGCATGATTATTCGAATGCTGACTAGGCAAGCAGTGTGGAGGATCACTAGAGCACTTCTTAGTGACGTTTCTCTTTGGATTCTGCTTCGATATCATGGATGAGCAGGAAGCAAAAGATAGTTGGTACAAGCACTACCGAGACCGGATACATATCTACGAGTATGATCTCGTATGAAGATGCCTGGTTGAGGAAGTTCTTCAGTGAGCTGTCTGTACACATGATGAATACCACTGTGATTCTTTGTGACAACCAGAGGTGGGATTCGATTATTGAGGAATCCCGTATTCGATGATTGCTCCAGCAAATAGACATCAAATACTACCTTATCTGGGATATGGTAAGTCGATGAGCAAGGAGGCTCCATCACATTGAGATTGATGTACAGGTCGCAGAAATTTTGACAAAGCCCCGGGGAAAGATCAAATTTGTGATTTTCTCAAACGACTTGGAGTCATCGAGAGACCCTTGTAAAAGGGTCCTGCATGTTGTATACATTGAGCTTTGGGAGCTCTAGGGGCTTGCGGTTCTTACTGGAGCAACATACGACCACAGGGTGACTCACCCTCCCCTAGTGGTGCGCATTGGGACAAGATGATTCGCTCTCTTGTGGGACAAGATGATTCGCTCTCCTGTGTAGCAGGAATATTAGTTCTCCTGTGAGGTCTGGATGATGTATTCTCCATGACGGTTATGTAGCAAGATGATTAGCTCTCCTGTGAGGCCTGGATGATGTGTTCTCCATGGCGATTGTGTAGCAGGATGATTAGTTCTCCTGTAAGGACAGGATTGATTAAGTTCTCCTGTCGAGGCATCCCACCCATGCAGTCTGGGACTCATGGGAAGTACCTATCATTTGATTAATGAGCAAGGAAATGAGGATAGGGACCATAGTAGTACCGATGGACGCATCGTTGTATCTACTGTACTCCCTTTGCTAGGATGACCTTCATTGATCTAGGATCAATGATACTAGTCTGGGACTAGTTGTAGGAGTTGTACCTACTATGACGCTAACTTCGGGTCGGTTGAGACTGGTCTAGGACTAGTGGTACATACTCTGAGACTAACCTCAGGTCAGTACAGGACTGGTATGGGACCAGTGAGAGTGGTACATACTATGACGCTGACTTCGAGTTGGTTGAGATTGGTCTGGGACCAGTGGTACACTCTCTGAGACTGATGATACTGGTCTGGGACCAGTGGTAGGAGTGGTACCCACTATGATGCTGACTTTGGGTCGGTTGAGACTGGTCTGGGACCAGTGGTACGCACTCTGAGACTGACTTCGGGTCAGTGGAGAATGGTATGAGACATTCTCGATCAATTCTTCTTCTTCATAGTTCAGCAGAGCTAAGTTGAGTAGAGCAGAGCAGAGCCAGCAGAGCAGAGCTGAGTAAAGCTAAGCAGAGCAGAGCTGAGCCAACAGAGCTGAACAGAGCCACCAGAGTTGAGCAGAGCAGTGTAGGGCACTGATGGTAGAGACAGTACACTCGGACATATGGATCAGCGAATGGAGTTCTCCCTAGTTGAGAGGGAGTGTTAAAATTGGCAACTAGGGCCAAACTCCATGTGGGTCATCTTATTTATGGCAGCTGATATTTTTATTGGATCCCTCTCATCGAGAGGTGTAGGATTGATCTAAAGATCATCCGGTTCTGATAAGTATTTATAAAGTTATGAATTTATTTTAATTATGGAATTATTATCAAGCTGACTAGCAACTTGAGTAGGCTCAGAAGCCCAATAGACATGCCTATTCATCATCTACATTTTAGTATAAGTAGAAGAGGATTTGAAGTCATCTACACATCCTCTACATGTGTGATCTTCTCTCCACGTCTTGGGTTTTTGGAGAAGGAAAAACACATAGAGGATACGTTGGCCCAAGGGTGATGCCCTAACCGCAGGAAGCCGCAGGCATATGAGGATGATCTACGCAGCACACAGGCTCTAATACGTTGTCCAGAATACACAGGCCCTAATCTACGCAGTCAAGAGGGCTCCCATATACGCAGATCATGATGGAGACTTACACGCTATACATGAGAGGAACGCAACACAGTTCACACATGGATTACACGTTGTCATAAAGACAATATACGCACAGCTATGCCCTATACGCTGTGCAGGCAATGATGGTAAACACTGTCATATATACATCATGGCAAACGCTGTCATGAAGACAATATACGCACAGCTATGGAAACCTTATATGCTGTGCAGGCAATGAACGCATCAACGCAGTCAATGATAAACGCTGCTCGTGGATATGCATCAACGCAGTCAATGATAAACGTTGCTCGTGGAACGCATCAATGTAGTCAATGAAATACGATGCTTGTGGATACGCATCAACGTAGTCAATGATAAACGCTGCTCGTGGAATGCATCAATGCAGTCAATAAGATACGCTGCTCGTGGATACGCATAAATGCAGTCAATGATAAACGCTACTCATGAGGCACTTAGTCGCAGTCCTGAGGTGTAGCCACTATCAATGCATGGAGCTGCAGTCACGAGAAGAGGAGCCGCAGTCAACGCATGGAAGCCGCAGTCACATAGAAGGAAGCCACAATCGGATCAGCATTGAGATGAGATGTGTCTAAGGGTTCAAGCTGCCTCCTCGAATGGGTTAAGGAGCAGTAGAACCAAGGTTGGTCACCCTCTCAGCATACCTATAGATTGAAGGTATTCTCGAATGGAGAGAGCAGCAAAGAAAGGATGAAGCCTGAGCATCTTGGCATATCTATCTCGGATAGATGACAAACTTTGGATACTCATGTAGCAGAGTCTTGGTGATGATCACTGTGGTATTACTTCACAGTGAGCAGTATGACGAAGCAGTGTTACAGTCTATAAGGAGAAGCAGTTTTAATGTTCAGCATAATAAAGAAATAATATAGTCATGGGCATCATAATGATGCATGAAGCATAATGATCATGGGCAGCATGATGTATGAGATCATGAGCAGCATGATGATGCATGATGCAGCATGAAGGTGTCACACGGTAATGTGCAGCATATGAACAAGAGGCAGCACTACGAGAATCAGTTGAAGCAAAATGTCTTCAACTGATCTCTTCATTATAGGAAATGATCTATGCTCAGATCTAGATAAGTCAAAGTGTTGACTTTTGTTGTAAATGTACTATCTCTCTCACTCTCTCTGCTAAATTTTGAAGAACATAAAAGAAGAATTGACCAAGGGTTTCCCCACATTGTGGGGTTTGTCCCTGGCTAGCGCCACATCTTGTGTCCTCTTGTCTTGGCTTGTCTTCTGCGACTTATATTTATGTTCTATCTGCAATTTACCTTAATGCTGATGTGATTGCTAACTGTGAAAATTTAAACAAATTGCTCTAGCATAGAACATACCTAAAATTAACAACATGAGATCTCCAAGACCCAGAAATCGTTTGGGGAAATTCCACCCGGATGGAGAGATATTAAAATGATTAATATTTTTAATATTTTTAGTGGGGTTCCTAAGTCTAAACATAGTAAAATTATAATATTAATGTGTATTAATATAATATGGGTGAGAAAGTTCTAAATAACGAGGATAAAGCCAGATCTAATCTTAGTCGTTGATTAGGGACTTAATATCGGTCGTTGAATGATCAACAGAAAAAGTCTAAGAGGAGGCTTGAGGGTCAGTTGGAGATACACCAAGAAATTTGAGAGATGAGTCAATTCGATTTTCTGAGGCGTGGTTTGCTGAGGAAATCGAACAAGTGATCAGTTGCAGTGAGGGCCAGCTCAGTAGGAGGCCGAGGAATACATATCGAAGAGGCAGCAGAGTGCCGGAAGAGGCAGTGCAGAGCCTTGGAGGACTGACGCAGAGGTAGCAAGGGTTGACGCAGAGGTTGAGGAGGCCAACGCAGAGGACGCAGAGGACCAAGACGCTGACACAAAAGGCTTCAGAGGTTGCGCTAAGGTGATTCAGTGGGATAGACTAAGAGCTGAGAGGCTGACGCAGAGCCAGAGAGGGTGACATAGTCCCTAAAGGGGTGACAGTTCCAGAGAGTGTGTGGAGCAGCTTTCACTATCCAGCACAAGGAATAGCCAAAGTCACTGTGGGATCGTTCATCCAGTAGCTGATCAGCGAAAATATCTGTCTCTGGATAGAGGTATTGCTGCCAAGGAAATTCTCTGAAGGGTGAGCCATTTCTGGCACCCTAGTTGTATTCAGAATCTGCTTAATAATAAAACCCTCTATATGCTGCACCGATTTTCCCACATTGGGTTTTTCCGGGGACGATTGTCCAAAAATAACAGTGTCCCTTTTGTTGTCTCAGTTTATTTCAGTTGTTGATCTGTATGTTTGTGAAGGCTGCAATTGTGTTTATTTCGATATTTATGCATATAAATAACTTGTTAATGTAAAAGACAAGTAGGAGATAATAAACCAGATATTGCAATAGGGGTTTCTGATGTATTAGATTCAGAAATTTTCAGAATTTGGATATATAATAAAGGTTGATTTTGGATATTCCGATATTGCTATTTTCATTATGTGATCATTCATGAGTAAATGTGATGTAAATTTAATCATAGTGTTTAAACTTTAAATGTAATAAATTATAATGTATCATGTATGCTTTATGATTGCACATAACATTTCTTAAATATCCTTATATATATATATATATATATATATATCGCGTTTCCCCATTTCCAAAATTTGGGGGGTCACATTTCGTACCCGTGCCCGTTTCGGAAATTCGTACCCGTTTCCCCGTATCATGCAACTTAGCATAATGGATATCCTAATCCCATAAAGAAGGCTAGCACTTTGATTCTTATATACAGTAGCTTGATACCTAAGTTACCGGAAATGCCTGAAGAATTTGCCAGAAACTCGGATCCCCATTTCCGATACGGAAACGGATACGATCCTTGTACGAAACATTATAAAAACGTTTTTGTACCATTTCAAAAAATCATAAACTTCAGATTTGGAATTGGATACGTTTCCAAGGGTTTTAAATTTTTTTGGATCCGTTTCCGGATTTCCAGATTTCCGAAAACAGATCCACGAAAATCGTGATCGGAATCCACCCTTAAAATGTTAAAAAGCATGAAAATTTGTATAGCCATAAATAAATAATAAAAATGAAGAAATCAAATTTGCAAATAAACTCACTATAAACGCAGTGTTAGAACGTCTCTTCTAAATCTTTAGAAACAACGTCGCTCCATTTATTTGTCATGGATTCTTACTAAGAAAAAGATAGATGTTCAAAAATGCAAACAAAAGGGTTTGATGAATGTCTTTGTAAAGAGATTTATTTGAGCGATTGATTTTCAGTTTGGTTAACGTTTTGTTAATTGTCATTGATTTTGCTCTTGATTTCATAAATCCCTCCAATATAATAAATCTTCTCTAGCCAACCTTTCTCCTGCATATAGTTAAGAGACCATGCTGATGTTGAGAAGATTGAAATGTTCAAATAGGACTTGACAGAATATCCCAATAATCCCATGGGCATTTTAATTGTCATGCAAGGAAGATATATATCATTTGCAGTGCATGACACGTTCTTTGAAGGAGTTGGACCTGAAAGCACAAAGGCTAGAACATTTCTGATTACTTTACTAATGATGATGATGATATGTTGAATGTTATAATAATCACTAATGATGATGACAATGTTTATGCTGAAATGATGATGATGATTTGTTTATGTTGAATTCATGATGATGATTATGTATTTTTAGATATAGATTCTAGATTCTAAAAGATGAATGGTAATATGAACAATATATATATATATATATGCATGTCGTTTCCTTGCTGTATCGTATCCAGATTTTTTGAAAATTTACTGTATTCGTTTCAAGCCCCGTATCTGTATCCGTTCTTATATCCATTTCAATGCAACTTAGCTTGATACTGATGCTTTTCTACAAAGATTTCTTCATCTACATAGAAATTGAGGCTAGTTTCTCCTAAAATAGTGAGGAAATAAAGAGCTGTAAATATATTAGTCCTGCACTAAATTAAATATAGTGTCTGTCTTAAAAATATTAGATAAGTCCTTAGGATATAAATGTGACATACTATAACATTATTTTCTACTTGTATTAAAGATATTTGGTGGTTACATGGGCCTTCATCATATAAAAAGGGCACCACACTCCAGGAAAATCAAGCAGTTGAACTTCAGTTATAGATTATATTCTATCCTGACAGTTAGAAGAATGTCTCTCTATAGTCCATCTTGCTTCACGTCCTTCTCTTTCCACTTCTGCTCATATCAGGAATTGCTGAGACATGCTAATGGAAACAACTTGAAGACACATGTATATACTTTGTTCCATTGCAACTCAGTCTGTAATTTACTAAAAATCTTATAACTGATGTCTCATGAGTTGTTAAATTCAACAAAAAATTAAAGGATGAGATTATATATTGACATGCGAAATGATAGACCACGTGTATGTCCAATAATGTATCCAAGTTTCATCTTTCTAACATGAAAAAGATTAACTGTGCACAAAGTGGATGAATCTTCCAAACATACCGCTGCCCCTATTATCTCTTGCAATCCTTGATCATCCACACCTTTACGTATCGCATCCCTCAGACTTACCTGCCATGATGTCAAAAATGATATTTTCATTAGATTTCAGTAAACATACAACTGAAGGAAATCCATCAATAAAAAATAACTTATTATTCTCAAAATCAATACCATATGTCTCAAGCCGGAGCTTCTAAACAAACATTCTGGAATTTTCCATTCCCAAGGTGTTGAGTAAAATAACTACAACAAATCAAAATTCTCTATTTGAACAGGTAATTTATAAACAAGGAAAGATAGAAAATAGAAATTGTAGGGGTTTTCATCATTAACTGTTGGATTTTAATCAGGTCATCGTGGGAGACAGTGATACAGTATCAGTAAGGTATGTACTATGTACATCGTATACACAAATTGTGCAAGGAGTTGTTATATCATCAAAGGCGGAGAAGAAAACGTATCTCTGCATCCAGCAATGGTGGTAAACATGATATACCTTGTATGATGAAATCCACTCCCAATCTATCTTCTGTCTCAGATATGCTTGGGTTGCAGGGAAAGAAGCACAGAGACAAGGATTTCCTGCAGGAAGGACCATCTGTGCTATAAGCAGTGTTTAATTCCATTTTCTAGTGTAGTGTGCTTACTCTAATAAAAGGACAGGACACACATCCATTAGGATTTAATTGATTCTCATTCTCAGATTCAACATCAAACACAAGGATTACTGTCTTACATCAGGAGGCAAACTAACAATTTTTCAGTAGAAAAATGGTAGAAATGGAGGAGCATACCTTTACCATCATGTTCCAGAACAGAAATAGGATACTGAGTAGTGAAAAAGCACATCCTATGTGGGAAAAATAAACTCACAATACCTTAGACTAGAAGAAAAAACAGATTGAATACTTTCTGAACAGCTTATTCCCTGAAAACAAATGCCACTTTAGTTGGCTTTCTGGAGGTTGTCAAAATCACGAGGGTGAAAGCAGCTAAAGCCATAGAAAAAAATAAATAAATAAAAAATGAAAGCTTATATTCCAAACTCTAGAATCAAATTGACGGGAAAAGGTTGGTACAACTATAATTTCAATAAACAGTTGGCTTCATTGAGTGCAGTTCAGTTTTCATTTTTCCACTCACCAAAACATTTGTCAACAAATCGACAAACTGAAAGCTGAAGATATAGCAATCATAAAAGCAACAGGACATTGGAAAAAAAAAAAAAAACCTTATGTTCATATTCAAAAAGGGGAAATGCTTGAATGATAAAGCATATCAATGGATTGTGTGAAAGGCAGTGTGGATACACAAGGAGAATAGAGAAAAATGAATAACACACCACCTATTCTTCCTTAAATAGCAGAACCCCATTCAATATCCATGAGAAACTGTCCTAAACCCTCGAATTACCAGTACACAAGGCTTTGGAATGTAATGAGAACAATAAACAGACACAAAGAAGCATCAACCAGACTCCAGCGGATGTCCTCCTATTTATGGCCAGGCTGCAGTAGGTATGACTCTAGACATCCATCTTGGACAGTTGACAGTTGTGGATGACAATTGATGCTGCACATCTGCATTTGTAACCCTGAATATTTCTAGAATCTATATCATCTCAATAGTGGCTTCCTAGGTATCACTTTCGCAATGCTATTTTGTTAAAGCATATCTTTCTTTTTCCTAATATTTTTCTATTTTCAACCAAGACGCTAAAGGACTTCCTTGACCATATATATCATGCATACTTTCATTTCCCATTGACTGTTTTTTAGTCATCCATAGACATTAATGTAATATTTTTCTTAAATAACTTGTGGATGAGCAAAACTCCATGCTTCCTCTCAGGAAGTGGTGAACCCTAGCTTCAACGTCTTTCTTGAAGATGAAGATCTGTATGCAGCCAGAAGACAGGTCTTAGAGTGGGAGATCATTTGGGTCTCCATTTTCAATAAGTGGATAAACCCTGTAAAAAGAATCTAATTACAGTATGATATACTTTTGACTGTTTTATTTTCCTACTTGGTCCAGGAACAATAGTAAATACTCGTGTTCCATCAAGTTTCTGGGACGGGGTGTTGAGAACTCCATTAGGGCAGCATTAGGGCAACTTAATCTTGATTTCTCTTACTTGACATTTACCTGTGATATTGTATTATTCTTCTGTTGATTGTATTAACGTCCTTCTCATCAAATAGATGCCAAAAACATGAATATCACAACCATACAAAATGAACACAAGATGTAGGCACTCAGCCAGTGCAAAACCCCTCTTCTAGGGGAAAACCCAGAAATTATTCTTCTCTTCTTTAGAATCAAATCAAATCATTGATTTGGGGTAGCATCGGATGTGCTCTAAGCCTCAAATTTTGCAGGGAGGCTTGGGCACATGCATTCCAAAGAACCCAGAAACCATTTTGGGAAATTCCACCCAGAGACGATTATATTAAAATAATTAATATTTTTAATGGAGTTCCTAAGTCTAAACTTAGGAAAATTAAAATATTAATGGGTATTAATCTAATTGTGGGTGAATCATCTAGATAAAGACAGAGAGCAGTCAAATGATGATCCACTGGTCCAGCCACTTCGACCAACAGAAACTAGCACCAGTATTTCTCCTAAAGATAAAACTCCAGAGGTATCGCAACAGGTGGAGTCTCAGGAAGAGGAGGAGCAGTTAGATATACCCACTACCAGTGGAAGAACGAGCCGAGAACTTCGACAGATACTATGGGATGCAAAGGATTTCGTTGGTGCGCCCAGGAACGAGAAAAGGGAGCGTAGACAGCCTGACAGATACCAAGCCTTGGTGGCTCAGGTTGGAGAACCCTCTAGTTTTCAGGAGGTCGTTCAGCATCAAGTATGGGTAGATGCTATGGTGGAGGAATACAGTTCCATAATGGTCAATGATGTTTGGGAAGTGGTACCTAGGCCTCATGACAGGTCAGTTGTAGGTTCGAGATGGATCTACAAAGTCAAATACGCTACAGATGGCAGTGTTGAAAAATACAAAGCCAGGTTTGTGGCTAAGGGGTATGCTCAGAAGGAAGGGATAGACTATGAAGAAACCTTCGCCCCAGTAGCCAGGTATACTTCTATTAGATCCGTGATATCCCTTGCAGCACAGATGGGGTGCGAGATTCACTAGATGGATGTCAAGACTGCGTTCTTGAACGGGGTGATAGAAGAAGAAGTATACATTGAACAATCAAAGGGTTTTGAGACACATGAGAAGAAATCTCATGTATGCAGGTTGAAGAAAGCCTTTTATGGGCTTAAACAGACGCCTAGAGCATGGTACGATTGAATTGATGGTTACTTGCAAAAGATGGGATTCATCAAGAGTGACACAGATCCTAACTTCTATTATCTGGTTGTAGAGAATGAGCCTCTAATCCTGGTGTTATATGTGGATGATCTTTTTCTAATTGGCTCATCCACGCTCATCAAATATTGCAAGGAAAACCTAGCTACAGAATTCGACATGAAGGATTTGGGACGGATGCATTATTTCCTGGGGTTGGAAGTTTGGCAGCAGAAGGGTGGGATTTTCCTTGGACAAGGGAGATACGCTACAGAGATTTTGAAAAGGTTCAAAATGCAGGACTGTAGACCTATGGCTACTCCAATGATTACCAATTGGAAGAAGATTGATGCATCTAAAGATAAAGAAGTTGATCCCACCTTGTATAGGCAACTCATAGGGTCCCTAATGTATCTGGTCAATACCAGGCCAGACATTTGTTATGTTGTCAACACCCTTAGTCAGTTCATGGTGGAACCAAAGAGGGCGCACTAGGCAGCAGCAAAGCATGTTCTCAGATATATACGAGGAACAGTCGAGCATGGACTAATGTACACCCAAGGCAATGACATCAGGCTGAGTGGGTTCACTGATGCAGATTGGGCTGGAAGTTCAGTAGATCGGAAAAGTACCTTTGGGTACTGTTTCAACATTGGATCGGGAATGACCTCCTAGTGTAGTAGGAAATAGAAATCCGTAGCTTTGAGCTCAGCTGAAGATGAATATATGGAAGCTAGCACAGCTTCATGTGAAGCCATATGGCTTAGGAAATTGCTTGTGAATCTATTCAGGAGAAGGATGGAAGCGACCAATATTTTGTGTGATAATCAAAGTTGCATCAAGCTCTCTGAGAATCCAGTTTTTCATGATCGGTCGAAGCACATTGACATTAGGTGTCACTTTATCAGAGACTGTGTCCAAGAAGGGGTAGTATAGTTAAGGTACACCCCGACAAGAGAACAGGTGGCAAACATTCTCACCAAGGCTCTAGGAAGAACAAAGTTTGTTTATTTCAGGGAGAAGATGGGGATGGTTAAGAATCCATTTCAATAGCAGAAGCGGATAGTATAGAGAGTTGCAGTGTCGCAGTTAGCAGTGGCAGTGTTATGGGCAGCAGTACAGGATGCAACAGTGCAATGGATGAAGGGCAGCAGGCCAAGCATCAGCAGCACAGAGGACCTATGTCGTGGATCAGTGTGATGCTTCTATTCAGAACTATTGCTAGAGCACATTCCTCGCTAAGAGGGAGTGTTGATTTTTGGTAGCATCGAATGTGATCTAACTCTGAAATTTTGTGGAGGGGCTAGAATACATGAGATCTCCAAGACCCGGAAATCGTTTGGAGAAATTCCACCCGGATGATGAGTTATTCAAATAATTAATATTTTAATGGGGTTCCTAAGTCTAAACTTAAAAAAATAAAAATAATAATGGGTATTAATAAAGATATGGGTGAGAAGCTTCTAAGAGACGAGGATCAAGTCTGTTTTAATGTTACCCGTTGATTAGGGACTTAATCTCAGCCGTTGATTCATCAACAAGAAAAGTATAAGAGAAGACTTGAGAGTCATTTGGAGACACACCAGGCAAATACTCAGTAACATGAGGGAAATCAATTCTCAAGGAGAAAAAGTTCGATTTTAGAGGGAGAGTTGCAGGGTGAAGGAAGAGGAGGGCATCAACATGAGTCAGAGACTGAGGAAGAGGTGACACAGAGCATCCTAGACACAGCGCAGAGGGAAGATCAAAGAGACAGTGCAGCTAGAGACGTAGTCCTCACGTAGAAGTGACGCAGAGAAGGACAGAGGGTCTCCTGGGTGTCAGAACTTCTCCGGGAAGAGAAGGAAAACTGTCTCAAGTGTTTTTCTCAGAAGTGTCTCAATATTCTATAGAATCATTCCTTGTAAAGAGATTGTTGCTGAAGATTAATAAATAAACCCTCATCTGTTGCACCGTTTTCCCGCATTGGGTTTTTCCAGGGACAATTGTCCAAAAATAACTGTTGACGTGATTGATTCTTATGCTTGTATATCACTGTTATTTTCTCTATGCTATTATTTTATAACTACAATAGAATTTATTTTAATGTTTACTGGAGGGTTTTGTAAATAACTTATTGTGGAAAATAAGTAGGAGAAATAAATCAGTTACAATAGTAGAATTTCGTGTTAGAAACTTTCACACTTCCTCCTCCAGTGTTGACCTTTTCTGGCCTTCTCTTGCCATTTCAGCCCCCGACCTACCTTCCTAGCCTATTTATCCCCCAACACTGGCCTTCCTCGGCCTCGCGTTGCCCTTCCTTGGTCATTTTCTGCCCTAATATTGCCCTAAACCCTGATTTGAATATTTTAAAATTGATTCCTTAGTGGTTTTACAGGTTTAAGGTCTGCAAAATTTTTATTTCCAAGTGGCATCTTCATTCAAAAAATTTGGGCCACTTGGGCAAGTGCTTCTACAAGGCTTGAGGCCTAGGGTTTGACCTCTAAATTTTTATTGCTTGACAAGTGTTAAGTGTAATAATCAAAAGATGATCCAAAAAATGAGTCCCTCCTCCCTTTATATTTTCTCTCCATCCTTCTAGACTCCTTTTAATATTATTTTATTGGTGGGGGCCATTTTCCATTTAGTTATTTTTTCCACCATTTTAATAAAATAATAATTTGCTGCCAATCTGCAATAAAATAATACTTTCCACCTTTCTCCAAAATACTAGTTGTCCCCTTTTAATTAATATTACCAAAATTGGGCAAAATTTCCATGCTCACAAAATTGGGGATATTATAGTTCTCCCAACCAAGAATTGTTTGTCTTCAAGCAATGCCCGAACAAACACTCTCTCTATCAACTGACCCAAATGGCTACTGCAAACGATACCGGGGTCCCAAATGTGCCACTAAGTCATCCCTATCCCTAACACTATCCTGGCATGAAGGAGTCCCTCGATGCCAGGGTCCCAAGCCATCCTAATCAACGTGTAGCACCCCTTGCTCCACTCACTGCCCAACCTAGTATAGGCACCTGAAGCCCTCTGCATACTGTCAGTAAGTAGGGCATCATGATAATATAAAGCTCTGATCAACTCGTCGTGCAGCTGCTCTATTCAGTCACCCATCTCATGCACTCCAAAGGTGGACTCCTGAAGACACATTCCAACCCCATTGGAGATGAATCCTCGCCCGCATGAGCTTCTCCTAATCTCCTCCTATTAATCATCCCTCCATGCTGGTGAAATCCCGCACGCCAACAGCGAATCACTAAAATCGAATGGAAGATCGGAATGATCTCCCCCTATCAAAATCAGCTCATCCCTAAGGGTAGTTGAATTGTCAAGTACTATGACGCCAAGGTCCCATGCCCATTGCAGGAAAAAACTATCTTGTTGACCCTGTGACACTCTGGTCATGACTAACTGCCCAACATGCTCGTACCAGAGCCTCCTGTCTTGTAACTCTCAGCCATAATATAAGCGATGATCGAGGCTATGACCAACGTGCCCAAGCGACTCAGCAATGCCAGAGCCTATCACTCCATGGCTGGCCCAAATCCTGTGCAACAACCTGCCTCACCATATGATGAAGACCTCGTTGTTCCCTCATGTGTCAGCCTGAGAATGAACTAGATCACCTGCTATCCTAACCATACTCACTAAGAAATGGAGTGTCCCACCAATTGACTGGATCCCTAAATCCCATAGCCATACTAGAGGTCCACAACTCCCAATCCTCACCGCCTGCTGCAGTGACATGCAACTAGCTACTAGAACTCCTTTATGCCTTATCTCTGACCCCTGTATGTATCCAATAAATGGGCACCAAGCATCAAGATTCTGGCCCGCGTATGACAAACAACTCTGCTCCTTCCAAACCAAACAATGAAATCTACTATCCCAGCTTCTGATGATGTACCTGGATACTGCCTGGAGCCTAGGCATCCTCCTGCCAATGAGGACTACCCTGCCTTGAACCTTGTGCCCACATAACACCTCGAGTTGTCCTACCAACAGTGCACCCTGCAGCTCACTCACGGTCACCTCCCTCAACTTGCAAGTGCACCCATTAGCTCATGCCCTGAACAAATTCCACCACCAAGAAGTCTCTCCTTGGATACCCTATGTCCCAACTAACTGTCTCGAGCAAGCCTGTCGTGTCCTGCTACTCGTGGTGAAGGTATCAAGGGACAACACCCAACTCTTTTGCGCCTGCAAACAATGTAGAAGTGAGAGAGTCGCGCGAGTCCCCATGGATATCATCAAATGAGGTTCATCGACATCCTGATCAATCCTAGGTGAGCGATGCCCAACGCCATGCCTATAGTCTCTATCAGGTTGTCTCCCTGGTGATAATGTTCCAAAATCCCAATGGGAAGCATCACACCCTATGTTGCAGGAAACGTGGGGCAGAAGGGCGTTTCCTTACGGAAACGGGTACGAAACGCTGAAACGCGTTTGGTACGGCCTTGAAACGCGTTTCAGGCCGTACTGCCACGTTTCACGAAACTGAAACGTGGCCAGTACGGCCTGAAACGCGTTTCAGGGCTGTACGACCCATGTTTCAGCATTTACTTGTGTTTATTTTATTTTATTTGTTTTCTAATCTATTCTTACGTTAGCCTAGTGACTTCTAGTTGCTTCTAGATCCCTGTCTAAAGTTATAAAAGTGAACTTTGCCCTAGTGTTGATATGCAGTTCGTGGTAATGTTAAATTCTTAAAGTAAAAGTGATATTCTCCTTTATTTTACATTTTCATCCTTTTACTTAAATTTTTAACATTACCATGAAATGACTCAGGATGTTTGAAAGTGGTTTCGCCCTCATTGGATTTCATATGGAGAAAGTAGAATTTTAGATCTCACTCAAAATCCAGCAGACTTATCTGTTTTTCAGGATTGGGGGGATTGCAATGTTTCCATTGGATTTTATCATGTACTAGGGTATGGAACTTGTATTTAATCAAGAGAACCAAGCCCTCTATGCAGGGGAGACTCCCAATAATCAAGAGAATGTAGGGTACTAGGGTATGAAACTTGTATTTAATCAAGAGCATTAAGGTCGTTCGACTATGTAGGAGGAGACTCCCAATCAAGCACGAGACAAGAAATTAGAAATTTCTCGTCGCTGATTTTGGATATTTCTATTTTCATTATGTGATTATTCATGAGTAAATGTGATGCAAATTTAGATACATATAGTTTATGCATTGACAATTGACAGTTTTATCATAATGTAATAAATTAGAATGTATCATATATGCTTTATGATTGCACATATTTCTTAAATGTCCTAATATATATATATATATTCGTGTTTCCCCGTTTCCAAAATTTGGGGAGGTCGCGTTTCGTATCGCTTCCCGTTTCGGAAACTCGTACCCGTTTCCCCGTTTCGTGCAACCTTGATCACACCTCACTACACACGGCCAAGCATCCATGCACTCACCTGCATAAGAACATGTATCTTCGTGCCCCTTGGGGCATGAATGCACCCAATTGCACACCTTTGTGCACTACTGTACACCACTACCATCCACCATATCATCTTGAATCATTTGGTATCCCTACTGCGATAAAGTAGTTGTCACGCCATGCAAAACCTTGAGGTGGTGTGAATTGCTCATCCTACTCCACAATGCAAGCCCGCACAACACGACACTCCTCCATGCACCTTTGTGCTCCTCTACAGGACACTGAATTCTATTGATTTGGAGTAGCATCGGATGTGCTCTAGCCATGAAAATTGGTGGAGAGGCTAAGGTGCATGAGATCTCCAATACCCAAAAAGGGTTTGGGCAGATTCTAAACAGTTTGGGAGATATTAAAATAGTTAAAAATTGTAATGGAGTCCCTAAGTCTAAACTTAGGGAAAATAAAATATTAATGTGAATTAATATAAAACTATGTTAGAATGGTCCAAAAGTCATGGATCAAGCCAGATCTAATCTTAGCTGTTGACTAGGGACTTAATCTCGGTCGTTGATTTGTCAACGAGAAAATTATAAGAGGAGGCTTGAGGGTCACTTGGAGAACACACCAAGAGATCAAGATTTCGACTTTCTGGGGCTGGGTTTGCTGAGAAAGTTGAGAGAGCGATCTGGAGTTGCAGCTAAGGGGAAGTGAATACAAAAGCAGAGAGGCATAGATAGTGTCGGGAGGATCAGCGCAGCAACTAGGAAAGCTAATGCAGAGGGCAGAAGTCGAAACTATCGGGAACAGCCGGAACTGCCAAGAACTGCCAAAACTGTCGGGAAGCTGACGCAGAGAACAGAAGTCGGAACTGTCGGGAACAGCCGGAACTACCGGGAACTGCCGAAACTGTCGGGAAATCTGACGCAGAGGGCAGAAGCTGGAACTGCCGGGAACAGCTAAAACTACCGGGAACTACCGGAACTACCAAGAAAGCTGACGTAGAGGGCAGAAGCCGAAACTGCCGAGAAAGCTGACGCAAAGGGCAGAAGAGGCTGACACAGTCCCTAGAGGCTGACGCTGGGGTTTTTCATGGGGTAGATTGGAGCTGAGGAGCTGTCGGAGTGTTTATCTGGGGTTTCAGTCGGAGCATCTATCTTCGAAGAAGAGGTACTACTGCCGAGATTTGTCTCTGTTGGGTGAGCCAGATTGGGCACCCAAATTGTATTCTGAAACTGCTTAATAAATCAAACCCTCAGATAGCTGCACCGGTTTTCCCGCATTGGGTTTTTCCAGGGACATTAGTCCAAAAATAACTGTCATTTGTGTGCTTGTTTCTGTTTCCTTCAGTTGATGATCTGTAATGTGTTGAGCATGTACTTGTGTTTATTTTCAGTATTTACATGGTAAATAACTTGTTAATTAATCAGAACAAGTAGGAAGGAATAAATCAGAAAGTACATGGAGGGTTTCTAACTGTTAGACTTAGAAACTCCAACAAATTCTGCGGCACGACTTTGTGCACCACTGAACACCTATGCCAACTACCGCACCACCCTTCCTTGGCCATCCCACATGCGTCTGTGCATCCACTACTCCGCTAGTGAATCCACTACATGCTAATGGAAATGGTACCACTGTGCCTAACCTCAGTAGCTCCTGCATCCAATATGCCAATAAGAGTGCAATGTCTCCATACAATGCCCGTCTAATGGCCCACTGATGGCACCTCCTCCGATTAGTGCTCGCCAGAGTATGTTGATCATCCTACAATCCCATGTATTCCCAACAGCCCCGGACAATCCGTGGTGCCCCCCTATCAATTCAACACGACACTAATGTTGATGGAGAGCTGAAAGCATGTGGGCGTTCAGTCACCAGATCCATCACACTGCTAATACCATCACTAACCAAGCCCATCTTGTGACAAGGAATCCCACCTGTGCAATCATACTCTTCTAGTAATCCATGACCTTTGCTAAAATGTAGCCATGGATGTACCCAACCGCCTAACCTGCTCCATCGAGAACAAGCTCAGTACCTCTCGCCATCCAATCCCAAAGGAAGGATCGAATGTACAATCTCCTGTGTACAGGACAAGCCCTCCATGCTAACGCGGTGCCATACTCAACTCAAGTCGTTGGACCCTGCTGACCCGGTCATCCCCTATGATCTATCTCGACAACTCCGCCTCTCTCAATCCAATGCATAAGGGTGAGATAATAACAATGTGGACCCCGTCAGCGTGCCTCTAAAGCGAACTGTGCTAAAATCCCAACATGTGCTCTCCGCACTGCCCCTCGCCAATGTTTATCCCCAAGGATGGTTGCGCATCCTCCTCCATCACGGCCTCAACTTGAGCCTCTAATTGCTCCTCCATTGACAACCCATCATATAAAACATCCTCACCAATCAGTTGTAGATGACGGTCGTCTGACAACTCTATCATAGATCTGGATGCCTTTGTACCTATCAGATCCTCATCCGGTGGAGATGTCTCCCGGCACCTCATCAACCTGTGGTGCGTTGTTATCACCTAAAAACTTGGTCATAACACTGGGTATCTCATCAATTGTCAGCATCTCAACAATGGGTGCATGCTCAAATATCTCCTTGCCAACCATGGCCCCTTCAACTACTTTTTCATCTTCTACCTTGATCCTCCTTATCATCCTTGCATAATTCCACTAAATTCCTACTGATTTGTGCATGTCTCTTAGTTGACGTAGCTCCCAAAAGGAGAGGGATGCCTGAATGTCATGTCCCAATCATTAGTATGCCCTCTAATTTGCTACCAATAACTCCACATCAATTGCAATCATGTCTTGCCATCATGACGCATTATCCATAACTTTGGGCATAGTGGATTTGTTGTATAATTAAGAATGGTCATGATTCTCAATTGTGGTATGAATTAGCTTCTCCCCCACATCAATCATCATTTTTTGCATCCTAACCACCTCATTTAAGGTCACTACCATGTTGTTTGATTTTAACCTTTCTTTGGATCCCATGATTTCCTAGCCTTTTATTTTCCTCTTGTCATCACTTGGCTTAAAGCCCACAGCTAGCCAAGAAAATGGCTTTGATACCACTGTAATATTCTTAACAGGAAATATTAAGTGATAACAACAAATAAAGCATAAACACGTAACCATAAAACTAACACACCAGCATAATGACAAATTGCACCAGAAATTGTACCAAGAGTTGAGCCATTTTATTAACTGAGAAAACAAGGTACATATAAATGAAGAAGAGGAACCTAGGCTTGCTACAACAAGCTAGTCAAGTCCCAGGTGAAAATGGAGTTGCCCAAGTGCTGGAAACTGCTCTCCCCAAGTCTCTGCGCTGGCCTAGTAAATTCTGCTACTACTGGCTGGAATGGAATTGGTGTTTCGACCCTCTAAACTGCTCAGAAAATTCCAAGAAATTAACTGGAGCCTCCTCACAAGGAACCTAGAATAACCTAGAAAAATCTCATGGACCCAAGTGGTGGAAATGGTCCTGGAGTGAATTGTGCCCTTCTCCAATAATTTTTGTTATTGGATGCTGACTAGAACACTGATTTCTGCCAGAAATACTGCCTAGAAAATTCTACGAAATTAACCCTGAGCTCCTCTCACCAAACCCACAAAAACCCAGAAAGGGTTTGCGCTAAATCCACCAACCCCCAGTGACCCCCAACAAGTGCAAATCACCCAATCTGGGCAGAAAACGCCCCACAGTTTGATATTACGGAATTATGCCCAAATCTACCACTGGCTAAATTCTCCCTTGATGTATACCTCCAATCTCCGACCCTTATCTCTCCACAATTATTCTCCCTTCTTCCCTTGCGCAAGCTAAGCCAGAAACCCCTACGCACTTCCAAATGAAGAGAATTTCGTCTCACAAATTTGTTGCTCTCTATCCTTGCAAAATCACCACAAAATTTCTGGCTCCAACTAGGAAAATCCTCTCACAAATAACCAAACTCTAACTCGTTGTATGTTGGGCCACAATGAATAACTCAAATTCCCTCTATGCCCAAGAAATACAAAGAGCTGGGAATATTGTTGTCAATGAAGCTCTATGAAAGCCCAGCAATGGACTCTCTGAATTCCCAACTAGGGAGGCACTTGAAGTCCTCTGAAGATGGGGTGGAATCCCGCCTGATATTTTTGTGCTAAACAACACTCTACCCTTGTGCTAAACAGCTCCAAGAGAAGATGAAGTGTTAAGTGTAATAGTCAAAAGATGATCCACAAAATGAGTCCCTTCTTTTTATTTTCTCTCCATCCTTCTAGACTCCTTTTAATATTATTTTATTAGTGGAGGCCATTTTCCACTTAGTTACCTTGTCCACCATTTTAATAAAATAATAATTTGTCACCAATCTGCAATAAAATAATACTTGCCACATTTCTCCAAAATACTAGTTGCCCCTTTTAATTAATAATACCAAAATTGGGAAAAATTCCCATACTCACAAAATTGGGGATATTACATCATCATTTGTCCCTACATTTCCACTATCTGGGATTCTTTTTGCAATGGTACAAGTGGATTCATCATGAAAATGGTCACAAGGTCTGCAATATGGCACAGTTTGAAGCGGTACATTCTCTTGAACCCTTTCTACAATAATTGGGTCCTTTACAGGGTCATTTTCATCCTTCTTCAAAGTATTAGAGGCACAAGGCGAGCCCCTTTGATCTTCATATCTATTTTTAAAAGCATCGTTGATGGCTTGTAAAGAATCAAAAGAACTGTCAGGAAAATCACAGAACCAATTTCCAGCATCACCTTCCAAAGAAAGGACAAAGAGTTGCATCTTGATGTTTTCATGATTGTATGCAGTTACATGAGCATATCTTGCCAAAAAAGTTGTGAACCTTTTGATGTGATTTGTAGCAATGGTTTCATCATTACCCATGAAAGAAGGTAACCTATCAATAGCCCTTTTCGGAGTATCATGAGGAATGTCAGTAAAATGCAAAGGGGCGAACAAGTCATCCATGATTACTTGCTTTAAGGGAAGAAGAAACCAATGGATGTTAGAGAGAGTTCCTTGTTCAAGAAAAACAAGAAGTCTACAAGAAGTGCGCCTCTAGCAGAAATTCTTGTAAGAAATGAAAGAGATAGAGTCGCCACTTGAACATGAATCTAACTCTAAAATCCAAAAGACAAGAACCAAAAAGTTAGTTAGGGAGAAGCAGATGCATATTGGGGAGAGCTCCCTATTTGAGAAAAAAAAATGAGTGCCTACTAGAATGTAATTTGTTCAACTAAGCTTCAAGAGCGGGGTTAAGCAAGCTACTAGGATATCTTATAAGCTTTCGTGAATAGACCAATAAGTGGAGTCGCCACCCAAACAAGAAACCAACCTAAATGTCCAGGTGCTAAAGGTGCAAATAGAAGAGATGAAAAGAATAGTGAGAGGAAGTAAGATAAGGTGATGAAAGGATGAAGAGATATCAACAACATCAAAAAATGTGCCGATTGATTGGCTAATGAAATGATGAAATATGAGATATTGAGAAGATGTCATCGAAGCGCAGAGAACGAGATAAACCTATCCCCGCAACAGTGCGAGAAAAATGTTGTCGCTCAAATTGTATAGGCACTACGACAACGACTTAGGTTGGGGATTGTCACTCTGATCCCCGACCTCTCCATTCTAGTTGTCTCCCAACAACGGGCTATGGGGGGTAGTCCCTATGGGAATGTGAAGGCAAAGTACAAGTTGGTCTCCAACAAGTCTGGGAGACACAGTTGAGTGGACTAGCTACCTGGTTAAATTAGCAAGATCTTAAGGATTAAATTAAATTCAAATATGAGACCAGTGCCTTATGGAGTCAAAACTCTTGCTTATTATTATATTAAGACGAAATAACTGGATGGACAACTACTGCTTAGATGCTTCACTAACCTATATGTTGTGCAAATCCTAGGATCTAAGTGTGATGCAAGGATCTTGGTTAATTTTAATTTATATGCCTAATCTAAATATAACATTCCCTTAACTGTTTTGAAACCAGTCTTTAGAGTAGGTTGTGGGATGGAAGCTAACGAGAAGCAAGCGTAGGCTTGATTAACAATACATTTCCCTGTGTTCCAACCACCCGTTGCCTCCTACGCTGCAGAGACTGTGGATTTGACGACTGCAAGGTCACTGTGTTAACCACTATAAAGGTGTTGAATCCCTCAAGTTGGGTGAGAAGGGTGGCCCTAGAAGTCTATCAGCCAAGCTTATGCTTGGAGGTAAATTATGAATGCAACTAGGCTTAGAATGCTTAAACAAAGGATATGAATGAGTTCTTACTTTAAGATTGGCTTAATGTTTAAGTACTTAAAGTTATGATTAATCTTTAATGACAAGAGTACTTATCAAATAAATGGAAAGACAATCTTATTACCAAGAGTGTGCCAATTATTAAGTGCTAATGAACTTATTTTCCACAAGGATGCTTAATCAATGATAGCAAGATTAAAACACTTATCCAACGAAATCAAAAATAAATTAAATGCCAATGATGATCTTATGCCAATATTGAGATATGCTAACTTAGAATAGAAGTTAAGATTCTAATGCTTAAGATAGGCAATAAAACTATCAAAGCCTCTTAAGATTGTGAAAGAGAAAAAGAGTATGAGCTTATCCAGCAATTTCTTAGCAATTTTTAACAATAATGCCAATTAGATTGCAAGATACTCAAGAACGAAATAGCTACCTCAATGCTTATGGAGCACAATTGGAACAAGATACTCAAATGCCAATTTATCACTTGCCAATAATTAGATATCAAGAAGCAATATGACTTAGAATCACAAGATACCAATATGCCCAAAAAGAGTTAACCAAGAGATTTTAAGATAAGAGTGCTTTAGTGAGTGTTATTAGGTGTGAACTTGAAACTTATGGATCAACTCACAACAACAAATGTGTTAGTGCACTTCAGTCAATTTGCTACGAAATCATGAAACAAGAGTAAGTATAGAGCATGAGCAAAAAGAGATCTTATATCTTATAAGCAATCATTAAACTCTTAGGAAAACAGCAAGTAAATCACTCTAGATCAAGAAATTAGCAAGCATGTGAAACCAATTATGACCAATGAAATGCTAGGAAACTTGCCAAGTGAAAATACAAGCTAACTAATCCTCTTATGATGAATTTTTCAGAGATATATCAGATCTGAAACTACTTATTACAGCAGTGAGAAAATCATGCAAATAGTGAGCAAGCAATGTGAGAGTGTGTGCCAAATTATGCCCAACAATTGCCAAATCAAAAAAATTGATTTCTAAACCCCTTAAGATGCAATCTTCTGATTTATATCAGATATGATCAAACCCTTATGCAGAGATATACCAGCCAACAAACAAGTAGATCTATGCTTAATAAACAATGCCCAAGTCACCAAATCATTAGCAAATTTTTACCATGAGCCCCTTAGTGTGTTTGCATTACTTGGATATGATTTTTAGGGCATTTAAACACAAATTTTATCACTGTTATAAATGATTCAGAGAGTTGTAGAAAACAGTGAGAAAAGATGAGGGTTTAGAGATCAAACCCTAGGCCCAAGGCCTTGAAGAATGCTTGCCCAAGTTGTCAAAATTTTTCCAATGATTGTGCCACCTGAAAACACAAATTTTGAGCCAATTTCACCTGCAAAACCCACCAATCTTCAGTCTAGAAATTTCAGAGATGGGCAAAGCGCAAATTAGGGCCAAGAAGGGCTAGCACTAGGCCCAATAGGACTAGCATTGGGCTAGAAGAGGCCTAGCGACTAGGGAAGGAGGCTAAAGGAGGGCTGAAAAGGGTCAAAAAAGAGGCAAAAAGGAAGAGTCGAGGGCTGCAGAGGGAGGAAATCCGAAAAAGCCCTAAAAGGGTCGCGGCCAGGCCTTAGAGGCCTTAAGGGTCCACGACAAGCCCTTTAGGGCTGCCGTCTAGGGCTTAGGAGGGGGGTCGAGGTGTTCTAGGCCTACGGTCAGGGCAAAAATGGCCTTAAATCCCCATAGCCAAGGGCAAGGAGGAGGCCGAGGCCCTTAGGGGCTTGCAGCCAACCTCTAGGAGGCCTGGAAGGGTGATGCAGGACATTAAAGGGTTGACGTTGAGCCTTAGAGGAGGATGTTGGGCTTGGAGAGGGGAGATCTAGGCCTAGGAGCCCCAAAACTTGAAACCCTTGCTCTTGAAAAAATTATTTTGCTTCAAATCTTCAATTTCACTGCAAAATCTTCAATGGTTGGCCCTGCAAAAATTGTAGAGGCTAGATCTTACCCTCAAGGGCCTAGATCTAGCTCTAATCCAGCTCTTCTAACTTGATCTCACCTGCACAAATGAATTCACAAATACCCAAAACCCCAATATATACAAAATTTCAAAATAATTTCAAAACCCCAAAACCCTAGCTGCAAACAAAGGTTAGAAAATAAAATTATTTACAAAATTCTATTTTACAAATATATTTACAAAATATACATGTGTACAATGCTTGAGAAAATTTTGAGAAATTATATTTTTATAAACCCTTGATAATGGCTAAATGTATTTTCGAAATATAAATGCAAGTTACAACCTTAGCGAAGTTAGAAAAACCATAAAAATATTTGAAGTCCAAACAAGGTCAACCTGTGCCCACAGTTTGTGAACTTGGAGCCCAAGGACTGGGGAACCTGCAAACACTATATAATTCTTCAAGTATAAATCGTTAGAACAACAATGAATCAGATCATCTAAGATAAGCCCAAAACTTATCAATAGAGTGTTCCTATCATCTACAATGAAATAACAATTTAATTTTAAAAATTAAACACAATATAGGAATGCCCATACCCAGCACATCCCGTACCCAGCACATACCACAAATCAGTAGAACATAGACACCATGAACTGCACCCCAAAGTCTTTATTATGATTATTCAAAAACGTTCCCAATGGGACAATAACTTTACATCAGCTTTTTTGCAGAATTACATTAGCCAAACATCAGATGGCTTGAGACACAAATGACTCTCAATTTATAGATAAATCCTCCAAGTGGAAAATAACGGTTAGTTGGCTTGATCCCCGTCAAAATAATCTCGTTCGTTCATAAGCCTTTGAAGATATTTTAATCTTAGTCATTGAAATAATTATTTTTTGAGGAATTTTCGAATTTCTCATTAAACCCCTTTTTTATTAGCTCAAAAATAATTATTTTGAGCTAATTTCCTCAAAAAATTAACTTTGACTTGACCACCAAGGCCCAAGGGTCCAATTTTTTTTGAAATTTCCAATATTCCCTTGGTGGGGGACCTCCAAAAATTAATTCTTTTAAGACCCACGAATTTTTCCACTTGGAGAATTTAATTTCTCTAGGACTTTAATCTTGACTACAGTTAATTAATTTTCTGGCTTAGGATTAATTTTATTCTTGCTAGAAAAATTAATTAATTGACACATGAGAGGATTAATTATTTTCTCCACCCTCTGATATTTTAGCCATGGTGTCTAAGTATGAGGGACCACACACTAAAATAATTTTTACATAGTTCAACCTTCAAAGGGAGAATACCCGTTCATTATACACCCTCAAATAATTACCCAATTCTCTAACACAATATGATCTAGTAAACCAAGTGATTTGTAATAAAATAATTTAACCAATTAGCTTAAATTACTCCCAAATCACTTTTATAGAAGACTCAGTTAGAACACTAGGACTCACCTAAGACTTTGATGATAAATTCCACCCTAACTTTGAGGTGAGGCTGAACGGAAAAACTTTGTCAATCATCTGTGTTTAGAAACACAAATGCATCAGCAAGACAAAAAACCTCCTAGGATTAAATTCGTCGCCAAAATAATAGTCTTACCTACGTTGTTACATACATACACAGTCTTACTAGCATTATTTACATATAAAAAAAATCAGAATGGGTTGACAATGACTCAAAATGTTGATGGTTGATGATCTTGATCCTTTGAAAAAAAATTGGTACAACTGCTCCCTTGGAACTTTGACAAAATGTGTGCAACATTTGGCTTCATATGGGGACATGTTGCTTCCATGAAGTCACGTGAGAATCCCATAATCCTGCATCCAAGAAAACAGAAGCCCCTCAAATAGATATCCATTCAAAATCGAAATCATCATGCTGGAATAGAAAAAGTCCACTCTAACAAACTGGAAAGTATGAAGAACATAAAACTTAAATGCGTGAAATAAAACTAGCTAACGATATAAATGAAAAGGAGTAGGGATAGAGATACTATACAAAATATGCCCCATGGAATTAAATGTCTTCAACATAGTGCATACTGAGCATCTGCCGACTCTCCGGCAAGTCTGTGGGTTGTTTCTCAGATGTGCCATGCTGAACTCTGAAAATGCTAGGACTTTGACTCATTTGGATGTTGAGTTACTCTCAACCATCAGACACATCAAATCTCTTCCTTCTTCTTTTTTTCTTTCTGCTTTTATTCTAGGTGGGTTGTGATGTCAACAATGAGACCATTGTAGATTTCTTGTCTTGATCTTGAAGATGCTCAAACGAAACATCTGAAGAACCTGAAGTATGCCCAACTTTATTCCGAATATGCTTTGTCAAAGGTGATACACAAGCTTGGTCTTTCTTAACTTCTTTTTTAACCATGACACTTCTAGTTAACTTGTCTTCAATGGGAAAAGTGACCTCCTTGCGATGAGATGGGAATTGCTTCGATGGATTGGGAGATCTGTGAGTCGTGAAAAACCCTTTGTGCTTGCCCCCTAGATCCTTCAAACTGAGCTAAAGTCCCAGAACCTGTGCCTTTTCCATCATTTGCAGCATATCTTGAAGAGTGGTCTTTTCAATTCTGATGGCGTCCACCTGGTTAGAGTGTTCAACGTTCATAGCACTAATTTATTTGGCATGGCTTTCCTCCATGGTCAACAAGTTATTTTGAAGACATATCTGAACAGCTTCCATATCTTTTATTACTTTTTCATCTGCTTTTATGGAAATCAAATGATTCTACATATTGGACATCATAGCTTCCATTTCTTGAGCACACTTTTCCTCGATGGTGACTATCTGATTGGAGTGATTAATTTTCATGACCTTTAGCTCCTCATCATGTTTTTCTTCCATAGCTGACAACCTGCCTTGAAAACCGATTTCCATGTCCTTTATTACTTTATAAGTTTATTATAATTTACTTGAATAGAATCAATTTCTTCCTTATGATTTGTTTCCATGGTGGCAATCTGATTCGAATATTCATTCTTTATAACATTGATTTCCCTGGCATGATTATCTTCCACTACTTGTAACCTGTTTTCGAGGGCACTCATCTCCTTAGTATGATCGGTAACTAATTTGGCTTGATTAAGATCCATGCTCTTTAGTTCCTTAGCATGTTGTTCTTCTATGGTTAATAACCTGTTTTGAAGACTGATTTCCCTGTCTTACATAGAGCTCATTTCTTTCTTATGATTTTCCTTTATGAAGCTTAGTTCTTCAACATGCTTTTCCTCAATAGCCATCCACCTAATGTGCAGGGATTTCATTTCCTTGGAGTGATCTGCTACCAGTTTCACTTGATTAAGCTCCATAGTTTTCATCAATTTAGCTTGACTGAATTCCATGTCTCTAAGCCTTTGAGTTAATTCCCTGATAAGATTCGCTTGATCATTTATTCTTGCATTTCCACTATCTCGGATTCTTCTTGCAATGGCACAAGTGGATTCATCATAAAAATCATCACAAAGTATGCAATATGGCACAGTTTGAAGCAATACGTTCTCTTGAACCCTTTCTATGATAATTGGGTCCTTTACAGGGTCATTTTCATCCTTCTTCAAAATATTAGAGGCACAAGGCGAGCCCTTTGATCTTCATATCTATTTTTAAAAGCATTGATGATGGATTGTAAAGAATCCAAAGAAATGAGGAAAATCATAGAACCAATTTCTAGCATCACCTTCGAAAGAGAGGACAAAGAGTTGCATCTTGATGTCTTCATGATTGTATGCAGTTGCTTGAGCATATCTTGCCAGAAAAGTTGTGAACCTTTTGATATGATCTGTAGCAGTGGTTGTACCATTACCTATGAAATAAGGTAATCTATCAATAGCCCTTTTCAGAATGTCAGTAAAATGCAAAGGGGCGAACAAGTCATCCTTAATGACTTGCTTTAAGGGAAAAAGAAACCAATGGATGTTAGAGAGAGTTCCTTATTCAAGAAAAACACGAAGTTTACAAGAAGCATGCCTCTAGCATAAAATCTTGTAAGAAATGAAAGAGATGGAGTCCCCACTTGAACATGAATCTAACTCTAAAATCCAAAAGGCAAGAACCGAAAATTTAGTTAGGGAGAAGCAGATGGATATCAAGGAGAGATTCCTGTCTAAGAAAAAAATGGGTGCTTACTAGGATGTAATTTGTTCAACCGAACTTCGAGATCGAGGTAAAGCAAGCTACCAAGATTTCTTATAAACTTTCGTGAATGGAAAAACAAGTGGAGTCGCCACCCAAACAGGAAACCAACCTAAATGTCTAGGTGCTAAAGGTGCAGACAGAAGAGATGAAAAGATTAGTGAGAGGAAGAAAGATAAGGTGATAAAACGATGAAGTGATATCCATGGCGACAAAAAATGTGCTGATTGATGGGCTAATGAAATGATGAGAGATGAAAGAATGAGAAGATGTCGTTGAAGCGCTGAGAACAAGATAAACCTGTCCCCGACAATGGCACCCAAAAAAAGTTCTCCCTCAAATTGTACAAGCACTGCAACAATGACTCAGGTTGGGGCCGTCACTCTGATCCCCGACCTCTCCGTTCTAGTTGTCTCCCAACAACAGGCTATGGGGGGTAGTCCCTATGGGAATGTGAAGGCAAAGGACAAGTTGGTATCCAACAAGTCTGGGAGACACAGTTGAGTGGCCTAGCTACTTGGTTAAATTTAGAAAGATTTTAAGGATTAGATTAAAGTCAAATATGAGACTAGTGCCTTATGGATTCAAAACTCTTGCTTATTATTAAATTAATACCAAATAATTGGATGGACAAC
The DNA here is from genome assembly GCA_031772625.1 of Pinus tabuliformis. Taxonomy (NCBI): domain Eukaryota; kingdom Viridiplantae; phylum Streptophyta; class Pinopsida; order Pinales; family Pinaceae; genus Pinus; species Pinus tabuliformis. The sequence goes on from CM062819.1 coordinate 1,277,216,570, forward strand.
TACTACTTAGATGCTTCACTAACCTATAAGTTGTGCAAATCCTAGGATCTAAGTGTGATGCAAGGATCTTGGTTAATTTTAATTTATATGTCTAAGCTAAATAGAACCTTCCCCTAAGTGTTTTGACTCTTGAGACCAATCTTTAGAGTATGTTGTGGGATGAGAGCCAGCAAGAAGCAAGCAGAGGCTTGATTAGCGATACCTCCCCATGTGTTCCAACCACCCGATGTCTCCGGCGCTGCAGAGATTGTGGCTCTGACGACTGCAACGTCAGCGTGTTAACCACTGGAAAGGTGTTGAATCCCTCAAGATGGGTAAGAAGGGTGGCCCTAAAAGTCTATCAACCAAACTTATGCTTGGAGGTAAATTATTAATGTGAGTAAGTCTTAGAATGCTTATGCAAAGGATATGAGTGAGTTCTTAGTTTGAGATTGGCTTAATGTTTAAGTACTTAAAGTTATGATTAATCTTTAATGACAAGAGAACTTATCAAATAAACAGAAAGACAATCTTATTACCAAGAGTGTGCCAATTATTAAGTGCCAATGAACTTATTTTCCACAAGGATGCTATATCAATAATAGCAAGATTAGAACACTTATCCAACGAAATCAAAAATAAATTAAATGCCAATGATTATCTTATGCCAATATTGAGATGTGCTCACTTAGAATAGAAGTTAAGATGACAATGCTTAAGATAGACAATAAAATTATGAGTTTATCCAACAATTTCTTAGCAATTTTTACCATTAATGCCAATTAGATTGCAAGATACTCAAGAACGAAATAGCTACCTCAATGCTTATGAAGCACAATTGGAACAAGATACTCAAATGTCAGTTTATCACTTGCCAGTAATTAGATATCTAATCCGTAAACTATAATTTGATAATAATATATTAAAATATTGAAATTTTACACTATTACAGTTTACTAAACTTTAAGATATGTGGATTTAACTGTAATTAGTGCATGCATGCGAATATAAATTATACAGAAAAGTAGAGAACGACAAAATAAACTCACACACACATAAGACACAAGATATGCTCTCTGGGAAACCCTTTCGAGAGAAAACGCCACCGGAAGGTGAGGCTGCTTCGCTCTCTTTCTCTGTCTGGAAATATGGCTGCAAGTACAAAGAAGTAATGCATGTGGCCCATGGGTTGCTACAGTGCACAAATCCTCTCTGTGTGCTCTACCTCCTATCTCTCCTAGCTATCTTTGCTCAGCTACGGAACAAGATTCTCTCGAAAGAATGGAATGCTTCTTCCTCCTAATGGTCCAGTTATAACACAGCCCGATAGCCTACTACTGGTTAAGCTTGACTACATCAACTCTTAACTAGAGTTACAAAATAGACTCTTCTAGAGTCTTTTACATCACAAACACGTTTCTAGCCCCATTTTCCATTAATAATGGGGGCTGACATGGCATCCTCCCGAACTATAGGTGTGAAACCAGGAAGGTCAACTTCTGAGTGGCATAACTTTCGCATACAGACTCCGATTGACACATTTCTTGCGCCGTTGGAAAGGTCTCTATGTGTAGAATAGCATGACAGCTACAGTGCAGAAGAGATAGAGTTTTACCCCCAAAAAATGTCATTCGATGCCTCAAAACGCTCCTAGAAGGATTCAGACCCCACCGGTAAAAACAGTCCCATGAGCTGATTCCTCGACTTTTTCCACTCCAAATGCATCAAGATGGATGAAAAACAATATAATGATCCAATTCGGATCACATCTCCCCATTTTGGGAGGCATTTGGTCTCTAAAAGCTTTTACTGAATGAGGTGAGGAAATTTTTCCTCCACCTTCTCTTTGGTGTACCATTTAGCTTTGCCTGGAAGTTGTCACTTCAACCCAATCTGCCAAAGGTCATGTTGGCCCTACCTTGTAGTTCTGAACCTCTTCTGCAAAACGGTATCTTCTGTCAACTCTGCCTGAGCATCTGGTACCAAAGCCTCCACAGAAAGTAGGATGTATTCCTCTTCTTGATCTAGCATGGAAGGCTCATAGAGTTTCAAATTCTCTACATTCACAACTGAGTAAATGTGCATATATGGTGGTAAACTAAGTCGATAGGCATTATCACCCACCTTTTCTAGTATCTCCAAGGGACCATACCTTAGAGCCTTGATTTTCTTACCAGGCCCCTGCAACCTATCCTTGTTCGATTGTAGCCATACTCTGTCTCCCACCTTGAATGATTTCTCTGTTATGTGTTGATCATGCCTTGCCTTACACTTCTCTTATGACTTCTATAGTGTTTCCTGTGTGAAAAAATCTAACACCAAACTCTACTGCAGTAACTAATTTATTTCTCCTAATTAACTAAGTTATTTACAAAACCTTTCAGTAAACATCAAAATAAATTCTACTGTAGTTATCACATAATAGCATAGAGAAAATAACAGTGATATACAAGCACAAGAATCAGTCACATCAACACAGCTATTTTTGGACAATTGTCCCCGAAAAAACCCAATGCGGGAAAATCCATGCAGCAAATGAGGGTTTATTTATTATTCTTCAACAACAATCTCTTTACAAGGAACGATTTTACAGAATATAGAGACATCTCTAAGAGAAACACCTGAGATAATTTTTCCCTTTGCTCTGGAGAAATTCAGACACCCCAAAGACCCTTCAGCCTTCACTGAGTCACTTCTGCGTGAGGACTGCGTCCCTTGCTGCGTTGTCTCTCTGATCTTCCCTCTGAGTTGTCCCTCTAATGCTCTGCGGCACCTCCTCCTCAATCTATGACTGATGTTGATGCCCTCCACTTCCTTCACCCTGCTACTCTCCCTCTGAAATTGAACTCCTTCTCCTTGAGAATCGATTTCCCTCGGGTTACTGAGTATTTGCCCGGTGTGTCTCCAAATGACTCTCAAGCCTTCTCTTATACTTTTCCTGTTGATGAATCAACGGCCGAGATTAAGTCCCTAATCAACAGCGAAGATTAAATTAGACTTGATCCTCATCTCTTAGAAGCTTCTCACCCATACTTTCATTAATACCTGTTGACCACTACGGGTCAACTACCCATCGCAATACACCCCCTTTTCTTCGCAAAAAGGGATAGCGCTTGATTGACATGTCCGTGCCATTTGACAGTCATCATCGACTTGATCATATTATGTTGTAAACCCAGTCTGCATGTATAAATAGTAAATAATCTTAGCAGATATGAGTCATGTATGTAAATTGCCTAGGTGGACCTAATTTTTTAGTGATAATCTACGTTCCAGAAGGTTTTTCGTCTCACCGATCCATGATCGGCAGAGTTTTCCTTCAGCCTAACCCCAAAGCCGGAATGGATTTTGTCATTAGAATCTTAGGAGAATCCTAGTGTGTTAATCTGCTAGATTATAGTTGTGTTGCAGAACTGGGTGGTTTATGAGGGTCTATGTCAAATGGGTTTTCCCCCTTGGGATGTAAAGTTGTAAAAGTCATGATGTAAAGTGTCTTGAGGGTTAAGAAATGTTTTAATCCCCTCCTAAGTCCTAAGTCCTAGGTCCTAGGTGATTTTTTCCAAAGGCTAAGTTCGAGGATCCATTTAAAAATAAATTAACAAATTAAAAAGTTAAAAAATAATAATAATAATAAAAATAAAATAAAATAAAATAAATATATATATAATAAATAGATAAATAAATAAAAATCAATAAAATAATAAAAAACCTAGAAATAATAAAATAATAATATTTTGAGTAAATAAATGCAGTATTTCAATTTTTTAATGCAATAAATTCGACGGATGAGATTAAGAGATATCTTGATCCTCATCGACGGTCAAGATCATTTTGACATGGATCACTCGAACTAGCTATTGGGAATTTTTCCTTTAAATAGGGTGCTAGGGGTCATTTGAATTCATTCGATCTGTGAGTCTTGTGCTGAAGAAGCTCTCTTGTAAACTTTTTCTAGTGCTAATAAAGAAAGACTTTGGGGTTGAAATCTTGCTGGTGTTACTCTCCTGAAGTGCTGTGAGCTATTTTTATTTTCTACATATTTTGATTTTCAGCCATTAGTAATAGCTTATTGAAGAGTATTGTTGAGCACAGGGATCTTGTTCACTTGCTAGGGTTTGAATGGTATTAGATTTTCTAGAGTAATGGCAGGTATCTCCATTGCTTTTGAGATCTAGTACTGCTTTTTCTCTCTTTGTTGATGGTTGAAGTGAGCTGTGCAAGAAACCCTTATTGAAGAAGACCAGTGGGCGTTTGGGGAAGTTCTCGGCTGAACCAGCCAACTCCCGCAAGCATTTTTTTGCAGAGCCCAGCTAGTTTTGATCCTGGGTTTATCATTTAGTTTATTTTTCTGAATTGCATGAGAGATTTTCTGAAGTTTTTCATAGTGAATCTGAAATTTTGATCATATTACTGCTGATTATTGATAAATCTGGCTGTTTGAGAGTCAAAAAAATGTAAATACTGTAAATTTTTGGCTTGGTGTAGGGTTTTCAGTTTCGTTTCTTGCACGTATTATTTTAGGTTTTCTATTGCAGGTTACAGGTGCAGGTTTTGAGAAATTTTCAGGGTTTTATCAGGCAAATTTGGAGCAGGGAATTTTAAATATTGATCTTGTGCAGAGCTTCAGTGGCTTTTCTGGGCATCCTGGGCAATCCGCTCCATTTCCACGCTGCTGCCTACTCAGCAATCTGTCCCTTTTGCATTTTATCCTCACACAGCTTGCTCATCTCTCCTCAAATCCTGTATGCTACTCTGTTACCCACGTATCAATCCATTTTTTTTTTAAACGTTTCTATCCACCCCTGCGGCTGTATCCACTCAAAAAAAATACACTGTTACCTCTCTTCTCCAAGTTTCTGCGTGTTTTATTTTCACCCTAAATCACACATCTCCTGCACCCTTGATATCTTTCTCCCACCTCCACCTCTGTCTGCGTCCCCTCTCCACGTAACCAGGATCTTTCCTCCACGTGCAGCCAAAACACCATACATCAGAGCATTCTGCCATCGAACACTGCTGGAAACTGCTAAGCTGTCCTCTGTCCGCCGTCGAAGAAAAGCAATCCGTTGAAGTTCCTCTGCCAGTCGAGCACATCAGTTATCAATCTGTAACTCCTCCAAACGCTGCTCCAGTTGCTGAAGAGCTCCACGCACCTGCAAAACACGTTGAAACTCCTCATCAGCTTCGTCTTTCCCTCACGCACCTTACGCCAATTGCAAAAATCACATTTTTTTTATATACACGGGCCAGGGATCACGTCGGACAAAAATTTGTATGGTAAGCTGAGTTTTATTTTGCCTGCGTGCTATGTACATCAAACTCCATCTGAGCCCAAGGTTTCCGTCGACCTGCGCAGCACCAAGTGAACTCGTTGATTTCCTTACTGTAAGTCTCCATTTGATATGCAGGCATAGGTTAAAAAATAGATTTGATTTTTTTGTTTAGATATGTCCTTTTTAATAGTTAGGGTAACGGGTAAATTTTTTTGGGTTTAACTTTAGTTTAGCATAGAAACTTAGATTTGATTGTCTTTAAAAATTTAGCTTTAAAATTTAAAATTTTAAAATCGTAAAAATTATAAAAAGGCATAAAATATAAAAAGTCCAGTTTCATTTAGGTTTTAATTAGATTTAGTGTTGATTTTATTTTATTTTTTAGAGCTATATAAATTTTGTTCAAAGATCTGTTTCCTTTAATTTAGACTAGATTTTAGTTTTATTAAAGTTTTAGGTTTTAATTTTATAGTTTAATTTAAGTTTTATTTCTATTAATCATAAAAAATATAAAAATTAAAAATCATAAAAGTATAAAAATTTAAAAAAATCAAAAGCTTTTTCTTTATTTAGACTTTAGTTAATATAGTCTTGTTTTATTTGAAAACATAAAAATATTTTTTTGGAAATATCTTGCTAGATTCAGTCTTGGCTTAGGGATTTATCACGTTTTATCTTTTCTGCTAAGGCTAAAATTTTGATGTGGAATTAATGTTTATCATTTTTATGGGATTTAGCATGCTTGAATGATCATTTTTTGAAGATTAGCTACATAAATGAGATATCTGCTTAGCGTTTAAAATTGGATGGTTTTGTATCGAAGCTTTATCTTTCGAAGTTTTAAATTGTTGGAGTATCATTTAAGAATTTTCTCTCATTTGATAAAACTTAATCTTTGTTTGAGTTATTTGATGATAAATGGTTGCTCTACATGGTTTACATTTCTGCAACATTTAGTAAGTAATCATTTAAACATTAACTCCATAAGGCACTGGTCTGTTAATTTAATAAAATCTATTTAGTGCTGGTTTCCTTTCATGTCTCCCAAACCAACTGATTCACAGTTGGTCATCCATTTTCCTATAGGGTCTACCCCCCTTAGCCGCGGGAGACAGGCTTAAACAGAGAGATCGGGGATCAGAGTGACAGCCTCCGATCTGAGCGTTGTCGTGACGATCTGTGCGACAACAATACCCATTAATATTTTTATTTTCCTAAGTTTAGACTTAGGAACCCCATTAAAAATACTCATTATTTTAATAAAATACAATCTCGGTGGAATTTCTCCAAACAATTTCTAGGTCCTGGATATCTCATGTGTTCTAGCCCCACCACAAAATTTCGGAGCTAGAGCACATCCAATGCTACCCAAAATCAACGCTCCCTCTTAGCAAGGTATGTGCTCTAGCAATACTTCCCAACAGAAGTATCACACCGATCCATGACATCGGTCCTCTACGTTGCGGATGCTCGGCCTGCTGCCCCTCATCTACTGCGTTGTTGCAACCTGTACTACTGCCCATGACACTACCACTGTCACTACTACATCTGTACTACAGTTCCCTCTGAATATGCTGCATCATGTTGCCCATAGCACTGCCATTGCTAACTACTGCACTACAACTCCCTGTACTATCCGCTTTTGCTACTGAAATGGATTCTCAATCATCCCCATCTTCTCCCTGAAATAAACAATTTTTTTCTTCCTAGAGACTTGGTGAGAATGTCTGCCACCTGTTCTCCTGTCAGGGTGTACCATAATTGTACTGCCCCTCGTTGGATACAGTGTTTGATAAAGTGACACCTAATGTCAATGTGCCTCGACCAATCATGAAAGACTAGATTCTCAGAGAGCTTGATGCAACTCTGATTATAACACAAAATATTGGTCGCTTCCATCCTTCTTCTGAATAGGTTCACAAGCAACTTCCTAAGCCATATGGCTTCACACGATGTTGTGCTAGCTTCCATATATTCAGCTTCAGCTGAGCTCAGAGCTACGGATTTCTATTTCCTACTACACCAGGATGTCATTCCTGATCCAATGTTGAAACAGTACCCAATGGTACTTTTCTGATCTACTGAACTTCCAGCCCAATCTGCGTCCATGAAGCCACTCAGCCTAATGTCATTGCCTCTGGTGTACATTAGTCCATGCTCGACTGTTCCTCGTATATATTTGAGAACATGCTTGGCTGCCGCCTAGTGCGCCCTCTTTGGTTCCACCATGAACTGACTAAGGGTGTTGACAGCGTAACAAATGTCTAGCCTGGTATTGACCAGATACATCAGGGACCCTATGAGTTGCCTGTACAAGGTGGGATCGACTTCTTTATCTTCAGATGCATCAATCTTCTTCCAGTTGGTAATCATTGGAGTAGCCATAGGTCTATAGTCCTGCATTCTGAACCTTTTCAGAATTTCTGTAGCATATCTCCCTTGTCCAAGGAAAATTCCATCCTTCTGCTGCCAAACTTCCAACCCCAGAAAATAATGCATCCGCCCCAAATCCTTCATGTCAAATTCTGTAGCTAGGTTTTCCTTGCAATCTTTGATGAGCCTGGATGAACCTATTAGAAAAAGATCATCCACATATAACACCAGAATTAGAGGCTCATTCTCTACAATCAGATAGTAGAGGTTGGGATCTGCGTCACTCTTGACGAATCCCATCTTCTGCAAGTAACCATCAATTCGACCGTACCATGCTCTAGGCGTCTGTTTAAGCCCATACAAGGCTTTCTTCAACCTGCATACATGAGATTTCTTCTCATGTGTCTCAAAACCCTTTGGTTGTTCAATGTATACTTCTTCTTCTATCACCTCGTTCAAGAACGCAGTCTTGACATCCATCTGGTGAATCTCCCACCCCATCTGTGCTGCAAGGGATATCACGGATCTAATAGAAGTATACCTGGCTACTGGGGCGAAGGTTTCTTCGTAGTCTATCCCTTCCTTCTGAGCATACCCCTTAGCCACAAACCTGGCTTTGTATTTTTCCACACTGCCATCTGCAGCGTATTTGACTTTGTAGATCCATCTCGAACCTACAACTGACCTGTCTTGAGGCCTAGGTACCACTTCCCAGACATCATTGACCATTATGGAACTGTATTCCTCCACCATAGCATCTACCCATACTTGATGTTGAACGACCTCCTGAAAACTAGAGGGTTCTCCAACCTAAGCCACCAAGGCTTGGTATCTGTCTAGCTATCTACGCTCCCTTTTCTCGTTCCTAGGAGCTCCAACAAAATCCTCTGCATCCCGTAGTATCTGTTGAAGTTCCCGGCTCGTTCTTCCACTGGTAGTGGGTAGATCTATTTGCTCCTCCTCTTCCTGAGACTCCACCTGTTGTGATACCTCTGGAATTTTATCCTTAGGAGAAATATTGGTGCTAGTTTCTGCTTATCGAAGTCGCTGGACCAATGGATCATCCTTTGACTGCTCTTCGGAAGGCATTTTTCTCGGGATTTCCTTAAAGCTCAATCCTCCATGAACTTTACATCCTGTCGAACTACAATCTTCCTATTTCCCGGAAGATAGACTCTATATGCTTTAGCATTCTCACTATATCCCACAAGATATCATTTTTCTGCAGCTTGATCCAATTTCTTCCTGCTTTCCTCTTTCCCGGGAGAACTGCGTGAGTCTTTTTGAGTTGCTGCCCCAGCATCATGCTCCCAACTCATTGCAGATTCTCTAATCCTGTTTCCTGATCTCTGCTCCGATACCATGTGAAAATTTCTAACACGAAACTCTACTGCAGTAACTGATTTATTTCTTCTACTTAACTAAGTTATTTACAAAACCCTTCAGTAGACATCAAAATAAATTCTACTGTAGTTGTCACATAATAGCATAGAGAAAATAACAGGGATATACAAGTACAAGAATCAATCACATCAACACAGTTATTTTTGGACAATTGTCCCCGAAAAAACCCAATGCGGGAAAACCTGTGCAGCAGATGAGGGTTTATTTATTATTCTTCAGCAACAATCTCTTTACAAGGAACGATTTTACAGAATATAGAGACACCTCTGAGAGAAACACCTAAGATATTTTTTCCCTTTGCTCTGGAGAAATTCTAACACCCCAAAGACCCTTCATCCTTCACTGCGTCACCTCTGCATCACTTCTGCATGAGGCCTGCGTGAGGACTGTGTCCCTTGTTGCGATGTCTCTCTGATCTTCCCTCTGCGCTGTCCCTCTGATGCTCTGCGTCACCTCCTCCTCAGTCTCTGACTAATGTTGATGCCCTCCTCTTCCTTCACCCTGCAACTCTCCCTCTGAAATCGAACTCCTTCTCCTTGAGAATCGATTTCCCTCGCGTTACTGAGTATTTTCCCGGTGTGTCTCCAAATGGCTCTCAAATCTTCTTATACTTTTCCTGTTGATGAATCAACGGCCTAATTTGGTCCCTAATCAATGGCTAAGATTAAATTAGACTTGATCCTCGCCTCTTAGAAGCTTCTCACCCATACTTTCATTAATACTCATTACTATTTTTATTTTCCTAAGTTTAGACTTAGGAACCCCATTAAAAACATTAATTATTTTAATAAAATACAATCTGGGTGGAATTTCTCCAAACGATTTCTGGGTCTTGGAAATCTCATGTGTTCTAGCCCCTCCACAAAATTTCGGAGCTAGAGCACATCCGATGCTACCCAAAATCAACATCCTATACCTGTAGATGGATCTGCCTGATCTTCTCTATAAAATTTTCAGTCCTCAAAGCATCTCCTATAAGATATTCCCTCACTTCTCCTTGCTGCCCATATGCAATATCCAAAGGTGAAGGTGGAAAATTGTTAGTCCAGGTTGTCATTGATGTCAATATGGCACTGTTTGTGATGGCAAATTCTTGTGGTCGTGATGTTGCCCTAGATGCCCATTGATCATAATACCCTTGTAATGAATGTCCTTGAACTAACCTTGTTGTCAAAATATGAAGATGCGAAAACTCATGTATATTATGATATCCTTTCTCTTAATGATCTAGCCCTTTCCCTAACAATATGATGTCCTTATTCTTGATGAATGTTGCACTATTGAGGACTTAATGTCATATGGATGACATACATGAGTGACTACACTTGATGATGAAATAAATGGCGAATCACTTGATGATGACATGAATGGTGACATCTTTGATAATAACCCTCATTCTGCACCAAATAATTCTTCTAAGGATTCTATAATGTACCTTAACATTGTTGCTTCCAGGATGCTTCAATACATCTCCATTAGTTATTCAATGAAAACTCCAACAAGTCTTCTTCCAAGTAATGCTAAAGAAGACTCTTCTCAACGAGCGATAAAAGAAATCTTGAGTGGGCTACCAGATCTTATAAAGGCCAAAGTGGAGAAATGTTCATTGGCAAAAGGTATGTGGGACAAACTTCAAGATCTTCACTCAAAAGGAGCATTGACCATGACTTCTATTCATGAAGATGATGGAAAGAAAGAAGGAAATCTAGAACCCATAAAGGAAGCTGAAAACAAGAATGATGACATCAAGACCAAGGAAGACCTAGAAGATGAAGAAAATGAAGATCTCAAAGAAAATCTCAAGGCAAAACTTGTAGCTGCCCTAGAAGAGATTAGCAGTTTGAAAAAGGAAAATGAGGAGCTCAAGAAGAAAGCACAAGATGGTGACCATGACCTTGACAAGACAAGGAAGGAAGTTGACATTTTCAAGCTTCAAGTACAAGAAAGAGATGAGGAGCTCACCAAGCTAAAGGAGGAATTTCATCAAAACAAGAAAAGGCATCATGAAGAAGTCATATCCATGACAAATCAATTGGATAAAGAAACCAAGATAAAGGGAAGAAATGGAGAACCATCTAGCAAAGAAGGATGAAGAATGCAAGATGATGAAAGAAGAAGTTGATCTCCTAAGGAAAGAAGTTGATCATCTGAACAAGAGACTAAAGAGCTCTCAAACCCTAGATCACATCCTAAGTCATCAAAGATCTCCTCTTGATAAATCGGGTCTTGGATATGTAGGTGAACCCTCAAACAAGAATGATGCAAACCCTAATGCTTCAAAAAGGATGTGGAGAAGCTTGGAAGAAATATTGATGCCCCCAATTCCAACAAAAGCAAGGAGTAGAGCCAAGATAACATTGGAAGAAACCCTACTCCAAGAAGATATGCAAATGGTGTCAAGGATGCAAGAGGCAATGGATATCATCAAAGGATCCCAAGACAAAATTACTTTAGAAGTACATCAAGGCAATCTCCATCCTCCAGGTACCAAAGTATATTTTTTGGTTATTGCTATTCTTGTACAAACTTTGGGCATATGGAAAAGGATTGTAGGGCATACCACAAGGACAAATATAATGGCCCCCATCAGTTTCCCAGAAGCAATTTTGCAGGAACAAATTATGATTCCTCATTCATGAACAAGATGGAATGCTTCAAATGTCATAGCATTGGACATATGGCTCATGATTGTAACTTGACTTGGGTTCCTAACCAAGCTAAAAACATGACTACCAAGCAAGAGAAGAAGATCACACAAGTTTGGAGAAGAAAGAAAATTGGATCAGAAAGCCTCCTGAACACTCAAGACATCAACTCATGTTGTTGATCTAATGAGTACATCTTTGGCAAGTTTTGACGATGAAATTATGCCAAAAGGAAGACCAAGTGGAGAACAGTGAAGAACAATCCGAGCCACTATTGAGAAGAATTTTGGGCTACTTATTGAGCATTTACTGTGATACTTCTGAGATACATCTGAGGAGAATTTCGGTCTTCCTCAGTGGAGAAATTCAGGGCACTTATGGGATAATTTTTGTGACACTTTGGGCTGCTTTCGGACATCAATAGGCCTGCTTTCGGATGTCAATATGGCAATGTTTGTGATGGCAAATTCTTGTGATCGTGATGTTGCCCTAGATGCCCATTGATCATAATACCCTTGTAATGAATGTCCTTGAACTAACCTTGCTGTCAAAATATGAAGATGCCATAACCTCATGTATATTATGATATCCTTGCTCTTAATGATCTAGCCCTTGCCCTAACAATATGATGTCCTTGTTCTTGATGAATGCTGCACTATTAAGGACTTAATGTCATATGGATGACATACATGAATGACTACACTTGATGATGACATAAATGGTGAATCACTTGATGATGACATGAATGGTGACACCTTTGATGGTAACCCTCATTCTGTCCCAAATACCTTATACATAGAAAAATTCAAGAACAGTCACAAAGAAAAATATCTTTTGTCTCCTTGGAGGCATCCTATCAACTTGGCTCCTTCACCATCTTGAAGAGGACTCTTTCCTCTTTCCAACGAGCCCTCACTCAGCCCCTAACTCCCAATAGTTTGTGAGAAAATGAATTTTCAAGTTTAAAGATCCTATTTTTTAAGCTAGCCGACCTACACTTACACATTCATGTCGGCCTCCCTCCAGAAAGACGTGTCCCTTCAGTTTTAAAACGAAATCACTATATATATACATGATTCGAACTTCATTTCTGAGCATTCAATCTGGTCATCTAATACAAAAATAATATAGATACTGAGGAGAGAAGCTTAAGGACGAAAAGGAAGGAGCTATTCTGAAATTCTTTGTTTAGGCTTAAAGATAATACTAAACTGCACTGCAATTTCTGTGAAAGAATTAGAAAACAGTGACATATTTACCCTCGGATCTGTGCATCCTTTTTAGTGGATCGGACCTACTGTGAGGACCCTCTAAATTGGTGCAGTGATACATCAAACAGTGAAGAAGAGCCTTCATTAGTGATACGATTCATTACAATGATACCTTGTGGCAGGTGCAGTGAAGAAAAATCGATGGAGCCCAGAACTGTGAGTAGTGTGATCTTGGTGGAGCACAGATCTGTGGGCATTACAGTCTCGGTGAAGCCCAAATAGTGCTTCCACTTCTTCACAGATTGCACCATGGCATAGAGCTCCTTATCATAGGTAGGGTAGTTAAGAGCTGCCCCATGAAAAACTTCAGAATGGTAACATACAGACCTTCCTCCTTGCATCAAGACAGTTCCCATAGCATACCCACTCGCATTTGTCTCCACTTCAAAGGGTCACTGCAAGTTTGGCAATGCCAGAACTGGTGCTTGACTGATCTTCTTCTTTAGCTCCTCGAAATCCTTTTGTTGATGTTTTCCCCACTAGAAACTTTTGTCGCTTGCTGTTATGGCATGGAAACTCTTGCCACTGGCAACTTCCAACACTTCTCCTCCATATGGCCATCAATGTTGCAGTGGTTGGAGTCGTTGCTAGGATCTTTGCACTGGTGTGTTGTGGTTGTCGTCTTTTTATCTTTCCCCCATTTTTGCTTCTTCTTCCCCTCCTCAGAAGCTTCTTGTTCCTCCTTCTGCTTTGATCCACTTGATTGCGCTCTTTTCAGGCCTATGTTCTCCAGGTATTGTGCCTATACACAAGCCTTGCCCACCGACTTGGGCTTGAACAACATCACCTGCTAACGCAGATGGTGATGCCGACCCCCCAAATACTTGAGGAGTACATCTGGGTTCTTTGGAGGGATACCCAATATTATAGCCATCTAATTGAATTCTGTGGTGTACTCCGGCATGCTTTTCCCCAGCTTTTGCCTGAAGTATGCCACTGGATCTACCTGTCCTCCACATACCCAATGGGATAAAACTGTGACTTAATGAGGGTTTTAAAATCCTCCCACTTAGTCACCGGAGTTTCTCCCTCCAACCTCAGGGTTTTTGTGTGGCCCTCCCACCAAGTCAGTGCATGGCCCTCTAGTTTCAGTCGTGCGAATGAGATCTTTTTCCCTTCCTCGATCTAATGGACGCTAAAATAAACTTCCAATTGTTGCAACCAATGGTTCAGCTTTCGAGTGTCAATCACGTCGTGATACAGCTTGATATCGAATTTTGCTTCCATTTTGAACAGGGATTGATTCACGGCACTCGAACTAGGTTGATCTTTTCCGGGTTCTTTCTTTGGTTGGTTCTCTGTGTTGTCCCGATCTCCTGATCCCCCTTCTGATTTCTCCTCTACATACGAACCTCCACCTTCTCCAAATATCCCCAACTTATTAGTTAGGGCTGCCATGAGGAGGTTTACATTGCGGTTTGTATTTGCGACTTGTTGTTCAAGCTGCGAAAACCTCACCTCTATAGGATCACAAGGTTCGTTTACAGATTCGTCGGCCATGATTAAGGTTTTACAATTTTCGACCCTGCTGACCTAGATACCCTGCCAATATCCGCAAATACCCAAAGAAACCTGCTCTGATACCAAATGTTCCGTAAATTATTGTGGATATTCCACTGGACAGTTCGTCACAATATATCTGATAATAATATATTAAAATACCTAAATTTTACACTATTACAGTTTATTAAACTTTAAGATTTGTGGATTTTACAATAATTAGTGCATCCATGCGAATATAAATTATGCAGAAAAGTAGAGAACAATAAATAATCTCACACACATAAGACACAAGATATGCTCTCTAGGAAACCCTCTCGAGAAAAAACCCAACTGGAAGGTGAGGTCTCTTCGGTATATATATATAACAAAGCCCCTCTCAGGATTAAGGTCAACCTGGAAACTTCAAAAAAAATCCCTGAAATGTCACTGAAAATGCCTAAAATGCCATGGAAATGCCACCAGCTATACAAGATAGTGTTTCCAAATTTGGACACACCATACGGTACATCTGGCAGCATTTCTAAGGCATTTTGTACCTATTTCCACATTTCCAAGCATTTGGATACTAGTACATGGCCAGAATAGCATTTCCAACAACATGGGACATTTCCTCATAAGGTAGGGTTTGCAAAATAACAAGACCATGGTTGGACATGTGCCTAGCTGTTAAAAGAACTTGAATACAGATCTGACATGTTGTAGCTTATGACATAGTTATGGGAAAGACCCTAAATGAAGAGGCATAGTCTAATTGTAGTAGTTGTAGGTGGGTCAAGCCCCTGATTTTGAAGGGTCCTCCTCTAACCATCCTATTAGGGACCCCTTCAGATATGTTCCCCATTCATAAAAACTTAGTGCCTGCCTAACCAACATGACTGTAAACTGATTCACATCATTCTATTATATGAAAACATCCCTTGAGAGAAGAGATTACACCGCAATTAGGCAATCATGACAAGATGTATGATTTAATTTCTCTTGAAGAATGACTTGGTTAATAATGGTTGTTCCAAGGGAGAGGAATTTGGAACCCCTCAAAACCTTTAGAAGTTGCATTAATATATTTTCTTCTTAAGTTTCCATTTTTGTTAAAATTGGCAACTAGGGCCAAACTCCATGTGGATCATCTTATTTATGGTAGCTGATATTTTTATTGGATTCCTCTCGTCGAGAGGTGTAGGATTGATCTAAAGATCATCCGATTTTGATAAGTATTCATGGAGATATGAATTTATTTGTGTTATAACTTATGGGACAATTCGTCAAGGGCGGCCAGCAACCAAATAACCCCCATGTGTGCTCAATGTTTTAGTATAAAAGGAGGTGGCTTGATAGTCATTTGGACACACTTCACTCTTGATTTCTCTTCACTTGTTTTGGGTTTTAGTGGCAAGAGAAATACAAGAGGATGAAGCCCTAAACGCAGGTCTAGAAGGAGACCCTTACGCAGCAAAAGAAGGATGCCCTAGTCGTTGTTATAATGAAGCCTAGCCGCAGTCCAAGAAGGGAGATCTAGCACGGTGAAGGAGACCTAACAGCTAACCCTAATGTAGTCCTATCATGCCCTAGCCGCAGGTCATATCATGCCCTAGCTAAACGCAGTCATGCCCTAATCCTATACGCTGTTTTGGAAGGGTTTGAGACAGCCCTTAGACGCATCAAAAAGGGATGCCCTAACCGCGGTCAAAAGAGGCTCCTAGCCGCAGCAAAATCAAGATCATTGAAGGGAGATCTATCCACGTTTAGGGGAGTTTCTATACACAGCAAGATCTGCTGTCATGAGGAGGCCTTGAATCCACAGTCTTGGAGCCCTAGCCACAGATCTAAGGAAGGGTTATAGCCCAGCTTTGGAGGAGCCATAGCTGATGTAAAAACGTGCCCTATACATAGCTAAACGCAGTCACAGAGATGATGGCAGAATGCCCTAGCCGCAGCAAGAAGAGACAGCGTGGTAAGGTCACTTCAGGACAGCGTGGGGAGCCTAGATTAGAGGACGAGTTGTTGTGGGAGTGCGGATTAGTTTGAGGGTGCAAACAGGCCCAAGAACAGGGTTGTCTCAAGGATCAAGGAGCTGTGTGTAGGGTTGTTGAGGCCAAGCCTAATCAAGGTTGTTTGGACTACAATCAAGGGGTTTTGGAGTGAGCGGTAGATGACAGTTGAACTGTGATAGGCAGCAGGCCTAATCACCTCAGAACAAGAGACAGCGTGGCTAGGCTTGGGGCAGACTTGTGCCCAAAAAAACAACACGATTGAAGAGAAGTCTCCCTTGCCTAGGCCACAGATTATAAGGGTTGTTTGATGAATCTGTTAGGGCTGTTGCAACTTGCAGCAATCAGTCACCGTAATTAGTTTCATTGTTTGAAGACATTGGCATTGTTATGTGCTAGGCCGCAGGCCATAACACCATAGCAAGCAACCTTGGTGTCTTATGATGAATGTTGTAAGTAGACAGCATTGTATATGACAGTAGTATGCATAGTGCAGCACTACACAAAGCAGCATGATGATGTAAAGGGGCGCAGCATGGTGTGATGCATGGTACAGCTCAGTGATGCTGGACATGGTATGATGGTGCAACACAATGATAGGTGCCGCATGGTGATGGAGTCACCTTGGAAGATCAGTTGAAGCAGCATGCCTTCAACTGAGTTCAGTTAAGCTACCTCATGTGTCATCTTCTTAGAGATGATCTCTGCTCTTATTTAGATAAGTCAAAATGTTGACTTCTGATGTATATGTACTCTCTCTCTCTCTGCTGAACTATTGAAGAACATATAAGAAGAATTGATCAAGGGTTTCCCCACATTGGGGTTTGTCCCTGGCTAGTGCCACATCTTGTGTCTAGTGCCACATCTTGTGTCCTCTTGTCTTGGCTTATCCTCTGCGATTTATGTTTATGTTCTATCTGCAATTTAATATTATGTTGATGTGATTGCTAATCTGGAAAAGATATTGAGCAAATTGGGAAAATTGAAATAAATTGCTCTAAGTATAGAACATACCTAAAATTAACATGGTATCAGAGTTGAGGTGAAGACAAAGCCCAAGCAAGAGTGAAAGAGCAATCACCAAAGACATTTGGAAAGGACAAAAAGGCTCAATGGGTTCTTCATCCCTCTGCAAATTTACCAAGGGAGAAGTTGAAGCAGAGAATAATATCCGAGTGACGCAGCGGAAGCATCTGATGACCTACCTAAAGATCACTTCAATTAGAAGTCTGGATCTAAGGGTGGAAGGAAAGGTAGATGTCTTGCTTGCAATAAGTTCGGCCATTATGCAAAGAAGTGTCCAAATGGCATGGATACATCACTTGATGAAGATAACAATCATTCCAGGGACATATTCAATGATCAGAGGAATGACATACTCCTTGGGAATCTGGCTTATTGATTGTAGTGCTTCAAGGCACTTCATCGGATAGAAAGGTGCTCTCTCTAATTTGGTAGAGATGGAAACAATCATGGGATTATACTTGGAGTTAATGCCACCTATCCCGTAAAGGGTGTAGGGAATGTTACCCCTCAAGTGAATAAGGGTAACTCAATTCATTTACAAGAATCTCTTTATGTACCTGATCGCAAGAAGAACCTGGTGTCCATTTTGGCAATGGAAGTCAAAGGTTTCAGGGTGGCACTCATCGATGGAAAGGTACATGTTTGAAAATGGAATTTTCAAAGATGCTTTTATTCAGGGTTAGCAATTTGAATCAAGTTGCAAGAAGTCCAGTGAGGACCATGTCAGTTGACACATCTCTCCTATAGCACTGAAGGTATGCTTATTATGGGGCCCTTCCCGATGTGAGTCAGATGGTGACAGGGATGCCTGAATTCAAGAAGAGCATGAAGGTACATGTCCGAGATGTACCGCAGGAGAATATTACAAGGGGACCATTCCCCTCATGTAGCAGGTCCACAGGTTTGGAACAACCTGAGGGGTTTGAGATTCATGATCAGGAATCTCATGTATGCAGGTTGAAGAAATCTCTCTATGATTTAGAGCTAACACCCTGGGCTTGACATGAAAGGATTCATAGCTATCAGATGAAGCTGAGATTCACTAGGAGTGAAGCCGATCCAAACCATTACTTGAAGGTTGTGGATGATAGACCTCTCATACTGGCACTTTATGAGGAATACCTCTTCCTGACAGGTGCAGACCCTCTCATTTGCGAAAGTAAGAGGGAGTTGGATTCCGGATTTTGAATGGTAAACTGCAAGCCCGTGACTATCTCTATGGAGCTTAACTTTCAGAAGTTGTGGTAGTGATGTCGGACCTGATTTTGGAAATGCCTCTAAGTTTCATAAACTCATTCTAGCATTGATGTTCTTGGTGAACTCCCATCCAGATATATGTTTTGCAGTTAGCATGTTGAGCTCATATATGGTTGAGCCTCACTATATTGGTGCCAAGAATCTTTTGAGATATCTTCAGGGCACAATCTCTCATGGAATGAGATACACTGTCGGAAATGTGAAGCTGCAGGATTGTGCAGGCAATGTGGAGGATCGCAAGAGTACTTTTAGGTGTTGGTTCTCTTTGGGTTCTGCTACGATATCCTAGATGAGCAGGAAGCAGAAGACAGTTGCTTTGAGAACCACTGAGACCGAAGACATAGCTATGAGTATGGTCTCGTGTGAAGCTGCCTAATTGAGGAAGCTTTTCAGTGAGTTGTTTGGACACATGTTGGATACCATCGTGATCTTTTGTGACAACCAAAGGGGGATTCGATTGTTGAGGAATCATGTATTCTATGATCGCTCCAAGCATATAAACATCAGGTACCACTTTATCTGGGATATGGTACATCGAGGAGCAAGAAGGCTCCATCGCATTGGGACTGATGTGCAGGTCGCCGACATTCTGTCGAAGCCCTTGGGAAAGGTCAAATTTGTGACTTTCCGAGAATGACTAGGAGTCGTGGAGAGACTCTCTCCTAAGGGTCCTATATGATATGGACATTGAGCTCTGGGAGCTCCGGGGGGCTTGGGGGTACATCGTCGAGCGATGAGCAACCATAGGGTGAGTGGTTCAGCCTTCCCCTAGTGGTCTGCTATGTAGGCAGGATGAGTGGTTCATCCTTCTCCTGCCGAAACACAGTCATAGGGTGAGTGGTTCAACCTTCCCCTATTGATTTGTTGTGTATAGGGTGAGTGGTTCAGCCTTCCCCTGGGTTACCCCTTGTGACATGTAGGCAGGATGAGTGGTTCATCCTTCCCCTACTGAGACATCCTACCCATGCAGTCTGGGACTCATGGGAAGTACCTCTCATTTGGCCAATGAGTAACAAAATGAGGATAGGGACCATAGTAGTACCGATGGATGCATCATGTTACTACCGTACTCCCTATGCTAGGATGATATTGATCTGGAATCAATGAAACTGACTTCTAGTCAGTATGAGTTGTTTGAAACACTCCCTTGTGATATTGATCTGGGATCAATGAAACTGACTTCAAGTCAGTATGAGTGGTTTGAGACACTCTCTTTTGATATTGATCTGGGATCAATGACACTGACTTCGGGTCAGTAAGAATGATATAACTCACTCTCTTTTGGAACTGATATGGGATCAATAAGAGTGATATGACACACTCTCTTCATATGGGACTAACTTCAGGTCAGTAAGAATGATATAACTCCCTCTCTTTTGGAACCGATCTGGGATCAGTGAGAGTGGTATGACAC
The DNA here is from genome assembly GCA_031772625.1 of Pinus tabuliformis. NCBI lineage: Eukaryota > Viridiplantae > Streptophyta > Pinopsida > Pinales > Pinaceae > Pinus > Pinus tabuliformis. The sequence continues at coordinate 1,277,236,703 of CM062819.1, forward strand.
ACTCTCTTCATATGGGACTGAGTTTGGGTCAGTAGAGAATGGTATGAGACACTCTCGATCAATTCTTCTTCTTCATGGTTCAGCAGAGCATAGTAGTGCAGGGCACTGATGGCAGAGATAGCACAGTCTAGCAGATGGATCAGCAGATGGAGTTATCCCTAGTTGAGAGGGAGTGTTAAAATTGGCAACTAGGGCCAAACTCCATGTGGGTCATCTTATTTATGGTAGCTGATATTTTTATTGGATTCCTCTCGTCGAGAGGTGTAGGATTGATCTAAAGATCATCCGATTTCGATAAGTATTCATGGAGATATGAATTTATTTGTGTTATAACTTATGGGACAATTCGTCAAGGGCGGCCAGCAACCAAATAACCCCCATGTGTGCTCAACGTTTTAGTATAAAAGGAGGTGGCTTGATAGTCATTTGGACACACACTTCACTCTTGATTTCTCTCCACTTTTTTTGGGTTTTAGTGGCAAGAGAAATCCAAGAGGATGAAGCCTTAAACGTAGGTCTAGAAGGAGACCCTTACGCAACAAAAGAAGGATGCCTTAGCCGCTGTTATAATCAAGCCTAGCCGCAGTCCAAGCAAGGAGATCTAGCACGGTGAAAGAGACCTAACAGCTGACCCTAATGTAGTCCTATCATGCCCTAGCCGCAGGTCATATCATGCCCTAACTAAACGTAGTCATGCCCTAATCCTATATGCTGCTTTGGAAGGGTTTGAGACAGCCCTTAGACGCATCAAAAAGGGATGCCCTAACCGCAGTCAAAAGAGGCTCCTAGCTGCAGCAAAAGCAAGATCATTGAAGGGAGATCTATCCACGTTTAGGGGAGTTTCTATACGCAGCAAGATCTGTTGTCATGAGGAGGCCTTGAATCCACAGTATTGGAGCCCTAGCCACAGATCTAAGGGTTATAGCCCAGCTTTGGAAGAGCCATAGTTGGTGTAAAAACATGCCCTATACATAGCTAAACGCAGTCACGAAAACGATGGCAGAATGCCCTAGCTGCAGCAAGAAGAGACAGCGTGGTAAGGTCACTTCAGGACAGCATGGAGAGCCTAGATTAGAGGCCGAGTTGTTGTGGGAGTGCGGATTAGTTTGAGGGTTGTTTGAGGGTGCAAACAGGCCCAAGAACAGGGTTGTCTCAAGGATCAAGGAGCTGTGTGTAGGGCTGTTGAGGCCAAGCCTAATCAAGGTTGTTTGGACTGCAATCAAGGGGTTTTGGAGTGAGTTGTAGATGACAGCTGAACTGTGATAGGCAGCAGGCCTAATCACCTCAGAACAAGAGACAGCGTGGATAGGTTTGGGGCAGATTTGTGCCCAGAACAGCAGCACGGTTGAAGAGAAGTCTCCCTTGCCTAGGCCGCAGATTATAAGGGTTGCTTGATGAATCTGTTAGGGTTGTTGCAGCAATCAGTCACTGTAATCAGTTTCGTTGTTCGAAGACATTGGCATTGCTATGTGCTAGGCCACAGGCCATAGCACCATAGCAAGAAACCTTGGTGTCTTATGATGAATGCTGTAAGTAGACAGCATTGTATATGACAGCAATATGCATAGTGCAGCACTACACAAAGCAGGATGATGAAAGGCATGCAGCATGATGATGTAAAGGGGCACAACACGGTGTCATGCATGGTACAGCTCAGTGATGCTGGACATGGTATGCTGGTGCAACACAATGATAGGTGCCGCGTGGTGATGGAGTCACCTTGGAAGATCAGTTGAAGCAGCATGCCTTCAACTAAGTTCAGTTAATGTTAAAATTGGAAACTAGGGCCAAACTCCACGTGGGTCATCTTATTAATGGAAGCTGATATTTTTCTTGGATCCCTCTCATCTAGAGGTGTAGGATTGATCTAAAGATCATTCGATTCCGATAAGTATTCATGGAGATATGAATTTATTTGTGTTATGGGACAATTCGTCAAGGTCGGCCAGCAACCAAATAAACCCCACTTGTGCTCAACGTTTTAGTATAAATAGAGGTGGCCTTCAAGTCATTTCAACACACTTGGGATCTCTTTTTCTCTACTTGTCTTTGGGTTTTAGTAGGAGGAGAGATCCTAAGGGATAACGTTTCCCTAATCCAGAGGGCAGAAGCCGGAACTGCCGAAACTGCCGGGAAAAGTCGGAACTGCCAGAACTGCCGGAAAAAGCCGGAACTGCCAGAATTGCCGGAACTGCCGGAACTGCCGAGAATAGCCGGAACTGCCGGGAATAGCCGGAACTACAGGGAACAGCTGGGAAAGCTGACGCAGAGGGAAGAAGCTAGAACTGCAGGGAATTGCCGGAACTGTCGAGAAAAGCCGAAATTGCCGGAACTGCTGGGAATAGCCAGAATTGTCGGAACTGTCGGGAATAGCCGGAACTATCGGGAACAGCTGGAACTGCCGGAATAGTCGGGAAGCTGACGCAGAGGGCAAAAGCCAGAACTGTCGGGAATTGTCGAAACTGCCGAGAAAAGCCGGAACTGCCGGGAATAGCCGGAATTGCTGGAACTGCCAGAACTACCAGGAATAGCCAAAATTGCCGAAACTGCCGGAATAGCCAGAGCATTTTTCTCCGAAGGAGAGCAACATGCAAGGGACAACTAACTAACATTGGGACAGTTGTATGGTACTTAGCAGCAAATACACCAAGCATGCAATGTTACAGCTAGCATGCAAGGGGCAGCTAGCATGCAACAGCAAGCATGCAAAGGACAACAAGCATGCTAGGGACAACAAGCAAGCAAGATGCAACCAGCACATAGGTCAATATGGCAACATGGTGCAGCGATGGCACATAATGCAGTACAGTGATGGGTACAGTCAAAATTAATGAAGCATGATGAGATGCAGCATAGTGATGACGGGTGCAGCATGGTGCAGCACGGTGAGTCGCAGCATGACGACGAAATGCAGCACAATGATAGGTGAAGGAGTCACCTTGGAGAATCAGTTGAACCAAAATGTCTTCAACTGATCTCATCTATCATCTTCTTAGAGATGATCTATGCTCTTATATAGATAAGTCAAAGTGTTGACTTCTGTTGTAAACGTTCTATCTCTCTCTCTCTGCTGAACTATTGAAGAACATATAAGAATTGATCAAGGGTTTCCCCACATTGGGGTTTGTCCCTGGCTAGCGCCACATCTTGTGTCCTCTTATCTTGGCTTGTCTTCTGCGATTTATGTTTATATTCTATCTGCAGTTTACTTTAATGCTGATGTGATTGCTAATCTGCAAAAGATATTGAGCTAACTGTGAAAATTGAATAAATTGCTCTAAGCATAGAACATACCTAAAATTTAACATGGTATCAGAGCTGAGGTGAAGACAATGCCCAAGCAACAGTGAAAGAGCAATCACCAAAGAGAGTTGGGAAAGGAAAAAAGGATTAGTGGATTCCTCATCCCTCTTCAAATTCACTGAGGGTGAAGTCGAAGCAAAGAATATTATCAGAATAGCGCAGCAGAAGTTTTTGATGGCCTAACTAAAGATCACTTCATTGGGAAGTCCGGATCTAAGGATGGAAGGAAAGGCAGAGGCCTTGGTTGCAATAAGTTTGGCCATTATGCGAAGGAGTGTCCAAATGGCAGAGACACATCTCTTGATGAAGATAACAATCATTCCATGGACATCTTCAATGATCAAAGGAATGATAGGTAATGCATGTCATCAAGGAAATGGCCGACTCTTCAAAGAAAGCAAGGAACCCCAGGAATGAAGAATCAAATGTTGTTTTTGATAAGATAAAGAAGCGTTATCTTGTATTGGCCCTCTCCTTCAGATTCTTTGGGAATCTGTCTTATTGATTGTAGTGCTTCAAGGCACTTCATCGGATAGAAGGGTGCACTCCCTAATTTGGTAGAGATGGAAACAATCATGGGATTATACTTGGAGCCGATGCCACCTATCCCAGAAAGGGTGTAGGGAATGTTACCCCTCAATTGAATGAGGGTAACTCAATTCATTTACAGAATCTCTTTTATGTACCTGATCGCAAGAAGAACCTGGTGTCCATTTCAGCAATGGAAGTCAAAGGTTACGAGGTGGCACTCATCGATGGAAAGGTACGTGTTTGAAAATAGAATTTTCAAAGATGTTTTTGAGTTCAAGGTTGTATCAAGTTGTAGGAAGTCCACTGGGGACCATGTCCATTGACACATAGCACTGGAGGTCTGTGAGTCAAATCGTGACAGGGATGCCTGAATTCAAAAAGAGTATGAAAGTACATGTCTGAGATGTACCGAAGGAAAATCTTACAAGGGGACCATTCCCCTCATGTAGCAGGTCTACAGGTCTGGAACAACCCAAGGGGTTTGAGATTGATGATCAGGAATCTCACGTATGCAGGTGGAAGAAAGCCCTCTATGGCTTGAAGCAAGACTCCTCAAGCATAGTATGAGAGGATTGATAGTTGTCATATGAAGTTGAGATTCACTAAGAGTGAAGCCAATCCAAACCATTGTTTGAAGGTTGTGGATGATAGACCTCTCATACCAGCACCTTATGAGGACGACCTATTTCTGACAGGTGCAGACCCTCTCATTTGCAAAAGTAAGAGGGAGTTGGATTCTGGATGTGGAATGATAAACTGCAAGCCTATGACTACCTCAAGGATCTTAACTTTCAGAAGTTATATGGTAGTGATGTCGAACCAGATTTGGGAAATGCCTCTGAGTTTCATAAACTCATTCGTGTTGATGTTCTTGGTGAACTTTCGTCCAAATATATGTTTTGCAGTTAGCATGGTGAGCTCATATTTGGTTGAGCCTCACTGGATTGGTGCCAAGAATCTTCTGAGATATCTTCAGGGCACAATCTCTCATGGATTGAGATACACTGCCAGAAATATGAAACTACATGATTATTCGAATGCTCACTAGGCAGGCAGTGTGGAGGATCACTAGAGCACTTCTCAGTGTTGGTTCTCTTTGGATTCTGCTTCGATATCATGGATGAGCAGGTAGCAGAAGTCAGTTGCTATAAGCACCGCCGAGACCGAATACATAGCTACGAGTATGATCTCGTGAGAAGCTGCATGGTTGCAAAAGCTCTTAAGTGAGCTGTTTGTACACATGATGAATACCATTGTGATTCTCTATGACAACTAGAGGGGGGATTCGATTATTGAGGAATCCCGTATTCGATGATTGCTCCAACAGATAGACATCGGATACTGCCTTATCTGGGATATGGTAAGTTGATGAGCGAGGAGGCTCCATCGCTTTGAGACTGATGTACAGGTCCCAGACATTTTGTCAAAGCCTGGGGGAAAGGTCAAATCTATGACTTTCCTTAACGACTTGGAGTCGTTGAGAGACCTTCTTATAAGGGTCCTGCATTTTGCATGCATTGACCTCTGGGAGCTTTGGGGGGCTTGGGGTACTTACTGGAGCAATATACGACCACAAGGCAACTCACCCTCCCCTGGTGGTGCGCTATGTACAAGATGACAAGTTCAACCTTCCCCTGTGATACCCCGTGGCCACTGTGGAACAGGATGATTAGTTCTCCTGTAGGCCGGGATGATTAGTTCTCTCATGGCAATTGTGGAACAGGATGATTAGTTCTCCTATGGGCCGGGATGATTAGTTCTCCCGTGGCAACTATGGAACAGAATGATTAGTTCTCCCGTGGCAACTGTGGAACAAGATGATCAGTTCTCCTGTGGGCCGGGATGATTATTTCTCCCGTGGCAACTGTGGAACAGGATGATCAGTTCTCCTGTGGGCCGGGATGATTATTTCTCCCGTGGCAACTGTGAAACAGGATGATTAGTTCTCCTGTGGGTCGGGATGAATAGTTCTCCCGTGGCGACTATGGGGCGGGATGATTCGTTCTCCTGTGGACAGGATGATTAGTTCTCCTGTCGAAGCATCCTACCCATGCAATCTGGGACTCATGGGAAGTACCTCTCATCTGATCAATGAGCAGGAAATGGGGTTAGGGACCATAGTAGTACTATCGATCGATGCATCGATGTATCTACCGTACTCCCTATGATAGGATGACCTCCATTGATCTGGGATCAGTATGAGTGGTTTGAGACACTCTCTTGTGATAGTGATTTGGGATCAATAAAACTGACTTTGGGTCAGTAGAGAATGGTATAAGACATTCTCGATCAATTCTTCTTCTTCATGGTTTAGCAGAGCAGAGCAAAGCAAAGCAGAGCTCAGCAAAGCAGAGCAGTGCAGGGCACTGATGGCAGAGATAGTATAGTCAGACAGATGGATCAACGGATGGAGTTCTCCCTAGTTGGGAGGGAGTGTTAAAATTGGCAACTAGGGCCAAACTCCATGTGGGTCATCTTATTAATGGAAGCTGATATTTTTCTTGGATCCCTCTCATCGAGAGGTGTAGGATTGATCTAAAGATCATCCGATTCCGATAAGTATTCATGGAGTTATGAATTTATTTGTGTTATGGGACAATTCATCAAGGTCGACCAGCAACCAAATAAACCCCACTTGTGCTCAACGTTTTAGTATAAATAGAGGTGGCCTTCAAGTCATTTCAACACACTTGGGATCTCTTCCTCTCTACTTGTCTTTGAGTTTTAGTAGGAGGAGAGATCCTAAGGGATAACGCTGCCTTAATCTAGAGGGCAGAAGCTGGAACTGCCCAGAAAAGCCGGAGCTGTCGGAACTGCCAGGAAAAGTCGAAACTGCCGAAACTGTCGGGAAAAGTCGAAACTGCCGGGAAAAGCCGGAACTATCGGAACTGCCGGGAATAGCCGAAACTGTCGGGAACAACCGAAACTACCAGGAACAGCCGGAACTGCAAGAATAGCCGGGAAAGCTGACGCAGAGGACAGAAGCCGCAACTGCCAGGAATTGTCGGAACTATCGAGAAAAGCCGGAACTGCCAGAACTGTTAGGAATAGCCAGAATTGTCGGAACTATCGGAACTGCCGTGAATAGCCGGAATTGTCGGAACTATCGGAACTGCCGTGAATAGCCGGAACTGCCGGGAAAGCTGACGCAGAGGGTAGAAGCCGGAACTGCCAGGAATTGCTGGAACTGCCGGGAAAAGCTGGAACTGTTGGAACTGCCGGAATTGTCAGAACTGCCGAAACTACCGGGAACAGCCAAAATTGCCGAAACTGTCGGAACAGCCAGAGCATCTATCTCCGAAGGCGAGCAGCATGCAAGGCACAACTAACTAACATTGGGACAATTGTATGGTACTTAGCAGCAAATACACCAAGCATGCAATGTTACAGCTAGCATGCAAGGGACAGCTAGCATGCTAGAGACAACAAGCAAGCAAGATGCAACGAGCACATAGGTCAGTATGGCAACATGGTGCAGCAATGGCACATAATGCAGTACAGTGATGGGTACAGTCATGGTTAATGAAGCATGATGAGATGCAGCATAGTGATGATGGGTGCAACATGGTGCAGCACGGTGAGGTGCAGCATGATGACGAAATGTAGCACAACAATAGGTGAAGGAGTCACCTTGGAGAATCAGTTGAACCAGCATGTCTTGAACTGATCTCATGTATCATCTTCTTAGAGATGATCTATGCTCTTATCTAGATAAGTCAAAGTGTTGACTTCTGTTGTAAACCTACATCTCTCTCTCTCTCTGTTGAACTATTGAAGAACATATAAGAAGAATTGATCAAGGGTTTCCCCACATTGGGGTTTGTCCCTGGCTAGCACCACATCTTGTGTCCTCTTGTCTTGACTTGTCTTCTACGATTTATGTTTATGTTCTATCTGCAGTTTACTTTAATGTTGATGTGATTGCTAATCTAGAAAAGATATTGAGCTAACTGTGAAAATTGAAATAAATTGCTCTAAGTATAGAACATACCTAAATTTTAACAGTTAAGCTACCTCATGCGTCATCTTCTTAGAGATGATCTCTGATCTTATTTAGATAAGTCAAAATGTTGACTTCTGATGTATATGTACTCTCTCTCTCTCTCTCTCTGCTGAACTATTGAAGAACATATAAGAAGAATTGATCAAGGGTTTCCCCACATTGGGGTTTGTCACTGGCTAGCGCCACATCTTGTGTCCTCTTGTCTTGGCTTGTCTTCTGCGATTTATGTTTATGTTCTATCAGCAATTTATGCTGATGTGATTGCTAATCTGGAAAAGATATTGAGTTCACTGGGAAAATTGAAATAAATTGCTCTAAGCATAGAACATACCTAAAATTAACAATTGTCCATCAACATACAAACTTGCAAAAGAATGGAATGGTGTCACTTAAGCCTTTACACCCAAACTTATACCTCACTAATTACCTTATTATACCGCACTAATTATCTTATAAGTTATGATATTGACCAAGCCCAGACTAGTCCTTTAAGCAGAAGAAAAACTTTTTCTGTGGTGACTCTATATAGAAAATTTAGTCAATCCAATTAACAGATTGACAGCATCTTCCATTTGTGAACAATTTTTTTTTTTAGCTTCCATATTGCAAAAACACACATGCATGCACACATTTATAAAGTATATATGAGAAACATAGATTTAAAATAAAGTAAATGTACCTTGGCAAAATGAAATAATTAGAAACATAAAGTAATAAATAGGATACCTCTGAAGGACCAAAAAGACAAACTTTGAGGTTTCCATCTGCCAAAAGACGCAATCTGTTGCATCCACCACAAAAATGCTGTGTCATTGATGTAATGAAAGAAACAGTTCCCACAAATCCATCTATCTTAAAGTTCTTTGCTGTGTCAGACGAATGATCTTGAAGCCGTTGGAGACCTTTGTAGTGTTTTACCTGTTATAGACAGGTTAAAAGCTTATTTTTGTAAGCAAACAATAATGCTACATGAATAATATCGCTATCTGAAATATTAAATGGAACATATTCACAGTCTATGGATACTTCCACCTACAATTGTGTCAAGCATCTCAGCATAAGGAACTAGCTTCTTGACATTCCACACATTGCCATCAAAAGGCATGAACTCGATGAACCGCACATTAATTGGCTTTTCCCTTGTCATTTCTACAAAGTCACAAATCTCATCATCATTTAGCCCACGCATCACAACACAATTTACCTGTCATCATACCAAAGTGAGAGACTTAACAATGGGACTGGTTAAGTAAACAAACTCTCAACTGAAACAGGATGAAAACACACACAGGAAAATAGTGTAAACCTGTGATGGCTCAATCATATGCAATTGTGTACTTTCTATCTGTTATTTTATGTAAACGAATTTTTAAAATGTATTTATACTTCAAGTGCAAGAAACTTTACTTTCACAGGATTGTAACCAAGACTGATAGCAGTTTCTATTGATTCCAGAACTTTTGCATGTCCTTTGCGTCTAGTCAAGAACTCAAATTTTGCAGGAACCAATGTATCTAAGCTAATATTTAATGAATTCAATCCAGCTTCTTTGAAATTTGGAAGCTTCTTTGCTAGGGTAAGACCATTTGTAGTCATTGCCAGAGTTTTGAGTCCTTTTATTCTGGTCAAGCGAACACATATATCTTCAATGTCTGGTCGAATAGTTGGTTCCCCACCAGTCAACCTGATCTTATCCACACCTGAAGACACAAAAAGGTTTGCCAAGCGGATAATTTCATTTTGAGACAAAAGCTCTGGTTTGGGAGTAAGCTCCACACCTTCATCAGGCATGCAATATTGACACCTTAGGTTGCATCGCTCAGTCAGGGAAATTCTCAGGTAGGTATGCATCCTTCCAAATGAATCAATAAGCATATCTGATACAGTTGCATTTTCCACAGATGATTCTGTGACAGACTTTGCAGCAGAAGTTGCCAATGACCTCCAGCCTAGTTTAGAAATAGCATGGGATACTGGCCTTACTCTTTCCAGAAATAGAGATGAAGAGAAATACTTCATAGAATTGGCAGGTACTGGATAGGAATATAATGACTGCATCTGGTCATCCTGGTAGAAATTCATACAGAAAACCACTTCAGAAAATGACACAAATTCCAATTCACAAATATAACATTTATCTATAACATGCACAATACAAATACAGTTCTGCCAAAATTATTTCCCGTCCTATAGAATTAATAAATTGCCAGTACCTTTATACAATGGAAATACTTAACATCAAACCAGTTTAGCAAAAATGTTCAAACAATAACATTTATAAGAAAATAGGGTACACCATATCACTAGCATCTTTTAGAATCTGGGTTGGTCTCACGGGATAAAACCTTTGGAAGAACATAGGAGTGCAAGTGAAAAGTTGTGGGGACCTTGCATTAATATCTGTGCTATGGCTTCTTTGCAAAATGATCAATTGTGCAATTGTAAGTGGCACCAATATTTGAAAAGGTTGTCTTTCTATTCTCAGCAACATTGTGAGCAATAGGAGCCAGCCACAGGCGTATACAAATGTATACATTAAGGATGCATCAAACAGTTTTGTTTCAAAGGAGAGATCCCTTGTTGATTTGCTAAAAATACCAAGCAATTTAAACACGGATTTTATGCTTGAACGGGAATTAATGAAGAAATGAAGCAAACTCCCTCAATGCACCATTGAACTGAAACAAATTGAATATTATATCTTAAAAATGACTCTATTGTCCTTGATAACAAAATTATGGTTTTTTTCCGAACCCTAGAGGTCATTAGGAGCAGGTGAACCAATTGGAGATTCAAACTCAGAGGTAATATTTAAAAGACAGCCATAGGTAAAGGTTTTTTCATTGCAGTATTGATCTCATAAGATAACAAGGTAAAAATATTTGACAATGGTCTAAGTTTCAAACTTGGAGAGGGCCTTCATTTAAGGCATTGGACTACAAGGCCTGCTACCACAATGTAATCCCAAGTATGATTCTATTACAAGGTCAACGTAGTCATTTTCTCCTTAAGTTTGGAAAGTTAGATTTGCTAAGCTATTGCAACAAACTAGGTTATTTCATCAAAAAGTGCGCACACACACACAAACACACAAAAGTCGATCTCCACGTTTGCCCAAATTGGTGCAGAACCAAAGATCAAGAAGGTCTACCTATTACCTAAAGCCATCAGGACTCAACCTATTTAGAGTCACCCAACTTCAATTTTGGATTACGAAATGATCTTGTACAAGTGTGGTCAAAGCAGCACAAGAACTACTCCTGAGCATTACAAAAGTGATTCTAGTGTTTCCCTGTTTCTTGGGAATTGGGAACTAGAATGAAACGATCCCCTTCCCACAAGAGCAACATAGGAATTGCTACAACTTCCTAGGATCTTCAATGGTAGAGTTGCGCTACTCTGGAAAGGATTCCTTGCCCATTCTTCATAGTTGGAAGCACACAAGGTCTCTCAACCTATTGGGGAGTGCCAGTACACATGCTGGGAGAACCCACGTGTGTTATCACCTTGTTGTCACCCAAATTTTACAGGTGAATGCGACAGCAACTCAAGGTAGGGGCTGTCACTTTGATCCCCACCCTCTTTGTTCTAGTTGTCTCCCTACAACAGCCTATGCGGGGTAGTCCCTATGAAATGTGAGGATGAAAGACTTGCCGAGAACCGACAAGGTCAGGAGACACAACTGAATGGCCTAGCAACTTGGTTAATGATGAGTAGCAAGTTTAATTATTAGCACAATTTAATTAGATTACTTGAGAGACCAGTGCCTTATGGAGTCAAAACACTTGCACAACATAGATTAGCTACCAAGTTACTGGATGAATAGTTGTTGCTTAGGATGCACACTATCCTATATGAGATGTGACACCTAGAACTAAGTGAACTCCTGCTAAATTTTAGATTAGATGCCTATCTAAATGAGTCCTCTCTCTCAACTGTTTTGAAGTTAGTCTCAAGTGTAGGTTGTGGAGAGAAACCCAGGGGAAGATAGCAAAGGCTATATTAACGATACCTCCCCTGGAGTTCTAACCACCTGAATGCCTCCAGCGCTGCAGAGACTATGGTTTTGATGACTGCAAGGTCACCATGTTAACCACAAGTGAGGATCTAAACTTCACAAGCTTGGTGACAAAAGTGGCCTTATCGTCTTTCAACCAAGCTTATGCTTGGAGGTAAGCTAGTTAATGCACTATTACTCCTAGAATGCAAGTGCAAGATGAGTGATTAGCCTAAGGTGAGATTGTTAAATGTTTTAAGTACTTTGAGACAAATTATCCAAATATTCGATTTAGAGAAATAAAGGAAAGTACTTAACAATTGCAAAGACAATCCTTACCAAAAGCAGTGCTTATTGAACCCTTTGAAAAGATAATCCAATGACAAGTAAAGATTGTAAAACAATTCAAAATTAGCAATCTTACAATGGACAGCTACTTGATCAAATGTAAAATGCACAAGTCCAATGTTTCTCAATGTTAATGTGCCAATTAGATAAATGCCAATCTTTCAACAAGATATTAACACAATCAGAAATTCTTGAGATTACTTAGAAGAATTTAAAGATTACTCTTATCAAAGTATAGAGATCAATCAAGTGTTTTAAGAGTGAGTTCCAATATTGCAAGATTATGATTTCTAGATGTGAAGCTCATTTGCAAAACAATTATGTTAGTGCACTTGTTACAAGAAGGTAAACTCACAAGGAATTCTAATTATGACAATAGCAATTTAACCACTTATCCAATAGCCAATTTCGTTAGGCTATGAAAGCAATGAAAAGCAAAAGTATTTCCTTAAAACCAGTGTCACAATAATGTTAGCAATCCTTTAGACAACACAATTGTACTAATCTTTTTCAATGTCAATGAAAGGAAGAGAGTATAACATTTACGAACTGCAATTAGAACTACTCAAAAAATATTACTCTTCAATTGATGCCAATAACAAAAAGAGCAAGAGCAAACTTATGAGAGCTGCAAGCTTATCTTATGCCAATTTAGTCCAAGTATACCAATTATCCTTTAGAGCATTTATCTTGAGAGTATTGACATAATTAATGCACATATATTTTGTCACTTAGATGAGATTGCTAACAGTGAACCACTTCTGAATGCAAAGTTGCAATAGATGGTTGCAAGAGACCAATGATCACAGCAGTAAGGCAAGCAGTCCTAATCAAATTCTTTTTCCAACAACAAGACCATTAAGGAATGCAGAGAATGAATGCCCAACAATGCCAATGACTTTCCAATGAGATGAGATGACAATCAATTACTTTTATGCCACTTTTATGAGTCTTAAGGCTGTAATGAAAACGGTGATGAGAAAGAGAGGGTTAGAGAAGCAAACCACTAGGCATAATGGCCTTGTTGGTGACTAGTTTGGATGTTAGGGCTCCTCCAACAAGCTTGTCCACCTCTTAGGGCCTGTGGCCCTCATTCTTGCTTGTGCGTTGAGGCTCTAGGGCCTTAGGAGGCTAGACCAAGCACTCTAGGGCTTGGATCATCCCTTCCCACTTGAACGATTTTGACAAAAAGGGTAGACGTCCCCTTCTAGGGGTGAGAAACCCCTCAAACCCTAGTCTTTAGGCTAGCTTCTTCACAAAAATTTCGATCTCCTTTGATGGCTTGAGAATTTTTTTTTATGTTTTTAATTAAATTCATGAACTAAAAAAGAAATAACGGAATTCCACTAATTTGATTTTTAACCAAACCAACCTGACAAAATCGACACATCCATACACAATACCTTAAATTACAACTATAACCCCACTTGTACAAGTGAAAAGAAAATTTCCCAAAACCCCAAGTGCTTCAAAAATAAAATGAGGGTTAGTTGTATTTACAAATATCCACAATATTTACAAAATTTAAATTTACAAGTTCTAATTAGCAGATAAAATTCTTTATATCACAGAGAAAGAGATTTAAAAAAATTTGAGATTTTAGAGTAGATAGTATGGATGAATAACTTCAAAAAATTATTGGCCAAAACCCTCCTGCAAAATAATTCGTCAAAATGAAAGCCCAAAGCTCAAACAAGGTCGATCTTTCCCCACGGCCTATGAACTTGGAGTCCAAGGGCTGGTGTCACTGTAGATCTCTATTTGATCTTGAAAATAATTGTTAGATCATAGGGTGAATCAGATCACCTCAAGTAAAGATAATTGTACCAATAAAATGTTATTATAATCTGCAATTGACATAAAAATCATGAAATTTTAGCACAATATAGAGCATAAACAAATAAAATACCAGCACATACCACAGATCAATAGATAAAAGAGCACCATGAACTGAAACCCCAAAGTCTTACTATTATGAGAAAAATAATTCCAGCAGAGCAAGGCTCAGCACAAGCATTCCAAATTACCTCCTCCAAAGATTATCCTAAGATGAGAAATATGAGATCAATAGCTTCCTTATATAGAGTATGAGAGAGAAATAAACCCCTCCAAGTGGAAATAACGGCTAATTGGCTAGATCCTTGTCAAAATAATCTCAACCGTCGAAAATATCTTGATCTTCTTTTAATCTCCACCGTCGATTTCTTATTTTTGAGGAAAAATTTGAATTTCTCTTAAAAACCATTTTTTATTAATCCAAAAATTAATATTTTGGATTAATTTTCTCAAAGATTTGACTTTGACTTTGACTTAACCACTAAGGTCCAAGGATCAAATTTTCTTAAAATATTCATTCTTCCCTTGGTGGAAGACTTCTAAAAATTAATTTCTTTCTGAACCACGAATTTCTGATTATTTTCCACTTGCAGAGAATTTAATTCTTCTCAAACTATTTTTTGACTCTAAATTAATTATTTTTTTGGCTTAGGTTTTAAATTTAATTTTGCCAGAAAAAATTAATTAATTGACTCTTGAGGGGATTAATACTTTTTCCACCCTCAAATATTTTAGCCATGGTGTCTAATTATGAATAATCATGCACTAAAATATTTTTTACATCAAATTATTACAATATCAACCCTTAAAAGGGGAAAACACCTTTAGACATAGACCCTTAAGACATTACCTAATTCTGCGACACAATATGATCTAGTATGAAACCAAATGTGTTTATAATAAAATAATTTAGCCACGGTGTCTAATAATGAAGGACCATGCACTAAAATTAGTCCTAAACACAATTTTACATAGACTCGATAAACACTAGGACTCACTTAAAATATTGCCAACAAATTCCACCCTAGCTTTGCAGTTATAGTTGGAAGAAAAACTTTGTCGATTATCCGTGTTTACAAACACACATAATTCGGGGAGGTTAAAAAACTTCCTAGCATGAAATCCTTTGACAAAAATCATAGGCTTACCTTCGTGCAATTACATGACTCAATGATCATACTAACATCATTAACAATAAACTTTGTAGAAATTGGGTTTACAATGATATAACTGGAAGTTGAATGATGACATTGATTTGAAAAAATTTGATTTGTTGCTTAGTGCTCTTCTTCTTAGACTGTTGACAAGTGTGGTCAACATCTAGCTCTACTTGGGGACACGTTGCTTCGCTGGAAGGAATGTGAGAATCCAAAATCCTATATCCAAGAAAACAAAGCAACATTAAATAGATATCCGCTCAAAATCAAAACCATCATGTATACATCATCAAATATATAACATCTGCTAGAATAGAAATCCTATTCTAACTCATGAAAGATAGACATAAAATATAAATGCGAGAAATAGAAACAAACTAATGATAGAAGTGAAATCCTATCTAAGAGAATAGGGTTAGAGATACAATACAAAGATGCCCTATGGCATCAGATGTCTTCAACGTAATGCATGTTGAGCATCTGCCGACTTTCAAGCAGGTTCGTGGGTTGCTTCTTGGACGTGCCATGTTGGATTCTGAAGATGTTGGGACTTTGACTTATCCGAATATCATGTTGTTCCAGGCCATCAGATGCATCAAACTTCTTACTTCTTCTTTTCTGCTTTTTACTTTTCTTCTCAGTGGGTTGTGGTGCTAATGATGCGACCAATGTAGAACTTTCTATCTAATTTGGAAAACTCTTATACGGAAAAATTGGAACATTCAATATTTTTGTGACAGGCTCTTCTTCTTTTTCATGAACTTGCTTTATCAAGGCCGATGGATCAATATTGCAAGCATCAACCCGATTCCCCTCAATTTCCTTCCTACCTAGGTTATCTTCATTGGAATCAATGACCTCTTCATAATAAGATGAAGTTTTCTTAAGCGAACTGGGATGCTCATCATCTGTCAAAAGTTCTTTGTCATCTGGATTAAACTAGGATCTCTGAAACTGTGATCTTTCCATCTTTTGCAACTTACTTTGAAGAGTGATTTGTTCAATTTTCATGGAATTTATTTGATTAAAATGTTCAACCTTCATAGCACTGATTTCCTTGGCACGATTTTCTTCTATAGCCAATAACTTGTTATAAAGAAATATTTGACCGCCTTTTATGTCCTTTATCACTTTATCATGATTTTCCTGAATAGAACTCATTTCTTTCTTATGATTTGCTTCCATGGTGTTTAGCTCCTCAACATGCTTTTCTTCTATAGTTATCAACTTGGTGTGCATGGATCTCATTTCCTTAGAGTAATTCTCTTGATTGAGTTCCATGGTTTTCATCAACTGAGTTTGATTGAATTGCATGTCTTTAAGCATTTGAGTTAATTCCTTGATAAGATGCTTATCATTTTCCTTTTCATCATCAATATCACTTTGATCATTTGTCCCTGCCTTTCCACTATCGAGGATTCTTCTTGCAACGACACAAGTGGATTCATCATGAAAATGCTCACAAGGTCTGCAATATGGCAAAGATTGATGTGGCGCATTCTCTTGAAACCTTTCTATGATAGTTAGGTCTTTTACAAGATCACTTTCATCTTTCTTTACATTGTAATTGGCACAAGGTGAATCCCTTTAATCTTCATATCTATTTTTAAAAGCATTGACGATGGCTAGCAGAAAATCAAAGGAATTGTCAAGAAAATCATAAAACCATTTCATAGCATCAGCTTCTAATGAAAGGACAAAGAGTCGCATCTTGATGTCTTCATGATTATAACGTGCAGAACACCAGTTTGCCAAACAAATACTAAACTTCAAGAGATGATCTTTAGCAGTAATTGCTTTATTGCCTTGAAAAGAAGGCAAATTACCAATGGTATTTTTCGGAATATCACGAGCATAGCCTTGAATGTTAGTAAAACAACAGGGGGCAAACAAGTCATTCATGATGACTTGCTCAAAAGGAGCTAATGGATGTGAGAGAGAGATCTTTGTTCAAGGAAAACAAGAAGTCTACAAGAAGCAAGCTTCTAGCAGAAATTCTTGCAAAAAATGAAAGAAGCAAAGTCGCCACTTGAACATGAATCTAACTCTAAAATCCAAAAGGAAAAAACCGAAAAGTTAGTCGAGAACTAGGAAGAGAAAAACTCTATTCCCAAATCAAGGTGTTAAATTGGCAACTAGGGCCAAATTCTACCTTAGGACAACTCATTTGATGGAGATGATGATTGCAGTAAATTCCTCTTTTTGAGAGGACCAAAATTGATATAAAGATCATCTCATTTGGACAAGCAGAAGTGTGATTTTGAATTTATGCCCACATGTAAAAATTGTCAAGGTCGGCGACATCATCATGTAGGCTCAAAAAGCCCAATGGATGTGTCTTCTTCACTCACACATTATCTCTCCTCTCATTGGTTCGTACTACATTGCGCATTCTTATCTCTCACACCTGTGGACTAAGAAGGACGAATTTCAGAATCTAAATTACAGGGCCGAAATTACAGAGTTGACTGCAGTTTGACAAGCGTTGACCAGCAGCTTCTTGCCATCATTTGACTTCGATCTTTTGGGGATATTTCTGCCTCAGCAGGCCGTAGCTTTTGGCACAGAAACTGAAATTTTCTGAGCACTTTGACTGCAAACCAAATTGCAGGTTGATCGCAGATTTCAGACAGCATTTTGACCGAGTTTGACTATTGACTTTGTCATTGTTTTGTATTGACTTTGACCTCTTGATCAGGTCAAGTTTGACTGGGGAAGACTGAACTATTTTTAGGACATTTTATTGTTGCATTAACTAGCGTTGACTTTCTGGTTAGAGCTGAAGTTTGAATTGGGCAAGTCAATTTCACTTTTGTACTCTCTCTCTATGCTGAACATTTTGATATAATAATAAGAAGAATTGATCAAAGGGTTTTCCCCATCTTGGGTTTTTCCCTAGCATCCGCCAAATCTGGTGTCCTCTTGTCTTGGCTTGTCTTTTGCATATTGTTTTATGTTCTATCTACTTTTACTGTCAATGTGATTAATGGTTAATGTGATTGCTACTGGAAATCTAAATTGGAAATTGCTATTGGGTTGCTTAAGGAACATTGAAGTAATTGTGCTAAGCATAGAACATACCATTGTTAACTAAATTTAACATGGTATCAAAGCCCAGGTGAAGACAAAGCCCAAGCAAGAGAGAGAAAAGCAATCACTAAGAAAGAGTTGTTGGACAAGAATATTGGTCTAGTTTCAATGGCTTCTACATCATATTTCAAATCCGAGGATAAGCTCAAAGACAAATCCGACTATCATGCATGGAAGATGACTTTGGACTTGACTTTGGAAGAGAATGATGCTATGGACTATCTAAAGGGAAGAGTGGTGGAGCCTCCTTCAAATGCACCTATTGCTGCAAAGACGAAATACAAAAAAGGTGAGGTCAAAGATAAAAGAATCATTATAGACTCTATTCAAAAGCATTTGGTTGCTTATATTTCTGATTTAGAAACATCTAAGGAGATGTGTTAATTTTAGGTATGTTCTATGCTTAGAGAAATTTATTTCAATTTTCACAGTTAGCTCAATATCTTTTCTAGATTAGCAATCACATCAACGTTAAAGTAAACTACAAATAGAACATAAACATAAATCGCATAAGACAAGCCAAGACAGGAGGACACAAGATGTGGCACTAGCCAAGGACAAACCCCAATGTGGGGAAACCCTTGATCAATTCTTCTTATATGTTCTTCAATAGTTCAGTAGAGAGAGAGAGAGTACATTTACAACAAAAGTCAACACTTTGACTTATCTAGATAAGAGCATAGATCATCTCTAAAAAGAGGATACATGAGATAAGTTGAAAACATGCTGCTTCAACTGATTCTCCAAGGTGATTCCTTCACCTATCATTGTGATGCATCTTGTCATCATGTTGCACCTCACCGTGTTGCACCATGATGCACCCATCATCACAATGCTGGACCTTATGACCATGTTGTACACATCATACTGCTGCACCTTATGCTGCATTGTTGTCCCAGTGTTTAGCACTGTTGTACCTTGTGCCACTACTGCACCATGTTGTCACCCATGTGCTTGTTGCACCATTGTTGCTTTGTGTATTTGCTGCACCAAGTACCATACTGTTGTCCCAATGTGCTTGCAGCACTATGCTTGTTGCACCTTGTTGTTGTTGTTGTTGTCCCATGTACAATACCACTATGTACAGCCACCATGTACTTGTTGCTATTGTTGTCCTATTGTGCCACTGTTGCACTATGTCATAGCTCTCATGATCATTGTGATGTCCCAACATGCTACTGTCTTAACATGTTGTTGTCCCAACATGTTGTTGTCCTAACATGTTGCTGTCCCAACATGTTGTTGTCCCATCATTGTGTTGTCCAATGAGTTTGCAGCACCATGTACCTTTGTTGCCATGTCACAACTGTTGTCCCATCACAACTTGCCATGCTTGCCAAGTTGTACATGCTTACACTGATTCTTCTAACAACACTCTCATCATCAAATTATCCTCATACTTATACTTGAATGTTGGTGCACTATTGTAGTTATGCAACTCTGGTTAGGGCATCAATAGCACCCTAACAACCACCTCTAAACTCGGCAACAGTCCTTGAAAAGAGTGCGGTTTACCTCCTTTGAGAAGTTGCTGTCCATACATCCCTTCACGCTGTCTAGGGTAGCCTCCACGCTGTCCCTTTGACCCTTTATACGGCGGCTAAGACTCTCTTGTTTGACTGCGGTTAGGGCTGAATTAGACCAGCGTTTAGGGCTAGATTAAATCAACGTTTAGGGCAGCCTTTTAGGTCTGCGTTAGGGCTGCTTCCATCTGCATCTAGGGTTGTAGGCCTCCTTCTAGACTTGCATAGAGACCAACGTATAGGTTAGGGCTCCTTGATATCATTAGGGCTTCTCTTCATGACTGTGTCCTCTAGATTAGGGCAGTGTATTTCTTCTTCTTGACT
Source organism: Pinus tabuliformis (assembly GCA_031772625.1). Classification (NCBI taxonomy): domain Eukaryota; kingdom Viridiplantae; phylum Streptophyta; class Pinopsida; order Pinales; family Pinaceae; genus Pinus; species Pinus tabuliformis. The sequence continues at coordinate 1,277,256,815 of CM062819.1, forward strand.
ACGGCTAGGGCAGCCTCATTTCTCCAACGTCTAGGGCTACCACTCCTGATTTCTCTTCCACTAAAACCCAAGACAAGTGGAGAGAAATCAAGATAGAAGTGTGTGTGTAGAAATGACTATCAAGTCATCTCCTTTTATACTAAAACATTGAGCACGTGGGGTTTATTTGGTTGCTAGCCAACCTTGACGAATTGTCTTATAACACAAATAAATTCATAACTCCATGAATACTTATCGGAATCGGATGATGTTTAGATCAATCCTACACCTCTCGATGAGAAGGATCCAAGAAAAATATCAGCTGCCATAAATAAGATGACCCACATGGAGTTTGGCCCTAATTGCCAATTTTAACACTTCCTCTCAAGTAGGGAGAACTCCATCCGCTTATCCATATGTCTGACTGTACTATCTCTGCCATCAATGCCCTGCACTGCTCTACTCTGCTCTGCTGAACCATGAAGAAGAAGAATTGATCGAGAATGTCTCATACCATTCTCTACTGACCCGAAGTCAGTTTTATTGATCCCAGATCAATATCACAAGAGAGTATCTCAAACCACTCATACTGATCCCAGATCAACAGAGGTCATCCCAGCTAGGGAGTATAGTAGATAAAATGATGCGTCCATCGATAGTACTACTATGGTCCCTAACCCCATTTCCCTGCTCATTGGCCAGATGAGAGGTACTTCCCATGAGTCCCAGACTGGATGGGTAGGATGCCTCGACAAGAGAACCATTCATCTTGTCCCTAAGTCGCCTAGGGGTATCACAGGGGAAGGCTGAGCTATTCACCATGTACACAGCGCACCATTAGGGGAGGGTGAGTCGCCCTATGGTCGCGTGTTGCTCCAGTAAGTACCCCAAGCGCCTCGAAGCTCCTAGAGCTCAATGCATGCAACATGTAGGACCCTTATAAGAAGGTCTCTGCACGACTCCAAGTCATTCGGGAAAGTCACAAATTTGACCTTTCCCCAGGGCGTTGACAAAATGTCTGCGACCTGTACATTAGTCTCAATGCAAAGGAGCCTCCTGGCTCATCAACGTAGCATATCTCAGATAAGGTAGTATCTGATGTCTATCTGCTGGAGCAATCATAGAATACGGGATTCCTCAACAATCGAATCCCCCCCGGTTATCACAAAGGATCACGGTGCTATTCATCATGTGTACAATCAGCTAGCTAAAGAGCTTCCACAACTGGGGAGCTACACACAAGATCATACTCATAGTTATGTATTCGGTCTCAACAGTGCTTATAACAACCGACTTCTGCTTCTTGCTCATCTAGGATATCGAACAGAACCCAAAGAGAACTAGCACTCGGAAGTGCTCTTGTGATCCTCCACACTGCCTACACAGTCAGTATTCGAATATTCATGCAGCTTCATATTTTCGGCAGTGTATCTCAATCTATGAGAGATTGTGCCCCGAAGATATCTCAGAAGATTCTTGGCACCAATCTAGTGAGGCTCAACCATATATGAGCTCATCATACTAATTGCAAATCATATGTCCGGACGAAAGTTCACCAAGGACATCAACGCGAATGATTTTAAGAAACTCAGAGGCATTTCCCAAATCTAGTCCGACATCACTACCATATAACTTCTGAAAGTTAAGATCCTCGAGGTAGCCACAGGCTTGCAGTTTACCATTCCACATCCGGAATCCAACTCCCTCTTACTTCTGCAAATGAGAGGGTTTGCACCTGTCAGAAATAGGTCGTCCTCAGAAGGTGCTGGTATGAGAGGTCTACCATCCACAACCTTCGATCGGCTTCACTCCTAGTGAATCTCAGCTTCATCAGACAGCTATCAATCCTCTCATACTAAGCCCGGGGTGATTTGCTTCAAACCATAGAGGGCTTTCTTGCACCTGCACACGTGAGATTCCCGATCATGAATCTCAAACCCCTCAGGTTGTTCCAAACCTGTGGACCTGCTACTTGAGGGGAATGGTCCCCTTGTAAGATTTTCTTTTAGTACATTTCAGACATGTACCTTCATGTTCTTTTGAATTCAAGCATCCTTATCACCATCTGACTCACAGACCTCGGGTGCTATGTGTCAACTAACATGGTCCCCAATGGACTTCCTGCAACTTGATATAAATTGCCAACCCTGAATCCATGAGTAAAAGCATCTTTGAAAATTTTATTTTCAAACATGTACCTTTCCATCGATGAATGCCACCATGAAACCTTTGAATTCCATTGCTGAAATGGACACCAGGTTCTTCTTGCGATCAAGTACACAAAAGAGATCTTTGTAAATGAATCGAGTTACCCTCATTCAATTGAGGGGTAACATTCCCTACACCCTTTCCGAGATAGGTGGCATCGGCTCCAAGTATAATCCCACGACTGTTTCCATCTCTACCAAATCAAAGAGATCACCCTTCTATCCGATGAAGTGCCTTGAAGCACCACAATCAATAAGCTAGATTCCCACACAATCTGAAGGATAGGGCCGATATAAGATAACGCTTCATCTTATCAAAAACAACATTTGATTCTTCATACCTGGGGTTCCTTGCTTTCTATGAAGAGTCGGTCATTTCCTTAATGACCTACATTACCTGTCATTCCTCCGATCATTGAAGATGTCCCTAGAATGATTGTTATCATCATCAAGTGATGTGTCCCTGCCATTCAGACACTCTTTCGCATAATGGTTGAACTTGTTGCAACCAAGGCATCTGCCTTTCCTTCCACCCTTAGATCTGGACTTCCCATTGAAGTGATCTTTAAGTAGGCCATTAGAAACTTCCGCTGCGCCATTTTGATAACATTCTCTGCTTCGACTTCACCCTCGGTGAATTTGAAGAGGGATGAGGTATCCACTGATCCTTTTGTTCTTTCCCAACTATCTTCGGTGATTGCTCTTTCACTCTTGCTAGGGTTTCGTCTTCACCTCAACTCTGATACCATGTTAATTTTAGGTATGTTCTATGATTAGAGCAATTTATTTCAATTTTCATAGTTAACTCAATATCTTTTCCAGATTAGCAATCACATCAGCATTAAAGTAAACTACAGATAGAACATAAACATAAGTCGCAGAAGACAAGCCAAGACAAGAGGACAAAAGATGTGGCACTAGCCAGGGACAAACCCTAATGTGGGGAAACCCTTGATCAATTCTTCTTAGATGTTCTTCAATAGTTCAGCAGAGAGAGAGATAGATAGTACATTTACAACATAAGTCAACACTTTGACTTATCTAGATAAGAGCATAGATCATCTCTAAGAAGATGATACATGAGATCAGTTGAAGACATGCTGCTTCAACTGATTCTCCAAGGTGACTCCTTCACCTATCATTGTGCTGCATCTTGTCATCATGCTGCACCTCACCGTGCTGCACCCATCATCACAATGTTCGACCTTATGACCATGTTGTACACATCATACTGCTGCACTATTGTACCTTGTGCCACTGCTGCACCATGTTGTCACCCATGTGCTTGCTACACCATTGTTGCTTTGTGTACTTGCTGCACCAAGTACCATACTGTTGTCCCAATGTGCTTGCAACATTATGCTTGCTGCAACTTCTTGTTGTTGCTGTCCCATGTACCATACCACTATGTATAGCCACCATGTACTTGTTGTTGTTGTTGTCCTATTGTGCCACTACTGCACAATGTCATAGCTGTCATAATCATCGTGTTGTCCCAACATGCTGTTGTCCCAACATGCTCCTGTCCCAACATGTTGTTGTCCTAACATGCTGTTGTCCCAACATATTGTTGTCCCAACATGATGTTGTCCTAACATGTTGTTGTCCCAACACATTGTTGTCCCAACATGCTATTGTCCCATCATTGTGTTGTCCAATGAGTTTGCAGCATCATGTACCTTTTCTTCCATGTCACAACTGTTGTCCCATCACAGCTTGCTATGTTTGCCATGTTGTCCAGCCATGCTTGCCAAGTTGTACAAGCTTACACTGATTCTTCTAACAACACTCTCATCATCAAATTATCCTCATACTTATACTTGAATGTTGGTTCACTGTTGTAGTTCTGCAACTCTGTTTAGGGCATCAATAGTACCCTAACAACCACCTCTAAACTTGGCAATAGTCCTTGAAAAGAGTGCGGCTTACCTCCCTTGAGAAGTTGTTGTCCATACATCCCTTCAAGCTATCTAGGGCAACCTCCACGTTGTCCCTTCGACCCTTTATACGGCGACTAAGACTCTCTTATTTGAATGCGGTTATGGCTGAATTAGACCAACGTTTAGGGCTGAATTAGATCAGCGTGTAGGGCAGCTTTTTAGGTCTACGTTAGCGTTGCCTTCCATTTGCATCTAGGGTTGTAGGCCTCCTTCTAGACTTGCGTAGAGACTAGCGTATAGGTTAGGGCTCCTTGATATCATTAGGGCTTCTCTTCATGACTGCGTCCTCTAGATTAGGGCAGCGTATTTCTTCTTCTTGACTGCAGCTAGGGCAGCCTCATTCCTCCAACGTCTAGGGCTACCACTCCTAGATTTCTCTTCCACTAAAACCCAAGACAAGTGGAGAGAAATCAAGATAGAAGTGTGTGTGTAGAAATGACTATCAAGTCATCTCCTTTTATACTAAAACATTGAGCACGTGTGGGATTTATTTGGTTGTTGGCCGACCTTGACGAATTGTCTTATAACACAAACAAATCCATAACTCCATGAATACTTATCGAAACCGGATGATATTTAGATCAATCCTACACCTCTCGATGAGAGGGATCCAAGAAAAATACCAGCTGCCATAAATAAGATGACCCACGTGGAGTTTGTCCCTAGTTGCCAATTTTAACAAGATGTATGATAAGTTTGGTTGGGATGCTCAAAGTGAACAATGCAAATCAAATCCTCTTTCTCAAAAACAAGTTGAAGGATGTTAGCTAATGAATCCATACAGGTGAGGATAGTTTTAGATAGTTGAGTTCACAAAACTCTATAACAGGTCATTCCTCCTCTATCTAAAAGTTGAAAGATATCAAGATGTACAAAGGGGAGTATATCCAATCCTACTTCATGAGGATTACAAAAATCAAGAATGATCTTCTATCTATTGGAGAAGTTGTTGCTAACAGGGAGCTCACTCTCATTGCTCTTGGAGGTCTCACAAGAGCATGGGATGTGTTTAACACCACTATTCTTAACAATGACAGGATTCTTAGTTTCGATGAATTATTGGCTAGATGCACACAAGAAGAGACAAGGATGATGAAGAGAGACACACCTTCAAATGGAAATGAACCTACTGCCTTTTCCGCTCATGCAAAGAGGAAGAACAATGTTGATCCAAAAAGACAAGGTCAAGGATTCAAGCAGGGATTCAAAGAAGGAAGAAAAGGAAGGTGCTACAATTGCAATAGGTTTGGCCACTCTTTTAGAGAGTGTCCTCATAAGAAGGATACTCCACGGGATGACGACAACAACAACAACCACAACAATTTCCAAGGAAATGGCAATCAAAGGACCAATAGGTTTAACAATAAAGGAAAGAGGAATGCTCCCGCCACTCGATATGGTAATGGTCGACCTCCCAAAAGGACGAGGACTCCAGGTATGAGGAAAGTAATGTTGTAGAAAAACAAAAGGAATTTTATCTTATTTCTGCCCTCACTACTGCCTCTCCTCCAGATAATTTGGATCATTGGTTGATTGATAGTGGAGCCTCAAGGCACTTCACCGGGGACAAGGAGGCCCTCTCAAATTTGATTCAAAAGAAGACTAATTTGGAGATCATACCTGGAGACAATTCCACCTACCCCATGAAAGGGATAGGGACTATCACTCTTCACTTAAATCAAGGTCAAACCCTTCATCTACAAGAAGTATTGTATGTACCCGATTTGAAGAAGAACCTGGTGTCTATTTTTGCGATGGAAGATAAAGGCTTCAAGGTAGCATTCATTGATGGAAAGGTATGTATTTGGCAAAGAAACCCTAAAGATGCATTTACACTTGGATTTAGGGTTGAAGGTCTCTATCAAGTTGGAGGAAGTCCTTTGGGAGCTATGACTTGTGATACTTCTCTTCAATCTAAATTATGGCACCGAAGATTTGCTCACCTTCATTACAAAGCCTTACCTGGGGTAAGGAAGATGGTCACAAGTATGCCCGAGTTCAACATAAATCATGAAGGTGTTTGTCAGGGTTGTGCAGCTGGAAAGCTTACAAGGGGACCATTCCCCTCAAGTGAAAGTCAAACTACCGACATTCTTCAATTGGTCCATTCTGATCTATCTGGTATGTTTCCCGTAACATCATTAGGAGGATACTTATACTATGCAATTTTTGTGGATGACTTCTCTCGCAAAACGTGGATCTATTTCTTGAAGAAGAAGGACGAAGTGTTCAAATGGTTTCATTCTTTCAAAGCCTTGGTTGAAAATCAAACAGGGAAGAAGATCAAAATATTGAGGACCGATAATGGAACCGAATATGAATCAAATGAATTCAATGATTTTTGTAGAGAGGCTAGTATTAAGAGGGAGACCACCACTCCATACACTCCTGAGCAAAATGGAGTTGCCGAAAGGAAGAATTGAACAATCATAGAAGCCACCTATGCCATGCTTCATGACCAACGTCTACCGAAGTTCTTATGGGGAGAAATTACCAATATATGTTCAAAATAAAAGCCCACATCAAGCATTGGATTTCAAGACACTCGAAGAAGTCTTCTCTGGTAAGAAACCTGATGTTTCTCATTTTAGAATATTTGGTTGTCCCATGTATTTTCATGTGCCTAAAGAGAAAAGAAACAAGTTAGAAGCATCTAGGAAGAAAGGAACATTTGTGGGCTACAGTGAAACTTCGAAGGCATATAGAATCTATGTGCCTGGTCAAAGAGAAGTGGAAATAAGCCATGATGTCACTTTTGATGAAGATTTTGCCCTTGGGAAAGCCAGAGATCTCCCTATCCCAAGGAAGGACAATGATGATGTTGCAGGAAAGCAGGATGAATCTCCAACAGATGAACCGATGCCCAATGTTGAAGGCCCGATGGATCCCATTGATCCACCTCCTGGTGATCCCTCTACCTCAAGGAAAAGACCTTTGTGGCTCAAAGATACTATCAAAGATGTTGAAAGACATATTGCTCCAAGAGGGACATTTCGTGAAAGTAAGAAGTCGAACAGGTATCAAGGGTACTTAGTTGCTATGAGTACTATTGTTCAATCTGAGCCATGTACGTTCGAAGAAGTCGTGAAACACCAAGTATGGAAGGATGCGATGAATGAGGAGTACGAATCAATCATGAAGAATTATGTCCGGGATGTGATTCCTAGACCCAAGGACAAGTCTATGGTCACCTCTAAATGGCTTTACAAAATCAAACATGGAGTTGATGAGAGTGCTGAAACATACAAGGCCAGGTTCATTGCTCAAGGCTTCTCTCAAAAGGAAGGAGTGGACTATGATGAGATATTTAAACCGGTTGCCCGATGTTGAAATTTCTAAGTCTATCCATTAAAAATTTAATCTGTATTCTTCTGGTTTATTTCTTCTACTTGTTAAATTCGAACGAGTTATTTAAAACATTTAAATACCGAAATAAACACAATACAGTCATAACATCTACAGATCAACAGCTGAAAGAAAACAAACACACAAGTGACACCATTATTTTTGCACAAACGTCCTCGGAAAAACCCAATGCGAGAAAACCAGTGCAACTATTATGAGGGTTTATTATTATGCAATATTTCCTTGAGTACAACTGGGTGCCAAACTGGCTCACCCGACAGAGAAAAATAATTGGCAGCAATACCTCTCCATTCAAAAACAGGTATTCAGAAAACCTGTCCCACGAAACCCTCACCAGCGACTCTGAAGCTCTGTGTTGGCCCTTTTGGCCTCTGCGTCAGCCTCTTGTTGCTCTGCATCAGCCTCGGAGCCCTTTGCGTCAGCCCTCTGAGGCACTACGCAGCCTCTGGAAATCTCTGCATCAGTCCAGTTGCCCTCCGTGTGGATGATGCAGTCCCTCTGGCTCTACGTTGTCTCTGTTGGGCTTTGCGTGGCCTGCTCCGGCTGCTGCTTCTCGCTCTCTACCTCTACGCCGGTCTCTCGACACTATATCTACCTCTCTGTTCAATACTCACTGCCCCTCGTTGTTGATCATTGATTCAACTTTGCTTAGCAACCCCGCTCTAGCAAAACGAATGACTGATCACTCTGGTGTATTTTCCAATTGACCCTCAAGCCTCCTCTTATACTTTTCTCATTGGTCCTTCAACGGCAGAGATTAAATCTCTAATCAACTGCTAAGATTAGATTTGGCTTGATCCATGTCTTTTGAAACCTTCTAACCCAGTTTTATATTAATACCCATTAATATTTTATTTTTCCTAAGTTTAGACTTAGGAACTCCATTAAAAATATTAATTATTTTAATATCTCCCAAACCGGTTAGAATCTGCCCAAACCATTTTTGGGTCTTGGAGATCTCATGTGCTTTAGCCTCTCCACCAATTTTCATGGCTAGAGCACATCCGATGCTACCCCAAATTGACAATCCCTCTTAGAGAGGATTGTGCTCTAGTAATACTCCTCACTGAGCATCACATTGATTATTTGGCACCGGTACCTGTGCTAATGCTAGGCCTCCCCACCCAACATCCTCTGCATTGCTGCATCCTGCACTGTTTCCCATGGCCCCGCCACTGCCACTATTGCATCCGTACGGCAGCTCCCTCTGCATCCGTGCTGTTGCTGGTCCTTTCTCCCAACACTGCATCTGCACTGCAACCCCCTCTCATCATGCTGCATCGTGCTATTGCTAATTGCTACTGCACTGCAATTCAGTTACTGGGAAGTAAGTAACTGATGCACCCAACTTCTGACATCCCTATCAAACTAGAAACACTCCCGATGTTGAAGCCCTCTTTACCACTAACAAGTGCTCCCTCTACTGACCTCTGCGTTGTTGCAACAACTCCCTGCATCTCGCACCATTGCAAACCTCTCTGTGCCATCCTGCACCATTGCAACACTCTCTATGCCTCTCGCATTGTTGCAGCCTGCTAGCCTTGCGCTGCCCGGAGACTCCTGCACTGTATCACTCTCTGTCGCTTCATCCGCAACCATCTCTACCCACATCTGCCAGTCCTGCTACTCTGTCTTCATGGCTCCCGTAGCAAGTATCTGATCCAAGAGGTTGGGTACCTCAAGGATCCTGCCCCTCATCGCCTGTAGTCCTCCTGAATACAGCGCGATGTCTCCCCACCTCTTCTCTAAAGGTACATAAGCACTCATGGCACAATCGTCATCCTCCTCCACCTCCTTCTCTGCCTTCGCTAGCGCTACCTTAGGGTTAGAAGCCTCTCCCTTACTCTTCTTCCTTGGACACTAGTTCGCATAGTGACCCAGTTTCCCACAATGGACGTACTTGACCTTAGAGAGGTCCTTCTTCTTCCTCTTCTCCTGCTTTCCCGCAAATGCTAGAGCTGCATCCTCTTCCTCTTCCTTCTTGATCTTGACTCCCTTGCTGCTACTTCTCGTCTTGATCAAGCGCCTGATCTCCTCTTGGTGAAGAGCCGCCCACAATTCTTCCCAATCTGGAAGATCCGCCTTGCCCAATATGCTCTGGACAAATGTCTCCCACTCCTTGGAGACAGCGTTAAGTGCAGTCCTCACCAACATCTCTTCATCCGACATGGCCCCTATGGACATCAGTTGGTCCCGGATCTCCTTCAACCGACCGAGGAAGTGATCTATCTACTCCCCCTTCTGCATCTGTTATGACCACAGCTGATTCTCAAGTAACATCTTCCTCTGCACGGAAGTATGCTTGTACAATTTCTTCAGGGCTTCCCACATTTCATTTACTGTGTCCTTCTCGGCAATATGTTGGACCACATGATCCTTGACCCCATCAAGGATGATGCACTTCGCCCTGGCCATTTCCTCCTCGTACTTTTCATTTTCAGCCGAGTCAACTAGGATCGCCATTGTTCTCAAGGCAAAGGACTTGATACGATGTCTGTCTAGAATGGATAGGATCCTGGCCTTCCAGACCACAAAGTTGGACACTCCGTCCAGCCTGTCCTGATCCCTCAGCCCATTCACGACCATCTCTCAGCTCTTCTCTGTCGACTCCTCCGAGTCTCTCTACTTCCTGCCTGGAAGTTCTCTGTTTGACTCCTGCTGAGTCTACTTCCCGTCTGGAAGTTCTCTGTTCAACTCCTGTTGAGTCGATCTACTTCCCGTTTAGAAGTTCTCTGCTAGACTCCCTCTCAGTCCCGATTTCCCTTCTGGAAATCTTTCTGCCAATCGTCAAGTTGCCCCTCTCCGATTGTCTATGCAACTGCAACACTGATCCGGATTCCTTGGCTAGAAATCCGCCTCGGTACCAACTCCTTCTACCTTGGTTTTTCCCTGTTAGGTATTGTTATGACCACAGTACCCCACCAACTTCGCTCCCGCAAACTGCCCACAGCTTTCTATCCCCAGCAGCTGAAGGACTGAGCCTCTAGGCTCTGCGCAATCCCGACACTGGCAAAACAACTCCCTCAGCCAACTACTTCAACCCTCCTGGTCTCTGCATGGCTCTATGTGAGCCTGTTTCTGCCCTCCTCAGCCTCTGCACTGGCCTCTCTCTGGTCCGGACTGATGACGCAATCCCTCTGCATCAACCCTTCTTTTGTTGCTTCTGCAAGGATCAACTTCTGTCACTCAGGACAGCTGCTTTTGCTACAAATGCTCTACTTAGCTAATGCTTTCAGCTTTCCTGTGATCTGCAACCACGCTCTGATACCATGTTGAAATTTCTAAGTCTATCCGTTAGAAATTTAATCTGTATTCTTCTGGTTTATTTCTTCTACTTGTTAAATTCAAACAAGTTATTTAAAACATTTAAATATCGAAATAAACACAATATAGTCATAACATCTACAAATCAACAGCTGAAAGAAAACAAACAGACATGTGACACCATTATTTTTGGACAAATGTCCCCGGAAAAACCCAATGCAGGAAAACCAATGCAACTATTCTGAGGGTTTATTATTATGCAATATTTCCTTGAGTACAACTGGGTGCCAAACTGGCTCACCCGACAGAGAAAAATAACCGGCAGTAATACCTCTCTATTCCGAAACAGGTATTCAAAAACCCTGTCGCATGAAACCCTCACCAGCAACTTTGAAGCTCTGCGCTGGCCCTTCTGGCCTTTGCATCAACCTCAGACCCCTCTGCGTCAGCACTCTAAGGCACTGCGCAACCTCTGGGAGCCTCTACGTAATTCCAGCTGCCCTTTGCGTGGATGACGCAGTCCCTCTGGCCTCTGCGTTGTTTCTGTTAGGCTTTGTGTGGCCTGCTCTGGCTGCTGCTTCTCGCTTTTTGCCTCTACGCTGGTCTCTCGACACTGTCTCTGCCTCTCTGTCCATTACTCACTGCCCCTCGCAGTTGATCACTGATTCGACTTTGCTTAGCAACCCCGCTCTAGCAAAACGAATGATTGATCACTGTGGTGTATTTTCCAACTCACTCTCAAGCCTCCTCTTATATTTTTCTCGTTGGTCCTTCAATGGCTAGGATTAAATCTCTAATCAACAGCTAAGATTAGATTTGGCTTGATCCATGACTTTTGGAACCTTCTAACCCTATTTTATATTAATACCCATTAATATTTTATTTTTCCTAAGTTTAGACTTAGGAACTCCATTAAAAATATTAATTATTTTAATATCTCCCAAACCGATTAGAATCTGCCCAAACCATTTCTGAGTCTTGGAGATCTCATGTGCTTTAGCCTCTCCACCAATTTTCATGGCTAGAGCACATCCAATGCTACCCCAAATCAACACCCGATATACCAATATTTGATCCATTATTGCCCTTGCTGCCTCTCAAGGATGGAGCCTACACCAAATGGTTGTTAAGATTGCTTTCTTGCATGGGTCGCTTAATGAGGAAGTCTACGTAGAACAACCTGAGGGGTTCGAAGTACAAGATCGAAGGACACATGTGTGCAGGTTGAAGAAAGCCCTCTATGGGTTGAAGCAAGCCCCCAGGGCTTGGTATGAGAATATTGATAGTTATCTTATGAAGTTGGGATTTACAAGGAGCGACGCTGATCCTAACCTATATTTCAAGGTTGAAAAGGGCATGCCTCTCATTCTCGTCCTTTATGTAGATGATCTCTTTCTGACAAGTGCAGACCCTCTCATTTATCAATGCAAGAGGGAGTTGGCTTCTGAGTTCGAGATGAAGGACCTAGGACTGATGCACTACTTCCTAGGCCTGGAAGTCTGGGAAAACCCAGACGAGATTTTCCTTTCTCAAGGAAAATACATTATGAAGCTGCTCGAGAGATGTGGGATGGTGGATTGCAAGTTTGTGTCTACTACGATAGAACTCAACTTCAAGAAGCTATGTGGAAGTGTTGTTGGGCCCGAATTGGCAAATCCTTTCGAATATAGACAACTTGTGGTGGCCCTGATGTTCTTGGTAAACTCTCGTCCTGACATATGCTTCACTGTGAATACGTTGAGTCAATTTATGTTCGAGCCTCATCACATACATAGGATTGCTACTAAGAATCTCTTGAGATCTCTTCGTGGCACAATCATCTATGGACTAAGATACATTGCCAAAAATTTGAGGCTACATGGATATATTAACGCTGACTGGGCTTGCAGTGTGGTGGATCGTAAGAGCACGTCTGAATGTTGCTTCTCATTGGGGTATGCTTCAATTTCTTAGATGAGCAGGAAGCAAAAATCGGTTGCTCTAAGCACCGTCAAGGCCGAATACATTACAGCTAGTATGCCCTGTTGTGAAGCTGTTTGGTTGAGGAAGCTCTTTAGTGAGCTATTTGAGCATGTGATGGATACCACCGTGATCTATTGCGACAACCAAAGTGGGATTTGCCTTTCAGAGAATCCCATTTTCCACGACCACTCCAAGCACATTGATATCAGGTACCACTTTATCCGAGATATGGTACAACGGGGAGCAATAAGGCTCCACATCAGAACTGATGAGCAGGTCGCAGATATCCTCACAAAGCCCTTAGGGAAGGTCAAATTTTTAGCCTTCTGAGAGAGTATTGGAGTCGTGGAAAGACCCTCCTATGAGGATCCCGCTTGAGTTGGACACTGAGCTTTGGGAGCTTTTGGGGGCTTGGGGTACTTCTTGGAGCTATGAAAAACCATAAGGTGAGTGGTTCACCTTCCCCTATTGGTGCGTTGTGTACATGGTGAGTGGTTCACCTTCCCCTGTGATAGCCATAATGGTAGACGTGTGTGGGGTGAGTGATTCACCTTCCCCTACGATTACGGACACATGTATGTAGGGTAAATGGTTCACCTTCCCCTACGATTGACATATGCATAGGATGAGTGGTTCACCTTCTCCTATGGCATATGAGCAAGATGAGTGGTTCACCTTCTCTTGCTGATGCCCCAACATACATCCTACCCATGTAGTCCGAGACTCATGGGAAGTACCTCTCATCTGGCCAATGAGTTGGGAAATGTGGATAGGGACCATAGCACTACCGATGGACGCATCGTGTACTGTCGTACTCCCTATGTCTAGGATGCATGGTGTTCAACAACTTGATCTGGGATCAATTGAGGTTCTACCTCTGGACTAAATTTTGTCAGTGGAGAGTGGTAAGGTCTTGTGACTCACTCTCGATCAATTCTTCTTCATTATTACATCATGGTTCAGCAAAGTAGATATGACATGAAAGAGATGGTACATGACAACAGGATGGCATGATGGTCGACAATGATGATTGATGCATTGGCAAGTGGAATTCTCCCTAGTTGAGAGGGAGTGTTAAAATTGGCAACTAGGGCCAAATTCCACCTTAGGACAACTCATTTGATGGAGATGATGATTGCATTAAATTCCTCTTTTCAAGAGGACCAAAATTGATATAAAGATCATCTCATTTGGACAAGCAAAAGTGTGATTTTGAATTTATGCCCACACGTGCAAATTGTCAAGGTCGGCCACATCATCATGTAGGCTCAGAAAGCCCAATGGATGTGTCACTTCACCCTCAACGACTTGTATAAATACAAGTGACCCTTCATCTCATTTAGTATCTTCTTCACTCACACATTCTCTCTCCTTCTCTCATTGGTTCGTACTACATTGGGCATTCTGCTCTCTCACACATGTGGATCAAGAAGGACAAATTTCAAAAGCTGAATTACAAGGCCGAAATTACAGAGTTGACTGTAGTTTGACCAGCGTTGACCAGCACCTTTTGGCCATCATTTGACTTCGATCTTTTGGGGATATTTTTGTCTTAGCAGACCACAGCTTTTGGCATAGAAACCGAGGTTTTCTTAGCACTTTGACCGCATATTTCAGACAGCAGTTTGATTATTGACTTTGTCATTGGTTTGGGTTGACTTTGACCTCTTGATCAGGTCGAGTTTCACTGGGGAAGACCAAGCTGTTTTGAGGACATTCTATTGCTGCTTTGACTAGTGTTGACTTTCTGGTTAGGGATGAAGTTTGACTGCAGTTGACTGCAGAAATTGACAGGGTTGTTTTGACTTTGAATTGGGCAAGTCAATTTGACTTTTGTACTCTCTCTCTCTCTGCTGAACATTTTGATATAATAATAAGAAGAATTGATCAAAGGGTTTTTGCCATCTTGGGGTTTTTTCCTGGGATCCGCCAAATCGATGTCCTCTTGTCTTGGCTTGTCTTCTGCATATTGTTTTATGTTCTATCTACTTTACTGCCAGTGATTAATGGTTAATGTGATTGCTACTGGAAATCTAAATTGGAAATTGCTATTGGGTTGCTTAAGGAACATTGAAGTAATTGTGCTAAGCATAGAACATACCATTGTTAACTAAATTTAACACAGGGAAAAGCAAGTGAATATCGAGGAGGGCTTCCAGTCTGAGAAAGATTAAATGCTTACTAGAATGTAATTTGTTTAACCAAGCTCTTAGAGCCTTTTCAAGGTCAATAGTGGGGTTAACCAGGTTACCAAGATTTCTTCTAGTATAAGCTCTTGTAAGTTGATGAATAAGTGCAGTCGCCACCCAAACACGAAACTAACCCAAATGTCCAGGTGCTAGGAATGTGCGGATTGAAAAAGATGAGTGAGACTAAGGATGAAAAGATTGAACCCCAGTGCCAAAAAATGTTTTGACAATGTCGGGTCAAAGGATGATGATAAAAGAAAAGATGATGTCGAAGCGCAAGAATATGTGTCACTTGACGGGTGAAGAATATGAGAATGAGAACGTGATATGATAAAATGAAAAGATGTCGTGAGAACCAAGGACAAAAAAACTCTATCCCTGGCAACGACGCCAAAAAATGTTGTCGCCCAAATTGTACAAGTGAATGTGACAACGAATCAAGGCAAGAGTTATCACTCTAATCCCCACCCGCTCCGTTCTAGTTGTCTCTCTATGTAATGTTCCTTCCTAAAATAATTTTTGCTAAAAAAAGATTCACAATTTTGCATTTTTGAATATTTTGGGGACCAAGGTGTTTTTGGAAATAATACTTAGGAGAAGGGGAGGCCAAAATCTCTCTGTGTGTTTTCTCCAACTCACCCCAAGCCTTCATTTATACTTTTCCTGTTGAGAAATCAACAACCATGATCTAATCTCTAATCAACGGCTAAGATTAAATTAGACTTGATCCTCGTCTCTTAGAAGTTTCTCACCCATATTTTCATTAATACCCATTAATATTTTAATTTTCCTAAGTTTAGACTTAGGAACCCCATTAAAAATATTAATTATTTTAATAAAATACAATCTGGGTGGAATTTCTCCAAACGATTTCTGGGTCTTGGAGATCTCATGTGTTCTAGCCCCTCCACAAAATTTCGGAGCTAGAGCACATCCGATGCTACCCAAAAATCAACAATTTGAGTCTCAAGCCATTTGATTTTGGCTAAGAAATTGTTTCGGAAGAATTGATGTAACACTAAAGTCTCATTGGGAACATTTATTTGAATCATAATAAAGACTTTGGGGTGCAGTTCATGGTGTTCAGTGTTCACTGATTTGTGGTATGTGTTGGGTACGAGCTTTCTTATATTGTGCTTATAAATTTTAAAATTAGTTTTTCATTAGATGGGGATAAAGTCATTCTTTTGATAGATTCAAAAGGGGAATCTAGACATGTCAAAAAGTTAGATGCTTTAAATATCAAAAGCATGGTCACTTTGCTCGTCACTGTAAAGAAAGAAGAACAGCACCTAGATTCAAAACAAATCTGATTATAGAAAAGACTTTTCCGAAAATCAAAGTAAAGGGCATCCTAGGAAAACAAGAAATCCAAGATATAGAAGTAATGCAACAAAAACTCAATCAAAATATTTTCTTGTTTCTGCTCTTTCCAGTTCTTCTTCTGCGGATTCATTTGATAGTTGGTTAGTTGATAGTGGTGCTCATAAGCATTTTACTGGTTACAAAAAAACAGTCTCTAATCTAGTTGAAAGGGAGACTAATTTAAACGTTATCCTAGGAGATAATTCTAATCACCAAGTTAAAGGTTATGGTTTAGTTTCATTTCAGTTAGATGATGGCAAATCTATTTTTCTACAAGAATTTTTGTATGTCCCTAGTTTGAAAAAGAATCTTGTATCCATATCTTCTCTAGAAGATAAAGGAATGAAAGTTGTTTTTATTAATGGAAAGGTTCTAACCTGGCCTTTGAACTCAAGTATGAGAGAAGCCTTCACTCTTGGATCAAGATGTGAAGGGATTTACAAAGTCAATGGTAAACCCATTCATGCACTAGTCCATGATATCAATCTTCAATGTGAGCTATGGCACAGAAGATTTGCTCACCTACACTACAAAGCCTTACCTCATGTAAGGAAGATGGTTTATGGAATGCCTAAGATCAGAATGGATCATGAAGGAGTTTTCCCAGGATGTGCAAGTGGAAAGCATATAAAAGGACCATTCTCTTCAAACAGAACAAAAACTAGTCAGGTACTTCAGCTCATACATTCTGATTTATGTGTACCTATGTTTGTTAATTCTCTTGATGGCTACTTGTATTTCATGATTTTTGTTGATGATTTTTCTCGCAAGACATGGATATTTTTTTTGAAAAAGAAAGGGGAAGCATTTGACATGTTCAGAGATTTCAAGGCTCTGATTGAAAATCAAACTGGAAAGTTGATCAAAGCTTTCAGATCTGATAATGGGGGAGAGTTCACCTCCAATGATTTTAATGATCTTTGCAAAGACGTCGGAATAAAGAAAGAAACCACTATGCCATACAATCCACAACAAAATGGTGTGGCTGAGAGGAAGAATAGAACCATTATGGAAGCGTTCAGAGCCATGCAATGTGATCAAAAGCTACCAATTTTTTTTGGGGAGAAGTTGCAAATACCGTTGTTTATGTGCAAAACAAAAATCCTCATCAAGCCTTAAACAATAAGATTCCTGAAGAAGTCTTCACTAGTAAAAGCCCTAAGGTGAGTCATATGAGAATCTTTGGTTGTCCTGTATACTTCCATGTGCCAAAAAAGAAAAGGAACAAACTAGAAGCTTCAGGGAAGAAAGGTACATTTGTTGGTTATTGTGATAATTCAAAAGCTTATAGAATTTATGCACCTAGCCAAAGAACTATAGATTTTAGCAAAGATGTAACATTTGATGAAGATGCAACTCTTAGAAAAGCAAGAGACTCTCCTCCTCCTACCATAGTTGAAAGACGAGTTGTTAATGAAAAAGAGGTTGCATTTGAGTCGGAACCAAAACCTGAGAATGAGCTTGTTGATAATCCAATCGGTTTCATGGATCCTCTAGATCCTCCACCACATGATCCTCCTACCAGAAAGAGACCACTATGACTGCGAGATACTTTGCAAGGCGCTGAACAACATGCTTCCCCAAGAGGAACGTTCAAAGAAAGTAAGAAGCCAAGTCGGCTTCAAGAGTATGTTGTTTCCATGAGCAACATCATTCAGGCAGAACCATGCACCTTTGAAGAAGTTGCAAAAGAACAAGTCTGGAAAGATACCATGACTGAAGAATATGAGTCCATCATCCAGAATGACGTCTGGGAAGTGGTTCCTAGACCTCAAGGTAAATTTGTTGTCACTTCCAAATGGTTGTTTAAGATTAAACATGGTACAGATGGTAGTATTGAAAAATATAAGGCTAGATTTGTAGCTAGAGGTTTCTCTCAGAAAGAGGGAATAAATCATGATGAGAATTCTGCACCTGTAGCTCGATATACTACTATTCGGTCTGTTGTTGCCTTAGTTGCTAGCCAGGGATGGACTCTTCACCAAATGGATGTGAAAACTGCTTTTTTGCATGGATTCCTCAAGGAAGAGGTATTTGTGGAAGAGCCACAAAGCTTTGAAGAGCATGACAGGGAAACTCATGTATGCAAACTAAAGAAAACCTTATATGGGCTTAAACAAGCTCCAAGAGCTTGGTATGCTCGCATTGATAGCTACCTGATAAAGCTTGGTTTCACAACAAGCAATGCAGACCCAAACCTCTACTTCAAGACAGTCCAAGGTATACCTTTGATTTTGGTATTGTATGTTGATGATTTATTCTTGACAGGAGGAGAACCTCTTATCCGCCAATGTAAGACGGAGTTAGCTTCTGAATTTGAAATGAAAGACCTCGGTTTGATGCATTACTTTTTGGGTTTAAAGGTCAAGAAAAGACCTAGTGAAATTTATCTTTCTCAAGGAAAATATGTTGTTAAGCTTCTTGAAAGATTTGCTATGGTAAAATGTAAGTCCATGGATACTCCTATGTAAATGAACTTTAAGAAATTATGTAGCAAAGTTGCAGGACCTAGTCTAGCAAATCCCACAGAGTATAGACAGCTCATTGGTGCTTTGATGTTTTTGGTAAACACTAGGCCTAATATATGCTTTGTTGTAAACACTTTAAGTCAGCATATGATTGATTCATGCCCACTAGATTGCTGCAAAACATGTACTCAGATACTTGCATGGAACTATAAATCTAGGATTGTAATACTTCATGGATATACTGATTTTGATTGGGCAGGTAACTCTAATGATAAAAAGAGCACTATTGGGTGTTGATATAGCTTGGGATCTGTCATGATCTCTTGGATGAGTAGAAAGCAGAAGTTCGTTGCACTGAGTACAGCTGAAGCTAAGTACATTGCTGCTAGCATGGCTAGTTGTGAGGCAGATTGGCTGAGAAAGTTTTTTGGGGAACTATTTGAGCAAGTTCAAGACACAACAGTTATATATTGTGACAATAAGAGCAGGATTCGTTTTACAGAAAATCTTGTGTTTCAAGACAAGTCCAAGCATATTGAGATCAAGTATCACTATATCCGGGATATGGTGCAGAGAGGAGCACTTGCTCCATCTCATCGCCACTGATGATCAGATAGTTGACATTCTTACCAAGCCTTTACCGAAAGGAAAGTTCTTGGTTTTTAGAGAGCAACTTGGACTTATGGAGATGACCCTTCCGGGAAGTAGTCACAACTGATTGAGAACACTAAGCTACCTTTCCCCCTTGTCAAAGCTCATGGGATTAGGGAATGATGTCGGAAAGCTCCTGAGGATGAGGGACCTCTTATGTAGTGTGTGCCACAAGAGTAGGCCTCAGTATGCATCCAACGGTCAACCCATAGTCTAGGACGTGGAAACAACCAACTATCTAGCTAATAGGTGTAGTGAGACTTGTCTGTGTGACTTGTCTAGGATGCAGGTGTTCCACCACTTGACACTTGGTTGTGTTTGATTCTTTTCTATGTGACTTGTTTGAGTCTTGATTATGTGATGTCTGTGTTCTATCATCTAATTTTTTGAGATAAAAATTGGTTGAGTGTAATCCTTGTCTATGTGACGTGATGATCCTTTCCTTTCCAAATTTGTGTCAAGTGGATGATTCTTCTTTAGATTGCAACTTCATTGTTATAGATATTACAGAGCAGAGTTGAACTTAGATGAATGAAAGAGATCAGAGGAAGCAGAGATCTTTGATGCAAAAAGAAATTTCTCCGTCGCTGAGAGGGAGTGTTAAAATTTGACAGCTCAGGGATGAATTTCTCCTAGAAGAAATCATAAGTTCCAATTTTGTTTGAACCACCTATAATAAATTTTCATTTCTAACAATTCTAATATGACTTTCCAAAAATATTAAATCACATCTCAATTTGAAAGTGACTTTCCAAAAAAAGAAAGTCATCTCTAAATGATCAAGGAGGATCTCGACATATGGAATCCATTTTAAAACCAAATCAATCATGATTACACAAGTCAAGAATTAATATTTTTATCCTTACTAGTATTATTATTATTATGATATTATTATTTATAAAATAGTCTAAAGTCATTCACCTTTAATGGATTAACAAAAACGAATTCTCTCATGAAATAAGTAAATTAAATTGAGAATCTCTTACTTGGCAAATTGAACCTCTCTTTTGGAATAAAATAATAACTCCACACTTGAGAGAATGTAACTCTCCCTCACTAATTCAATGCATGGAAAAAGTGTAACTCCTCATTAAATGCACTTGTAAGTCCCTCATTCAATTCGATTTGTAATTCTCACCAAATATTCTCTAATGTCTAAGAGTAAATCTCTCTCTCCTTAATTCAAATTGTAACTCCTAAAGACATGTACCTCTATCTCTATTCTTGGGATGAATTACACTTCTCCTCAAGTAACTCCTCATTCATGGAATTCAATTCTCCTATTGTTAGCTCAAGGCATGAATTCATTTTGTAACTCCTCTCCTTTCTCATCTACTTAAGCAAGAGCAAGTGAGAGTTGATGTAGCATGTTCATTGTGAAGAAGGAGAGCTAGTGTTGAGTGTGTGCAAGAGAAGTGTGAAAGCAAGTGAAGAGTAAGAGCAAGGGAAGAGTTGGAGCAAGTGTGAAGAACAAGATCTGATCAAGAGGAAGAGAGCTTCAAGCAAAGAGCAAGAGCACTTCAGCTGCAAGTTGATCAGACATTGGTTACTTTATTCATTCTCATTCTCTCTTTGTACTCTGCTGAACAATTGAAGAAATCTAATAGAAGAAGAATCATTTGGGTTTTTCCCTTGTGGGTTTTGCCCTGGTCATTGGACCTAACTCTCAATGTCTCATATTTGTGTTTGGTTGTCTTCATATGATCTTTAAGTTTATGTTCTATCTACAATTGTTGATCTGAAAAGTTGTGAAGAAGAAATCTGCATTCTAAGTAATTGTAACAGCATAGAACATTCAATTTTCTACAAAGTACATTTAGTTTTTAGCAAAGTATATTCAATTTTCTAAAGTACATTTCAGTTTTTGCATATAACTTAAAAGTTTCTTAAAAGAATTTTTAAATTTCTACATAGAACTTTCATATTTTAACATGTGATTGTCAGGTAGTTCAGCAACCCATCTCTTGAGCGTCTTTCCACAGGAACCCGGGCCATTAGAGAAGTATATTGGCACGAACAAGTAAAGCATTGATACTCTTTGTTAGTTATTGTAGCATCGGATGTGTCCTAGCCTTGAAATTTTGTGGAGAAGCTAGAATGCATGAGATCTCCAAAACCCAAAAATCGTTTCTGGAAATTCCACCTAGAGATGACTTAATTTGATTATTAGTCAGTTTTTAAATATTTTCTAAGTCTAAACTTAGGGAATATGATTAATTAATTAAGTTAAGGTGTGAATGTTCTAGAAACTCACACAAATCGACTTCAAGTTAATCCTATCCATCGATTAAGATCTATTCTTGGTCATTGAAGTCTCAACAGAGGATTATAAGAAGTAGTCGATGGGCACTTGGCGAAGCCACTTGAGAAGTTCGATTTCATGAGCAGATCGCTTTCCAGAGTAGCAACAGTTAGCTGTCAGAGAGAGAGCTAGTGAGATCAGAGCAGTGAGAGAGGACAAGGACAGTGAAGCCGCAGGAAGATTTCAGATCCGGTGAGTGCATTTGCAGAGAGGCAAAAGAGCCACAAAGAGGCTGACGTAGAGCAGCGCAGTAGCCTCTAGAGGCAATTTCGAAACTGTTGGAGAAAGCCGAGTTTCAGTGCCAGAAGCTGGATAGAGGTTCCAGAGGCCAAGAGAGACATTTTCCCAGACAGCAGCAGACCAGACGGCTTGAGGAGAAGCTAGTTTGAACTGAGTGCAGAAGGGACTGCGCTAGGGTGACGCAGTAGCTGCACAGAGCCAGTTTGGACGGCTCAATTTGAGCTAAGGTCAGAGCCCAAATTTGCTTGTGGAGTGAGGAGATTTCCTCACTAGATTTTTTTTGCCAGTGTTTCTTTGTAGGATTGCCAGTTTCGGCATCTAGTTGTACTCAGATTATTTCACTGTCACTTAATATTAAAACCCTCAGCTGGTGCATCGGTTTTCCCAAGTTGGGCTTTACATTGGTCCAAAAATAACTGTGTAAATTTATGTGTGTGCTAGCATTTATTCTAGCATTTATTTTTCCGCAATTTCATTTGTGTAGGTTGTAGTGTGAGTTATTCAATATTTGTTGTAGGAAACTAAAAAATAAATTGTTAAATTTAATTAACAATTAGGAGAATAATTTCCAATTACTGCAATAGGATTCAGGTTTTCGAATTTTCACATGGTATCGGAGCACAGATGATCAGTCGGAGAGCTCAGTAGCGAAGAAAGGAGGAGTTTCGTTGTTCAAATGCGAGCAGCAAATCGAAACCCCAAAGGCAGTGTAGTCACATTGGCCAAGAGGCTGAATTTCTTAAGGAGATTTGATTTTTGGAGTGAGAGGCAGAAAAATTTGATCTCTCCAGATCGAGGGATTCCAGAGGTAGAGGGAGCAGCCAGTATTTTTCGCAGAGCAGATCTCTAGTTGGACACAGTAGTTTTATAGCAGTTTGCTAGAGCAACACTAGCGTCAGGTGGAAGAAGAGCACACATTAACCGAAAAATTTCCCCAGGGAACTTCTAGTCTCAAGAAGTTCGATTTCCCTTCCAGATTAGCAGTTGGTGTGTGTAGAGTTTCTCACTCCAAAAAACAGTGCAAATAGCTGAGCAGCAGCCTAGCTGTGGGAGATAGGGATATTTTCGGGTTTCTTTTCTCTAGTTTTGAGTCTCACAGATTTTGCATCTTTGCAAGGATGGTCATGCATGTGAAAATTCTATCTATTGCAGCTACTAGAGATTATTCTTCTAACTCAGAAATTAATTCTGCACTTTATTTACTACGACAAATAACGAATAAAATCACAAGCTACAATTTTCACCATACACATACTGCGGAAAATAAAACACTGGAAACTGAGAAATTCTAGCACACAATAAAATTGACAAAAGTTATTTTTGGACAATTGTCCCCGGAAAAACCCAACTTGGGAAAACTGAAGCAGCAGATGAAGGTTTAATTATTAATGTTCAACAGCAAATCTGAGTACAATAATTTAGATGCCCATCTAGCAATCTAGTCTAAAGAAAACACTGGCAAAAAATATTGTGAGAATTTTCTCTCACCCCACAGTTATTTTCTGCCTCTGAAATAGCTTCCTTAACCTCTATGTGAGATGCATGTGTCAGCCTCTGCATGAGATGCCTGCGTCAGCCTTTGCGCAGTCCCTATGCTGGCCCTCTGAAGATTTTGGCCTTCCTTCCTTCCACTCTTCTAGGAATTGAAAACTTTCTCCCATAATGCTGCTGCTCTCCTACTCCACCTGCTACTCACACTCTGGCTCTATCTTCTCTGCTGAGCTGCTGCTATTGAGAAAATCAAATTGCCTAGGCAACTGAGTCTCTGCACTGGAAGATCTCCATCACCACATCAACTTTCTTTTATAACCCACTGTTGGAGCACCAACGGCCAAGATTAAAACTTAATCAATGGCTAGGATCATTTCTGGGTCGATCTGTGTGAGTTTCTAGATGATTCACACCTTATCTCAATTAATATTGATTAATTAACCATATTCCCTAAGTTTAGACTTAGGAAATATTTAAAAATTGGTTACTAATCTAATCGACACACTTCTAGGCGGAATTTCCATAAACGATTTTTGGGTTTTGGAGATCTAATGTATTCCAGCCTCCACAAAATTTCGTGGCTAGAACACATCCGATGCTACAAAAACTAACACTCCCTCTTAGCGAGGAATGTGTTCTAGTGTTGCTACCCCCTGTAGCAACACTTTGTCTCTGCATCATCTCCTGTCACATTATTGATGTTTAGCTGCTGTTGTGCACCAACCACTGCGCAACTCTGATATACGTTGCATCTGTGTTGCTACTGACTCTGCAAAACTGTTGCCAACACTGCATCTTAACTGCAACTCCCTCTTCATTTGTTGTTGTTGCAACTGCAACATCTACAACATCCAAAATAGCTTGTCCCTGCTACTGAAACGGGTTCTCCACCATACCCATATGTTCTCTGAAATAGACGAACTTAGCTCTCCCTAGTGCTTTCATGAGTATATCTGCAACCTTCTCTTCTGTTGGAACGTATTGTAGCTGGACTGCTCCTCACTGTACACAATCTCTAATGAAGTGACACCGAATATCAACGTGCTTCGACCGATCATGGAACACTAGATTCTCAAAGAGCTTTATGCAACTACGATTATCATAATAGACATTGGGTACCTCCACCCTTTGCCTGAACAAGCTTACTAGCAACTTCTGAAGCCGTATAGCTTTGCACATAGATGTGCTAGCTGCCATATACTCTGCTTCCATAGAGCTCAGTGCTACTGACTTCTACTCCTGCTACACCAAGAAACTATCCCTGATCCAACACTGAAGCAGTAGCGGAAGGTACTTTTCCTGTCCACTGAACTGCCTACCCAATTTGCATCTGTGTACCGACAAAGTTTGACGTCATCCTCTCAAGTATATTTCAACCCATACTCGACTGTGCCTCGAATGTATCTCAGAATATGCCTCGTTGTTGCCCAATGTACCCTTTTCAGTTTCACCATAAACTGACTAAGGGTATTGACTGCAAAGCAAATATCTGGCCTAGTGTTGACCATATACATGAGAGACCCAATGAGCTATCTATACAAGGTGGGGTCGACATCCTTGTCATCTGATGCATCTGTCTTCTTCCAGTTGGTCATCATGGGTGTAGACCTAGGTCTACAATCTTGCATTCTGAACCTCTTCACAATATTTGTAGCGTATCTTCCTTGCCCAAGGAAGATCTCCCCATCCTTCTGCCACACCTCCAATCCTAGGAAATAGTGCATCAACCCCAAATCCTTCATGTCAAATTTTGTTTCCAGGTTCCTCTTGCAATCTTCTATGAGCCCTAATGATCCTGTCAAGAATAGATCATCCACATACAAAACTAGAATGAGGGGCTCATCCTCTACCATTAGATAGTAAATGTTGGGATCTGCATCACTCTTGACGAACCCCCACTGGTGCAAGTAGGTGTCAATTCTACCATAACATGCCCTGGGAACCTGTATAGAGCCTTCTTCAATTTACACACATGTGTGCGCCTCCTAAGTCTTAAATCCCTTTGGTTGTTCTACGTACACTTCCTCCTCTATCACTCTGTTTAAGAAGGTTGCCTTGACGTCCATCTAGTGAATCTACCATCCCGTCTAAGCTGCTAAAGATATAACTAATCGGATGGAAGTGTATCTGGCAACTCGGGCGAAGGTTTCCTCATAATCTATCCCTTCCTTTTGCGCATACCCCTTTGCCACGAACCTAGCCTTATACTTTTACACACTGTTGTCTGCCGCATATTTGATCTTGTAGATCCATCTTGAACCTACAATTGATTTGTCTTCTGGTCTGGGCACTGCCTCCAAACATCATTCGTCATGATAGAGCTATACTCTTCTACCATGGCATCTATCCACATCTGATGTTGTGCGGCCTCCTGAAAGCTAGAAGGTTCTGTAACCTAAGCTACCAATGCTTGGTATCTATCAAGCTATCTGCATTGTCTCTTTCTCATCATAGGAGTCCCAATAAACTCTTTTGCATCCCTTAATGTCTAACGAACCTCTCTGCTGGCTCGACCACTAGTCGTGGGAGGTTCTGCCAGCTCCTCCTCATCCTGTCTCTGCTGCTCCATCTGCTGAGAACTCCCCGGATTTCCTGCCCCTGAGGAAATATTGGTACTGGTCACAGTACTTGACCCTTGTGACTGTCCTCCTACTTGTCCTACTGGTTGCTCCTGTGGTTGGACTAAAGGAGCTTCTATTGACTGATTCTGATCACTGGCAGGCATCTCTCGAGACCTCCTGAAAGCTCGGTCCTCCATGAACTTCATGTCTCATCTTACTACTATCTTCCTACTACTAGGAATGTAGATTCTGAATGCCTTTGAGGTTTCGTTGTACCCAACGAAAAACCCCTTCTCTGCAGTCTAATCCAGTTTGGTCCTTTTATCATCTGGCACGTGACAATAAGCAACACTGCCAAAAATTCTGAGGT
The DNA here is from genome assembly GCA_031772625.1 of Pinus tabuliformis. Classification (NCBI taxonomy): domain Eukaryota; kingdom Viridiplantae; phylum Streptophyta; class Pinopsida; order Pinales; family Pinaceae; genus Pinus; species Pinus tabuliformis. The sequence goes on from CM062819.1 coordinate 1,277,283,170, forward strand.
GGCTGACTTCAGGCTTCTTCCCCGTGAAGACTCCTTCTGGTGTTTTCTTCCCCAATGCTCTATGAGGATTCCTGTTTTGAATATACATTGTCATGTTACATGCTTTTGCCCACAAAAATCTGGGTAGATCCTGGTCATATAACATAGCCTTTGCAGCTCCAACAATGGTTTTGTTTTTCCACTCTGCTACACCATTCTGCTATGGATTATATGGAGTTTTCCATTCTCTCTTGATGCCTTCCTTCGCACAGAAATCTGTGAAGTCTTTATCAATATACTCTCCACCATTATCTAAGCGAAGTACCTTGATATTCTTCCCTGTCGCATTCTCCACAAGAGCTTTAAACTCTCTAAAATGATCGAAGACCTCATCCTTGGTCTTCAAGAAGTAGATCCAAGTTTTCCTGGAATGATCATCAATAAAGGTGACAAAATACTCGGCACCACTGAGAGCTCTAATGGACATCGGGCCACAAATATCTGAGTGTATAAGTCCTAACACGCCATCAGCTCTTCTGTCACTCCTTAGAGATGTCACCTTTGCATACTTCCCAAGTACGCACCCTCTGGAACCCCTGTTACGGTTTAGTTGAGCATCCTGAGTGCTCCATGATGTAGATGTCCCATTCTTTTGTGCCATAATTCATTCAGCTCCTTCCCACTACTATTGTTGCTGCCTATCAGTGCCATTGGAGAATTGATTTGTAATCAGTACAACCTGTTACTTCGAACTCCAATCTGTCTTACTTTCTTCCAGCTTGGGTGCTTGACATACACTTTCCTCCCTACGAAGTGAACATCGTACCCTTTATCCTGTAACTGGGATACTGAAATTAGGTTCATACCCAATCCTGGCACATGAAATACATCTGAAGCACTGGTGCTTGCTCCTGACTCACCCTGAAAATCTATGGTACCTCTCTCTACTGAAGTACATATCGCTCAATTTCCCATAGCAATCTGGAAATCCATCTACTCCTCTTTGTAGCTCGAGAAATATTCTCTAACCCCTATCATGTGAGTGGAAGCTCCACTGTCTATGTACCAGACTCCTTGTGAAGTTGATCCTGCTAAGCAAGAAAATGTCTTCCAATCTCGAAGACAAATCTTAAGTCTCTTGAATGTTGCTTTTATCCATGGCTAAACTGGAACAAAATTAGCATGTTATTTCTCTTTTCCTCCCAATGCGAATTCTGCAGCCTGCAGCAAAACTTGAATGCATCCAACCAGTATTTTGCTTAGCGAAAAAAACTGAGCTGCAACTACTCCCTCTGACTACTGGAATCACTAATTGGGCAATTTGATTTTCCTGCGTCCTCTCACTGAAAAAATCCAACCACTGCCCTAGCAACTCGAACTGCCTGTTTTGGGCTCTGCGTAGTCTCTCTAGGAATTTCAATCTGTTGCTCCCTCTAAACAGTGAAATTCCTTTTTCTGCTTCTGAGCTTCCTGGCTGATCAATTAAGCTCTGATACCATGTGAAAATTCTATCTATTGCAACTACTGGAGATTATTCTTCTAACTCAAAAATTAATTTTGTAGTTTATTTACTATGACAAATAATGAATAAAATCACAACTGCAATTTTCACCATACAAATACTACGGAAAATAAGATACTAGAAACTAAGAAATTCTAGCACACACACAATAAAATTGGCACAGCTATTTTTGGACAATTGTCCCTGAAAAAACCCAACTTGGGGAAACTGGTGCAGCAAATGACGGTTTTATTACTAATGTCTAGCAGCAAATCTGAGTACAATAATTTAGATGCCCAACTAGCAATCTAATCTGAAGAAAACACTGGCAAAAAATATTGTGAGAATTTTCTCTCACCCCACAACTATTTTCTGCCTCTGAAAATAGTTGGCCCTCTGCAGATTTTGGCTTTCCTTCCTTCAACTCTTCCGGGAACTAAAAACTTTCTCCGAGAATGATGTTGCTCTCTTGCTCCACCTGCTACTCACCCTCTGGTTCTATCTTCTCTATTGAGCTGCTGCTACTGAGAAAATCGAATTGCCTGGGCTACTGAGAAAATCGAATTGCCTGGGCAACTGAGTATCTGCACTGGATGATCTCCATCACCACATCAACTTTCTTTTATAATCCATTGTTGGAGTACCAACGGCCAAGATTAGAACTTAATCAATGGGTAGGATCATTTCTAGGTCGATCCATGTGAGTTTCTAGATGATTCACGCCTTATCTCAATTAAAATTTAATATTAATTAATTAACCATATTCCCTAAGTTTAGACTTAGGGAATATTTTAAAATTGGTTAATAATCTAATTGAGACACTTCTAGGCAGAATTTCCATAAATGATTTCTGGGTTTTGGAGATCTCATGTATTCAAGCCTCTCCACAAAATTTCATGGCTAGAACACATCTAATGCTACAAAAACTAATAGTGCAAGTTAGCCATAATGCAGATCTGGGCAGTAGATCGACTTCCAGTTGCCGAAGGAAGTGCGAGATGTCTAGTGTGAGTTGCAAAGAAAGGAAGGGTCCCAGCCAGGGACTACGCTCGAAAGGAGATAGTACAACACCAGATCCATGTGGAGGAGGAGTATGAGGCTCCGGTGTGCCAGATGGGCAGGGTCCAAGTTGGAACAAGGAGATCAGCCATCAATTCCAGATTGTTGCAGCGAGACCATCACCTTTGCTACAGGAGCCCATAGTATCATAGTAGCAGGTTCAGTGTCAGCGGACGCAATCTGTCATTAGACAGTTGCAAATCTAGTTGCAGCAAGTACCCGGGAGACAATTATGGAGCTACATGCAGTGACACAAGAAGTGAAAATTGCCCAGTTGCAGGATGCAGGTGCAGTTCCAGCCAGAAGATTCCCAGTGCAGAGCTACGTAGTCCAGTTTCCAGTGTAGGACAGTGAGAGTTGCCAGGAGGGAGATCGAGACTCGGGGGGAGTCTAGTTTCAGAGGGAGCCACCCTTGGAAGCTAGTACTTCGGGATTTGAGGATATCATACTCATTATTGCAGTAGTTGCAGTAGGAGTGCAGAAGCATTAGCAGAGAAGTAGCAACAACAATATGAGTAGATCATATTTAACTATGATCACCGACATACCCCCAGGAGTCAAGTGGGGTGATTTGGGGTTGTAGTCCCAGAGTGCCAAAGATGGGCAGGATTCTTGAGGAGATCCACCTCTTGGATCATTACCTTGCTACAGGGGCCCACAGTATTTGATAGAAGGATGGATCAGTGGCAGTAGAGACAGTCATATGCCAAAGTGACAGATGCAGAGTCTAGTTGCAGTCAGATGCCAGAGTGACAGATGCAGATTCTAGTTGCAGTCAGATGCTAGGGAGTGCATTGCAGAATTGACAGCAATGCAGTTGGCACAATGCAGAGTCAGTAGCAACGTAGATGCCTCAGTGACAATGCAGATACTAGCAGCAGTCAGAGACTCAGGTGACAGATGCATCATACTAATCACAGTTGATTTAGTATTTAGGATGCTTTTCAGTTGCAGATGTTGCAGTTGCAACAACAACAGATGGAGAGGGAGTTGCAATGCAAATGCAGTGTTGGCAGCAGTGTCAGCAGCAGCACATATCAGAGTTGCGCAATAGTTGGTGGGCAGCAGCAGCCAGACATCAACATTGTGACAAGAAATGATGCAGAGACAGGGTGTTGCTACAGGAGGCAGCAACGCTAGAACACATTCCTCGCTAAGAAGGAGTGTTAGTTTTTGTAGCATCGGATGTGTTCTAGCCTTGAAATTTTGTGGAGAGGCTAGAATGCATGAGATCTCGAAAACCCGGAAATCGTTTTTGGAAATTCCGCTTAGAAATGACATAATTAGATTATTAGTCAATTTTTAAATATTTCCAGTCTAAACTTAGGGAATATGACTAATTAATCAAAATTAATTAAGTTAAGGTGTGAATTTTCTAGAAACTCACACAGATCGACTTCAAGTTAATCCTAACTATCGATTAACCTCTAATCTTGGCCGTTGAAGTCTCAACAGAGGATTATAAGAAGAAGTCGATGGGCACTTGGAGAAGACACTTGAGACGTTCGATTTCATGAGCAGATCGATTTCCAAAGTAGCAACAATTAGCTGTCGAAGAGAGAGATAATGAGATCAGAGCAGTGAGAGAGGGGCAGAGATAGTGAAGCTAGAGGAAGATTTCCAAATCTGGTGACTGCATTTGCAGAGAAACAGAAGAGCCACAGAGAGGCTGATGCAGAGTAGCGCAGTAGCCTCTAGAGGTAATTTCAAAACTATTGGGGAAAGCCGAGTTCCAGTGCCAGAAGTTGGACAGAGATTTCGGAGGCCAAGAGAGACATTTTCCCAGACAACAGCAGACCAAACAACTTGAGGAGAAGCTGGCTCCACCTAAGTGCAAAAGGGACTGCGCTAGGATGACGCAGTAGCTACGCAGAGTAAATTTGGACGGCTCAATTTGAGCTGAGGTCAGAGCCCGGATTTGCCTGTGGAGTGAGGATATTTCCTCACTAGATTTTTCTTGCCAGTGTTTCTCTGTAGGATTGCCAGTTTCGACATCCAGTTGTACTTAGATTATTTCACTTTTGATTAATATTAAAACCCTCAGCTGCACCGGTTTTCCCAAATTGGGGTTTTCCGGGGACATTGGTCCAAAAATAACTATGTAAATTTATGCGTGTGTTATCATTTCTTCCAACGTTTATTCTTCCGCAGTTTTATTTGTGTAGGTTGCAGTGTGAGTTATTCAATATTTGTTGTAGGAAACAGTGAATAAATTGTTAAATTTAATTAACAATTAGGAGAATAATTTCCAGTTGCTGCAATAGGATTCGGGTTTCGAATTTTCACACTCTTGGGCCTCCTAGTAGCAACAACATTTGACACATGTACTAGGGCGCCTCTTGTACCCAAGAAATTGAACCACTTTGCACCAGATTTGATGATTCTTCACAATGACACACTTCGACCCAGCATGCCCCCAAGCCAGCCTCAGCACCAATTGATGCATGGAAACTAGTTCAAGGCCCAAATGAGAATGGTCTCACCTATAGAAAGTAGGGAGGGCTAGTTACACCTAAGAAGCCCTCAATGTTGGAGCAAACATGAACACTTTGAGCAGTTGGAGACCCACAAAGACCACTTTGTGGTGCCCCAGCCAGATCTTGGGACCACAAGAAGCCACTGAGGTAAATTTGAAGGCCAAGCCTCAAATTTTGATTTTTACATGCTTCTATATCACCTTAAACACCCCACAACACTTGGACATGGCATTTGGAGCCTATTTCATGCATGATGTCATCCGTAGAAGGCTAGAGGCTCACACATGTGGGCTTATTGGAGCATTTATGATTGAAGCTAGTGGGTTGGCTTGCAACCCAAGCATATTTTGTGATTAAACTTGTTTAAGAGGTGTCGTTAGGCTAATATTAGGTTTGACTCCTCATGTCAATAGAGGAGAGGCTCATTCATTTCTATTCATCATCAGTTGTGACTATTTCAACCCTCAGAGATTTTCGGCCCTCTTGTATCTTGGAGAGATGTGATCTATGGAGAACTTTGTTTATTGGAACTATTTTCTTGGCATTGGAGAAGTTATCTTGGACCAATGAAAGGATTTTTCATGCATTTTGTCTTGTAAGTGAGCCTTGGATTCGATAAAATAATTATCTTATTGTCATATGTAAAGAATGAATTGGCAAACTAGGGTTTTTCTATTGTGCCTTTACTTATTGAAGATCAACTGTATAAAATTTGTATATCATCTTTGTATGCATTACTCATGAATGAAATTTGGATGGCAATCCCCTTGGTGAACTTTTGTATTAGCTCTCCCAAGTCAATATTGATCCCTCACAAAGGTAATAATTAGGGTTTTGTGCTAGGGCATCAAAATATCCTAACTCCTTTGCAATATTTAGTTAATCTATTACACCCATAGACTCCATCAACCCAAGGACTAAGGCACTGGCCTTGTCAAATTGGTGATCAAACCTCATTTTATCCACAAACTAGAATTTCACTCTCTTCCTCTCTCCTAATTTCGGCCCTCTTAACGATAAGCGGCATAACTAGGGCTTAGAGCGAATTGGTTTAGAAGGAGAATTTAGGGTGGTGAAAGTATTCAACATGAAGAGAAGACTTGGATACCTCAGAATCAACCGTCTTTGGTGGCTCATCTATCCATTTTAGGCCTCAATTCTCTTGCCCTAGCTAGTTTGCCCTATGTAAACACTAGTTTTGCTAAGCTTCAACTTGAGGACTTTTTGAAGGTTTCATATGCCATTGGTTTATTAATATTTATTGTTTGGAAAACTTTTCTTAGCACATTAACCTTACAATAATCCATTTTGCTTTCTATTCTCAAGCCCTAGGTCTAGTGTGCCCTAAATAGGCCTTTCTAGAGGATGTGAATTGCCCTTTTTCCCTTGGTTGAGCATTGTACTTAAAAAGAGCCACCCTCTAGTAGCCTTTAGTGTCACCTTAAACCTTTAAGCCTAGAATATCTCTCTTAGGTGACCTATCTACCAAGAAGCCTCCCATTAGTGAAAATCCATAAAGAGCAGGGGTTAGTGGTTGCGGTAACAGTGGGCCACACCTTATTGTTGTCACTTAGTCTAGAGTTTTCCTTGTAGAGCACCCCTCTACAAGACCTGCTAGATTTTGAGGCAACAACATACATCAAACTTCCAATTGCACTCACTTATGGAACACGGGACAATCCTCTTCCTCTTCCTGTGTCTTGGGACACTGTTTTGTAGACAAATTTACACCTACAGGAATAGGGACCTTCACCAGTTTACTTTCCTACATATTAAACTTCCACAATATTGTCTCGACATACTTCCTTTGATTTAAACTCCCCTTGCGACCCTAGAATAGGGGGGGCTACTGCCCCCCATGTGACTCCCCTGTTGTACCTACTTCATAAATATCATGCATGGGGATAGTTGCGCAAAGAATATAACACAACCCAACATATTCTTTGTGATAAATAAAATTATGATAAAGCTAACATTTCTTGCCATTGTGGAGTTATCTAGTCACATGGAAAGGACCAACTATGGGGCGACACTGCTTGAGTTATTTTGTTTTACAGATGAGTTGATCCAAGCAACTAGACCATCTCTAGAGGGGGGCTTCAATTTGGGCAGGGTCTCATATTCATCACACACAGGAGTTGAAGGCTAGAGACGCCACATTGAGAAAGGTCGCTCCTACACGAGTTTGAAGTCACCAAGAGAGTTAAGTCAATAGTGGGGCTGATTTATGTCCAAGACTAAACCCACTCCCTTAAGTTCAACCGGTTATATTGACTAAAGAGAGTGTCAATTTCGCACTCTATCAAGGGTGAGGTATTTAAAGGACATAGGTATATCCAACAACCATTGGTCTTATTAGGGGTTAATTGAGGTAATATTTGGAACTCCTCCCTTGATCATTTAGGATGTTGTTAGGACTAAATAGTGGGGGATAGGGTTTAGGTGATAGTGGTCCTCTACCCTGTGTGTGCCCATCCAGCTGGTTGCCATGACCTTAGCAACACTAATAATCAGATTGTGTTAAGAAAATTTTCTAGGTCCAATGTTCAAGAGTAAATTGCACAAGACAAAACATAGGATATTGCATAGGCCTTGTATGTCCTATCATATTTGAAGTGTTATATGAATGCCATCAAAACAAATTCAAGCCTAATTAACCTACTAAACTACTTTTCTCTTCATTTAACATGTAAACAAACATATAAAGACTAATGAGCACAAGAGAATGACAAAAAAATGACTTTATCAAATACAAATGGTCATGGTCAATTTTCAACTTACAAGTACTAAATCACATGCCATATTGTGATTCATAGCCATTGTTGAACTCCAAAATTGAGCACCTTGTCTTAAAGATCTCAATCTCCCTCCCCTCATGTTTACAATCTGCCAATGAAAATGACAAATAAATAAGATATTTTAATGTATAATATCTCTAGGCTAGAAGAAAACTGAAAATTATTGGCCTTTGTTCTAGTTACAAACTGTGGCAACAAAATATATTTTCTATAAAATTAACATGAATATCATAATTGATACAAAATACCTAAAATGTTTTGATCTTTGATGAAATACAATGGGTTACTAAACTAAGGTTTAGCTTTCTTAGATATGGCAAGACTTTCTTTATTATAGTTCTAAATGATTTCCACTAGTAAGAACAACCAGGTAGCTACCAAAAACTCTACCACCAGTAATTGTTGAATTTTCTTATAATAGACATTGATTTTCTAATCTTGATAATTACTTTCAATGATTATCCTCAAGTTATCATATGTCACTTACATCATTAAGCATTTACACAGAGAAAATCTGCAACAATAATGTAATGACAACATTAGGATCATAAAGAGAACCAAACACAAGAGACAAAAATTTACCCTAGGAAAACCCAACCTTGGGAAAAATCCAGCCAAATTTTCTTCAAAGGAGAATTCAATCTTCAACAAAGTTAACAATACAAATTGTCTATAAATCTGTGCCAATTTCCAAGCTTAAATACCAGTTAAACCTAGTCAAAATGTTGATCAAAATACTTCAAACTAACATAAGTCAGCTTTGGTCAAAGGGGCCAAAATTCAGCCTATAGTCAACTAGTCAAAAGTGCCTATGGTCAAAGCCAGAGATTTTGCAGTCAAGACCTTCCACCTTTTCTTGGTCAAACTTGTCAAAGGTTCGATCAACAGCAGCCAGAAAGCTCAGTCATTCAGTGGTAGAATAGATTTGGTTAACATTGGTCATGTTGGCACACAATCTAGCAAGGGTCCTACGAGGGGTACCTAAGGGACAACTACTAGGCCAAATGACAACAATGGGACAAAGACCCATTGTCACCTCAGTCAGTGTCCCCTGCTCTTTATAGACTTTCACCGATGGGAAGAGTCCTAGTATGAAAGAAATCACTCAAAATGATAAGATCAATGACAAGGTAAGAAGTGATTTCCAAGGCCCATTCAAGGGGAGGGTCTCAATTAGGGCTCAATGCTTCAAGAGAAGCGAAGGGCTCTCCAAGAAAGACCTATGAGGAATACCTAGACATAGGGTTAGGGATATTCGAATAATAATGAGTATGCTTAGGATCAAGACTTCTAAGATGAGGCAAGACCACTCTAGGGGCTTTGTAAGGTAATCCTTCTTCAAATAGGGTTTTCACCCCACTAGAGGGACCTAGAAAGAAGCCCAAACGAGACCTAGGGTTTTTGAGTAATCATGGGAAGAAGTATGATCACTAAGTCAAGCTTAGGATAGGAAAGGGTCAAGAATGATAGATTCCTCAAAGTTTTAAGTGAAAATGACCCTTTAGAAGACCAGCAACCACAAACGTTCCAGATGGCTCCAAAAGATGTGGCTAGGGCTTTAATTGTCGCACAAACCAATCGTGGGAATTGCTCCAAACTTGGACGATCACTATAAAAGACACCAGCGCAAAATCCTGTCCAAACGGATTTGCCATATCACCTCTCTAATGCAATTCACAAGTAGCCCTAGCTAGACGTCTAGGGTAGGGGCCGAAATTTTGAAAAAGGAGAAAAAGAGGAGGAAGGTGACCACCAAATTTACTTGGACTAGTGCCTTGCCCTTGGGTTATGGAGTCTATGTGATTCGAAATTTGGCTAAATCGTCTCTCAAGGAGGTTAAAAAGTGATCCCTAGCACCTACCTTTCAACAATTACCCACCCAAGATCTATGGACTTTTATGGAAGAAAAGAAAATTTCAATCCACTAGGAGCATTCATCTACTTGTTATCAATGAGTAACATGTGCAATTCAACAATTCTAGCGATCTTTAAAATGATTTTCAATAAATTAGGGCACAAAAGAACTAGCTAGTTTCAATAATTCCACACATTAGACATCATTCATGAAAAAATTTCAACAAAATTTACTTACAAAATAACAAGAGATATATCCAATCCAAGATCAAGAAAGTAGCTCCAAGAGAAAATGAGTTTAGCTCCCAAAAATATCGAAATGCATTAAAAGAGCTCTAATAGACATCTTAAGAAAAAGTGCGAAATTCTCAAGAGAGAGATATCCAAGTGTGATGATGATGCTCTCACAAATGAGTCTCTTTTATTTATATGATCCTCTAAGCAGTTCGAATTAGCCTTAGATGCCCCTAAAATTATTTTAATGTGCAAAATAACATAACTTTGGTGACAAGCCCACCAAATAGCTCATAAAGTGTAGAATAAGCCATCCAAAATGAAGTTGAAATGAAGAAACAATGGTGTAGGAGGGACGTTGGAAGGCCTAATCGATTCCTCTAGGTGCCATGATGAGGAGGAGGGCTCCATGAATGATGGTTAACAGGGGGGAGGATTGATCTCCAAGTAAAACATCATGTGGTGCTCCAAGGTGTCTTTGGGGCACAAGTAGTGGTCTCATGGGTCTCTTGGTGTAAACTAAGCCTATAAACTGCTCCAAATGAGGGAACAGAAGATGGTGCTTACCCTCCCATTTCTCAAGGATGAGACAAACCTCCTTTGGGCCTCAAATCAACTACAAAACCCTGTGGTTGTGGGCACTATTGATCCAAGTGCATCATCTTGCATATGTGGGGCAATGAATAAGTCGTTGAAGTTGTTGAGGCTTCCCATGGCATGAGATAATGCTTTGTCACATGATGGAAACCCGTGGCTCTCATCACATCCCCTACAAGTGTTGATATGATCCTCTGGTGGGCTTGGGCCCCAATGAAGTCGCCCAGCCGATAAAACCACTTGTCAATCTTGTAAAAGATCCAATGCATCTCCTCACCTTCAGATACAATAATTCATTAGTGCAATTGAGTGAATAAGCTTGTTAATCAAGGGTAGAAATGAGACTTCATAGTGGGTTTCTTTTCCAAATTTGGGGCTTTGAACAGGTAATGGTGTTACTCCAAAAATGGTGAATCATCCCCCATGGTTGACATCATCATCTTGAATCCTATTGGTTCTTATAAAGTTTATTTTGGTTGTACATTTTTCTTAGGAGGCCCATTTTAGACCTCAAAATTCCCCTAATGCTTTTGCTTGCCCTTCATCCTTGCTGCAAGAGCCACGTCATCATCATAAGTCTTCTTCTTCGGATCATGTTCCTCGTCTACCAATTCTTCCTGGATGAAGTCATCCCAAAAACTGTTCCAATCTGATAGCTTCCCTCTGGCAATGATCCCTTTGATGAATGACTTCCATTATGGAGTAAACCCCTTCAAAGCAATCCTCACCATCTTAGAATCTGAAACAGTCTCTTCAATGGTGGCAAGCTCATCTCGAACCTAAGACAATCTCGTCAAATACGAGGTCACTCCTTGACCCTATATCATCTGGGTGGACTTCAACCTATCCTGCAATACCAACAGTCAGTTCTCGTTCTTATTCTGGAACAAATCCTGAAGAGCTTTCCACATCTCATGGGCAATGTTCTTCCCAAACATATGAGGTATCAAAGGATCCTTGACACCATCTAGGATGATTAACTTGGCCTTTGTATCCATCTCTTCGTACATTTTCAGCTCCTTAGGGTCAGTGGACTACTTGATCTTTTTCTTGGCAAAGTCCCAAATCCTGTTCACCATTAGAACCAACTTGATCCTTTCGGTCGACAGACTATAGTTACACAACCCGTCCAACCTGTCTACATATCACAAACCAACTGACAACTTCGACATTGCTATTAGTCCTTCAACAACAATGTGACCAACTCCCTCTTGAATTGTACTCATTCTGCATACTCTAATTCACTGGCCCTTCAAAGTAGCTCTGATACCATGTTTTTCCACGGCACTGGAGAATCTAGGTTAGGGTCTTAGAATCTCTGACACAACCAACTCAAATGCCACAACAAACTACTTTGCACAGCGGAATACATACAACGATAAATCAACTAGTGCACAAATAGAAAACTTTTTACAATTTTTCAACAACCCAACTTCGTTATATTATCAATCTATAATACAACTCTCTAGGGCTTTCGTACCAGGGATCATGGCCCTCATACAATCATTGATACAAGAATACAAACTAGGGTTTGGTGTCAACAACTATGACCACCAATCTACCCTGAACAAGATACCAACTGACCTACTAGTTGATGTAGTGCACTTCACAACTCCACTTGGTCGTACCTTGAACACATTTGTTGTTCATTCTGCTCGTAATCTGCAACAACACCAATCTGCCTCTATCAATGAATCCTGCTCCTTTAGGTCACTGAACATGGCTCACCAATTGTCTGCCCTCTAATTGATCATTAGTCCATCAATGAGTTAACACATAGGGACTTCTATGAGTTGTTCACAACTCTGTTTGTGAACACCTAAGTTTCCCACCTGTTGCTCCATAGTCCTTAAGAACACAACACTTTGGGACTACACACTCTTCCCACTTTTGCCTTCCTGTGCTACTCCAATGAAGACAAACTTAGGGCATGGAGGTTGCCCTCTATCACTGTCAAAAGTCCTTCTCCAACAGTCAACTTAGTGCTGGTCAAACTGCTCCCTTGGATGCCTTTTTCTCCCTTCAAAGAACAAGCCTTGAGCTTCAAACTTCTACCACTCCTATTAGACCTAATGTCCTTCATAAGTCCTCCACTTAAGGCACACATGACACCCTCCTATAGCCCTCCAACTGTTCTTGAGATGCCCAAACAAAATTGTCCAAACTAGGATAACCATCCACTAGCAAACAACATCAACCAAGGAAAAATACAAACATATCTTAGCGGACTTCTCCTTCTCGGCCCTATGCAATCTCTTCTATGGATTTCGATCTTGGTTAGGGCTTGCTAACAAACCATGTCAGCCCACCAATGATGGCCCAAATAACCTTAGAAAACTTCGCTCTCTCCTCTTGTAGCTCCTCCCTTTCGGCACTGCTACCTTGCTTCATGAACTATTGTTCTAACAATTTTCTAAGCACAGACCAGCCCTAAGCTAAGGCTCGGTCCCCCCAGAAGAAGCATAGAACCTTGGACAGCTTGCCAACAAAGAATAGAAAACATAAACCATGCACAAAACTAGCCCAGATTTGCTCCTCCTACCCTCAGCCTGCTTCCCCATCAAACTTGGCTCCAAACCAGTCACAAGAAGACACAAAACTAATCCTTCTTAACTTTGGCTAGGATCCTTTGATCTGCAACCAACTCAGAGATACTTTTCTTGTCATGTTGTGTTGCTTGGATGTAATAATGAGCCTCCCTCCTCACTCTACTTATATGAATTTCTTGTGGCAACGTCTAACCCTCTTTTAGGGTTGTCTCAAGTAAGGTCGACTTCTCTTTTGTGCCACAAGCCCACATAAAAACACAAAAAAAATTAAGTTATACCAAACTACAAGGGCTCTCTTGGTGTTCTAAGCAGCCCTTTGCTCCTTTAAGGGTGTTCTATCATCTCCAAGTGTCAAGTCATCAAAAACATACTTGGTTTCACACCCACAACCTTGGGTGCAAAACCCCCACATTGGGTACTTAGTCCACAAATGACTTTGTGGTGCCAATTTCTCCACAACCTTGTACCCTAGGGTTTGGAGTACCTCCCAAGCTACAAATCTCAACACTCCCTCTTAGCGGGGGAGGTACTTCCAAGAATAGGAAGTAACTCTTCATCACTATCACTGTTGGCGACACTAGCCCAATTCTTGGCAATGACCCTCCAACATTCCCTGTAGCATGAACTACGCCCTTCTTGGAAGTGTCATTGCCATGAGAAGCCTCCTACTTCTTCTTCTCCTAAAACGCTTTCAGGTCATCCCACAGTTCCTTCTTGCCAACAGTAGAAGCACCCTTGCTCCCCACTAACCACGCACTCTTCTTGGACTGCACATTCTCCTTCTGAACTTGCAAATGCTTGCTAGAACTCGACTCTCTATAAACCAGTTTTCCACGGGCACGTGTCCCCCAGGGTTGGGTGCACGAACCCCTCGCACCCCACGCACCTGGGACGGGGAGTCTATTGGAGGTGTGTTCCCCATGCACCCTTTTTGGGGAGTCTTGGGGAGACACAAGCGGGTGCGTTTCCTTAGTGTGGGGGACGAGACTCCCCAAAAGGGGTGCGTCTGGGCGTCCCCCCTCAAAACTTTAGTATCTAGTATATAGTAATATACTAGTATGTTTTGCTTTCAATTTAGATTCTAGAATGATGAATGATGAATGATGAATTTAATTTTAAAACCAATGTAGATTGTAGAATGATGAATGATATGGATCAACGTATTTGAATATTTCATTATTGAATTTTTTTATTGAATCTCATGGTATGGATGAATAATGAGTATGTCATATGAATGATGTATGTATCAAAATGAATTATGAGGATGGAACAATGTATGTCATTATTTAATTCAATTATGAATTTAAATTTTATGTGGATCAAATTTTAATTTTCAATGTATTGGTATTCATATTACTATTAGTCTATTTAATATTTATGTTTTCACTATTGAACAATGAATATGAACTTGAATTATATATATATATATATATATATATATATTAAAATTATATACCCCAACGCCCCCCCGCACCCCTGAAATTTCCCTAAAAATTGAGGGTACTCCCACACTTCCCCCCTGTGCGTCTCCCCGCACTGGAGTCTTGGTGGAACATTGCCCTAAACCTATCGAACTTGGACCTTCTCTTGCTTTTATTGCTCATGATCTATAGGCTTGCCCGTCAACCTATATAGACCATGCTCCCTAACTCGAATGACCACTCCACCAAAGCTAGAGCCTTTGGGCCTGAGCTTCACTTTCCCGTCCTGGAAAATCACGTCAAATCCCTTATCCTCAATCACTAAGACAGATAATACATTATATTTGAGCTTTAGTACATATAATACATCTTGAACTCGCATCAACTGACCTAACTCCATTCTGAATGGCACGACACCCAATCCTCTAATCTCCTTCTTACCCTTGTCACGCACCACCATGTGCAACTTCGAATCCCACTCAGCTAGAGTCTTGAACACATCACGTGAACCTGTCATATGCTTCGACACACCACTGTTCCCATACCATGCAGTCTTATCGATGGCACCCTAAGAAAAATGAGAAATCCAAGCAAAATCCTCACTCTCTAATCTCTTGGAGAGAACATCTATCTCAGTAGAAGTGGCGACACCTACAACCTGCTTCCCCTTCTTCTCATTATCTCCCTGCTTCTTCTTCGGTTGATTCGTCGAATAATGACAATACTCGCCACAGTTGAAACACTTCAACTTACTCAAGTCCTTCTTTTGCTTGCCCTTCATCCTTGCTACAAGACCCACGTCATCATCAGAAGTCTTCTTCTTCAGATTAAGTTCCCCGTCTTGCAATTCTTCTTGAATGAAGTCATCCCACAACCTGATCTAGTCTAGTAGCTTCTCTGGAAACGATCCCTTTGATGAACAGCTTCCATTATGGAGTAAACCCCTTAAGAGCAATCCTCACCATCTCAGAATCTAAAACAGTATCTCCAATGGCGGCAAGTTCATCTCTAACTTGAGACAATCTCGTTTGATACAAAGTCACTCCTTCACCATGTATCATCTTGTTGGAATTCAACTTATCCTGCAATACCAACAGTCGATTCTCATTCTTATTCTAGAACAAATCCTAAAGAGTTTTCCACATCTCGTGGACAATGTTATTCCCGGACATATGAGGTATCAAAGGATCCTTCACACCATCAAGGATGATTAACTTCGACTTCGTATCCATCTTTTCATACACTTCCAGCTCCTTGGGGTCAATCGGCTTCTTGATCTCTTTCTCAGCAAAGTCCCAGATCATGTTCACCATTAAAACCAACTTGATCCTTTCCTTCCACGGACTATAGTTAGACAACCCTTCCAACCTATCCTCATATCGCAGACCAACCGACAACTTCGATATTGTTATTAGTCCTTCAACAACCATGTGACCAACTCCCTCTTCAGTTGTACTTGTGCACACTCTGATTCACTAGCCCTTCAAAGTATCTCTAATACCATGTTGTTTTTCCACGGCACTGGAGAATCTAGGTTAGGGCTTTAGAATATTTGAGACAACCAACTCAAATGCCATAAAAAACTACTTTGCACAGTGGAATAAATACAGCAGTAAATCAATTAGTGCACAAATAGACAACTTTTCACAATTTTTTAACAACCCGACTTCATTTTATTATCAATCTATAATACAACTGTCTAGGGCTCTCGTACCGGGGATCATGGCCCTGATACAAGAATACAAGCTAGGGTTTGGTGTCAACAACTATAATCACCAATCTACCTTGAACAAGATACCAACTTACCTACTAGTTGATGTAGTGCACTTCACAGCTCCACTTGGTCATACCGTGAACACATTTGTTGGTCCTACTCTCAATCTGCCTCTATCAATGAATCCTACTCCTTTAGGTCACTGAACACGGCTCACCAACTGTCTGCCCTCTAGTTGATCATTAGTCCATCAATGAGTCAGCAAATAGGGACTTCTATGAGTTGGTCACAACTCCGTTTGTGAACAACTCCTAAGCTACCCACCCGCTGCTCCTTATTCCTTCAAGAACACAACACTTTGGGACTTCACACTCTTCCCACTTTTGCCTCCCTGTGCTGCTGCAATGAAGAGAAACTTAGTGCTTGGAGGTTTCCCTCTATCACTATCAAAAGTCCTTCTGCAATAGTCAACTTAGGGCTAGTCAAACCGCTCCCTTGGGTTCCCTTTTATCCCTTCAAAGAACAAGCCCTGAGCTTCAAATTTCTGCCACTCCAAGCAGACCTAATGTCCTTCATAAGTCCTTCACTTAGGGCACACACGACACCTTCCTACAACCCTCCAACTGTTCTTGAGATGCCCAAACAAAAATTTCCAAACTAGGACAACCATACACAAGCAAACAACATCAACCAAGGAGAAATACAAACACACCTTAGCAGACTTCCCCTTCTCGACCTTGTGTAATCTCTTCTGTGGATTTCATCCCTGGTTAGGGCCTAATAATAGACCACATCAGCCTACCAATGCTGGCCCAAATCACCTTAGAAAACTTAGCTCTCTCCTCTTGTAGGTTCCTCCATTCATATGCTGCTACCTTGCCTTCATGAATTGTTGTTCTACCAATTTTCTGAGCACAGACCAGCCCTATACTAGGTCTTGGTCCCCTGAAGAAGCACAGAACCTTGGACAGCTTGCCAACAGAGAATAGCAACATAACACATGCACAAAACTAGCCCAAACTTGCTCCTCCATCCCTTAGCCTTCTTCCCCATCAAACTTGGCTCCAAACCAGTCACAAGAAGACACAAAACTAATCCTTCTTAACTTTGGCTAGGATCCTTTGATCTGCAACCAACTCAGAGATACTTTTCTTGTCATGTTGTGTTGCTTGGATGTAATAATGAGCCTCCCTCCTCACTCTACTTATATGAATTTCTTGTGGAAACATCTAGCCCTCTTCTAGGGCTGTCTCAAGTGGGGTCTACTTGTCTTTTCTGCCACAAACCCACACAAAAATAAATAAAAAATAATTTCTCCCAAACTACAAAGGCTCTCTTGGTGTTCTAAGCGGCCCCTTGCTCCTTTAAGGGTGCTCTATCATCTCCAAGTGCCAAGTCATCAAAAACATACTTGGTTTCACACCCACAAGCTTGGGTGCAAAAACCCCACCTTGGGTACTTAGCCCACAAATGACTTTGTCGTGCCAATTCCTCCACAACCTTGTACCCTAGGGTTTGGAGTACCTCCCAAGCTACAAATCTCAACATTCCACACATGTAATGCACTGGCTATGAGGACTAATATGCTAGCTAGTCTTTGTGATCTTCACTGCCACCTACAACGATTTGTATAGCAGTCCAGGAGACACTTGTAATTTGACTTAGCCTTGAGATTATCGCCTCCTTGACACTTGTTTGCTCTCATGTTCTTCGTATCTTTTCCCAAACTTGTATAAATAAACCTCATTGGCTCATTGTTTTTCATGGTTGGAAGCTTAAACTTGTATAAATAAACCTCATTGGCTCATTGTTTTTCATGGTTGGAAGCTTGATCTTGGGGATACCTACCAAATTTTGTACTTGTTATTCATAATAGAAAAAGACTTTGGAGGTCCATGTGGTGTAAATTGTGGTGATGTTTTTCTTGGCATAAGGTAACTCGTATTCATTTAATTTTTTTATTTCTCTCATTTAGTGAATTTGGGCCCAAGTAGGGGCAATGTTGTCAAAGGGGAAGACAAATAAGTACTTACATGTCTTCTTGATTGGCTGGCATCTAGTTTGGATTCATCATGTACTTGTTAATAGAATGATTTGTTTTTTCTTGTTTGCAAGTCTTCACCTAATATTACTAATCGTTTGAGAAAGATTCTTGAGGTGTAGCATAGGGTACTTCAAGCTTGGAAGTTGGCCACATCATTGATTAGATCAACCATCTTCGAAGCACCAAGAAGCACATGATTTCGTCAGATCAAAGGACTGCCAAAAGGGCTTCAAAAGGATCTAAAAGGGCTTCAAAAAGCCACGAACCTCCCCTTCATTTAAACATCAATTTCTTTGGGTTGCTTTATTTTTTATTTTCGTTGAACATCAAGCATATAAAGCCTCTAAACTATTGTTGTCCTTGTTACCCACGACATTGTGGGTGATATCCCAAAAAGAAATTTTTCTCCATGATGAGCCTCAGCCGACAGCCCCTTGATGCCTCCTACTAGATTGTTGTGCCTTTTCTCTGCCACCTGAGCTAGCCATGTGGTTCCTCACCCACCTGTATTGATCATATGTTTGAAGGTGGGCCTCCTAAATCTAAAGGTATGTCTTGTCATTTCATAATTGAGTATTGAGTTTACTTAACATGGATACCTCTGGGTATGGATTGATAGGGGGATTTGGCAGAAAGAGTGGATTTAGTTTGTACTCTTGTCTCCTTGATATCTTTTGGTTGTTACCCTTGGATCTTAGTCCCATGGGATCTCCTTTATTGGCCATTTGGTTTTAGGGTGGTACTACTTGGGAAACCTCAACTTTGGGTGTGTGGTCCCACTCCTTTACCTGCACATACTACTCCCTTTCCACTCACTATACCCCCATTCACCATTTCTCCCACATGGGTCCACATTCCCATTATGGGTCCACATAGGGCTAGCCTCCCTATCCCCTTTGCCCCCACCTTAGGTCAGACCTAGATGATGCCCCGGAGGTTGAAGCAACTATAAAAAGAAGAAAAAGCATAATTGGCCACATTTAACAGGAAATTGTACCACAAAATGAAAAAGATAGCCGGGACAAAAATAATTAGCACATGGGGAAGAGCCAACACATGAGCTCTACCCCATCCATGGCCATCACCCTGGTTCCATAGGCTCTAGATGAGCCTCCTCTATCAATCACGAACCCATCATTATCCCAACCCCTGGAGGGCAATGAACTACCCTATCTCAAAAGGGGTAATCACTGCTATATTATACACATCATGCTCTCTTCCTTTGAGTTCCGAGCAATTAATTAAAGAATTTCATAAAAGGCAAAAGGCATATAAAGAAGGGTGGAAAAATCAAAGTTGGGGCACCTCATGTACGATGACTGCTCCCTCCTATACATTATATACCCAAGTGTGGGCTTCCCCTTATCTAGCTACCCCTATGCCCCATTATATGGCCTAGGGTTGCCCCTCTCATTCCCTATTCCATCTCACCTATTTGTCACTTGCCACCCCCATTAAAAGGGTGTACCTTGGACATGCTATCCCCTCTAAGCGTTGAAACCACCTAATAAGGTACTTGGCTAACCCCCTTTGGAGTTTGGAGACACTAGCACATGCCAAAGCGCACTACGGAAGGGCATGTCATTATGAAGTGCCCACTTTGTTATCCATGGTTTGTAAGCTCCTTTACCCGATTATTCTAATGATTGATTGTACTAGACACCTAGGGGACGCATTGGATCTTATGCAGGATTGTAGGTGGTTTCCATTTGGGTTTGGCTTCCCTATATGGGATCCTGAACCCTAGAGGTCCACATTGGCACATGTAGAGTGTGCATAGAGAGCCATGGGCCTCCACAGCAGCAGACAACACTCCACAGATCTTCATGGATGTTCAGAGACTACTAGTGATCCACTTTTGTGACGATGGTGACATGTTTGGTACACTATGCCCAGCAGGCCCCTACAGGAGCCCCACACTCTTGGCAGGTGTCCCATCACTTGTATGATGTCATGGCAACATTCATTTCACCACCTGGACCATTGCAGAGGATCTACAGACATCTCCAATTCATACAGAGACCCATGGGGTCATTAATGTGCCCTCAAACCCACTGAGAGCACCATGGGTCTACTACTTGGAGAACAAGGGGCTACCCCCTTGTCCATCATATTCCAAGGAATTTATTCCTCAATATGGGACTTTAGGATGTTATTGATCCTTTGGAGGGCCCTACGACATGTATACGTCATTATTTGGCCCCTTGTGAGGCTTGTTTTACATTATGAGCTAGTATGGTGGGCTTGTCACCATTAGGGGGTATTATTTGCACATTATTTTATCATTAGGGGCCCATAGGCTAATTCGAACTCCTTAGGAGGCTATATATTGGTGTTGGATACATTCATTTGTATCATCACTTGACTTGGGATCTCTCTAATCATAGAGAATTTCCGCACTATTTCCTTGGTGGATATTTTTGGAGATGGATGAATTTTGATGTATGGATTTGGGTTATTTCTCTTGTCTTGGAGCTTTATTAAGCAAATGAGATGTTGGTTGGATATACTCTATAACATTGTAAGTAAATTTTGATGCTATTATTCTTGTTGCTGCATATTGCTAAAATTAGGGCTAGATGCTGCATTGCTGAAATGTGGAATTGGGCATGTTCTAGCTAATTTAATGTATGGACCTATGTTATATGAATGAAATGTCCTAGAGACTTATTTATCTCGAGAAGCTTGCATCATTTGCTTTGAAGTATAAATGCTTGAAGGTCACTTTTCTTTTCTTTCTCTCAAACTTTGGATGAAGTTGACTTTCTAAGCCTCCTTGATCAAAAAACCAAATTTTTACTCATCATTATCCTTGACTCCATATCCCCAAGTGAATGAAGCATTGATCCCTCAAAAAGGGTGATCATTTCAACCCTCTTTTAACCATTTTCCCCTTTTTCCCCAAGTCTAGCCCCATTAGGTCAACTAGGGCATCAATTTCCCGAGAATTGACCAAGGAAAAAATTGATCTCCTATAGGCTACTGCGCTAGTGGGTCCCCTCCCTCTCCTCCAAATTTGAGGCAATTATAACAGTGGAATCTCCAGGGATCTCAAGCCCTAGCTCTAGGATCGAATTGTGCCTAGGCATCCCCAAGGCTAGACCTCAATAGGATCAATTCAACCTTCTGAAGAAAGTATTCTAGTTTGGTCCTTTCCCCTCACCTTGTCCAGGATAGGAACATCATTAGTTGCTACATTCCATCCCCAAACTGGGGCTAGGTCCACTTGGCCCCGTGTGGTCCCACTTGTAAAAAAAGGACTATTTGTCAAGGACCATTTGGGAATCTAAGTTTCCCAAGGATTATAGGGATTGAGAAACTTGTCCATAAGCTTATCCCTTCTCCCTCAACCCTTCAATCCTCACCCCTTATTCCTGGTGGACCAAGTCCCTTGCTTAAAGAGCAAGCAAGCTCCATTCTTCACTTCGTCCTTGGGAAAGGGTTTTCAAGGTCACTTCTCACCCATCCATTGACATATACTTTACAAGTGAATCCCTACACTACCGGGACTCCTCCCATCGGTGAAAGTCCATAAAGAGCAAGGAGACTTAACTGTGGTTATAGTGGGCTAAGCCTCCACAGTTGCCCTTGTAGGAACCCCTTTAGGTCCCCTACTGGTTTGAGTGGTAACATTTATGGCGCCGTTGTCTAGGACACGAAGTGTGTGTTTTATTCCCCATATGACATATTGACATATCATTATTGGCGACTCCACTGGAAGAACGAAGCCCTAGTTCTTCATTGAGCATTAAAGTTAATGCTTGTAGGGTGAAGCAAGCATCTATCAAGGCACCTCAATTCACCCTGGCGACTCCATTATAATCTTAATATGCAAAATCGTAGAAGATGGAGATTTCTCTCGGTCCTATATTTGAAAAGCTCAATAAACAAGAGATTCAAGAGCTGCAAAGGAAAGTGGTGGAATATGCAGAATCCTTTCAAGATATGTTGGAGAGCTTGGATATGGAATTCATGCTCAGGTTTTATAGGTCGCAAGAAGTACAACTTGACATAATAAGGCGTGCTTATGAAGAGGATCCTAGTCATCTCCGTGACCTTGCTCACATAACCTGTGCTGTGAATATTCTGGATAACCTCATCAATAACAATAGGAATACCTCCTCTAAGGATGACGAAGAGTTGGACCCCGCAAGCTTCCAAATCACGCAAGAAAGAATGGATGAATATAGTAGGATATGCAGGGAGGTAGTACGGGAATATAATTCTAATGAAGTTTTCTCCTACTTATATGATGAAGAAGTGAAGCTTCATAAGATGAAATGTGAATATAAAGAGAACCCTACTAATGTTCTCCTCCTAGAAGCATACTACCAGAATCATGTAACGAATACCTTAGACATTATTCTTTAAGAGAAGAGAGAAGAAGAGAGGTCCTGCTTGTCAACCAACCTACATGAAGATGACCTCAAGGACCTCGGTAATGAGCAAGAAGATGAGTCCTCGTGGGGAATACAAGACGGACAAGATGATTTTGAGGACACTTGTGTTGGGAAGGATGAATTCATTGAGACCAACCCTATCTTTCTCAAGGATATTACTCCCGATGAATCCTCTTTTGAAAACCTTGAGAGAGATGACCCCATTAGCCCCTTGAAAAATGACATTGAAGATTATTTCACCATTGAAAGGGAGAAATGGGAAATTGTGGGTCCTCAATTTGATTGTGCTACCATTTATGACACCGACAAGGAAAATGAGGATGAGATTGGTCTTCCCTTCCCCTCGGGCATTATTTATGATGGCATACCCATTGATACCCTTGGGAAGGAGAATTGCTATTTTCCCTTGCATAAAGAAGGACAACCTTTGATGGAAGTGATTGACTCTCCTTTTAATGAAAGCCCAATCTTTGACTCTCCTTTTGATGAAGTTGTTGGGCCACTAATTTTTCATTATTATTATCACTTTTTAATGCCTATTTCATCCATTTCTACCATTCTTTATTATGTCATTTATCATAATTTATCATATAATTCCATTTTATAAATATTTATGCTCCTATGGATCAACATTATTTCTTCTCCTCTATTTTTAATAAATTGATGATTATTATGCATGATTTTACCAATGATGGTTTATTAATGGATTTTTTGTAACATCACTCACGATTTTAGCCTCCAATATCTTTTCCAGATTGCAAATTTGATCTCCAGCTCATAATTAAATATTCCAACTCAGAAATTCGTTGGAATAAGAAGTGACAGTTTTGCATTGGATGTTTCGGACAAATGAAGGAGAATATAGAAAATTTGAAACATGGGTTTTGTCCAAAATCAACGAGGCTCTTACCAACCTACCTTATGATTATGTATTCAAATCACTTGAGCCTTTAGGTTGTGGGGAAGGAAAGCTCGTTGAATATGACACTTCACCCTCCCCTTTGCCTTTCCCTCTTGTTCATCACCTTGAGTCTTTCTCAAGTACGTCCCTCATCCCTTTTGGTATCACCTCGAGTGACCATGCCCCTTTTCCCTTTTCTGAATATGGTGTCAAGGAGGAACCCTTCATTGAATATACCTTATCCCCTTTGACCCATCCTCAGGATTATGATCACTCTGCGTCCTCCCCTCCCCGTTGTGACCATCACATTGAGAGACCTATTTGTTGCATTCCTTCTTTCTCTCACCCTTCGTTCCCCTCTCATCACAACCATGTGACATCCTCAAAGCATGATATTGCAAGCAGTGATTGTGATGAGGAGTTCTCGAGAGTAATCATTCATTCCTCCATTTTGTACCTAGAAGGGGAGCCCTGGACCTCCAGAATGACCAGTTTTCTTTCTCCAAGGACCTCCCTCTACCTCGAATGGAGATCATATTTTCCCGCCTCCCACCTACCTCATCCACCATGTGACTATGTCCACATTCGATTTGGGGGTTGCTACATGAGTAATCATACTGGCAGGCATATGTATATTGATGTGATGATATGTTGGTTGCACTAGCTTTATGATTACACTTAGTATTAACATCACCATATGCATGTTAGGGTAGGATGCATTGCATGATGATTTTTGCATATGATGTTTCTCACGATAGATTAGATTGCATGTATATAATAAAAAGATTAAAATTAAAATTAACAAAAAAAATGCATATTTTATTAGTTTATGGGCTAACATTAAGCATGGGTGATCATCAGACACTGTGAAAAACATGCTATCCTGTGGCCAATGTTTTTAAAACTGGAACTGGTGACCAGACCGGTCCACCTAATGAACCGGTTTACCGACCGGAACCGGTCTAACCGAGACTGGTTTGGTCTAAACGAACCGGTTTTAAAAAAAACATTAAATAATTAATTTTTAATGAAACAAAACTATTTTTAAGATGTAAAACCATGATTCCAAGCCAATAGAGACAAAATATGCAAAGTTTGCTCATTTATATACCATGTAAAGGTGAATATATCAAAATGGCACCGAGTGCAATACATATCATCGACAAAATAGCAAAATATATAAGAAATGAGGCTCTAAATGGCCTATAAAGTCCAAAAACAATGTTGCAAGCTATGAGGCCATTGGCCTACAGTCCTACTACAAGTCTACAGTGTACACATGATCAATCATCAAGTTCATCACCACTACTAGACATAGGATCATCATCAGGAGCTACATAGACATCATCTGGTTCAGAGTCTGAGGATGCCTCAGCCCGATTTGCAACCTCAGTATCAATGCCACCAATGACAATAGAAGTGGAAACGAAACCTTTCCTAGATTTTAAGTGCAAAGGGAGAAATGTTATAGATAAAAAAGTCACTCGTAATTCTGAAGATGTACATGACATTTTAAGCTTTCAATTACTGGGACAAGGTGAGAATGCTTGAGGGAGGACATTCCAAAGGAATATGGAGTCACATGGGGTGTTTTATTTCAAAATTGTACAAAAACAAGCATAATTGTGGGCACTTGGGATTTGGGGGAACACCAGCTTAAGAGGAAGTTTGATTGTTATTCAGGGGGTTTAAAGATCACATACAACATCGTGGGAATGTCTTTTAAGCTAGGCAACATAAATTTACCAAAAAGAAAAAAGATGGGATCCAAAGTATCATGTTAAAAAATACACGAGATTGAAAGAAATAATTAGTTTAAAAGAAAGATATACTTTCGTGCAGGAAGCAATGGAGTTTGCACATAATAATGAAGACAACTGTAATCTTATTTAAGCCTTAGAGTTTGTCAACTTTGACTCTTTCTACAAGAAAAGCAGTTAAATATAAAATGAGGATAATTGAACCTCTAACAATGCTCCAGAAGAAAAAGAAAAAATAGTGTAATGGCGGTTAATGCTCACATGAGTTATTAGTTCTTAACACAAAATTCACAAATTTATTGTAAATGATCATGCACATTTGTGAGCATACCCTTTGGTTCCATGGTTCAAGTTCATGCAAAGTTCAGCTTGAGAGTTCTTTGAGATTCAGAACAAGACAACACAACATCCGAGTGATGCCTCTTAGATAGCTGAGTTTGTGCCTGAATTAACCCTAGATCCTGCACAAAGGAACACAGGTGATCTGTTGATTACAAACTGTTTCGTTTGAAGAGCATGCCTAAAACCGGCCGGTTTAGGACGGAACCGGCCGGTTTGATACAAACCGGCCGGTTCCGTCCTAAACCGGCCGGTTTTTCACCGGTTAGGACAAAAACTGGGCGAAGGGGGCCTTCCAACCGGGTTTTTTGGCCAGTTTAGACCGGCGGCCTTGCTAACCGGCCGGTTAGACCGGTAACCGGTTTTTTTAAACGGTTTTGAAAACACTGCCTGTGGCTTTGATCTTTGACATGTGCAGATAACAGGTCTACGGTGACCAAGAGATTGTTGGAGTTCTCGTGACCTCTCGTTCGAGCAACCTCGGCCACTTCTATGAGAGATCACGTCCCAGTTGGAGCCAGATGTTACCCACCACCTTATGGGTGATATCCCCAGAAGAAATTTTTCTCCATGGTGAGCCTCAGCTGGCAGCCCCTTGATGCCTCCTACTAGCTCGTTGTGCCTTTTCTCTGCACCTAAGCCAGCCATGTGGTTCCTCACCCACCTATATTGATCGTATGTTTGAAGGTGGGCCTCCCGAATCTAAAGGTATGTCTTGTCATTTGATAATTGAGTATTGAGTTTACTTAACATGGATACCTCTGGGTATGGATTGATGGGGGGATTTGGTGGAAAGAGTGGGCTTAGTTTGTACTCTTGTCTCCTTGATCTCTTTTGGTTGTTACCCTTGGATCTTAGTCCCGTGGGATCTCCTTTATTGGCCATTTGGTTCTAGGGTGGTACTACTTGGGAAACCCCAACTTTGGGTGTGTGGTCTCGCTCCTCTACCTGCACATACTACTCCCTTTCCACTCACTATACCCCCATTCATCATTTCTCCCACCTGGGTCCACATTCCCATTTTGGGTCCACATAGGGCTAGCCTCCCTATCCCCTTTGCCCCCACCTTGGGTTAGGCCTAAAATGATGCCCTGGAGGTTGAAGCAACTAAAAAAAGAAGAAAAAGCATAATTGGCCACATTTAACAAGAAATTGTACCACAAAATGCAAAAGATGGTCAGGACAAAAATAATTAGCACGTGGGCAAAAGCCGACACATGAGCTCTACCCCATCCATGGCCATCACCCTGGTTCCATAGGCCCTAGATGAGCCTCCTCTATCATTCAGGAACCCATGATTGTCCCAACCCCTGGAGGGCAATGAACCACCCTACCTCAAAAGGGGTAATCACTGCTATATTATACACATCATGCTCTTGTCCTTTGAGCCCCGAGCAGTTAATTAAAGAAAATTCATAAAAGGCAAAAGGCATATAAAGAAGGGTGGAAAAATCAAGGTCGGGGCACCTCATGTACCATAACTGCTCCCTCCTATACATTATATACCCAGGTGTGGGCTTCCCCTTATCTAGCTACCCCTATGCCCCATTATGTGGCATAGGGTTGTCCCTCTTATTCCCTATTCCATCTCACCTATTTGTCACTTGCCACCCCCATTAAGAAGGGTGTACCTTGGACATACTATCCCCTCTAAGGGTTGAAAACGACCTAATAAGGTACTTGGCTAGCCCACTTTGGAGTTTGAAGACACTAGAACATGCCAAAGCACACTACAGAAAGGCATGCCATTATGAAGTGCCCACTTTGTTATCCATGGTTTGTAAGCTCCTTTACCTGATTTTCTAATCACTAATTGTACTTGAAGCCTAGGGGACACATTGGATCTTATGTAGGATTACAGGTGGTTTCCCCTTGGGTTTGACTTCCCTATATGGGATCCTGATCCCCAAAGGTCTACATTGGCACATGTAGGGTGTGCATAGAGAGCCATCGGCCTCCACAACAGCACACAGCACTCCATAGATCTTCATGGATGTTCAGAGACTACTAGCAATCCACTTTTGGGACGATGGTGACATGTTTGGTACACTATGCCCAGTCGGCCCCCACAGGAGCCCCACACTCTTGGCGGGTGTCCCAACACTTGTACGATGTCATGACAGTATTCATTCCACCACTTGGACCATTGTAGAGGATCTACAGACATCTTTGATTCATATGGAGACCCATGGGGTCATTGATGTGCCCTCAGACCCATTGAGAGCACCACAAGTCTACTACTTGGAGAACAAGGGGCCACCCCCTTGTCCATCATATTCTGAGGAATTTATTCCTCAATATGGCACTTCAGGATGTTATTGAGCCTTTGGAGGGCCCTATGACATGCATACATCATTATTTGGCCCCTTGTGAGGCTTGTTTTTACACTATTAGCTAGTATGGTGGGCTTGTAACCATTAGGGGTTATTTTTGCACATTATTTTATCATGAGGGGTCCATAGGCTGATTCGAACTCCTTAGGAGGCTATATATTGATGTTAGATACATTCATTTGTATCATCACTTGACTTGGGATCTCTCTAATCATAGAGAATTTTCGCACTTTTTCCTTGGTGGATATTTTTGGAGATGGATGAATTTTGATGTATGGATTTGGGTTATTTCTCTTGTCTTGGAGCTTTATTGAGCAAACGAAATGCTGGTTGGATATACTCTATAACGTTGTAAGTAAATTTTGATGCTATTATTCTTGTTGCTGCATACTGCTAAAATTAGGGCTAGTTGTTGCATTGTCAAAATGTGGAATTGAGCATGTTTTAGCTAATTTAATGTATGGGCCAATGTTATATGAATGAAATGTCCTAGAGATTTATTTATCTCGAGAAGCTTGCATCATTTTCTTTGAAGTATAAATGTTTGAAGGTCACTTTTATTTTCTCTCTCAACATTGGACGAAGTTGACTTTCTGGGCCTCCTTGATCAAGAAAACAAGTTCTTACTCATCATTATCCTTGACTCCATATCCCCAAGTGAACTAGGCACTGATCCCTCAAAAAGGGGGCTCATTTCAACCCTATTTCAACCAGTTTCCCCTTTTGCCCCAAGTCTAGCCTCATTAGGTCACCTCTGGCATCAATTTCCCAGGAATTGACCAAGGAAAAAATTCGATCTCCTATAGGCTACTGCACTAGTGGGTCCCCTTCCTCTCCTCCAAATTTGAGGCAATTCTAACAATGGAATCTCCGAGAATCTCAAGCCCTAGCTCTAGGATCGAATTGTGCCTAGGCATCCCCAAGGCTAGACCTCAATAGGATCAATTCAACCTTCTGAAGAAAGTATTCTTGTTTGGTCCTTTCCCCTCACCTTGTCCAGGGTAGGAACATCATTGGTTGCTACCAAGGTTGCATGAAACGGGGAAACGGGTATTAGTTTCCGAAACGGGAAGCGATACGAAACGCGACCTCCCCAAATTTTGGAAACGGGGAAACGCGAATATATATATATATTAGGACATTTAAGAAATATGTGCAATCATAAAGTGTATATGAGACATTCTAATTTATTACATTATGATAAAATTGTCAATGCATAAACTATAAGTATCTAAATTTACATCACATTTACTCATGAATAATCACATAATGAAAATAGAAATATCCAAAATCAGCCACGAGAAATTTCTAATTTCTTGTCTCGTGCTTGAATGGGAGTCTCCTCCTACATAGTCGAACGACCTTAGTGCTCTTGATTAAATACAAGTTTCATACCCTAGTACCCTACATTCTCTTGATTATTGGGAGTCTCCCCTGGATAGAGGGCTTGGTTCTCTTGATTAAATACAAGTTCCATACCCTAGTACATGATAAAATCCAATGGAAACATTGCAATCCCCCCAATCCTGAAAACCTGAAAAACAGATAAGTCTGTTCGATTTTGAGTGAGATCTAAAATTCTACTTTTTCCATATGAAATCCAATGAGGGCGAAACCACTCTCAAACATCCTGAGTCATTTCATGGTAATGTTAAAAATTTAAGTAAAAGGATGAAAATGAAAAATAAAGGAGAATATCACTTTTACTTTAAGAATTTAACATTACCATGAACTGCATATCAACACTAGGGCAAAAGTTCACTTTTATAACTTTAGACAGGCATCTAGAAGCAACTAGAAGTCACTAGGCTAACGTAAGAATAGATTAGAAAACAAACTAAGAAAAAAAAAACACAAGTAAATGCTGAAACGTGGGTCGTATGGCCCTGAAACGCGTTTAAGGCCGTACTGGCCACGTTTCAATTTCGTGAAACGTGGCAATACGGCTCGAAACGCATTTCAAGGCCGTACCAAACGCGTTTCAGCGTTTCGTACTCGTTTCCATACAGAAACGCCCTCCTGCCCCACGTTTCCTGCAACATAGGTTGCTACATTCCATCCCCGAACTGGGTTGGGTCCACTTGGCCCCGTGTAGTCCCACTTCTCAATAAAGATTATTTTTCAAGGACCATTTGGAAATCTAAGGTTCCCAAGGATTATAGGGATTGAGAAACTTGTCCATAAGCCTATCCTTTCTCCATCAACCCTCCAATCCTCACCCCTTATCCCTGGTGGACCAAGTCCCTTGCTTAAAGAGCAAGCAAGCTCCATTCTTCACTCCATCCTTGGGAAAGGGTTTTCAGGGTCACTTCTCACCTATCCATTGACATATACTTTACAAGTGAATCCCTACACTATCGGGACTCCTCCCATCGGTGAAAGTCCGTAAAGAGCAGGGAGACTTAGTTGTGGTGACAGTGGGCTAAGCCTCCATAGTTGCCCTTAACCTAGCAGTAGCCCTCGTAGGAACCCCTTTAGGTCCCCTGTTGGTTTTACTGGTAACAGTCCTAACAGTAGTACATTGACTAAGGAAAAATTAAGCTTTCTTGGTTTTTCCCTTGGTCAAGTAGTGTAGGATTTCAGTCCTTTTAACTTCGAATTTTTTGTTCATCATATGGTAGTAGTCCTAGGTAGTTCTAATCATCTTTTGCGAAATTTCTAACATAATTATCTCGCTGATTTTTGCAGACCTGTGACAGGACAAGGGGAAATGTTGGTGGTTTTGGCCCGGATTTGATGAATTGAAGCACCAGAACATTACATATAACCAATCCTTGTACAAAACCAACATTTTCTACCTTGTAACCTCTTAAAAGGAACTTTTCATCCTTTGACCCTTCAAAGGATCCTTGTAAGTCTCTTATGTTGATTCTCCTCCCTTTGTTGACAAGGGAGCTTTTATTTCCTCTTGGTTTTGATCTCCTCTTTCTTGTGAGGGATCAAATCAAGGATTCTAATTTGTTAATTTTAGATAACAATGGTATGTTCTATGCTTAGCACAATTTACTTCAATGTTCCTTTAGCAGCCCAATAACAATTTCCAATTATTTCCAATAGCAATCACATTGATAGTAAATGCAAATAGAACATAAAACAAATGCAGAAGACAAGCCAAGACAAGAGAACACCAGATTTGGCGGATGCCAGGGAAAAACCCCAATGTGGGGAAAACCCTTTGATCAAATCTTCTTATTATTATTCAATAGTTCAGCAAAGAGAGAGAGTACAAAAGTCAAATTGATTAGCCCAATACAAAGTCAAATCAGCCCTATCAAATTCTGCAGTCAAACTTCAGCCCTAACCAGAAATTCAATGTTGGTCAAAACAGCAGCAATTCTTCCTTGAAGCAACTCGATCTTCCTTGGTCAAACTCAGCCTGATCAGGAGGATAAATTTAGCCCAAAACAGCTCAGTGAAAGGAGAGAGAAGACTGTTGTAATTTTCTGCATTCAAACAACAGTCAAACCTAAAGTCAACGTTGGTCAACCAGCCCAGAATTCCTCGATTTTTGTGCCTAGCAATGCAGCCTGGGAAAATCGAATCTTTAACCCAAAAACCGAAGTCAAATCAGTCAAATGCACCTTGGTCAACGCTGGTCAAACCTGTTCCTGAAGTCTGAAATTCAGCCTGTAATTCTGCCAAGAAAATCTATCCTAGGCACACGTGTGAGAGAGAAAGAGGCTTCCCAAGCATTGTACGAACCAATCTGATGAAGGCAAAGAGAAGAATGTGTGAGTGATGGATGTCCAAATGAGGTGTGAGGTCTCTTCTATTTATAGTATATACACTTCATTCTGGGTGAAGAGACACATCCATTGGGCTTCTTGAGCCTACATTTCGCTGAGGTCAACCTGAACAATTTGCACATGTGTGGTAATAAATTCAAAATCCCACTTCCACTTGTCTGAATGAGATGATCCTTATATCAATCTTGGACCTCTCGAAAAGAGGAATCCAATGCAATCATCATCTCCATCAAATGAGCTGTCCCAAGGTGGAATTTGACCCTAGTTGCCAATTTTAACATAATATAATCTAATAAAAGCACTGATTTTCTTGGGAGTTAGGGTATTTTCCCCCAAGCATCCTTCTTCCCCATTTGGGGAAGTGTCTTGTGGTTGTGCTTGAGTGATTTACATTTTCTTATCATCGATCAAATTAACGTAAAGTAGGTAATCACCATCTCACAATCTAGTTTAACTTTCCTTTTGCATTTCACGCAATTTCGTGCAATCTAGGATAGCATGCAATTTATTCATTTCATGCAATCCAATCTTTCATTTGACTGTAACAATCTAGAGTAGTTCTAATTTCCTTTCATTAGCTATCTATTTTAGTTAATGTTCTTTTGCATTCAATCAATTCTCTTTCTAGATTGGATCTATTCTCAATTACAATAGTTAGATTTACTTTTCAAGAATTAATTTACCTCCATTTTTCTGGTTGAAGTAGTTTAAATTAGGGACCCTTCTGCCCCTAAGTCTTTGTATTCTGAAATCAGGGCCCCAGCGAGGATAAGGCTTGGGGAAGAAGTTGAATTGCAACTTGCTTCAATTTTTTCTATCAATTGACTTAGACTCAAGAGATGACCTTAATTCTAATCTAAAATGACCCAAGAACACATTCCACTACATCTATATTTAGCAATTTTGTACTTTATCTTTCATTGCCATATTCATTTCAAATAACATTTTACTTTTGGGTTCTTCATTTCCAAGTACTCACTTTCAAGCATAATCGCAACAATTACTTTGAGCATTTACTTCCACAAAGCTCTTACTTGGCACCGGTCATTATTTAGATTATTTGCTTTCAAGTTCTCAATTCCTATTGTCATTGCTATATCCCATTACTTTTGGATATTTGTCATGCTCATGAGTTGATTTACATGCTTTGAGTGCTTATGCTATCATTTGTACATTGGTGGATGAATGTAGCTTAGTCACTGTAATTAACTCCTAGAACTTGACTTGTTTGAAATAGATTAGTCAAGCCTTAGTTATTTTGATAGAGTCCACCCCCTTGGCTTCACTAAGAGTTAGCCTAGACGAAGGAGTTCAGATTTGAGTAACAACAACTCAACTCGAAACTTCCCCCCAAGGCCACAATAAGTGGAGCTAAAGATTTTCTCCACAATATCCAAGGTGTGGATTCAGGCGGCAACAGACCCCATGTTACACAGATAGCTAATAGGGTCCCTGTTGTATTTGGTCAACATCAAGCCATATATATGTTTTGTTGTGAACACCTTGAGCTAGTTCATGGTGGAGTCAAGGCAAGTGCAATGGGTAGCAACAAAGCATGTGTTGAGATCCTTGAGTTGTATATTGGAGATGGCCTAAGACATCTTGGAGGTGATGGAGTGAGGCTGCAAGGATATACAAACTTAGAACGGGCGGGGAGTGCACCAAATAGGAAGATCACCTTAACGCATTGTTTCAATCTTAGATCAATAATGATTTTCTGGTTCAGCAGGAAGCAAACTTCCATGGCACTCAATTCAATAGAGGCAAAGTATATGACATATGGCAAGTTGTGAGGCTAATTGGCTTTGCAAGTTAGTTGCAAGATTATTTGGTCAAGAGTTGGGGCCTACGATGATACACTATGATAATCAAAGTGGTATCAAACTCTTTGAGAATCAATTGTTCCATGAAAGGTCCAAGAATATTGAGATCAAATATCACTTCATCCAAGATAGGATCGGGAAAGGGGCAATGATGCTTTAGTATATCTCCACAGATGAGTGGATTGTAGACATTCTCACCAAACACATGGTGAAAGGCAAGTTTGTGTTTTAAAGAGACAAGCTAGGAGTGGTACAATATACCCTTCCTTGCTAAGAAGGAGTGTTGATGTTTTTAGGTTGGGAAGGTACTTCTACATAGGCCTAAGTGTCTAAGCATGCAGAAGTTGCCTAATTGACCCTTAACCTTAGTAATTACTTTAAGTATTCAAGTAATTGAGTATTATAAGATAAAGTGAGTTACTGTAATGAAATGCAACAATTATTTGCATTAGTGAATTAAATGAATCTCAACCATCGATCTCAAGTGAGGTAAGATCTAATCTCAACCGTCAATCACTTTGGAGATTAGGGTTGTGGATTTGGTGAATAACTCAATCTTATAAAAGGAAGGCTAGGCTAAAGGAGAAGACACACAAAAGACATCTAGTGAGCACAAGACATTGAGAGGACATCTCAATGGTTGGGTGGAAGACTTCCATTCAAGTGTGCAAGATTCAAGGAAGGTGCAAGGGACAGCAAGGGAAATCGAAATCAACCAAGTAAGATCAAAGGACAAATCTAGGGTTTGATCAGCTGGATCAATTCTAGATTATTATTGTGTGTATTTTCCTCAGTGGCCATTATCCCAAAAAGGAAGCACTTGTAAGTTCTAAATTTAATGAATGAAAAACTTATTTGAGGAGCAAAAATATTGTGTGAACATGATTTTGAAATTGGTGTTTAATTTTGTTTCCATTGTTTATTTTATTTGTGTTAAAATATCAAACGTTTTATTATTCAGTAGATCTAATATACTAGGAATGAATTAAATAGGTGTTGGGTTTAGAAATCAACAAAGATTACATTCCACCATGTCTTTCAAGCAACAGTCAGGCAGATTCGTTAGCAAATAAAGTACTAGGTCTCGAGGTTGGAACCATTTGAACAAAAAAATTGTGGACTTGTGCATCGAGCACCCAATACCTTAAATATCCAATTCTCTGTTAGGGGACAACAAACACTTTCATAAATAACCACATGTTAGCCAATTTACATTGGCGGTATTATATCAAGCATATGAATTCGAAAGGGAAATGATTTCATGCCTTTGCATGCTAGGAGTAATGGCATCTCAATCTTTTACACCCTATTTTGTAGAATTCTTTGGCCATTGTCAAATTATGCACTATAAAGGAAAGGAGTTTGCAAGGACAACACACTTAAACAATGGTAGACTTTAAACTCCTATGGTTTGTTTTTGTAGATAGAGATTCCGGATTTTCCACAGTAATATTTGATAGTCATCGACATTTTGAATTCATAAGAGGAATAAATAAACAAGAAAGGGGAAAAAAGAAGAAAAGAGAACCTAAAATGGTCGGCTGAGAAACCTAAACTTAAATGAAAGGAATAATAAATAACAAATAATTCCTCATATGGCCATCACCTGGTTCCAAGCACATGATGCTCCATTACACCAAAAGGAACCCTTGCATGTCCCAACCCTGATGAGGGATAAATTGACTCATCTTAAGGGGTAATAAATGCTACAATAACAAAAAGAAAGCTCTAACCCTTGAGCTACACGTGGTAATAAGAGGAATAATCAACAAGAAGTAAAAGGTGAAAAATAGGGGCGGAAAAATCAGGCTAGTGGGTAACTCATGCCTCCATAATTGCTCCCTCCTTCACATTCATACAATCAAGATATGGACACCCCATCAACTGGTCCGTTTGACCATGGCACTTGGCCATGAATCCTTTTCCCTTCCTTTGTCACCATATTATACATTAACACCTATTGATTGACGGGTGGACCTTGGAAATGTCACTTTCCCTTAAGGGCTGGAAGCACCTAATATGGTTGACCATTAGCCACCCCTGCTAAGGGAGAAACCACCTTTGCAAGGACTTGGTCCAAATATTGGAAAGTGATCCTTGTTTGAAGTATTAACATGCCCTTAACATTCAAGTTTGGCCCACTTAGATGCATCATTGATCTTAGCCTCTGATGGATGGTTGCTTTCACTAGAATCAATGTTTTTGTCAGGTGGTCCACAACAACACAGGCCTTGACGGTAACCACTCCACAAGTACCCAAACCTTCTAGAGAAGTATATGGCCTAAGCAGATGCAACATTGAGAGACTAGAGACTCCTGACTATTTATTTCTGGTAGCATCAAATGTGCTCTAAGTCTTAAAATTTACAGGGAGGCTTAGACGCATGCACTCTCCAATACCTAGAAATCGTTTTGGGAAATTCCACCCGGAGACCGTTTTATTAAAATAATTAATTATTTTTTAATGAGACCCTAAGTCTAAACTTAGGAAATTAAAATAATTAATGGGTATTAATCTAAACTGTGGGTGTAACTTCTAGAAGTAGACGAGGATCAAGCCAAAATGATCTAAGCCATTGATTAGAAGTTAATTTGGGTCGTTGGTTGTCCACAAGAAAGATATAAGAAGAGGCTTGAGGGGCACATGGAGAACACACATAGGGAGATCAAAAGTTCAATTTTCTGAAGCAGAGCAGCTGCCAGAGAGATTTTCGATAGTGATCTTGCGTAGTGAGGGGCAGGGATAGTATCCAAAGGGAAATCTTTCCTGATCGGAGACTACTCAACAGAGAAGGCAGAGAGAGATCCAGCAAAGACAGCGCAGAGCTAGAGAGGCTAACTCAGAGGCAGCGTTGAAGCCTTGAGGGAGTCTGAAATTTGCTGGAGGGTTCGATTTCTGTAGCTGGAAGCCGGGATGTGAGACTGGGAGAGAAGAAGTCAGAATCTCAGAGGCAAATCGATCAGCCAGGAAGAATGACGCGGGTCCTAGACAGTGTGACATTGGGCTGATATTCTGGATGACAGGAAGCCCTAACACTAGAGAGGAGGCGTTATTTAATAGTTAGATACCCATGGAGACCACTTGATGGCATCCCAACTGCACATTGGGACCCCAATGGAGAATTTGAGGTGGATTTGAGGATAATCCCTCAATTTTTTTATCATCCAGGCACTATTCACACATTTGGACACCTCAAACACTTTGGCATGGTATTTGGAGCCCTAACTAGGCATGACATCAGCATTTAGAGAGGCTATGGCTCACACGTGTGGGAAATTATGATCTATTTTGTCATTAGCTAGTGGGTTTGCTTGTAACCCAAGTTCATTTCATGTCAAACTTGTTATTAGGGGCTTAATTAGGCTAAAATATATGAAGTAATCCTCTTAGAAGTAGAGGTTACCTTCATTTCATTTAGATCATCACCCATGGATCAATTCGGCCCTCTTACAGATTTCAGCCTAGCTGAAACTTGTCTTGTATCTTGTGGAGATGTGATCTATTGTGGAGTTTTTTCTTATGGAGTTATTCTCTTGTTTTAGAGATGTCATTTTGGAGCAATGAAGGATTGGCTCATGCATCTATCTTGTAAGTGTTCTTTGTATTGGAATACATTTTATGGCTATTGCATGGAATGGTTATTTCTCTAAGGTTTTTATGTGCTAGTTATTATTGTATGCATTACCCATAGTAGAATTTGTGTGACAATCCCATGAGTAATTCTTCATGATAAGCTCTCCTCATTGACTTTGCTCCCTCATAAAGTGATAGCTAGGGTTTGAAATTCTTATTCACTTACTAATGGTTAGGGTTTAGTCTTTTCTCCTAAGTAGACCTCCCTTAGACTTCATCACCCAAGGTCAAGGTACTAGCCTTATTCCCATTGTTAATCACACCAAAACTTATCTCTAACCCTCATTTTTCTTCCCCAATCTGATTTTCAGCCTCTAAAGGAAAGTCGCTAGGCTAGGGTTAGGGTCTAAATTCAACTAGGGTTAACTACATTGCTTGTGGAGGGATTCAACACTTGGTTGTGAGGTCATTGCCTCAAAATCAACATCTTATTGTGGCTGATTTCTCCATTGTAGGGCTAATGTCCTTTGCCCTAGGTAATTTTTGCCCTATCGAAGCACTAGTCTTGTCGTAGGCTTCAACTTGGGGCTTGCTAAAGGCTTGTTGAGTCGTAAATTGATAATACATATCTATTTCAAGCCTTTTCTTGGCCTAGTGACCTTAGATAAGCCTGTTGACCTTACCTACTCTTAAATCCCTAGTCACTTTGTGCCCTAATTAGGCCTCTCAGAGAATGTGCATTGCCTTATTAAGCTAGTTGAGCCTTGTCCTCAAGTAGAGTATCTCTCCTAAAGCCTATAAGTATTCCTTGTCACCTCTAACCCTTGGACTTGATATATTCTTTAGGTTACCTAACATAGGGAAGCCTCCCTTGTGGTGCAAATCCGTTAAAGGGCAAGAGGTGGTGGTTATGGTGATAGTGGGCCACACCTCATAAGGTTGTCACTTGGTCTAGCTCTTGCCTTGTGACCTCCCCTCATAAGATTTGCTAGATTTTGAGGCAAAAATCCAAACAATGAAATCTCTCACTCAATCTATGGCCAGCGTTTAAGGGTATCAGCTTAATAATGGTACAGGGGTCCAAACAAGACATTACTCGGAGGATCCATCAGCCATCATGTTGAAGCCAGCAATACATCTAATCTAGTTCCCCCACTAGTAAACAAAATCATAGCCAGGCCATTACTAAATTCTTGGAGGAACAAGCAGGCAACCAGCAAAGGCAAGATGAAGATTTTTTAGATTATCTAAGGGAATATGAAGAACTGGGAGAAAATTTCCATGCAGCCATGTCACTCCAAGATTGTTGCACCATCAATTACCAGAACAGACCCAGAGATCACAATTTGTGGTGGCAGAATTATGGTATTCCCAAAAAGTGAACAAGATAAACATTCCCACTTTTGATGGAGCATCTAGTGGTACAGCATGAGCCTGGGTCCATAAATTAGATATATACTTCCAACTTAACTCCATGACAGAGTCTGAGACAATCCAAAATGCTACTTTACACTTGGATGGCAAGGCACACAAATGGTGGTACCAAATATTCACCACCCTAGGGCACTCCAACATTACCTCCTACTTGGAGTTCGCGGAGAGACTAATGTGTTAATTTTTGTAGCTTGGGAGGTATTCCCATAAATCATGGGTACTTGATTTGTGAGGAGGTGACCCACAAATAAAAGGGTTGTGGGAAAAGTACCCAAGTCATGGGTTCTAACACTGAGTGAGTGAGCAAAAGAACTCAATTTACTATTATAAGGGTAAGTAGGAAAAACCCTAGAAATATCTAGAGTTTTCCTAACAAACCCTAAAAGTGAAATATACATAGAGGCCAATGGAGAGGCCTACACACATATTATGTCAGAGATCATTCATGAGAGCCATTCATGAGAGAGGGAGCATATTGTCTGAGATAGCCGCTACAAGCAAGGAGGAGGAAGATCAGGCCATGTCTGTGGAGCAGAGGTCTGATGTTGTTTTGTGGTGTGACGAGGCCCAAATTTGGCAGCAGGAAAGGCTAATCTAAGGCCGAATCCGAGTTGTGATAGATCTCTAATAAGGCTGAGGTTAGGGCCTAGATCTATCATTTGGCTAGTGAAGTCTGCGTAGCAAGGCTAAATAGGCCTCCATCTGAGCAAAGAAAAAGGGTCGTGGAAAATGTTGAATAGATCTCGATCTGGCAGAGATCTGGCCATGGACAGAGTTGGTTAAGGCCACGTCAAGGTTGTTTGTGGACACTGCATATATGTTCTGTGGAAGCCCCCAAGAGAAGGCCAAAGTTTGATCTGAGGGTTTAGGGTTGGTAGGAGTGCAAAAGGAGCCAACAAAAGAAGGATCGAGCATAGACCAAGCAGGTCGAGACAGGACAATGCCTAGAGGCAGCTGGCCGAAGGAACAGGTAGGCTGGTTAGGGCCGCAAAGGGTCAAATCTATGAGCTGAAATGCAGATCTAGAGGGTTAAAGCCTTAAGGAGATTAGTCAAGGTGTCTAGGAGGGTCGAAGTTGTTATGAGGCTAGGCCGCAGACAGAGAAGGAGTCCAAGAAGCCTTAGCCCTATGAACAGAAGGCTCAGGTGCCTCAGGATGATGTGTAAGCAACAAATTTATTGAAAGGACAAGAAGCCTTAGCCCTATGAACAAAAGGCTCAGGTGCCTCGGGATGATGTGTAAGCAACAAATTTATTGAAAGGAGGATTGTTGAGTCAGGGGCTAAAGAAATATACACAGATTTGAGGAGTTGATCCATAAATCTATCAAGAGGGCAGCGAGAATGATAGTGATCTAAATGGAAACTAACCACTGTGTGCAATTGCAGAAGGATTGGTTGCCATGGAAAACAACAATCCAGGGACCTTCAGCTGCATGTACAAGCTCAGATGTGCATATGTTTTTACTGGGCAGATTGAAGATCTAAAGGATCAAATCTCAAGCCCTAGATCAATCAAAGGAAAGATTGTGTATTTTGTTGTATATTCTTTATTTGTATTAGGGTTTTCTGAAGGGCCATAATCTAAGTTACCAGATCCTACCCTCTAGGGTTCAAGATCCACGGATCTGATCTGGATCCTGCCCTCTAAGGTCCAAGATCCACGGATCTGATCTGGATCCGCCTAAATTAATCCAAGAACCACCAGCGTGGTGAATCCATGATCAATGAAAACAAATCCCTCACCTTCGAAACAAATCCTTCAATTTAGAAACGGATCCCATGTAGAATTCCAGATTTCAGATTTTATTCAACATGGTTTTGAGTTTTTTTACTTTAGTTTTAGGTTTTTTTGTCTTGATTGCATGTGTAGTCCCTCATTGTTCTTTTTTATGAGTTTGTCAGCCATAGAAAAGGCTGAGACAGTGAGATTTCTTCAAACAGCACAAATAGCGACAGGCTGAGATTGACAATGTAAAGGTCCGAGGGTGATTAACCTGGCAATGACCCCACAGATTTGGTCTGTTGGATAACATTGCGGATATCAACATTTCTTTACAGGTTCCCTCAGATAGTGCAGAGGTCCGAGGACGATTCACATGTTTTTAATTCGTTTATTTTTTTGAATTTTTGTGGGGTGGCCATTTATCTATGCTTGTAGCCTGTGGTTCGACTTAGGGAATGCCACATGCGTTATGGGCTCACTACCCGTGACCAATCAATTTGCTGCCAGTTCTGTCTTTGCAACATAGTGACCAATCATGGATGAGACATTCATTTTTGTACTTAATATTATCATTTTTGTTTTTTTTTAATTTAAAAAATATTATTATATTTTTTTTACTTGACATATCCTTGCTGTATCCGGATCCTGGATTTTCAAAAATCTAGCAAATCTAGATCTGTATCTGTATTGTGAAAATTTGGAAACCCAAATCCCCTACTACAGCAAACTGATATTACTTCTCCTACTTGTTAATTCATGCAAGTTATTAACTGTGTTACGCTGTAAATATTAAAGTAAATACAACTGCAGCCTTCACTAATTAAATTATATGCGGAAACAAGAACTGAGCAAGAAGAAATACACAACACACAATAAATATCCCCGAAAAAACCCAATGCGGTAAAACCAGTGCCGCAGCTGAGGGTTTGTATTATTATGCAGTAGTTTTTTAATACAATCTTTGGATGCCTTACTGGCTATTCAATACAGAGAATCGGACTGGCAGAGAAATTAATGAGAAATACCTCACACTATCAGTGGAGATTCAATACTGATCCAGGCTCTAGAAGGCAAGCCCCACACTGTCTCTGTGTTGCCTCTGCGTCATCCTACACAGTTCAGCATCACAGCTACTAGGCTCTGTGTCACCCTTCTTGCTGGTCAATTTGCCTCTGGAACTTCGACTTTTTTCCCTTCTGGTCTAACACCCCGGCTTTTGGCTCTAGATCTCGACTCTCCAGCAAATTTCGAATCTCCTCTCAGGCTCTGCACTGCCTCAACGTGGCTCTACGCTGCCCAATGTGGCTTTGCACTGCCTCTTGTGGATCTCTCTCTGCCTCCTCTACAATGTATCCCCGGATCAAGAAATTCTCCAACCGGAAAACTATCTCTACCCCTCACTGCAAGAAATCTCCTCGATGACCTCTCCGGCAACTACTACACTACTCTCTTGAGAAAATCGATCTTTGATCTCTCACTCAATGTGTCTTCCAAATGCCCATCAAGCCTATTCTTATAATCCTCTCGTTGATCAATCAACTACTCAAATTAGATTATAATCAATGGCTCAAATCATTTTGGCTTGATCCTCGTCTTCTTTTAGAAGTTTCACCCCCAGTTTAATTAATACCCTTTAATTATTTTAATTTCCTAAGTTTAGACTTAGGCATCCATTAAAAATAATTAATTATTTTAATAAAACTGTCTCTAGGTAGAATTTCCCAAAATGATTTACGGGTATTCTGGAATACATGTGTCCTAGCCTCCCTGCAAATTTTGAGGCTTAGAGCACATCCACTACCACCAGAAATCAACACTCCCTCTTAGCAAGGAATGTGCTCTAGTAATGCAACCTGTTGAAGCATCACCCTGACTCTGTAACATCTCCCTCTGCGCTGCTGATGTCTAACATCTCTTCCCACCGACCACTGCACAAATGCTCCATATGTGTTGCTGCTAGCCCTGCCACTGCCAACGTTGCATTTGCATTGCAACCCTCTCCAATTGTTGTTGTTGTTGCAACAACAATGGAAAATCATCCAAAATACTGAACAGGTGTTCAACATGATGCATATGTTGTTGGAGTTCTGATTACTGCTAGTCTCTACACTGACCCTCTGAAGCCTCTACGTTGCTGCTGACTCTGCACTGCTGCCAACTCTGCTCTGCGTTGCTCAGTCTTTGACGCTCCTAACCATTGCAATTGTCACTCCGGCACTCCTCTACACCAACTGACGTTGGTCCATCCTGCTACTTCTGATATGGGCTCCCATAGCAAGGTATTGATCCAAGAGGTGGACTCCTCAAGGATCCTGCCCATCTATGGTTCTTTTGAACTATAGTACTAGATCACCCCACCTCTCCCCTGGAGGTATCTGGGCAATCATGGCAAACTCCTCCTTTTCGATCTTTGCAGTTGCACCTTGCGGATCATGTTGCTCATCCTTGTCCTTCTTCTTGAGAGGACACTGTGTAGCATAGTGACCAAATTCACCATGCCAAAAACATTTGATCTTGAGACATCCTTCCACCTCCGCTGCTCCTACTGCCCATTTGATGCAGGGGCTGCATTCTCTTCCTCCTCCTTGGGATTCATCCCACTGCTGTTGCTGCTATCAAGTTTGCACTTGATTAAGTCTCACCTCATCTCTTCCTGCTAAAGAGCGGCCCACATCCCTTCCCAATCTAGCAATTTCTCTCTACCCAAGATACTCTAGACAAATACTTGCCATTCTTCTGAGACAGAATTCAGGGCCAACCTCACCATCTTTGTAGGCTGAGGTGATGACCCTACAGTTGCCAACTGATCTCGGACCTCCTGAAGCTTAGATAAGAACGGATCAATGTGCTCCCCTTTCTGCATCCTCGCAGGTCTCATTTTCTCCTCCAAGTACATCTCCTGTTGCTCGGAAGATCCTTGATATAACGTATCCAAGGCATCCCACATCTCTTTGGTAGTCTCTTTGCCAGCAATGTGACATACAACATGATCCCTCACTCAATCGAGGATCAACCACTTGGCCTTCGCCATTTCAGCCTTGTACTTCTTGAGCAGATCTTCATCTGCAAGTTCAACTACCACACTATCGACACAGATTTTGAGATCATGCTCATCTAGAAGGCAGGAGATCCTAGCCTTCCAGATCACATAGTTGGATGCTCATTCCAACCTATCTTGATCTCTCAACCCATTAGCTACCATTTCTGCCAACAAAAGTCGAACTGCTCCCTCTCTCCTCTGCGCAACTGCTTAGCTGGCCTACGCACTCCCTACTGGAGTTAGTAGATCTGCTGCTCAGCGGTGAGAAATCGAATTCCCTGGCTAGGAATTCTCTAAGAAAGAAATTTCCTCAAAAGTGTCTCCTTCCTTTTTCTGATGTTTTTATGCCCCAATTGCTGCAGAAAATTGCGTCTCACCTGAAGACTGCTCAATGCTAAAGCTTCTGCTATGCTGTTCCCTCTACCACTGACAAATCTCAATCTGGAGATCTTACCTCTCTGTCAAGTCACTCAGAGAGATATCTTCCTTGAGAACCTTGCCCTCCAAGCCTAGACTGCGCAATCCTCTAGGGATTCAATCCGCTGCGCACTTCGATCTCCCTCCTCTACGTTGGGCTCTTCCGGTCTGCTCTTCTTGCTTCACCTGTGCTCTGATACCATGTGAAAATTTGGAAACCCAAATCCCCTACTACAGCAAACTATTATTACTTCTCCTACTTGTTAATTCATGCAAGTTATTTACTGTGTTACACTGTAAATATCGAAGTAAATACAACTACAACCTTCACTAATTAAATTATATGCAGAAACAAGAACTGAGCAAGAAGAAATACACAACACACAATGGACACCGTTGTTTTTGGACAAATGTCCCCGAAAAAACCCAATGCGGAAAAACCAGTGCAGCAGCTGAGGGTCTGTATTATTATGCAGTAGTTTCTGAATACAATCTTTGGATGCCTTACTGGCTATCTAATACAGAGAATCTGACTCGCAGAGAAATTAGTGAGAAATACCTCACACTATCACTGGAGATTCAATACTGATCTAAGCTCTAGATGGCAAGCCCCACACTGCCTTTGTGTTGGCTCTGCGTCAGCCTATGCAGTTCAGCGTCACAGCTACTAGGCTCTGTGTCACCCTTCTTGCTAGTCGATTTTCCTCAGGAACTTCGACTTTTTCCCTTCCGGTCTCACACCCTAGCTTTTGGCTCTAGAACTCGACTCTCCAGCAAATTTTGAATCTCCTCTCAGGCTCTGCGCTGCCTCAACATGGCTCTACGCTGCCCAGTGTGGCTCTGCACTGCCTCTT
Source organism: Pinus tabuliformis (assembly GCA_031772625.1). Classification (NCBI taxonomy): domain Eukaryota; kingdom Viridiplantae; phylum Streptophyta; class Pinopsida; order Pinales; family Pinaceae; genus Pinus; species Pinus tabuliformis. The sequence goes on from CM062819.1 coordinate 1,277,327,741, forward strand.
CTAGATCTCTCTCTGCCTCCTCTACAATGTATCCCCGGATCAGGAAACTCTCCAACCGGAAAACTATCTCTACCCCTCACTACAAGAAATCTCCTCGATGACCTCTCCAGCAATTGTTGCGCTACTCTCTTGAGAAAATCGATCTCTAATCTCTCACTCGATGTGTCTTCCAAATGCCCATCAAGCCTCTTCTTATAATCCTCTCGTTGATCAATCAACGACCCATATTAGATTCTAATCAATGGCTCAAATCATTTTGGCTTGATCCTCGTCTTCTTCTAGAAGTTTCACCCCCAGTTTGATTAATACCCTTTAATTATTTTAATTTCTTAAGTTTAGACTTAGGCATCTATTAAAAATAATTAATTATTTTAATAAAATTGTCTTTGGGTGGAATTTCCAAAAACGATTTCTGGGTATTCTGGAATACATGTGTCCTAGCCCGCCTGCAAATTTTGAGGCTTAGAGCACATCTGCTACTACCAGAAATCAACACGTATCTGAATCTTGGTAACTTAGGCCATAATCCCTAGTACAGGAGCCCTAAGATTGTTTTATTGAAGGATTGATAAGACAAGTTTTGGGCCAATATTCTTGCATATTATTGTTGATTTCACTATTGATTTGTTTTGTTGTGCAAAGTTGCTAGTTAAGAGTTTCTAGTGTGTTTATGTGCTAAATATAGTCATAGGCCAGATCTAGGGTTCATGGAAAATTAGCATGGTATCATGTTAAATTTCCTTGAAACTCTGCAACTACTTAGATGGTTAATTGAAAACAAAGCAACCAAATACTAAAACCAAATTTACTTTCACCAAGATATAGAGTTTCTTAACAACTTATAAGCAACAGAATAAAAACACCAAAGATAAACACATCACACAAATTGACATGCTTGTTTACCCATGAAACCCAAATGGGAAAACTTGCTTGTGATATTCTATTGATTGAGCTTGAGCAATTGCTCTATTACAAAGCAATTTGTCTCTTTGAGAACACACTTGTTCTCATGCTGATCTAACCTAGACTAGCCTTGCAAATCCTTTGATCCCTGCTCCTATTCCTCTACACACTAGTTGCCCTATTTCCTTGCGCACCATATCTCCTATTTTCTAGCGCACTAAGCCCCTATTTATGTGTGCACTTCAGCCCCTATTCTTTAGCGCAATTGCCACTATCCTCTTGCGCACAATTGATCCTAAATTCTATGTGCGCACACAACAAAGATGCTCACACAAACTTGTGATGAAATATGCCTTCGTCCTTCTCTTTATAGGTGAAATTCAATCCATGCAAGGAGGCCCAACTTAATTTAGAACTCGAGTTCTAATTGCAAGTTAACTAAGAGTGTTACTCGCTCTCCTTCCAATCATCACTAGAGTTGTTAACTCGTTCTCTCTCCACCTATAACCGCCACCTCGTCTTATAGTTAAACTAAAGAAGACTCTTAATAAAAAAAGGCCCTTACGGATTTATTTTCTGCATCTTTTCCTTAAACAAGTTGGCATTTTAAAGGGAGAAAAGTTGTCGAAAAGGTTTGGTGAAAGCCCTTGAGAAGAGATATGAAATGGTTTATGGGGAGGCAAGTAGTGTAGCTAGCTTTGTGTATTCAATGTACTTGAACACCAGCTAGGATTTGGGTGTTTATTCTCACCTTGAAGGCTTGTCCTTCCTCTCTTCTTATTCTCCTTCAACTTTTTGAATATCGTACCTGTTACCCACCACCAGTGGGTGACCCCATAGGAGAAAGTTTTCTCCTAGATTTGTCTTCAGCCAGCAGCCCCGATAGCCACCAGTGTAGTCGAGGTTGTGCTAGTTGATCTCCGCTCCCTGAGCCAGTCATATGTCCCCTCACCCATCTCTCGGAAGCGTATGTTTGAAGGTGGGCCATCCAATCCTACAGGTATGTCTTTCATTATAAAATCAGGGGCTTATGCTTGTTTTCCCTTGGGCACACTTGGGTATGGATTATTGGGTGACTTGGAAGGAGGAAGGGTTTCGACTATAGTCTTGTTCCCTCACCTTAAATGGGGGGTTAATCCTCAACCCTAGTCCTATGGGATCTCCCCTACTGGCTTACAGCTTTAGGATGGGCACTACTTGGGAAACCCCGATTTTGGTAGCGCGTACTTGTTTTTCCATTCCACATTTTTCACTCCCCTTTGCACATTACATGCCCTATTTCATCATCTTCCCTCTTTGGGTCCACATGACCATTGGGTCCATAAGGCTCTGGTACTCCCCTCCCCTTGTCCACATGTCTGGGTCGGGCTTGGAATGATGCCCCAGAGGTTGATGCAGCTAAAAAAAGATAAAAGCATATCATGGCCACATACAAAAGGAAATAATACCACAAAATGCAAAAGATGGTCGAGACAATAAAATTTAGCACGTGGGAAAAAGCCAAACATGAGCTCTACCCCTTATCATTATGGCCATCACCCTGGTTTCTAGGGCCCCTATGAGTGCCCCCTACATTATTAAGGAACCCATGCATGTCCCAAACCCTAGTGGGCAATGAATTGCCCCACCTTAAGGGGGGTAATCACTACTATATCATACACAGCATGCTCTCATCCCTTGGAGCCCTGAGCAGTAAAATAAAAGAAAAATCAATAAAAGGCAAAAGACAAATGCTAGGGGACCATATAATGCTTCACAGAAAGATCACCTTCAAATATCTAACTAGATCAAGTCTTATATAAGTGTTCCCTCCTTGTGTTAGGGATGGTTAGATTGATAACCCTATTAGGTATTTCCAGCCCCCAAGGGGAACTAGCAGGTCCCAAGTTAGTCCATCAATCCATAGGTGTGTGTGTAGATGGTGGCAACAGAGTGGGAATGACTTTCGAGTAGGGTGCCATAGCCAAGTGAATAGCTAACTAATGGTGGTCCAACATCCTGAGTGTATATAGATGTAAGGAGGGAGCAATCATGGAGGCATGAGTTACCCCTTTCTTCAACTTGCTTTTTGTGAAAATTTCTAAATAGAAATCCAACTGTTGTGATTGATATTATTTCTTGTACTTATTAATTTAGAAATAAGTTATTCACAATGTTTCTACAGCAAATATCGAAATAAATTCTATTGCAGCCTTCACAATTAAAATACTGCAGAAAGTAAATGCAAGGAAAAATACTAGCACAAGTATAATCACAATGACAGTTATTTTTGGACAATTGTCCCCGGAAAAACCCAATGTGGGAAAACCGGTGCAGCAGATGAGGGTTTCTTTATTGATCTTCAACAAAAATCTCATGTACAAGATACAACCAGCAAAATAGAAGAGAAATTTCTGTGAGAAATTTTACAGACAATATTCTCACGCTTCTCAACGAGATTCTGACTCTAGAGAGGACCTGTTGCCCCTTTTTGTCTCATTGCGTCAGCTTCTGCGTAGGGACTGCGTAGTCCCTACGTCACAACCTCTATGTTGTCCCTCCTCTGCTCTATGTCTTCTTGCTGCTCATGTACTCTCGATTGATGTTGATGCCCTCTCTCCTTCTCACCTGCAACTCTCCCTCTGATTCGATTTCCTCTTGTCGAACTTCGACCAGTGAGAAAATCGATCTTACTTGGGTAACTGAGTATCTGCCTAGTGTGTTTTCCAAATGCCCATTGAAGTCCTTCTTATAATCCTCCAGTTGAGTAATCAACGGCCTAGATTAGATTCTAATCAATGGCTCAGATCATATTGACTTGATCCTTGTCTTCTTCTAGAAGTTTCACCCCCAGTTTAATTAATACCCTTTAATTATTTTAATTTCCTAAGTTTAGACTTAAGCACCCATTAAAAATAATTAATTATTTTAATAAAACTGTCTCCGGGTGGAATTTCCCAAAACAATTTTCAAGTATTGTGGAATACATGTGTCCTAGCCTCCCTGCAAATTTTGAGGCTTAGGGCACATTCGATGCTACAAAAAATCAACACTCCCTGCTAAAGCATCACTATGATTTTGTGACATCTCCCTCTGTGTTGTTGATGTTTGACACCACTGCCCATCATCTACTGCACAAATGTTGCATCGGTACTGCTGCTAGCCCTGCCACTGCCACCACTGCATCTGTACTGCAACTCCCTCTCATTTCCTGCCACTGCAACTGAGAAACCATATGTTTCTGCTACTGAAACGGATTCTCTACCATACCCATCTGCTCCCTGAACTGGATGAGCTTAGCTCTTCCTGGAGCTTTTGTGAGTACGTCTGCTACCTGATTTCCTATGGAGACATACTACAACTGTACTGCCCCACGCTAAACGCAATCTCTGATAAAGTGACATCTGATATCAATGTGTTTCGACCGATCATGAAATACTAGATTCTCAAAGAGTTTAATACAACTCTGATTATCGCAGAAAATACTGGTCACTTCCATCCTCTTCCTGAACAAACTCACAAGCAGTTTTCTAAGCCATATAGCTTCGCACGTAGTTGTGTTGGCCGCCATATATTCTGCTTCTGCTAAGCTCAGAGCTACTGACTTTTACTTCCTGCTGCACCAAGAGATCATTCCTGATCCAACGCTAAAGCAATACCCGAAGGTACTTTTCCGATCTACTGAACTACCTGCCCAATCTGCATATGTGAATCCATTCAATCTGACGTCATCTCCTCGGGTGTATTTCAACCCATATCTGACTGTTCCATACACATATCTAAGAATGTGCCTAGTTGCTGCCCAATGCACCCTTTTCGGTTCCACCATGAACTGACTAAGGGTGTTGACAGCGAAGCAAATGTCTGGCCTAGTGTTGACCAGATACATGAGCGACCCAATGAGTTGTCTGTACAAGGTGGGGTCCACTTCCTTGTCTCCTGATGCATCTATTTTCTTCTAGTTGGTGATCATGGGCGTAGCCATGGGTCGGCAATCCTGCATTCAAAATCTCTGTAGCATATCTTCCTTGCCCAAGGAAGATCTCCCCATTCTTCTGCCAAACTTCCAACCCTAGAAAATAATGCATCAACCCCATATCTTTCATGTCAAATTTTGCTTCAAGATTCCTCTTGCTGTCCTTTATGAGCCTAGATGACCCTGTTAGAAACAAGTCATCGAAATATAATACCAGAATAAGTGGCTCATTCTCCACCATTAGATAGTAGAGATTAGGATCAGCATCACTCTTGACGAATCCCAACTGCTGCAAGTAACTATTAATCCGACCATACCATGCTCTAGGTGTCTACTTGAGCCCATACAGGGCTTTCTTTAACCTGCATACATGAGTTCTCTTTTCACGAGTTTCAAATCCTTCGAGTTGTTTGATATATACCTCTTCTTCTATCACCCCGTTCAAGAATAATGTCTTGACTCTTGACATCCATCTGGTGAATCTCCCATCCCATTTGAGCTACTAGGGATAGAACGGATCTGATAGAGGTATATCTGGCTACTTGTGCCATACTTCCTTGTTGATTCTACCACTGGTGGTAGGAGGCTCAATCAAATCCCTCTCCTGTTCCTGTTGAGAACTGCCTGGATTTCCTATTTCTGAGGAAATATTGGTGTTGGTCACTGTGCTCGATCCAAGTGTTTGTCCTCCTGCTTGTCCTCCTTGTTGCCCCTACCACTGTTGGACTAATGGAACATCTACTGACCGACCTTTTGCTGACATCTCTCGAGATTTCCTAAAAGCTCTATCCTCCATGAACTTTGCATCCGGTCTTACTACAATCTTCCTGTTGCTAGGAATGTAGATTCTATATGCCTTCAAGGTCTCGTTATATCCTACGAGATACCCCTTTTCTGTAGTCTGATCCAGTTTACTACGCTTCTCGTCTAGAATGTGACAATATGCCACACTTTCGAATATCTTGAGATGACTCACCTTCAGCTTCTTCCCTGTGAAGACACCTTCAGGCATTTTCTTCCCCAATGCTTTGTGAGGAGTTCTATTATGGATATACACCGTTGTGTTGCAAGCCTCTACCCATAAGAATCTAGGCAAGTCCTGGTCATACAACATAGCCTTTGTCGCCCCAACAATAGTTCTATTCTTTCACTCTTCTACTCCATTCTACTCTGGATTATATGGAGTTGTCCATTCTCTTTTGATGCCCTCCTTTGCGCAGAAATCTGTGAAGTCTTTGTCCGTATACTCTCCATCATTATCTGAACGTAATACCTTTATCTTTTTCCCTATCATGTTCTCTACGAGAGCCTTAAACTCCCTAAACCAATCAAAGACCTCATCCTCGGTCTTTAAGAAATAGATCCAGGTTTTTCTAGAGTGATCATCAATAAAGGTGACGAAGTATTCGCCACCACTAAGAGCTCTTATGGACATTGGGCCACAAATATCTGAGTGTATCAATTCCAATATGCCTTCCACTCTGTTGTTACTTCTAGAAAAAACTTCTATAGCATACTTTCCTAGTACGCATCCCCTGCATACATCATCATGCGCAGTACTAAAGACTGGAATTCCTATAATTGTGTCTCTGAGCATCCTTAGTGCTCCATGGTGTAAGTGTCCCATTCGTCTGTGCCATAGTTCATTCAATTCCTTTTCACCATTATGATTGCTGCCTATCAGTGCCATTGGAGACTCGAGCTGCAATCTATATAGTCTGTTGCTTCGAGCTCCAATTTGTCTCTTCTTCTTCCAGCTTGGATGTTTGACGTATACTTTCCTTCCAATGAAGTATACATCGTATCCCTTGTCCTGTAACTAGGACACTGAAATTAGATTCATTCCTAACCCGAGCACATGCAGAACATTAGTGGCTCGGATGTTGGTTCCTGCTTCCGTCTGAAATGCTATGGTGCCTCTCCCTACTGGAGTACACTTCGTTCTGTTTCCCATAGTAATCTAGAAGTCCATTTGCTCTTCTTGATAGCTCAAAAAATATTCTCGTACTCCAGTCATATGGGTTGAAGCCCCGTTATCAACATACCAAACATATGTTGACGTTGAACTTGACAAGCATGCGAATTATTCTTCCAATCTGGAAGACAATTCAAAGACATCTTGATTTTCCATCCTTCTTTGTGTTATTTTTCCTATCGATTTCTGACGCTTTTCTGCCCCAGCAACTGCTGTAGAACAACTGCATCTTCACTTGAAGACTGCTCTACGTTGAAGCTTCTGCGCTACTCCCTCTGTCACTGGCAACCTTCGATCTGGAAATCTTCCTCTGTCGACTCTCTCAGAGAGAGATTTTCCTATGAAAAATTTGCCCTCCTAGACTAGACTGCACAATTCCTCTGGGGATTCGATTTTCTGCCTATGCAGCAATTTCGAACTCCCTCCTCTTCAATGTTGGCTCTTCTGATCTGCACTCCTGCTTAACTCAGCTCTGATACCATGTGAAAATTTCTAAATAGAAATCCAACTGCAATAACTGATATTATTTCTTCTACTTATTAATTCAGAAATAAGTTATTCACAGTGTTTCTACAACAAATATCGAAATAAATTCTACTACAGCCTTCACAATTAAAATACTGTGGAAAGTAAATGCAAGGAAAAATACTAGCAAAAGTATAATCACAATGATAGTTATTTTTGGACAATTGTCCCCGGAAAAACCTAATGTGGGAAAATCGGTGCAGCATGAGGGTTTCTTTATTGATATTCAACAAAAATCTCATGTACAAGATACAACCAGCAGAATAGAAGAAGAATTTATGTGAGAAATTTATATACAATATTCTCACGCTTCTCAGCAAGATTCTGACTCTGGAGAGGACTTGTTGCCCCCTCTTCGTCTCACTGCGTCAGCTTCTATGTAGGGACTGCGCAGTCCCAGCGTCATAGCCTTTGCGTTGTCCCTCCTCTGCTCTGCGTCTTCTTTCTGCTCCTGTACTCCCAACTGATGTTGATGCCCTCTCTCCTTCTCACCTGCAACACTCCCTCTGAATCGATTTCCTCTTACCGAACTTCGACCGGTGAAAAAATCAATCTTACTTGTGTAGTTGAGTATCTGCCTGGTGTGTTTTCCAAATGCCCATCGAAGTCCTTATAATCCTCCAGTTGAGTAATCAACGGCCTAGTTTAGATTCTAATCAATGGCTCAGATCATATTGACTTGATCCTCATCTTCTTCTAGAAGTTTCACCCTCAGTTTAATTAATACCCTTTAATTATTTTAATTTCCTAAGTTTAGACTTAGGCACCTATTAAAAATAATGAATTATTTTAATAAAACTGTCTCCGAGTGGAATTTCCCAAAACGATTTCTGGGTATTGTGGAATACACATGTCCTAGCCTACCTGCAAATTTTGAGGCTTAGGGCACATCCGATGCTACCAAAAATCAACACTTTTACCACCCCTTTAGTGCATCTTATACTTCTTTACGATTGTGCTTTGATTTGGGTGCATAGCTTAGGAGAACAAGCTTGCTTTTTGAGATATGGCATTGAATACCTTTTAATGATGAGGTGATTTATCGCTCATCAGGGTTCGAACAATACAAGGGTACATTTTATACGACCCTCTTGTATAGCCTAGAACAGGCCTGCGGTGGTCTCTAGGCTTGCAGCTTGCTACAACAAGCCTTCTCCTTGTTGTGGCAGCCCTTCTCAAGGGTCTGCTCCTTCCCTACTGCCCCCAAGACAGTCCACTCTCCCTTCGGCCTCCAAGAACAAGCTTCGGCCTCCACAAAATGACCCCAAAACATACTCCAAGTCACCTCACTGTCTCTTCCTCCTTGCTGCGGCTAAGGCAGAAAATCCAAGTTCTCTTTCTTAAGTTATTCTTGCACAAATGGATGAGGAATAAGCCTCATACTCGCCCTCTATTTATACCAAAGAGAGGGGCTCTGAAACATCACATTTTAGAGTTGTCCAGTTGTCATGAGCCTAACATAACCTTAGGCCAACCTTGACACTTATGGTGTCAACCCCAAAATTACATTCAAAAATTCATATCTCCACTTCTACAACTTGGAACTCGACGATTCTCAAAGTGTTGGATTCTCCTTTCTGCCCTCTATTGTCTCATACCATCACATGTAGAAATGTGCTCCCGGAAATGCCCAAAACACAATTTGGTGCAAAACCCCATACTTGGGTTCCAAGCCCACAAGTGACATTTATGGTGCTTTGCCCTCCATACCCTGAACTCTAGGGCTTGGAATACCTCCCAAGCTACACAAATCAACACTCCATCTTAGCGAGGGAGGCACTTCCAAGACTAGGAAATATCTTGTCATCATCATCACTGCTTATAACACTTGCCCAACTCCTGGTGCTCACAATCGTAGCAATCCCTGTTCTGTGAACTACGCCTCTCTCGAAAGTGTCTCTGTCACTGCTGGAACCACCCTGCTTCTTCTTCTTTTCCTGTAACGTCTCCCACTCTCTCCATGATTCCTTCTTGGTAGTTGTAGGAGCACCTTTGCTCCCCACTAACCACATGCTCTTCTTGGACTACAGAGTCTCCCTCTAAACCTGCAAGCTCCCTCTCAAACTCGACTCCCTCTAAGTCTCTGGAACCTAGACCTTCTTCTCTGGAAAGTATACCTTCTTCTCGGGAACATGTACCTACTCCTCTGAAGCCTGCTCCTGCTTCTCTGGAACCTGCACCTGTGCCACCTGCTTCTTTCCATGATCCACGGGCTTGCCCGTCAACCTGTAGAGACCATGCTCTCTAACTCCAAGTACAATCCCATCGGACTTAGAGCCTTTGGGCCTGAGTCTTGCCTTCCCATCCTAGAACAAGACTTCAAACCCCTTCCTCTTGATCATCGAGATGAAAATCACGCTATATCTGAGTCCTAGTACAAACAGTACATCCTGGACCCGCATCACACGTCCTGTCTCCATCCTGAATGGCACAACACCCGATCCTCGGATCTCCAACTAACTCTTGTCGCCCAACACCATGTGAAACTTTGAGTCCCATTCAGCTAGAGTCTCAAAAACCTCCTGTGACCCTGTCATATGCTTTGTCACACCATTGTCCATGTACCATCCATCCTCATTGATAGTACCTTGCGAGAAATGAGAAATCATAGCAAAGTCCTCCTCTTCCAATCTCCTGGTGAGATCATCTATCTCAGCTGAAGTGGCAACACTAGCGGCCTGCTTTCCTTTCCTCTTCTCATCATCTCCCTTCTTCTTCATTGGACATCTCGACGAGTAATGACAGATCTTGCCACAGTTGAAACACTTGAATTTACTCAATTCCTTCTTTTGCTTACCCTTCATTCGCGCTGCAAGTGCCACGTCATCATCAAAAGACTTCTTCTTTGGATGAAGATCCTTGTCTCGCAACTCTTCCTGAATGAAGTCATCCCATAGCCTATCCTAGTCTGGAAACTTCTCCCCGGCAACAATCCCTTTGATGAAGGGCTTCCATTCCTCGGTGAACCCTTTCAAGGCAATCCTTACCATATCTCCATCTAAGATAGTCATACTAATGGCAGTAGTCATATTGATGGCAGCAAGATCATCTTTGACCTGAGACAATCTCGTCAGATACGAGGTCACGCTTTCACCCTTTATCATCTTGGTGGACTTCAACTTATCCTCCAATACTAGTACCCGATTCTCATTCTTATTCTGGAACAAATTTTGAAGAGCCATCCACATCTCATGTGCATTGTTCTTCCCAGACAAATGAGGTATTAGGGCATCCTTCACACCATCTAGGATGATCAATCTCGCCCTCGCATCCAAATCTTCATATATTTCCAGCTCCTTAGGGTCGGTTGGCTTCTTGATCTCTTTCTCGATGAACTCCCAGATCTTGTTGACCTGCAAGACCAACTTGATCCTTTCCTTCCAAGGAGTATAGTTGGACAACCCCTCCAACATGTCCTCATACCGAAGACCTGCCTGCAACTTCGACATTATAGTGAGCCCTTCACTTACAATGTGACCAACTCCCTCTCACGCTATACTTCGCTGCGCACAACTCTGACTTTCTTCCAAAGTAGCTCAAACATGCTTTGATACCATGTTGAATTTCCACAACCTTGGGTCTAGGTTAGAGTCTTAAAATCACTAACACTACCAAACCAAGAATCTCAACCATAAACTACTTTGAACAGCGGAAATATAAAGCAGTAAATCACACATCCACAAATGTACGTAGTTTTTAACAAATTGTACAGTATGTACAACCCCAATCTTCGTTATATTAAACCAAATCTGAATAATACAACATTCTATGAAATACAAGATACAATGACAAACATGTTGGGCAGACTCTATGTCGTATCTTGTCCTATCGGTCCTTCGCTTCCATACTGCTCACTAGCTGCCCCTTAGTCCTTCAAAGGACAACACATCGAGACTCCAGGAGGGTTGCCACCTAACATTGTTGCATGTCACTTATGTAGCATGTACACGGGCTAATCCAATCTACTCTCTAGGTTGGCCAATTCCCGAGCTCCAATCTGCCAGGCTAGCAGTCACCTTTGTCCATCAAGGTACTGCACTTCGGCACCAAACTTCACCCAACCTTCAGCTCCTCTTTGTCACTTCAAGATAGCTCGTCTAGGGCTACTTTGGGCTATCAACACGCTACCCTCCACTAGACCAATGATGCCCAATACTACATTGTCGGTTTTGCTCCTAGGATGGACTCTTCACCACCACGGAAAGTCCTCCACACGACACCAACAGGCTACAACAACTTTGATCCAAACTGGTCACTTCCTTGACCCAACAAACACCAAACGCTGCTCCAATAAGCATGCACCAACTCACTGTTTTAGGGTACTTAGGCTGCTACACTTCTAGACTGGTTAGGGCACCCAACCACAGTCCCTAACAGTCCTAAAATATGGCCCAAAATTGCACCCTTTGTTGCGGCTACCTTCATCCAACAAGCTCCAACTCCACGCTGCCCTGTTCCCTGCACCAACTCCTCCAATCAGACCTTACGACCCTCTTGTATAGCCTAGAACAAGCCTGCGATGGTCTCTAGGCTTGCGGCTTGCTATAGCAAGCCTTCTCCTTGCTGCGGAAGCCCTTCTCAAGGGTTTGCTCTTTCCCTATTGCCCCCAAGACAATCCACTCTCCCTTCGGCCTCCAAGAACAGGCTTTGACCTTCAAGACAATACCTCGGCCTCCACAAAATGACCCAAAAACATCCTCCAAGTCACCTCGTTGTCTCTTCCTCCTTGCTGTGGCTAGGGCAGAAAATCCAAGCTCTTTTTCTTGTGTGTTTGTTGCACAAATGGATGAGGAATAAGCCTCATACTCACCCTCTATTTATACCAAAGAGAGGGGCTCCAAAATGTCACATTTTAGGGCTGGCCAGCTGTCATGAGCCTAACATAACCTTAGGTCGACCTTGACACTTATGGTGTTAACCCCAAAATTACATTCAAAAATTCATATCTCCACTTCTACAACTCGGAATTCGACGATTCTCGAAGCGTTGGATTCTCCTTTCCGCCCTCTATCGTCTCATGCCATCACATGCAAAAATGTGCTCCCAAAAATGCCCAAAACACGATTTGGTGCAAAACCCCATACTTGGGTTCCAAGCGCACAAGTGACGCTTGTGGTGCTTTACCCTCCAAACCCTAAACCCTAGGGTTTGGAGTACCTCCCAAGCTACACAAATCAACATTTATCCGGGATATGGTACAGCGGGGAGCAATAAGGCTCCAACACATCAAGATGGATGAGCATGTCGCAAACAATCTCACGAAGCCCTTAGGGAAGGTCAAATTCTTAACCTTCCGAGAAAGACTTGGAGTCGTGGAAAGACCCTCCTATGAGGGTCCTGTATGAGTTGGACACTGAGCTCTGGGAGCTCCTGGGGACTTGGGGTACTTCTTGGAGCTATAAGCGACCATAGGGTGAGTGGTTCACCTTCCCCTGGTGGTGTGCTATGTACAGGTTGAGTGGTTCACCTTCCCCTGTGATACCTCATGATGGTTGACATGTGTGTAGGGTGAGTGGTTCACCTTCCCCTGTGATTGACATAAGCATAGGATGAGTGGCTCACCTTCTCCTATGGCATATGACCAGGATGAGTTATTCACCTTCTCCTGTCGATGCCCCAGCATACATCCTACCCATGGAGTCCGGGACTCATGGGAAGTACCTCTCATCTAACCAATGAGTTGGGAAAAGTGGTTAGGGACCATAGCACTACCGATGGATGCATCGTGTACTGTCGTACTCCCTATGACTAGGATGCATGGTGTTCAACAACTTGATCTGGGATCAAGGACTGACTTTTGTTAGTGGAGAGTGGTAAGGTCTTGTGACTCACTCTCGATCACTTCTTCTTCATTATTACTTCATGGTTCAGCAGAGCAGTGATGACAGAGATGATACATGATGATAGGATGGCATGATGATGATAGATGGATTGACAAGTGGAATTCTCCCTAGTTGAAAGGGAGTGTTAAAATTGGCAACTAGGGCCAAATTTCACCTTGGGATAGCTCATATGATGAAGATGATTATTGCATTGGATTCCTCTTTTCAAGAGGTCCAAATTTGATATAAAGATCATCTCATTCGGACAAGCAGAAGTGGAATTTTGAATTTATTCTCTCTCATGCACAAATTGTTAAGGTCGGCCTCAGCTTAATGTAGGTTCAAGAAGCCCAATAGATGTGTCCTTTCACCCTCATCGAATTGTATAAATAGGAGTGACCTCTCTCCTCATTTGGACATCACACACTTCATCATTCTTCTCTCTCCAAAACAAATTGGTTCGTAGAGCTTGGGAATCTTCTCTCTCTCTCTCACGTGCGGCTAAGAGGACAGTTTTTTGGGCTGAAACAGAACAAAATATCAGGATTGTTGACCTGCCTTTAGTTGGCACGGGCTTCCACATAAATGGTCAAAAACTACTAAAACTTCATTGTTTCCTCTCTCTCACTCAATTTTAGCCCTTCAAGGCAAGCTACTTAGGGCCGAATTCAACTAGGGCTAAGTTGTTATCTCATTTTGAGGGTTTTCTTGTTGTTTGGACCGTATAACATCATAATCTTCCATTTTGCACAGTTGGAATAGACTCCCTAGGGTTGACATCACAAAACCTAGGTAATTTTGCCCTAGAAAACCCTAATCTGACATTAAGGCTTCAACTTAAGGCTTGTTGAAGGCTTGTGGCTCCTTCTTGTTGATCATACCTATCTTACAAACCTTTTCTTGGTCATATATGCCTAAGTGTTCCACTTTTGTAGCATATTACTCAAACCCTAGGCTATAAGCATTGTTAGTAGGTTCCTTGGAGGGCATGCTATTCCTTGTCATATTGAATTGAGCCTTGTTCTTAGTCTAAGTGCCCTTCCTAAGCATATTAAAGCTGTCACATTTTAGCTATTGCTTTAGAATATATGTTAGGTGACTTAAACTGGAAAGCTTTCCTTATGGTGAAACTCCACTAAAGAGCAAGGGGTGGGGTGTTGAGGTGACAATGGCCTCCACATCAATGTTGTTTCTTGGTCTAGCCCTTGTCTTGTGAGGCCTCTCAGAAGACTTGCTAGATCTTGAGGCAACACTTCCTAAAACCCTAAGGCCTCAGAGGAGGTCCCACTAGACTAGAGTCAAAGACTAACATCCCGGGTGAAGTGAGGGAACAAAAATATAGTCAATATCGGTTAATCATCCAAATCAGCCCTTTATCCATATTAGTATGCAGGAAACATTAAGTGAAAGCACATGATTACAAAATGGTTAAAGTACTTGTCGATGGATGGACACCTTCCTTAAAGAAGGAATGTCGAATGGGAGAGAGAAATATGGTTGGAGCAAGAAGTGGAGGATCTATAGCATCATGTGTTAATCAATAGGGCTGCTGGCTGGTTGGCCATCCAAGGAGGAGAAAAAAAAAATCTTGTGGGTTACCCACTTTTTTGGTGGGTAATAGGTCCCAAGTAAGAATTGGTGCAGATACGATTGTAGGCTATGGCCAAAACATTTTTATGCCAAACTATCTTACAATCCAATTAGAAGAGTTGGGAAGATGTACGTTAAATAAGATTGGCAAACTGGCAACAACTACAGTCTAGAATTGAGGCTGGTTAACAGCCCAAGAGATTGGGGTGGATGAGATATGGTATCAACATCGGCAAAGATATATTTTTGAATTGAGTAAAGCTCATGTAAGACTTTAGAAGGCAATGATGAATTGGTGTGGGTCTACAATACTGCTAGTGGCCATTATTCTACAAAGTTAGGTTATAAGTCTATGCAGGAGCCAGATGCAGTAGCAAACACCTGGTGGTACAAAAAATGGAAGCTAAGGGCCCCAACAAAAGGAATACTCATTTTTGGTTTATTTTTGAGAATCACGTTCTTACTTGGGACAGGATCCAAAAGAGAAGCATAGAGGGACCTGGTTTTTGTTATCTTTGCTGTAATGAAGCAGAGACCAGAGGCCATCTGTTTTTTACTTGTGCATTTACCAGACAGCATGGAAGCACCTTAAGGAAGAGTTGGACAAGCAAAACCTAAACTCACTGTAGAGGATTGTTTTAGAGTCTATTACAGTTCAATTAACTTTTAGAATTTCAGATCCCTTACCATTGTGGTTGCGTGGGGCACTGGTTAGCACGCAATACAAGGCTATTCAAAGACAAATTTCCTCCTCCATTGATGATAGCATCATAGGTTTTAGCACTCCTAGATTCTTCCAAATCCAACTCGAAAACAAAACCTGCCCATTCAATTGTTGAGGCCCAATTGACAAAGGAAAACAATGGGTCTCTGATGGCGTGTGCTAGGGAGGCATTCCTATATGTGGTGTGGTTTTCATTCTTCACTTCTAAGAAAACCAGTTGATTGTTGGTAAGGCAAACCTGGGATTTAGTATATATATATATATATATATATATATCCCTTGTGCTGTTGTTGCTGCTCTATTCTTATATTATTTGTTGGGGTGAACACACTACTATATTTATTTAGCCCTATCGTTAAGTCCCTGTGATCTTAATTTACCTACAGATGTTGTCTTGTCTTGTGCATAATTTTAATCATATTCATATTTCTTGGGAATACTAATGGGGAATCCGGTTATATGTAAAATAATTTCGCATAACATGAAGTGAATACCAGAATTTTGTCAATTACAGACTGCAGCAACACAAATTTGTGACTACGAGGCGCGCGCCAAGCCAAACAAATAATGGCTAAATTGACAATAAACAACTTATGTCTCCGGTTCCAGGACTGAATTTTCCAGTTTTCTCTCCAGCGGAGTTGATAGGAGAAGAGAGAGTAAGGAGTGCGTGTATATGTATATATATATATATAGATTCACAGTAATAAACAATATGGGGTGTAGACATGTACCTGGTGAAGCAACCAAAACAGGGTAAACAGGGAAATTAGCCTTGCAAATTCGGTTCTGTGGTCAAGGTTCTAGTCTCGGGTATTAACCATTTCTCCCGTAAGACTTATCGGCTATGTAATTTTATCACTTCTAAATAAGCATTTTAAATGTTTTTTTTAATGAAAAAAAAAGAGACCGACAAGAATACGCCAGAGAGGATGTAGACACTCGTTTACCTGATAAAGTATAATTATATTGAATTGAAAAATTCAAAGTGGGGAATATCCTTATCAGTAACAGATAACGCTCTTGTCATTGACGTTTCGTCCGATCCCCCCTTTTCCTGGCATGTGGGCTTTTAGCTCTTCCAACTTGGAAAGTACTGACCCAAAAATTGCATGTTTTGGTGCTTAGTTTCTATGTACTAATATTTCGTAAGGATCTTGTGCCTTTCAACGCTCCATCTGGTTGACTTTTCGGTGAATGAAATGGGCGTTAAGATTTGGTGCTTAGTTTCTATGTACTAATATTTCGTAAGGATCTTTGGCCTTTCAACGCTCCATCTGGTTGACTTTTCGGCGAATGAAATGGCCGTTAAGATTCAATATAATTTTAAATGGTTTAGTATAAATAGATTTATTTTTAGTAAAATTATTTCAAGATAGAATGTTTTTGTTTTTTTGGTTTTTTTTTTTTTTTTTTATTAATGTATTTTTAAATGTAGAAAAAATTCTCTGGGGTTTTTAAGTTTTTACAGATTACGCAATTTAAACTCAAATTTTAAAAATCTCTGCCTTATTTTAGTTAAAATTAACAAAAGTTATGAAAAAAATAAGTTGGTCTATAAATTAGACTAACTGTTTTTAATACACTATTTTATTATTTTATTTTGTATAAAAAAATTAAATAAAATAATTTGGTCTATAAATTAGACTAACTATTTTTAATGCACTATTTTATTATTTTATTTTGTATCAAAAAAATTAAATATAAGTTTTATAATTGATTTTTATTAATTTAATAAAATTTTATCAAATTTGAAGGATGGTCGGAGTGTGTGAGATTATTTTAGATTTAGAAGGAAAATAGAAAATATATATATAATTGGGGATTGACCAAGTATTTTAACAATTAAATTGAGGTGTGTATCTAGTTCCAAGGTTTAAGGATCATTGATAAAAGGCAACACAAAAAAATAATTGATCATCTGTGATTCAGAATTAATAATTAGATCTTGGTGTAAAGGCATAAAGTAATAATAATTAGATCTTGGTGTAAAGGCATAAAGTAATAATAATTAGATCTTGGTGTAAAGGCATAAAGTAAGATCAAATTTATTGAAAATCTTTAAAAGATAAATAAAGACCTAGAAATCTCTTAAAAGTATGGTTATAAGTATGTTTATGAGTATGAACAAAAGCATGATTGGGGAAAATTTAGGGGCATTAAGTCACACATCACTTTGAACTATTATGTAATTAATTGTTAAAATATGGTACACATGTTGAGTAATAAAGAAGTCAAATCTCACGCCATAAGCCAAGATCTTCACTCAACCAGAGTGAGTGGGGACTTCACATAGCTAACGTGAGGTCATTCAACCTCATGCAATCATAAATTTTCATGTAGGTGAATAATGGAGGGAACCAATGGTGACTTAGGTTAAACTGCAACTCTTCATGAAGCTCTACATCAATGAATTAGGGTAATTTGACCCAAGAACCTTACCTTAGCGTTCTTGGGAATTTGGAAAATAGTATCAGCATGGGATTGGAAGTAGGAATAGGTATTTGTTGCATGGATGATTGTTATGGCATGATATTCATTTTTCAAAATTGGAAATTGCTAGGAATCCCTCCAATTCAAAGTTGGAGTGCATGTTTGGAAAATAGTATTAGCATGGGATTGGAAGTAGAATAGGTATTTGTTGCATGGATGATTGTTATGGCATGATATTCATTTTTCAAAATTGGAAATTGCTAGGAATCCCTCCAATTCAAAGTTGGAGTGCATGTTCAAGGGTATTCGACAAAGTTAGCCAAAAGTGACAATGTTCTACATTGCAACTTCCATAATTGAATTTGGTAGAGAGACCATTAACAACATGTTAATTGGAACTTAGTCATTTTGCAATAGGGAATGACACCCTGACATCATAGACAATGACTTGTCTATGAGGTATCCAAGATCAAATGAATTCTAAGGACCCAAGAAGCCAAAATTACATGTAATAAACCATCCTATATCCATCTAACTCTGGATCTAACATGCGCGGAAAGGGATCAAAATTCGTTAGGTGAAAACTTATTTTAGATTGCAAAATATAATGTGTAATTTTTCATTGTTTATATTGTATTTTTTAATGCTATATAGATTATACAAGGTTAAACATCTTACTTGCACATTTTTTTTTACTTCTAATTACTTTACATGAAATTTTATTATGTCATATGGAAAACTAACTAAACATGCAAAACACATTCATTTTTGTTTTTTACTATAGCGGACATTGATTTTTCATTTAGAGAATATTTTATTTTTATTTTAAGAGGACACTTGTCAACTCCACCGTGAGCATGGACATATTTACACATCACCATCATACTAGGTTGTAGAATGAGCCTCTCGGCTCAATCAACTATCTTGGAGTTCCTTGACCAATTCTAGGCATAGGAGGCTAGAAGGGATGAGGAAATTACAATGCTCAGAGATAGTAAAAAAAAAAAAAACTTAATTGAAAGCATAATGCACCTTACTAAAGCACAATATCAATAAATTAATCAATTATCAAAACATGTCTTCTTCAATGACACATCTTTATATTGACTCAAAAGGCAACAAAGAAAGAGAATCAATGTAGCTGATAGAATAATGATCCATTTGTAAATTGTTAGTGTTATTGTAAGTTGTTATTTTTAGTGAGAAAAATAAAGAGAGAGATTTGTGGACTAATTGATGAGAGATTTATGGAGTGATTGATTAACAAATTTGTGGAGATGACATATTCTTTATACCTCTCCTCATATATGAGTTTGATAATTAAATTTATTGAGAACTGTGTCATTATTATTGAATGTTTTTGTTTTGTTATTATGTTGGTGTTTCTCTTCCTTTGGTATCTAAGCTAGTGAACTGAAATTATTTTTTGATTGAATTTGGTGAGAAGACTAGTGGTTTTTTTTTTTTTTGTTATTATGTTGTTGTTTCTCTTCCTTTGGTATTTGAGCTAGTGAACTGAAATTATTTTTTGATTGAATTTGGTGAGAAGACTAGTATTTTTTTATTTATTTTTTATTTATTTATTTATTTTTATTTTTTATATCAAAATGAAAAAAGCAACATTTATATTCATAATACAGTAAAAACATACATAAATAAAACAATGTTCAAGCGGTACATTGCCAAAGTCATAAGGCAGCTTCAAGCTATGCGAAAACAGAAATTTGGACAAAATAAAATTGTGGAGCAGGTTCGTTCTGTTATGGAATAATATCACCATCTGTGAAGGAGAAACAAGTTCCATTTCGCAAAGGACACTGATTAATGCCCAGTGGCCAAGCAGCCCAAAATCATCAACAGGAAAATAAGACAAAAAGCAAAAAAATCAGAAACTGCGAAAACATAACTATATCACAGGAAGAAGAAGGTCCTCCATGATATAGATATTGTTTTCCCAAAAGATTTCCATGTACCATTTACCTATATCTTTGAGCAAGCCTTTTTTTGAAAATTTGTCAGTTAGCTGATTTTGTGATCTTCCTATGTGCTGGATAGAAAAGCCATTCTGAAGTTGCCAGTAAAACTCGATTCTCTTTAGCCATTCAATTAAAAGAGGATTGTTTATGGAAGCCTTCCCTAGGACTTGATCGATGATGATCTTGGAATCTCCATATATATGTAGGGAGGGGATATTTAAAAAATTGGTAAGCCATAATAAACCCCACAGAGCCATTGCTTCGGCTTTATTATTAGTGCCTTTCCCTCCATTCCAATAGAGACTGTAGTTTAGATGTTCATTAATGGATATCCATACTCCACATGCGCATACACCTTTTTGTGCAGCTCCATCAAAGAAACCCATTGGAAATTCCTGCACTATTTTCCTGTGTCCATCAGATTTGACCCTTGGCTATTTGGGTTGTGTAAAAAAGACATTGTAGTTTGAAATAATCCTGTGAGTGATTTGCTGAGGCTCCTCTTTCTTATTTTGGAACAAAATGTTGTTCCTCCTGTTATCACTCAGATTTTCCTAGAAGTTGTAAGAAGAGGAAAGGGGTCCGAGGTAACCACAAACCAACTTTTAGATATAGAATCTAGCCAATATGTATCCAGAGAGGGCTCTCTCTTTAAGGTTTAGCTTTGTTTTGAAAGATATTAGGCTAGTTATGAAAGCTTTGGGGTTTTGATTGTGTTTGGTGGTGGAATTCAATAGCAGAGGGGCAGAACTGAATATTTTAGGCCATTGGGCTAATGGAGTCAAAAGAAGATGGCTCAACTGGATTTGGTTTTTCAGCAAATGATGGCTTCACAGGGAAAGATAGCTAAACAGGGAGCAAATAGAGACTTGAAAAGATGGAATGGACTTAAAAGGGATGAAGGGCAATTAAGAATCCTTCAACATGTTTTAAGAGAAGAGAACTTGAATGATCACCAATAAAGAGCAATTAAGAATTCTTTACTAAATGATCAAAATGAGTAAACTAGGAAATAGGAGCAATTAAGAATTCACTGCTTATGCTAGTTTAGAAGAAAACATTTAGAATAAAAACAATTGAAGACAGATTGCACTTAAGCACTCCCTGAATTTTTCATTTTCGTTTTAATATTCAGATATGAAACATAATTGATATAATAAACAAGAAAACAATATCACATGAGATATAAAATACTTATTTGTCCGGTGTTTGACACATGAATCCTGTGAAAAGTCCTTTGTATTAATTCTTCATCCAGCCAGCCATGCAAAATTTGTCCAACAGCTCTTTATTCCAAAGTAATCAATTTTACAGCAATGTCTAAGAATCCACCCAAAATACTTCAAATGAAGAAGTATTTATACTAATTCTAAACTGAAATATCTTGAAAAAATATCAAGATTAGTTTCACAAATATCTCCAACTGTTTACATTAATAGAACTTAAATAAAGGACAATCAAAACTAATGAATCTATTTGGCACTATTTCTGTGGATTAATGGTGACAAAGAAGAGAAAGTCGAATTTGGTAGCAACTCTTAGTTGATGATGAGGCATCCCAATGACTAACTGCATCCTTCCTTTGTGCATTCTGCACCAGAAATTCTGCAAACTTAAGGTCCAATGATACGCTTGTATATCTCAATCCGAGATAGATATGTAAAAAGTGAAAGAGTTTATTGTAGATAAGAATGTTTTTGAAATAAACCTCTCTCAGTTTCCCAAAATTCATCTCCAGTTGTTCACAATATTCTCTGCAAAAAGATGTCAAAAACAGGACTTTGCACAAACTGAAAAATAGGCTGTGAAGACATGCACTTATCTCCCTCTTGGTAATACCTGTGTAAAAAGTGAGATAGGTTTTTGTAGATTGGCATGTTAGGAACAAAAAACTCCTCCAGTTTCTCGAAATACTTCTTGGATTGGCCACAATAGTTTCTGCAAAACTATGACTTAAACAGGAAATTTCTGAAGAATGTACCATTTTTGCTCTAATTTCATCTTTTAACCTTAAACTTCTTTTGACTGTTTTTCACTTTTACTTTGGATAAACTTCATTGTAGCTAGTGAAAGTGTTTTCATCTTTGTTTAACCCTTAATGTCTTCATGTTTAATTTTACTGTTTATTGTTTACTTTTTACTTTTATCGCTCTGTTTTTTCATCTGTTTTCACTTTGACATGAATTTGTATACCCTTTTTTGTAACTGTCTTTCCTGATGTTTATCTTCATGCTAGCTGATTTACTTGACTTGGTCTTCAATCTAATACTCTTTAATCCTGATACACTTTGACTGTTCTTTACTATGTCCTTTTTACCTTCCATGTGTAGTTTAGGTTTTTACTGTCTATTTCAACAGTAAATCATTTAATCTTATGTTTCCTCTACTTGTCTTTTAATTGTGTTTTATTTTCCATATACTTGATAACAATCTTGGAGTAACAGGTCTTATGACTAGTTTTAAGACTGTTTATCCAAGGTTCTGGTCTTCTGATCACCTGTAAAACAAAACAAATTGTTAAGAAAGCATTGGTTTGCAGGGGAGGTCGAAAAGGATTTATTTGAGCTTGAGAGGTCTATGGAGTGATTCCAGAATGATTTTCGGGAGGTAAACCATGCTTGAATCGGTTAACAGAGGCTTCAGGTGGTGCAGATGGGTTACATAGGGTTTTACTGTACAATTAGGTGAAAACGAGCAAAACTGGGGTTTTTGTGTTTAAACGGGTAAATGGTTGATATTGGTGGGTGAATGAAGATGACAATTGGCGACAACTGAATGATGAGACATTTTGTTGTTCAGTAGAAGGCGGTAAGCGGTTTCTATCGCACCACTATTGAAGGGGGGGCGGTATTTGGCCTCGAGCCAGCGATTCCATAGATTACTCGACATGTGGCGAAGGCACTGTTCAAAAACCACTTTGCGATTGCATGCTAACGCGTGGTCGCAAAGGGTCATGCGATATTGATAATAGCTGTTAAATCTCGGGGTCTTGATCAGATGACTGTCGGGGATACGAGATGGTGGAGATTTAATGAAGGCGGGCCTGATACATTTAAGAATTAATCATTCATATCGGGGTTGATGGGATTGGATGGGGAGGCTGTTAATTAACCGTGAGGGTTAATTAATCACTTATTAATGCGGCGGGGGATTAGGGGCTGTTAATTAGTTACTGTTTAACTAATTAATCCTAGTTAGTGATGTATTATGGTTATAACTAACCAAAGGAGCGGGATATAGAGAAATTCAGGATTTTAATAGTTTAAATAATATGGGAGCGGGTAATGTTGTTTTATTCGGGAATTACATAATAATAACATTAGTGGTTAATATGACCAAATGAATGGGAAAGCGCTGAGTTTAATTTTTTCCGAAAATGCATTTCATCATACAACATTTATACCTTAGGCTAATGATATATGAGGGTTTCATGTAGATAGAATGTTTTTAATTTTCCCAAGTAAAATAGGATTTTACTTAGGAAAAGCTTTATAAAGGGAATGAGTGACTTTATGAAGGGGTGAATATTGATGATTAATGAACGGTCTTAAGTACTTAGGCTTTATAAATTATTGGGCCGAGGGTCTGGTCCCTCCAGTAGTCAGAGAAATGCTCTGAGCCCCTCTAATTTAATAGACACCTTGGTACTTAGGGGAAATTAGTGAAAATTTAGGGAAAATGAATAGGGGAGTTAATTACTTGACTTTGCTTGCTTGATGTGCCTTGCATGTGATTTATGCCTTTGCCTTGTGATGAAAGTAAAAGATTAACACATTTAGAATCATCATTCACCACATGTAATTCTGCAACCATCATCTACCTACCCTACCTACTTTAACCTAGCATTTTTACTTCTTTATTTGGGTGCACTTAGACTGGCAAACCCTTATCAAATTTTCTTTTCTTTTACATGGAAATGCCTATCTAAGTCTACACTTATTACATCCAAGGGCTCAGATTAAACTGTTGAGCTCCTTTTTCACTCTACCTATCTACTTATCTGCCAAGATTACATTGTTTGGTCAGATCTTTATTCTCTATTTCTACAACATAAAATTGAAATATGAACTAGCCAAGTTTAAACTATTTGACTATTCATAAATTGTGGCATAAGTGACAAACTGCACACAATTGTTTATTCTACAACAGTAAAAAGTAGTGGCATTTAGACTTGCACACTTTCCTAGTCCTTCTTTTTGTTGGGGTTCATTTTCTTTCATTTTTTGACCATATTTTATTCTTTTTACCCTTTTATTCTTTTTCTAGGGCATACCCTCTTTACATTTTTTATTTTTTTTTATTTTTTTACAAATATGGAAAGCATTTGCAGAAGCAAAGGTATGTACATATTTCAAACTAAACCAAGTTAATCATGATATATGACACCTATTGGTATAGGAACCTAACACCTCACTTTCCAAATTGCACATAGACAGATTAGGGGAATGGGTCTCCATGAAGGCTTTTGTACACTCCACCATTCCAGTGAGTCTTTAATGGAAGGATGTATTTTAAAACAGAAACCAAAAAAAGTAGAAAGATTTCTCCATACCTGAGTGGTGAACTTGCAATTCAGGAATGTTGGACACCTAATCCTAAAGGGTTAGTGTGGAAGCCGAAAAGACTAAGCAGTCCAAGAGACCTTGGGATCTGAAACCCAAGAGTCACAACATTGTATTATAAATGTACATCTCCTGTTAATAAAAAATGAACTCACTAATTTATCTTTCATATCTTTTGTGCTGTCCATGTGTGTTTAACATGGTATCAGAGCAGGCGAATTCTGGCCCTGCTCATATTTGAGCCACTTGTTTTGTGGTCTCTATGTATATGTCATTTGTGCAGACCTTCCAGTTCTGCCCATTACCTATAAAGCTCCATTAATTCATTGTTTTTCCAGAAATCAGCTGACTCTGGCTATTTTAAGCCTCTCTGTCTGACCCTTGAAATCATACCTGCGCTCTCTCTCTTCTGCGTTACTTGCGCCCTCTGTCCTTTGAATTATGCCTGCGCTCTTTACTGTTTATAAACGTTTTGTAAAAGAAGCGTTGTCCTGACAATTTAAAATTCTGTTGTGCTGACATTGAAACGCTCTCTGCCTCTGTCGTTCTGTCTCTGCGCTGTTCCTGACATAACGCTCTCTGGCTGCCTCTGTCCTATAACTCCTATTTTCTTTAAAGACTATCGATTCGAATCCCTTGGAGCTAACTGTGAGCGCTAGTTTTGGTTCCTCGCTGCTGCAGCTTCATTAAGGTGACTGTGTACTGTCAAAAGACCCTTGTGATATGTGAAACCGTGTAGCCAATTTCTGGAACAATGTCTGGGTTGTTGAAGCATCTGTGTGAAAAACTTCGATCAACAGTGTGAGATACCGCCACTTGCATCAGCCAGCCCTGCCTGCGTGAGACCAAAAGCAGATTGTTGAGAATCGAAGTTGACAGAAGAAACTTCGATCAACAGAAAGCGTCTGGTGCCTACGCCACGAGGTTCCAAAGAAATAATCGCTTCCAGGTTCTAGATCATAATGTTTTACAGAGATAATCACTTCAATTTCATATGTAAAGTTTGCAAAAGATAGACGACATTTTTTGAGTCGCTATTACATGAAACTTGAGGTACAACATTCCTTTCATTGCTGTTTGATGGCCGATATTTTCACTGGTTATATAATTACCTGGACTCTTATGTATCCTTACTCAGATTTGTAAGTTTTACTCTCACGTGGATTAATAATTTGGGGAAGGTTTGCTTCTTTTTGGTGGCGGATTGCGTTTATTGTGTGAATCAGAGGGTGGAGACGGAGTTTGTTAGCTATTATTCGTTTCTATTAAAAATTGTTGTGAAACGAGACCGCCTTAAAGAAAGTTGGTTGTTAATTCTCGAAAATTTGTTTTGCTTCTCTCGCTGATTCAATGGAGATTTGTATCAAATATTCAGTGTTTCGAACTGCTCCATGTATTGTGCTTTTGAAAGTTTGAGACTTCGGCTTGGAAGCTGCATTCGTTTTATGGTGGCAGTCGTATTATGAGCTGAAGGCCGCCTCAAAAGCTGCCATCAGACAGATGATAGTTGAACAGTTTGGGTTGGCAATAAGCGCTCCCTTCTTGTAACTAAGTTTTATGTGAGACATTGCCTCTGGATTCACCTCGGGAATCACAAGGGGTACACCATCGTCCATACGGAACGCAGAGCTGTTGTCTACTACAACTGTCCCCTGTTGTGTAGCTATGGGTCCGAACTTCTTGCTTATTGAGCCACCAGCACTGAACAGAGCAATGTCAATCCCGCGGAAACTATCTTCAGTGAGCTCCTCTACTACATAATCTCGTCCCTCAAATGTCATTTGCTTTCCAGCAGAGCGCTTGCTCGCCAGCAATCTGAGACTCCTGTAGAGACAGCGGAGTCAGCTCCCAAGTTTTGTGGAGTAAACTTCCAATTTTTTTTGAAATCTTAAGTGTTCTATGATTTGGATTTTCCAGCAATCATTATTGGAATTTGGTTATAGAAAAATTGTTGGCGAACTTTTATTGTATCTGGGTCGTGCAATCTCAACGATTAATATCTATGATTCCAGTTATTTTTCAAATTATTTAACCAAATTTTAGGCAAAAATGATCAGGACAAAAATGATTGGAGACGTTTCATTCTAAATTTTTAGTCAAATTTTGGAAAAAAAAAAAAAAATAACTGGAAAAGGTCCCAATTATAGCATGTTCCAAGTCAACTGCATAGGCTTGCTAAGTCCGGAGTCAACTGTTGACTGTCTTGCCACGCTGAGTTGATTGCTTTAAAGCCAAGTCTGGTAACTTTGGTTTCATTCAATTAGAAAGTTTTCAGAAATCAGTGAAAGGCATTGCCCTTTTTTCACTATGGTCACAGAAGGTTGTGCTGAAAGAAGTTGGTGAAATATATGTAAAACATAATGCAACAGAATGCAATGTATTCAGAGGTTCAGAGACCTGTTTGGCTGCACCAGATTACTCTAATTACATAAAGACCTGCAATTCTAAAAACAAACCTGTTGACTGTGCTTTCAAATCATTCATTACAAAAGGTTTTTTTTGAAGGTCTATCATTAGTACCGCAACAATATGTTGGAGCAGAAGTGATATCATCATAGCATCAAATTTAAGGTCTTCAACAGTAACGTAGCTTCATCATCTTATTTTATATGGATTGTAATTGGTGCTTGTTGATCGCACACTGATCATTTGTTGCACGGGATATTGCTAGTGGGTGTTACCTTTTTGCATTGAGTAGTAGTTGTGATCAGTGTTTGAGGTGTAATTCTGACATTAAAGAAAAAATGGCCAGAACCAGTGAAGTATTACAGTTCCTTAAAACTTTGATATTATCTACTGTTGATGACACATTACAAATCAGCAAAGGATCTCTCTCAGAAATTCAGACATGTTTACAAAATGCACAAGAAAAGATCGATTTTTTGCAGCTTGAATCACAGCTACAGCAAGAAGAGCTACATCAAAATAGACACCATTCTGAACCTGTTTCTGTTCAGAACATTGAGACAACCACCCATCAGCAGCATGTTAATAATGGTACAGTTCATTCAAATAAAGCAGCAGTTGTATATGCAGATGCAGAAACTCAGTCTGCACTTCCCAAGCCCATCATCAGACCTTGGGAACAGCTTGTCCACAACAAGCACAGAACTGGTCTTGGATATGACAAGGACTTGTCCTTTCATATTCCAGACTACTCAAAGCCCATTCAGTTTCAGAGTGTTGGATTCATTCATGACAGTTCACCTGCTCCTTATGACAGTTCAGCTTCAGCTGTTCCAAACTCTGCCCCTCTTCCACAACAACAACAACAACAACAGATTGAGAAATGCCAACACTGTGATCGAGTTGGCCATCTGAAAGATCACTGTTTTGATCTTCATCCATGTAAGCATTGTCATAAAACCAGCCATTCTTCACACAGATGCTTCAAAAACAAACGTCCTGCAAGAACAAAGATTCATCTTGGATGGATCGCTTCTTGGCAATGGGCATCAACAGCCAAGAAGATATTCCAAACACATGTCAGAACTTGTTCCAGAGTATTAAACAGTCTTGCAGTTGAGTTTTCTCCATCTTCTCACCTTGCATCTGACAGGGGGGGAAATGATGGTCATCTACAAGCTTCAAAGTCACATCAAGCGAGCCTGAGCCACAACCTGCCACACCAGTTTCAGAGTTGTAGCCAGAGACAAAGATGCCCGTGAACACAGATTGAGAACACTTCCTCTAGCAGAAGACTCCAGCTTCTTGCCAGTTTTGGAAGAGTTCCAGGAATTGCATTAAGCATTCCAGAGTTGTTGGTTATCCTTAAACCATCACAGGTTGAGACTTCCCTTTTCAGGTTGAAGTTTTACCTTTTATGCGGGGTGAGACCTCCCTTTTATGGTTGAAGGTTTCCCTCTTTAAACCAGTAGGATCACTTCCTCTAGCAGAAAACTTCAGTTTCTTGCCAGTTTTGGAAGAGTTCGGGGAACTGCACTAAGCGTTCCAGTGTTGGTGGTCATCCTTAAACCACCGCCCTTTTTTACCAACATTTTATAGAGCACATTCAGCCTAGTGCTGCCATGTATTTTTTGCACATTTTGTATTACAGCTCTCTTCTTGGACTCATACATAACCCTTCGGATTAAGGGGGGGAATGTTGGACACCTAATCCTAAAGGGTTAGTGTGGAAGCCGAAAAGACTAAGCAGTCCAAGAGACCTTGGGATCTGAAACCCAAGAGTCACAACATTGTATTATAAATGTACATCTCCTGTTAATAAAAAATGAACTCACTGATTTATCTTTCATATCTTTTGTGCTGTCCATGTGTGTTTAACAAGGAAGATATGATCGTTGTTTTCATATTCATCTTTGCAGATATTACAAATGCTTGGGCCTTGCCACTGCCTCTTTTGCAAGTTCTCCCATGTGAGATTCTTGTGATGGAAGACTAACCATGAAAAAATTATAATTTTACTCGGAATTCCTATTTTCCAAAAGATTGTAGGAAATTGCCGACTTGATTGTGAATTTTTTCTGGAAAGAAATAGATATGTATCAGCTACATTTATGTTATCTGTCTTCATCTTTCCTTTCCACATGAGGTAATCTCGGGCCTCCAAGCGGCAAATACCAATGCTTTTTAAGTTTGTAATGATATTATGCCATTGTAGGGCCGCTTGGCCAGATAGGCCCATATTGCTAGCTTATTTCCATACCGGTATAGGCCCCTGCCAACTCGCAATAGCTTGACCCCATACAAAGATACCAGCACCATGTAAAATATTAACAACATCCTCAGGAAAATAACATTCCTCCCCGGCACCGAGGATTGGGTCTACTGCGATTAAAATATTGTTCCCATTCTGGAAGCTCCATGTGAGATGATTGAGGAAGGTGGATTGAATTTCCCTGAAGCTTTTCCAGATCGTAGAGCCTTGCTTATTGCCTATGGTACCTTTCTTGTACCAGAAATGAAAGAACTTATTGCCCAGATATTTTCCTTTTATCGTGTTGCTCCATGTACCTTTTCCAAATAAACCTCTCCATAAAGATTTTATTAATAGTGCTTCTCCAAAATTCAGTAGATTCATGATCCCCCAACCTCCCATATCCTTTGGGAGAGTTATTTTGTCCAGCTTGGTAAGGTGATATTTCTTTTTTTCATGGTAACCTCCCAAGATGAAATTTGTTGTGAGGCAATTTAAATACTTTATGATACTAGCTGGTAAGTGAAAGAGGTGAGCCCAGTATACATTAAGCTGGGCTAAGACTGCTTGGGCAAGAGTGACACGTCCCCCAGTGACAAACATTTGTGCTCCCATCCCATTATCCTTTTGTAATATCGATCAACAATCCATTGCCAATCCGCTCTATTGTAACAGGTCGGCTTTAAATAGAAACCAAGGTACTTCATTCCCTCTTTGATCAAAGAAGTTCTGATGTTAAATAATGTTGCTATATATTCGATGGATTCCCTGTCACATTTCCCATGAAAGATAACAGATTTCCTATCATTTATCTGAAGACCAGTTGCCATTGAAAAGCTCTTCAAGGTATTAAAGAGACATAGCCAAGTGAATTGGCAGATCATCCCTAGAATCAGAATGTCATCAACAAGCAGACTATGTGATATGCTATTGTTTTTGCTTATCAATAGAGGCCGGAATTGTCCTGCCATAACAGCTTTTTTGATGTGCAAGCTTAAGCTGTCCATTGCCAGGATGAAGAGAAGAGGGGATAGAGAACATCCTTGCCTCAAACCTCTAGCAGCACGAAAAAAATTAGTTGGATATCCATTAATGAGGATGGCGAAATTAACCATATCAACACATGCCATAATCCAATTTGTACATCAGGGGTTGAGGCCAATTTTTACAAGAACACGTCTCAAGTAACTCCAATCCAGACAGTCATATGCCTTTTTTAAATCAATTTGGAGGATGGCTGCATTTAAATTTTTAGTATGGATCGAGTGCAGGGTTTCCTGAGTATTTGCAACAGCATCATGTATGATTCTACCTTTTAGGAATCCATGTTTCTCTTGTGAGATGTATTGCGAAAGAGTATTCCACATTCTGCCCATGATAATTTTTGAGATGATTTTATAAACTGCGTTGCACAGAGAGATCAGCCTGTAATCTGAAAAGGAGATGGCATTTTTATTTTTTGGGATAAGCGCTATGTAGGTTGATGACATGTGTTGGTTTATTTTCCCCGAGGTCCTTGATTCCTCGACCATACTAAAAAGGTCCATCTTTACCAGATCAAAAAAATTGAGGAAGAATTCAATTGTCCATCCATCAATACCTGGACATTTATGCCTCTTGAATGACTTCATTACATCCAAAAGTTCTTCTTCAGAGACAGGTTTGTAGAGTTCTTTATTCTGTTCATCCCTAAACATAGTCGGATAAGGTTCTATTCCCTAGATAATATCTTCAACCCTTATATTTGAATTTCCACTGTAGGATTCCTGAAAGAACTTAACATCTGCATTACAAATATCATCATGGGAATGGTGTGTTCTACCATCCCCGCCCCCGATTTCCCATATTGTATTTGTGTTATGGCGATGATTAGCAAAACAATGAAAGAATTTTGTGTTTCAGTCAGCCTCTCTAATCTAGATTGCTCTGCTTTTTAATCTCCAAGTGGATTTTATAATGGATAATAATTCTCTTTTCCTGGTTTCCAAGGCTTGTATACGAAGGCAGAGCTTCAGGGGAAAGTAATGAGAGGGCATCTTCAAAAAAATCTTGTCCAATTCCTTCTGAATATCCTTAAGATCTTTCCTAATAGCTTTTTGTTTCCGAATTTGCCAGGGCTTTACTTCGCCCCGAAGGGACTCTAGCTTGTCAAGAAGATTTTGTGTGTGCGAGGAGCCTGATGTAATAGGTTGACTGTTCCAGATTTTTCGAACAAGGTCATTGAAATCTGGATCCTGCAACCAATTCCTATTAAATTTAAAAGGGAGGCTCTTACGAATTCCAATATTGCTCCAATATAGAGAAATGGGCCTGTGGTCAGAAGTGAAATCGCTGATAATATCAGAGCCAAAAGTGTCCAGTCGATCTATTAGTTTTTCATGGACCAGGAAGCGATCCAGTTTCTTTGCCAGATAGTCAGCCCCCAATCTAGCATTGTCCCAGGTAGGAGCAATTTAAGCAGGACTGATGTCAACAAAATTGTGAGTGAGAAGTGCATTTTGGAGAAGATTGGCCAGAGGGTTCGACTTTCTTCCACAGCCCCAAACTTCATCAGTGGATAGTGTACACTTTAAATCTCCAGCTATGATCAAAGACATTAGTTCCATTATTTCTGAGGAGAGGACTCGGTTCCAGAAAAAAAGACAATCCTTATAAGGAGCATACACATTGAGGATGTGGAATTTTTCGGTAATTCCACAGAAAATGGCTTCCAATAGGATGCCAGCAAAACATCGGAAAGCCTTGACCACAACCCAGGAAGGATCCCATATGGCCGCCAAACCTCCCGAGAGGCCAGATGAGTCGGTCGCAGATATGTGCCAGCACAGGAACATTTTTCTAAAGTGCGCAACAGCTTCAGAACCTTTGTGCATCGTTTCCTGGATGAGGATAATGTTAGGATGTAAGGAAAGTAGTAAGTCTTTGAGAGCTATATATTTGGGTTCAGCGCCCAGACCCCTGATGTTTATAGAAATGATGCGAGTCATGGTAAAAGTTCAGTGGGCTTTCTTGCTCTAAGAGACCCAGGGGATGAGAGATCTGTGATAGGAACATCGACGAGGATATGGTCCGATTGAGGTCCAAAAGGGATACTGGAATTTTTTTCCCGGAAATGTCTGTTGCCCCGGTTTTGTTTGCGTTGCTGCCCCGGTTTTGTTTGCGTCAGACAGTGATATTTCCAGCAGAAGTGGGGCTTATGCAAGGAGAGGTAGAAAGCTTGGGTTTATGAATGGTGAGATATTGCAAATCTAAGGTATTTTTCTTTAGAAGGAAGTCCAGGTCACTTCCTATCGAGTTTGTGGGAGAGTTTGGAGGGGTGACAGATGGTCGTGGGCTTTTGCCTTTTTGTTGATGGTAGGATGGGTTTAGGGGAGAGAGTAGGAGAGTGAATATAAGCAATGTGCGAAGATGAGGGAATATTGCTATACGGGTGCGAGCTAGGCAAAGGAGCAGGAATTTCCAGATAGGGAATAGGCTCCAGAGGGGGAGGTGAACTAGGAAAGCCTGGAGTACCCCTAAAAGGAGAAATCGATTTCCTAGTACTGAAAGGGGAAGATGGGACAGAGATAGGGGTGGTTCCCCTAGAGCCTACCAAAGGAAGAGAATGAGGATAAGGTCTGTGAACGTTACTTGATGAGGACGCCTTCTAGAAAGATGTCCTATTGATGTGCAGACCTGCATGGGAGAAAAAGTTGTGTCAAAGTGTTGGAATTTACTCTAGTTCAAATCGTTGTGCATGAAAACCAGCATGAAGATCTAGTGTAAGTAAAGCATCTGAGCATGAAGAGACGAATCCATTATTGAGCCAGTTGTATGCATTCAAGTGTGGAGTAGATGCATTAAAAACACATGTTGAAGTAGATGCGTTGAGGAATTCCACAGGCCTGAGAAGAGTTCCCATGGAGCATCCTGCATTGGAGAAGAGTTGCCTATTGAAGTTTTTTTTTTCAGCAAGCATCTATTGAAGTTATAGTAGCGTGTGGAGCAAAGAAGCATTGTGTGGAGACTTGTGAAAACTTGCCCTAATTCAAATTGCCAGAACATGTTTTTTTTCAACTTGTGGTTCGAATCGTTGGAATTCATCACATGCTTTGAACCTGCGGATATGTTTTGTCCTTGATCGCTTAATTTAAACCTGCATATATCTTTTATTCTTCATGCATCTTATATTTACCCAAGGCTATGATTTATGTATACTAGCAATTGCACCAAATGTTGCAAAGGAACGCCGTAAGGCATAATTTGAGAAGCATCATGACATAAAAATTAGCAAACAAAATGCTATTCATCTATCTTAAATCATAAGCAACAATTTCATGTGAGCTATTAAATCCTTGAAAGTGTCCATTGCCAGTGGCATATCTCTGAAATGAAAATTCATTTAGCACCTGAAATTTGACAATCATATTCTATTAAGTTAAATTTGAGAAGCATCGTGACAAAAAAAATCATTGAAGATAAAATTAGTAAACAAAATACTATTCATCTGTCTTAAATCATAAGCAACAGTTTCATGTGAGCTATTAAATCCTTGAAAGTGTCCATTGCCAGTGGCATATCTCTTAAATGAAAATTCATTTAAATTCATTTACCACCTGAAATTTGACAATCATATTATGAATATCTATTTCCTTACATAAAATTATCAATTAAAAATTTAATTGTGAATCAACATTGGATGAAAGCATTTTAGTAATGAATGATGCCACATATCAGAAAGGTTCAATTTAACAGGTAAGGAGATTAACTAAATAAATATCCTTTATTGATCAAAGCTTTTTACAAAACATTCACATAATTAATCCTTCATAGACCTGTATTTAATGATGAAACTGGTGTTTTGATATGCACTTGTAATAGTTTCTTTGTTTGCCTTTATGATAGTAGGCAATTCTTATAATTAATAATTTGTAGTGTTAACATCACACAACTGTACACTTTTCTCCTCTTGCTTTGCTTTTTCTGTCAAATCATAAATGTTTGCACATATCAATGGAATGCAATCCGTTCTATTTTCACAAGCCACGTCACTTGCTCTAATAACAAAATAATATGTCTGGGTACTCCTGCCAAACAGATTTCATAACCAGGGAACATTGCTGCTAGAATATGGTTTGGAGAAGCAAGGAAACCAAGCTAATAAACGGTTTTAATATGATGCTCTATTAAATCTAAGTGCAGATCAAAACACCAGTTTCATCATTAAATATAGGTCTATGAAAGTATGATGCTCTGTTAAATCTAAGTGCAGATCAAAACACCAGTTTCATCCATTAAATACAGGTCTATGAAGGTGCCCAAAAACAGAACTAAATTTGTGCCTAAATGCATGATTATTCTTCTCTGCTACGCTACATCAACGAGAAAAATCAAACAGTAAAAGGAGATTAAATGATACAACGTCGTTTCTCTACAGACAATAATAGTTCTTTATTAAAGGAGACTTTACATATATTACAATTTAAGCCTGGCATTGGCAACATCCTCCAGCAAGTGCTGTGATCCAGGTGGATGTTGGTGGCCACCCACCTATCCCATCTGGACCCCCACAACTGTCCCTTTCAGTTTTTCAGTTTCCTTAATTATAGCGCAGTTTACTATTTTTAGCAGTTTTTCGGGTCCTAAACTTCCGGAGTTGTTTTAAGGCCCTAAACGACGTTTTTTGAGAAATCTACTGCTAGCGATTTTTTTGTCAAAAAATCATCTCTTTCGTCGTAGTCCTCGGAGAGATCTTTCCAACGGGCTATCATGCGTGTCAAACGGAGATAATACGACCAATTCGCGACCCCGACAAGTTGATGTACCAACTTACCCAAAAAACGGGGCCCACAATTTGGCGTTTCATCTTCTAGGGTTAGGTTTTGGAATGTGAAGGGTTTTCCATTGTTTCCCAACAATAAATAGGCCTTCAAGCTGGCGTTTCATCTTCTAGGGTTAGGTTTTGGAATGTGAAGGGTTTTCCATTGTTTCCCAACAATAAATAGGCCTTCGAGCCTCATTGTAACACAGTTCAGAACAGTTCAGAGGCATGTAGCCACACATCTCTTCTCAAAGATAAGCTACCATCACCCTAGCTGGTTTATTTCCATTTCTGTTTATAAGCATATTTCAGTATTTTCCATTAATGAAATGAAGTATTATTTCCGCTGCATCTTTGTGTATATGGTTATCTCTGTAATTTGTTGTGTTCCTGTTTAAATCCGGATCATGCTGCGTCCATTGACGATAGCATTTTTCTTCGTCATTGTCTGCTTCTTGCAGCAGGTGCTACATCCTGCCAATGGCAGCGCTCCATTTACCTTCGTGCATATGGTAAAAATGATCTCTGGGAAACCCTTTATGGGCTACTCTGCTACAGGAGTGGCATTAATGTCCATACTTAATAATTAGTTCCAGGTATGATTACAGATCAGACCTTCCTTCTTTAGTTGACGGCCCCATCAACTAGATCTTTATATTTACTTTTCACATGCTTAATTGAGCCAATAGTTATTTAGACAAGTTCTCGAAGAAGTTCAACAAATTTTCTCCCATACATTGCTTTTAGAAAAATTGTTTTACAATACTGCAGATTTGATAGACTTCAAATACAGCTCCCTTCTATAGAAAATTCAACCAAACCCTTGCAATGTTTGCAAAGCTCATGGCTATATGCAAAGTACAATTTGGGCTAGATAAAACAAAAGAAGCAATTTCCAAGCCATTACCGAGCAAACAAGCATTACTAGGAAGTTGTGAAGTTGTATCTGCAGGAAGAAAATTGAGGAATTTGGCCTAGATAAAACAAAAGCAACAATTTCCAAGCCATTACGGAGCAAACAAGCATTACTAGGAAGTTGTGAAGTTGTATCTGTAGGAAGAAAATTGAGGAGACTTGGAAAAACAGTTGCTATCTATTGAATGTAGTAAGGCTAGAGACCTTGAGTTACGGCAACCTGCTTTAGATTTGGGAATTGCTTCCATAGAAAATGAATGGACAAAATTTGTGCTGGAAAACTCAAATGCCAATTTGTAGAGTGATCAGGTTCCAATTCTTTTATGTAAAAATGGGGGCATTTTCAGAGTGTCTCTTTTGTAACCGTTTCATGTAATTAAGATGGAAAACAAGTTTTGTGGATTTCAAAATTTGATCAAATTTTAATTATGTGCATTTTCAGTTGCCTACTATCCTAAAGGCAAACAAAGAAACTTGTAATTTATATGCACAGGAGTATGAATTTGTACAAAATACTTGTGAAATCAAAGAACACTACTTATTATATATTCAGTAAAAATATACAATAAAATATTATGGTAACTATTGTATCTATAATCATCATTTGTCGACTGAGAAGAAATAATGATCAGAATTCAAGGAATGATAAGCCATAGCTAGCATAAGATTAATTTGCAACATAACCACAATTAACTACATTGAGAAAGAGAGAATTATCTATTCATATGAGTAATTCTCTATATACTCCAAATCTGGGCAAAAGCCAAACCAGAGGGTGTGACAAAAATCCACCAGTTGTATTCTGCAGTTCACTAAAGTTTTTATTTGAATATGTAGTTCCACAGATCTGCTGAGATGAAATAATGCTCAAGGAGAAATACCTTCAGAAATGTAAACTCCACCATCACTTTTGCACCATGTTGATTCTGATTTTCACTACACCTTTAACCCATCTGCACACAGTGCAAGGTTGCTGTTGGGTATGCTTCTTTGTTTATGGGATATTGCAGTGTATTGTTGTGTTGCTGAAGGATGAACATGTTTAGAGTAACAAAGGTAAAATTTTAACACCCAGTGGAGGTTGCTAGAACAAGAATAAAAAACACAAGATATGGAACAATTGATAGTTTTGCAGAAAGATCTTCAACAGAAGGCAGAGGCAGAGGCAGAAGCATCTCAGTTGAATGCTGAAAAGGACAATTTAGAACAACATTATTTGAACATTTGTTTAGTTTGATTTGCACTCTATCTAAACATTTGTTTAGCTTGATTTGCACTTTATCTAAGAAGAAGTCATATAAATATCCAAAAGACAAAATAATTAGTTGTGAATAAGAGTCATATAACAGGATACTTACATGGGATAATCTCCTCAAAAGAGGCTTCCAAGGTCCTAACAGGTGTTTTATGAAAAAAATGCAGAAGACGTGGGTCATATCTTTCTGACATGCCCATTCGTAATCTCGATTTGGAAAGGAGTATTACACTCTTAACCTACAAGCAGCATAACATTCGAGCTCCATAGATAGGTGCATTTCTTTGTGGGTTGAGGAGAACAGGACATTTCGAACATTACCCTTCTATATTCTGTGGGCATATGGAAAAGTAAGAACGAGAAGATATTTGAAAGAGACTACCCCATATACAAGAGGCACATGTTTAAAGATCTCTGCATATTTTATGGAAATAGGGCCAACAAAAGAGAAGGTTAACTCGAGACAAATCCAATATAAAGAGATTTGGTCACAAAATCCAGATGATTTTTTTTAAGGAGCTTCTACTAACAGGATCTGTGGCAGGGGGTTTTTCTTGTATAAAAGCCTGGCAACTACTTTCAATTTTGTTGGAATAGTGGTACATGGACTAATAAAAGAGCATTGTGATTAGCTCTTTGGGGGGCACTCCTATTTGCTAACTGGCTAGCTATAGAGGATTTATCAATTTTGGGAACCCCAAAGTGATTCTGGATTGGGTACAGAGATCCACTTTTGGGCAACCTTCCCTTATCTTTTGGATGCTACGCATCAGATCTTTCATGGGATCCTTCTAGAAAGTGACTTTCAGTCATATATTTAAAGAACAGAACCAAGAGGTAGATTTTCTCTCTAAGAAGAGTTGTTTCCAAGCACCGAGAAAGATCTTCTTCACCACTTTTGACAATGGCATCCTCATCAGCACATGGAGTTTTAATTATTAAGGACATCACTGACTGTTCACTGAGAACGATCCTCATATGTCTTTTCAAGTTTTCTGTTTATTTTCTTTTCTTTTTGAAGAATGTATGGGAAATAATATAACAATGTCGCTGAGAAGGAAAGTTAGAGAGGTAAGAAATCTGTAATGATGTTATAGACCTTTAGAGACGCTAGTAGATACATAGTGATTAAGATCCAAAATTATAAAATCTTCTGAGTTTCTACTGAGACTTATCTAGAACATAGAGTTACATGGACATAAGATCTGTCACTACTGCAAATGTATTTACTTTTATTTTGATTAATGGAAGTTAGGAGGTTTTTTTTCTCTGAAAAATCACAAATGTTTAGCCTACAAATAAATGTGCAAAAGTATCGTATATAAGCCAATAATAATAATTAATTCTCTATCTAATCATAACCTCTTAAACAATATATTTAAATTTAAACCCCAATTCAACATCTACAACTTGTGCAAAGTAAAAAAGCATCAAAATACATCTTAAACACAAACTAGCATGAAGTTGCATCCAAAAAGGCAGGGCAAAGACTACAGAGTAAACAAAATGAATAATTAATGTTAACCCTGTAACCTCTAACCACCCTTCCTTTGTCTAGCAGAGACATAAAAACTCTGAATATTCAATTGTCAATAGGTGGGTGGGGGTTGCTGCGTTGGCAGTAAGCCAAAGCGCTTCTTCAGCAAAGTGCGATGCTTTGAGTATTTATCATCTGGAGAAAACCGTGCTGTAACACAAGAAACCTCATGAGATAAAAGATTTTAAAAACATCAATGCAGCAATGCTATCCTCACATATTAATGACATGACATCAAATAAAGTAGTATTATCATAAAAATAAAGGAGACATACCAGGGTGGGCTGACTGTGTTGGAGACCCTACGGGGGAATCCTTCTGCAAGAAAAAAACACATTAAATTAATGTGTGACTCAACATGTAAGTTAGTTTACGCTACATTGCATTGAATATAGAATATAAAAGCACTCATTAGTATCCCTTCATATCTACTTCCTAGCAATAGTGTGGAAGCAAACTCCACACATAAGACAACATGCTTTCAACCAAAGGTCATTTAAATATCAATCTCTGCGTAATTTATGCTGAGCAACATACATGACTATCTAGTATCCAGGTTTCAAGCTTGATCAGAAAAGCATTAAAACAAGAAATCTGGGTAGCAAAGTTTAAGAGCGACGGGTTTCTGCTTGTAAGAGGCTGAATGGACTCAGATATGGAGACCTTGTTTCTGTGGAAGAAAGACCAAAATCTTTTTTCTGTGGATGGAGTGAAGTTCAAGAAGGATCTTATCTCTGTAAAGATATTTTATCTTTGTTGAAGGGCAGAATCCCTAGAAGATCCAAGACCTTTTTTTTCTATGGAGGGTTGAAGCCCTAGAGGAGGCCAAGAACCTCAGTCTGTAAACAGAAGGGACCGAAACTAGATCTACTGCCTAGATTGAGTTCTGAGGTCTGTTTTGTTCAGATCCATAATTATTGTCTAAGTTGACCTAGGTTGACTTGTGAATATTAAAATGTACCTTTGTTGAACTGAAGAATTTCTCCTAGAAAAGATTGTTGGGTTTTCTCTCAAGTTTGGGCTTCCCAGGTGAAAATTTTGTGTCTCTTTGTACGCTAAGTGCTTGGCTGTCTCTTTATGATCCTACTGTCATTATTGCATTATGGTTAAGAACTTGTTTAAGAGATCAACATGGTATCAGAGGGATGGTAAAAAAGCAGCCTTAATAAAGTTCTAGTCCAAGTTCTGTCAACAATGCTTTTGACCAGGACAAAGAGAGACCAAAATTCTGTCTAAGGCCTTAGAAGACTGTGACAAAGGGCCGATAGGTCTCAGGATTGACCTCAGGAAGGCCTCAGGACTGATTGAACAGAGGCCGAGCAGCCTCAGAAGTGGCCAAGAGGTGCAAAGGCCTGTGAAATAGCTAGTGAAGTTCTTAATAATTAGACCAAGGATATCATCAATTATAAGCAATCTTAAAATCCTTTTGTTACTGATGAACTTCTAAATTGTTTTTCCAATAGGGATCCTTTGGGAGGAGGATGTTGACATTGAATTCTTAATTTGTGCTTGTTGTTGTTCAAGGGTTCATTAATAAACTGATGTTTAACTTGCCATGGCTATGTTGAGCTCATAATGATGCCATTGACTATAGTAAGATTGTTGGTTGTGTCATGATTAATGTACTTAAGTATGCTGAGTGAAAGGCTGCCTGAGCTAAGATGACAACTATTGCCATGATGACCAGGAAGAGGTTTTATATTGCGATGTGTATTGCTCTATCCAAGAATCTTTTTTACTAAAGCCTGCTACTTCCAGTTTTGTTGAAACAGGAAGGGTATTTGGAAGAATCATTTATAACAGGAGTGCATGTAAGTATAATCTCCTCAAAAGAGGCTTCCAAGGTCCTAACAGGTGTTTTATGAAAAAAATGCAGAAGACGTGGATCATCTCTTTCTGACATGCCCATTTGCAGTCTCGATTTGGAGAGGAGTATTACACTCTTAACCTACAAGAAGCATAGCATTCGAGCTCCATAGATAGGTGCATTTCTCTGTGGGTTGAGGAGAACAGGACATTTCGAACATTACCCTTCTATATTCTATGGGCATATGGAAAAGTAGGAACGAGAAGATATTTGAAAGAGACTACCCCAGATACAAGAGGCACCTGTTTAAAGATCTCTGCATATTTTATGGAAATAGGGCCAACAAAAGAGAAGGTTAACTCGAGACAAATCCAATATAAAGAGATTTGGTCACAAAATCCAGATGATTTTTTTTAAGGAGCTTCTACTAACAAGATCTGTGGCAGGGCGGTTTTTCTTGTATAAAAGCATGGCAACTACTTTCAATTTTGTTGGAATAGTGGTATATGGACTAATAAAAGAGCATCATGATTAGCTCTTTGGGGGGCACTCCTATTTGCTAACTGGCTAGCTATAGAGGATTTATCAGTTTTGGGAACCCCAAAGTGATTCTGGATTGGGTACAGAGATCCACTTTTGGGCAACCTTCCCTTATCTTCTGGATGCTACGCATCAGATCTTTCATGGGATCCTTCTAGAAAGTGACTTTCAGTCATACGTTCAGAGAACAGAACCAAAAGGCAGATTTTCTCTCTAAGAAGAGTTGTTTCCAAGCACCGAGAAAGATCTTCTTCATCGCTTTTGACAATGGCATCCTCATCAGCACATGGAGTTTTAATTATTAAGGACATCATTGACTGTTCACTGAGAACGATCCTCATATGTCTTTTCAAGTTTTCTGTTTATTTTCTTTTATTTTTGAAGAATGTATGGGAAATAATATAACAATATCGCGGAGAAGGAAAGTTAGAGAGGTAAGAAATCTGTAATGATGTTATAGACCTTTAAAGACGCTAGTAGATACATAGTGATTAAGATCCAAAATTATAAAATCTTCTGAGTTTCTACTGAGACTTATCTAGAACATAGAGTTACATGGACATAAGATCTGTCACTACTGCAAATGTATTTACTTTTATTTTGATTAATGGAAGTTAGGAGGTTTTTTTTCTTTGAAAAATCACAAATGTTTAGCCTACAAATAAATGTGCAAAAGTATCGTATATAAGCCAATAATAATAATTAATTCTCTATCTAATCATAACCTCTTAAACAATATATTTAAATTTAAACCCCAATTCAACATCTACAACTTGTGCAAAGTAAAAAAGCATCAAAACACATCTTAAACACAAACTAGCATGAAGTTGCATCCAAAGACTGTGGCAAAGGGCTGATAGGTCTCAGGATTGACCTCAGGAAGGCCTCAGGACTGATTGAACAGAGGCCGAGCAGCCTCAGAAGTGGCCAAGAGGTGCGAAGGCCTGTGAAATAGCTAGTGAAGTTCTTAATAATTGGACCAAGGATATCATCAACATACTTATAAGCATTCTTAAAATCCTTTTGTTACTGATGAACTTCTAAATTGTTTTTCCAATAGGGATCCTTTGGGAGGAGGATGTTGACATTGAATTCTTAATTTGGATTCCATAAATCTCTAGCTGCTTACGAATGATAATGACATAAGCTGTTGTGCAAAATCTTGGCCATGAGCAGGTCAGAGCCTGTACCAAACTAGGAGAGTGGTGATACAAGTTAAATTGTCTAAGAGGATTTGAAATCTTTTGCATCCCTGTTGATGAAAATTGTTTCACCATTGATTGCCTTTAGCTTCAAGGATTATATCAGAGGACACACAGATAACATTTGTGGATTATATCTTCTACTTGCTGCATGTTGTAATCTATGTACTAAAGGAATTTTTCATAAGCTAATGGTTCATCTGAGGATCTAAATGTGTAGATTACAGAGGGCTTGTTTAGGCCTGCCTCTGAGGGAAGTCTGAGGATCTCTTATGATATTTGGAGAAAAGACCTACAATTGACACAAAGTCAAACTCTTGTTCACTATCTATGCAACAAATTCCAGGTGATCAATGAGAGGTTTGAAATGATATGATGGCATCCAATATTGACTACAGCAGGATAAATTTGCACATGTCAAGTCTGATGAAATTTTGGGCTTCGGGTTTGTAAGCCCTAGAAGACCTGAAGCAAATCCTGAGTTAATTCTAAATTCTGTGGCATTATTGAAGCCATGGCATAAAATCGAATATTTTGAAACAAAACCCGAGCCCCATTCTAAATTGAGTTAATTCTAAACTCTGTGGCATTATTGAAGCCGTGGCATAAAATCGAATATTTTGAAACAAAACCTGAGCCCCATTCTAAATTGATCTTTAGACTTTTGTTGTAGCGAGTTTGTGCTTGTTGCTGTTCAAGGGTTCATTAATAAACTGATGTTTAACTTGCCATGGCTATGTTGAGCTCATAATGATGCCATTGACTATAGTAAGATTGTTGGCTGTGTCATGATTAATGTACTTAAGTATGCTGAGTGAAAGGCTGCCTGAGCTAAGATGACAATTGTTGCCATGATGACCAGGAAGAGGTTTTATACTGCGATGTGTATTGCTCTATCCAAGAATCTTTTTTACTAAAGCCTGCTACTGCCAGTTTTGTTGAAACAGGAAGGGTATTTGGAAGAATCATTTATAACAGGAGTGCTAACATTATGGCCTAACAGAAAAATGACTGATTTAGTACTAAAGCAACAAGATTGATAGTAATCAAAAGGACAACTTGGTACAAAAATTGAAAATCCTAGACCTATATTCAACATTATAGGTCTTGATTAAGGTACTAAAGACTGGTGATACCAAAAAAAATGGAGTTTCCACCTCCTGCACCTTTCACGCCATATAACTATTGTGAATGGAAGC
Source organism: Pinus tabuliformis (assembly GCA_031772625.1). Taxonomy (NCBI): domain Eukaryota; kingdom Viridiplantae; phylum Streptophyta; class Pinopsida; order Pinales; family Pinaceae; genus Pinus; species Pinus tabuliformis. Next base: position 1,277,371,118 of record CM062819.1, read on the forward strand.
GAAGGATTCTACTTTAACGTGTAGACTTTCTCTCAAAGAAGAAGCCAGAGGGCTTAAAAAATGAAACTTACCTTTAACGTCTAGACTTTCTCTCCATTTTCATTGATATAAAACATGAGATACATTGCTACTGGTGCGAGGTCTTCAGAATCACTCCAAATGTGTGTTTGTATGACTGTCTGTAAATTATGAGGTAGAGGCACCATAAGCATCTCGGTTGAAAAAGGACAATTTAGAACAACATTATTTGAACATTTATTTAGTTTGATTTGCACTCTATCTAAACATTTGTTTAGCTTGATTTGCACTTTATCTAAGAAGAAGTCATATAAATATCCAAAAGACAAAATAATCAGTTGTGAATAAGAGTCATATATGTCTAGAAGGGTTTGTTAAAAGAAATGTAGAGAACTATGTAGGAGGCTCTTTCTCAGATTCAACCCGTGAAGCTAGAGCCAAAACCAAGTCAGAGTTAAAGCCTGAGAGTCTGAATATAGCTAGAGCAGAAGTTTGAGCAAGAGCCAAAGCCAAGCGACAAGATCTGAAACCCACAGGACCCAGATTAAGCATGTGGAAAGTAAAGATAAAGATCCAGTTGATGGGGCCATCAACTAAAGAAGGAAGGTCTGATCTGTAATCATACCTGTAACTAATTATTAAATATGGACATTAATGCCACTCCTGTAGCAGAGTAGCCCATAAAGGGTTTCCCGGAGATCATTTTTACCATATGCACGAAGGTAAATGGGGCGCTGCCGTTGGGAGGATGCAGCACCTGCTGCAAGAAGAAGACCAACAATGGAGAAAAATGTTGTGGTCAATGCATGTAGCACCGACTGGAGGAATCTGAATCCAAAACCAAGCCAGATCTGGGCAAAAGCCAAACCAGAGGGTTGAACAAACACGAGAGTTTGAGCTACAGCCACAGCCGGAGGCACAAGATCTGGTCGCCACAGGTAGGCCCATTGAAGGAGAAGAGAGGAATCTTGCTTATGGGGGCCATAAACTTGATGCAAGGTCTCGTACCTTGAAATAATTACTCAACACAGTGACATGGGCATTCATGCCATACTAGCAGTACAGTCCCCTTCAAATGGTGGGAGGAAGATCAACTTTGGACATTAGGGTTTCTTAAAAAGAAGCATTGTGGTATATGGAGGGCGGGAACTAAAAACAGTCGTTTCGAGATTACCCACTCCATTTTGAAATTTACCTGCACAGTGTCCAACAGATTTCATCCAAGATCGTGCATAAACTGAGAAACCTCTGCAATTTCTAGTTTTTTGTCATAGAAATCCTGGCAATTTCCAGTTTTCCGTCACGGAAGTCCTCGCAGTTAAAACCCAAAATCATTGAAAACTAAAAACAATCAAGACTACACAGTCCATTTTGAAATTTATGCCCTTGCGATTTGAAATTTACCTACACAATGGCCAGGAGATTCAAGCAAGATCGTGGACGATTGGACGATTGAACTGCACAATGGCCAGGAGATTCAAGCAAGATCCTGGACGATTGAAATTTATGAGCAGATTCAAGAAAGCGGACATGGATTCGTAGAACAGTGTTTCATAAAACCTACGGAAGTCGTTATTTATATGGTTTCAAGGAAGGTAAGATAGGGATAGTTTCAGTTATAACAAGAACATAATCTAATGGTTGTAAATATTTTAATATTCTGACTTGAAATCAGACGGATCATAGCAGGATAGGTAAGGCAAGAGGAAAGTTGATTTCAAAGGGAAACGCTTTATGGCGTAACGAGATTACCCCTCCATTTTGAAATTTACCTGCACAGTGTCCAACAGATTTCATCCAAGATCGTGCATAAATTGAGAAACCTCTGCAATTTCTAGTTTCTTGTCATAGAAATCCTGGAAATTTCCAGTTTTTCGTCACGGAAGTCCTCGCAGTTAAAACCCAAAATCATTGAAAACTAAAAAAAATCAAGACTACACAGTCCATTTTGAAATTTATGCCCTTGCGATTTGAAATTTACCTGCACAATGGCCAGGAGATTCAAGCAAGATTGTGGACGATTGGAAAATTGAACTGCACAATGGCCAGGAGATTCAAGCAAAATCTTGGACGATTGAAATTTATGAGCAGATTCAAGAAAGCGGGCATGGATTCATAGAACAGTGTTTCATAAAACCTACGGAAGTCGTTATTTATATGGTTTCAAGGAAGGTAAGATAGGGATAGTTTCAGTTATAACAAGAACTTAATCTAATGGTTGTAAATATTTTAATCATCTAACATGAAATCAGACGGATCATAGCAGGACAGGTAAGGCAAGAGGAAAGTTGATTTCAAAGGGAAACGCCTTACGACGTAATAATTGGGTAAACCTTTAAAAGGTGTGAAGTTACGTTGAGTTACTACCATATAAATTTTTAAATGGATATATTTACTGTGTATTATTTTTAAGGAGAAAGACTTAGTGGAGATGCATGTAAAAGTTTGTTTCGGGTTGAAAATTTATGGAGAGAGAACAAGTGTTTAGTGCTATGAGAGAGAATGAGAGTCCAAGTAGAGTAAAATTTGAGTTTGTATATGAGATTATATTATTTTTTTTACATTTATTGGAGCATAAATATTTATAAAGTGTTTATTTTTGTTTGAATTGCATTGAGACATATTTATTTTACTAAAAAATTAATAAAAAATAGATATTTTGTGGTGGTGGTTGAGTTTCAATTTCTGGAATATTGGTTCTTGTCATAAGTAGAGGTGGGACATATTGTGCTCTTTTGTGCATTTTCACTTTTTGATTCTTTCTTATTCTCTAATGGCTACAAGCACTATTGTGTTGCCTAAACTTGTTAGCACAAACTATTTTTATTGGAGCAAATGCATGCAACCTATATTCATCACTAAAGATTTATGGGAACTTGTAATTGATGGATATACTATGCCTTCTCCTGATGAATTCAAAGCATTGAGTGATGATGATAAAAAATCTCTTAAGGAACTTATTAAGAAAGATAATGAAGCACTTTCACTTATAGGAAGCGTTGTTGAAGAATCTATATTTCTAAGAATCAATGGTGTAGTATCATCTAAGGAAGCATGTGATATCTTAAAGAACACATATGAAGGTATGTTTATAGCTAAATTGCAAACATTAAGGAGGAATTTTGAAAATGCTCATATGCAAAGTAATGAATCCATTCATGTTTACATTACAAAAATGCAAGATCTTGTTAATTAGATGGGTTCATTAGGTGAAGATGTTCCATAAAGAAGGCTAATTGAGAAGATTTTAAGAAGTGTTCTACCTAAGTTTCAGATGGCCACCATCAATATTATAGTCTCCAAAGACTTAAATACAATGAAAATTGATGAATTGGGTGGATTCTTGTTAACTGTGGAAAAAAATCAACCATCTAATTATTTATTTATTTTTTTCTTCTGCAAAGCATAGAGGAAGAGGAACGTCTCATGGAAGAGGACAAGGAAGAGATGGAGGAAGAAGTGGAGGACCACAGTGTTATTATTGCCAAAATTTTGGCCATCTTGAAATAGACTATTATGCAAAAATGAGAGTTATGGCGCATAAGGGTGCCAATACAGTTGTCGAAGAAATTAGAAATGAGAAGTTACTCATCTCAAGTTTGATGGCACATAGTGAAGAAATTGAAGCATTGTATATTGGTTCGAGATGTTCAACTCATATGACATCTCAAGAGGATTTGTTTACCAAAATTAATGACAATTATTCTAGTAAAGTCATATTTGGTGATGATAGTGTTTCAGAAGTGAAAGGGAAAGGCACATTTGCTATACCAGCATTGCATGGAAAGAAGAAGTTAAATGAAGACACTTTGTTGACACCAACATTGAAGAAGAACTTGCTTTCTGTAGGACAAATGATGGAGCAAAATTGCAAGTTAGTGTTTGATAATAAAGAGTGTTTAATCATGGATAAGTTGAATCAAAATGTAGTTGTAGCAAGAGGTGAAATGATTGAAGACAAAATTTCAAGCTCTCCTTTGATTTGAGTAATTCACAGAGTTTGAAAGCAACAAAAGAAGAAAATAGTAAGCTTTGGCACTTAAGGATGGGACATTTGAATTTTCAAAGTTTGGTGCTGCTGAGAAAGCAGAACATGGTGAATGGTCTTCCTTATATTAAGTTGGATGATGAAGTATGTGAAGGGTGTATTTTTGGGAAACAACATAGGGAGAGTTTCTCAAATAGAACATGGAAGGTTAGATATCATCTAGCATTGGTGCATTCATATTTGTGTGGTCTAATGGAGACTGTGTCATTTGGAAAGGCACATTATTTTCTCACTTTCATTGATGATTATTCTAGGAAGATGGGTATATTTTTTGCAGGAGAAGTCTAAAGTGTTTTCTCATTTCATTGAGTTTAAGGATTTAGTTGAAAAGAAAAGTGGTTTGAAAATTCTCACCCTAAGAACAGATAATGGGGGAGAATACAAGTCAAATGAGTTTTTGAATTATTGCAGGAAGAATGGAATAAAGCGAGAGTTTACCAATTCATACTCTCCTAAAAAAAATGGAGTCGTAGAAAGGAAAAATAGGACCATAGTTGAAATGGCTAGGAGCATGTTAAAAACTAAGTCTCTTGGAAATGAGTTTTGGGCTGAAGCAGTATACACAATAGAATACACTCTTAGCAAATGTCCTACAAAGGCAATATTGAATTTGACTCCAAAAGAAGCATGTTCAAGATACAAACCAAGTGTTGCACATATGAAAGTTTTTTGTTGTACTGCATATGCACATGTTCCTAAGAAAAAGAAGAGGAAATCAGATGATAAGAGTGTGAAATGCATCTTTATTGGATACAATATTGAAACAAGAAGTTACAGGTTATTTGATCCTCAAGCAAAGAAGGTGATAATAAGCAGAGATGTTGGGTTCGATGAGCAGGGAATCTATCAACCAAATCATGTACAATTTGAATTAAGGAAAGATGTAGTGAATATTGGTGATGAATTGAATTCCAAGTCAATAAAGATAGATGAAGTTAAGAAGAAGCCTAAGTGGCTTGAAAGGGGTCATTCAAAAAGTAGTATGTTGGATAGAATTTTTGAAAAAAAAGGTTACTATATCTCAAATTTCTCTAGTGAATTATGCACTTATAGGACAAGTAATGAAAATGGATGAACCACAGAATTATGCAGAAGCATCAAGAAAGAAAGAATGGAATGAAGCTATGGAAGCATAATTGAATGCCTTGGTGAAAAATGATACATGGGACTTGGTCAAATTACCAAAGGGAAAAGATGTAATTGTCACTAAATGGGTTTATAATACTAAGTATAAATTAGATGGCACAATTGATAAGTACAAGGCTCGTTTAGTTACAAAGGGATATGCACAAAAAGAAGGCATTGATTATACTGAGACATTTCCCCGAGTGGAAAAGTTGGATACAATTAGGATGGTTCTTGCATTAGCTACTCAATACAAGTGGCATGTTTTTTATATGGATGTTACATCAATTTTTTTGAATAATTATGTGGATGAATAAATTTATGTGGAGCAACCTGAGGGTTTTGAAGTTCCAGGAAAAGAAGATTGTGTTTATAAGTTGAAGAAGGCCTTATATGGTCTTAATCAAGCACTGAGGGCTTCATATTCAAGAATTGATAAGTATAATCAAGATCGTGGCTTAGTTAAAAGTTTATCTGAGCCTAGTCTCTATATCGTTCAATTAGGACATGACATTCTGTTGGGTCCCTATAATACTAGTGATTACCCCATTACTATTGTAGTTATACCCCTTATTTATATTGTTGTGCCCCTATTACCCCCATATTGTTATTTCTGTGCCCCATAGAATCCCTCTATTGTTATTTTTGTGGCTTTATATTATTATTGTTAGGTCGGCTGGATTATATTGTGACTCCTTAGACTCCTATATATAGAAAGGAGGTTTTGTCATTTGAATCATCAAGAATTGTTCATTTATGTAATGTAAAGGAGGTTGCCCCCTCGAAGAGGCTGAATTCTAAGGCGTTGATCTATCTTTTCTATCTTTTCTTGAGCTGGTTTCATAACATTTGGTATCAGAGCTTTGGATTCTAGGGTTTCGCTGCTCCAAACAGGTCATCGTGGCATTTTTGCTATAACTTTTTTTCTGTGATGTTTCAGAAGTCGCAAAAAAAACCCATTTGAGAAGAAATCGTGCTGAACCTTGGGTCCAAATTTCAGAGCTTTTTGCGCGATATTTTCGGAGATATGATCTGAGGAAGTTGGTCTTTTTGCAGACTCCTGAATTACATTCAAAACAGGTGACCTGGGGAAAATCGTCATAACTTTCTCTCTGGGAATCAGATTGAAATTTCGTAAGAAGGTACAGAAAGAGGACGGATTTTAGTTTCTTGTATATCTTTTTCAGAACCAAATATCGAAAATTGTACACGTGGCACTTCATACAAGTTCGCTCTTCTGAAAGGTCTATAATCAGGTCATCTTGGGAGATTGTGCATAACTCTTTCTTGGAGAATCCAATTGCGATCAGACTGGTGGCATTGGAAAGAGGACACAGAGAACTACTACAGGTCACAAATTCAGAACTAGATGATTGGAAAGTACAGAGATACATCAGAGGCAATATCGAGCTCCTACAAAGTGAAAAAATGTGTGTAGATTTTTTTAAATTTTTGCTTAAGCTTGGTTTGAAAATTTCTTTTGAAGGAATTCAAAGGGCATAGTAGAGAATTATTATCGGTAACTGATGCCCCGAGGAAAGAAAATGCAAACACCTAGTAAGGAACCTGAAAGCTCTAGCATGACTCATGAAGAAGAGGAAGAAATGCTACATGATATATCAAAATTACAAGAACAAGTGCAACAAATGTCACGCTCACAAAAGTTAACAGATGCTAAGATAAATGGCGTGGAAGCTAAGATAAATGGCGTGGAAGCTAAGATGAATGGCATGGAAGCTAAGATGGACAATTTGAAGATAGATTTGAACACAAATTTGAAGACAGGCATGGCAGATTTGAAGACAGATTTGACAAATTTTCTACAAGAAATACTTACTAATGGTGAAAAGGTAGTAAAGGAAACTCATGATGAGAACAAAAGAAATGTTAATCATGATTCCATAGACGCTAATGTTGGATCGAAGAATCACCATATTCCAAAAATCGATATGAGGAAGTTTGATGGCAAGGATCCCGCCACATGGATATTACAGATGGAGCAATTCTTCGATCTCAATAATGTGCAAAACACACAAAAGGTACGTATGGCAACTGTATATTTGGAACCAAATCAGTTTGTATGGTATCAATGGCTTTGTTCTCGTAAACAATTTATCACTTGGGCAATTTTTACGGAAGAATTGATAGCACATTATGAGGATACAAAAAGCAACACTTTTTTTAGCCAATTGATAAGTCTCAAACAAAAGGGTTCAATAATGGAGCACATTGAGGAGTTCCAAAAATTGAACATAAGGGTAAAAGATATTCCAGAGGAGCATAGGATTGATGTGTTCATAGGGTCTTTAAAGGATAATATCCAACATGATGTTCGCCTTTGGGAACCTGATTCATTAGAGAAGGCATTCAGGTTAGCAAGAAAAATGGAAAGCAAAATTATGGCAACTAGGAAGCATACCACTCACAACTATAAAGACGGAAGTGTTGTTGCCCCTAGTCTTCCACAACCTACAAGGTTGACACCACAACAATTGGAAGAAAAAAGAGCAAAAGGGCTTTGTTACAATTGTGATAGCAAATACACAAAAGGTCATAAGTGTGCTGAGAAGAAATTATTCTACATAGATTGTGAAGAGGAAGAAGAAAAGGAGCAAGAAAGGTCAAAAGAAGAGGATATATTCCAGGAACAAAGCCTAGATGAAGAACAAATAAATCCGACCATATCTTGTAATGCATTGGCGGGAATTACCACTCCTCAAACCATCAAGATAGAAGGACAAATCAAGAAGAAAAAGGTAATAGTGTTGATTGATTCAGGAAGCACCCACAATTTTATTCATTGTAGGGTAGCAAAAGAATTGAATTGCTTCCTATATCCAGCACCAGAGTGTCAAGTGATGATTGCAAATGGAGGAACAATAAATTGCTCTGGAAAGTGCCATAATATCAAGCTATCCATGGGAGAATATGTATTGACTAGCCCAATGCTTTCCATTCCAATGGGAGGTGCTGATGTTGTACTAGGAGTCCAATGGCTACAATCCTTGGGTACAATAGCTTTTAATTTTCAAGAACTTTTCATCAAATTTTCTACGGAAGGAAAGGAAGTTGAATTAAGGGGTATTGCAGGGAAACCAGGAAAGATAATCAGCTCTAATGGCATGACAAAGCTTCTAAAAAAGGAGCAAAGAGGTGTAATTGCACAATTATGTTCGCTAGATGTTTCCACATTGGAATCATCTATTTCTCCAGATCTCCAAAAAGTCCTGGACAATCATTCCAAGGTATTTGAGACTCCCAAAGGTCTCCCACCTATGCGTGATCATGATCATGCTATTCATCTGATTCCAGGAAGTGTTCCTCCAAACATCAGGCCGTACAGATATCCCTATGTCCAAAAAAGTGAAATTGAACGTATGGTTGCAGAAATGCTAGAGGCTGGTATAATTCAACCGAGTCAAAGTTCTTTCTCAGCTCCAGTAGTATTGGTGCACAAGAAGGATGGATCATGGCGCATGTGTCCGGATTATAGGGAGCTCAACAAGCTCACTATTAAAGATAAGTTCCCCATTCCTGTCATTGATGAATTACTGGATGAATTGCATGGATCAATTTACTTCACCAAGTTGGATCTTCGTTCGGGATATCATCAAATCAGAATGAAGATTGAAGACATTCCGAAAACGGCATTTAGAACTCATGAGGGTCATTATGAATTTTTGGTCATGCCTTTTGGCCTTACCAATGCACCTTCAACATTTCAAGGTTTGATGAATTCAATTTTCAAACCATTCCTTAGAAAATTTGTGTTAGTATTTTTTGATGATATACTAATCTACAGCAAGTCTTGGAAGGATCATGTTGAACATGTTGACAGGGTGCTACAACTATTGGAGGAGAAACAATTATATGCAAAAAGATCCAAATGTTTCTTTGGAGTCCAGGAGGTGGAATATTTGGGTCATATTGTATCTCATGAAGGAGTTAAGGTAGACCCTAGCAAAATTAAAGCCATTAAGGAATGGAAAATCCCCACATCCATAAAGCATCTGCGAGGATTTCTTGGGTTGACAGGGTATTATCGCAAGTTTGTTAAGAATTATGGGAGAATAGCAGCACCTCTAACAACATTATTGAAGAAAGATTCATTTTCATGGACTCCGGAAGCAACAAAGGCCTTTGAACATCTTAAAGAGGCAATGTGCCAAGCACCGGTCTTAGCTACACCGGACTTCACAAAAACCTTTATTGTGGAATGTGATGCTTCAGGAAATGGAATTGGTGTTGTTCTAATGCAAGATGAAAGACCCATTGCTTTTGAAAGTCGTCCAATCAAGGGAAAGTTTTTAAGCAAAGCTATTTATGAGAAGGAAATGTTGGCAATACTCCATGCACTTAAGAAATGGCGACCCTACCTAATGGGAAGACACTTCAAGGTAAAAACGGATCATGATAGCCTTAAATACTTTTTAGAACAAAGATTATCCTCTGAAGAGCAACAAAAGTGGGTCACAAAGATGTTGGGTTATGACTTTGAAATCATCTACAAAAAAGGGAAGCAAAATGTGGTGGCAGATGCACTCTCAAGAAAGGATGAGGATGTGGAAGCATTGTTGTGTGCCATTTCTATTATCCAACCAGATTGGATAAACGAAGCAAGGGAGGAATGGAAGAATGACGAAGAAGTGTGGGCACTTATTCGAAAGCTACAACAAGATTCCAGTACTTCTGATACATTTAGCTGGCAAAATGATTCGTTATGGTACAAAGATCGCTTATACCTCTGTAAGAATTCCCAGCTAAAACAAAAGATTCTTATGGAATTGCACACTTCTCCCTTAGGAGGGCACTCAGGATTTTTAAAAACTTACCACAGGGTTAAGAAGGAATTTTTTTGGGATGGCCTTAAATCAGATATTCAAAAGTTTGTGGCGGAATGTTTGGTTTGCCAACAAAATAAAGTTGAAACAATTAAGACACCGGTCTATTACAACCTTTATCCATTCCAAGCCAACGTTGGGAGGAGGTTTCAATGGATTTTATCACAGGTTTACCCAAGTCTGAGGGAAAGAGTGTCATCATGGTGGTAGTTGACAGACTTACCAAGTATGCACACTTTTGTGCATTATCACATCCATTTAAAGCCAGTACAGTTTCTACTGCATTTATGGAAACAGTTCAAAAGCTACATGGAAACCCAAAGATTATTGTAAGTGACAGAGATCCCATTTTCACTGGAAATTTTTGGACAGAATTATTTTCTTGTCTTGGTACTCAGTTAGCTCATAGCTCATCTTATCATCCTCAATCTGATGGGAAAACTGAGATAGTAAACAAATGTTTGGAAGGATATCTTCGTTGCTTTGTATCTGATAAACAGACACAATGGGTCAAATGGTTGCCTCTGGCTGAATGGTGGTATAACACTTCCTTCCATACAGCAACAAAAATGACCCCATTTATGGCACTTTATGGGTATCAACCACCATCCATCACATCATATTTAAGAGAAAATTCTAAGGTTCAGGCAGTGGAACATCACATCGAACATCAACAACAAGTCCTCCAACTCTTAAAGGATAACCTCGTGTTGGCACAAAATAGAATGAAACAACAGGCAGATCAACATCGCAGTGAAAGAAGTTTTGATGTAGGTGATTGGGTATTCCTACGGCTACAACCATATAAGCAAATGTCCCTAAAGCAAGCTAAGAAGGATAATAAATTATCACCAAAGTATTATGGTCCGTACAAGGTGTTGCAAAAGATTGGTACTATGGCATACAAATTGGAGCTTCCTGCAGCTTCTCGATTGCACCCAGTTTTCCATGTTTCATGTTTAAAGAAGGTTATAGGCGACAAGCTCCCAATTCAAACAATATTGCCAGAACTTGACGAGGAAGGAAAAATTATATTGGAACCGGAAGCAGTCACAGAAACAAGAACTCGACAGCTACGAAATCGATCAATTTCAGAGTATCTTATCAAGTGGAAGAACTTATCCGCTGAAGATTCCACATGGGAGGATGAGAATTTTATGCAGAAGTATCCAGAACTACTCAAGCGTTGAGGACAACACTTTTTTGAAGGAGAGGGGCATGTTGGGTCCCTATAATACTAGTGATTACCCCATTACTATTGTAGTTATACCCCTTATTTATATTGTTGTGCCCCTATTACCCCCATATTGTTATTTCTGTGCCCCATAGAATCCCTCTATTGTTATTTTTGTGGCTTTATATTATTATTGTTAGGTCGGCTGGATTATATTGTGACTCCTTAGACTCCTATATATAGAAAGGAGGTTTTGTCATTTGAATCATCCAAGAATTGTTCATTTATGTAATGTAAAGGAGGTTGCCCCCTCGAAGAGGCTGAATTCTAAGGCGTTGATCTATCTTTTCTATCTTTTCTTGAGCTGGTTTCATAACACATTCTAATATTTTTATTATATGTTTATGATTTGATCTACACAGAGAACACTGGTGAACTATTTAAAATATTTAATTCACATATGATTGTTGAGTTTGAGATGACAGATCTTGGTGAGTTGCATTATTTCTTGGGTATTGAATTTTGGCAGAAGGAGGATTATTTTCATGTCACAAGTCAAGTATACTTAGGACATTCTAAAGAAGTTCAGAATGTTGAGTTTCAAGCCAACGATAACTCTTTTGGAAGTTGGGTTGAAGTTATACAGACATGATGAATTCAATTTAGTTGATGTTACTTTGTATCGTCAATTGGTTGGAAGTTTGATCTACTTAATTACAACTCGACCGGATATTTCCTTTGCAATCAATGTGGTATCAAGAATTATGGCAGAACCCAAGGAATTGCATTCAAAAACAACAAAGAGGATTTTAAGATATCTGTGTGGAACAGTTGGTTATGGTTTTATATATAGGTCTATAGCATATTTCAGGTTGATTTGTTATACAGATTTAGATTGGGATGGATGCATGGATGACATGAAATCAACTTTAGGGTATTCATTCATCATGGGTTCAACAATAGTTGCTATGAGTACTAACAAGCAACCCATAGTTTCTCTCTCCACAGCAGAAGTAGAGTATAAAGCAGCATCGACAACAACATGTGAGGCAATTTGGTTGAGAATAATTCTAGAAGATCTATATGATCAACAAGAGCAACCCACTTAGTTGATATGTGATAATCAAAGTGTTATTCAAATGACCAAGAATCTAGTTTTTCATAAGAAGACCAAGGATATTGATATTTAGTATCATTTTGTTCAAGATTTGGTTCAACAAGGAGTGGCCGAGATTGATTATTGTAGAAAAGATGAATAGGTATCTGATATATCCACCAAAGCACTACCTAAGGAGAAGTTCTAGAAATTCATAGATGATCTTGGAATATTTCCAAATGATCATTAAGTGCAAGAAATGATAGAATAATGATTCATTTGTAAAATGTTAGTGTTATTGCAAGTTGTTATTTTTAGTGAGAAAAATATGGAGTGATTTGTGGAGAGAATTTTGGACTGATTGATGAGAGATTTCTGGAGTGATTGATTGAGAGATTTGTGGAGATGACAAATTCCCTAGACCTCTTCTCACATGTATAAATATATGAGTTTGATAATGAAATTTGTTGAGAGTTATGTCATTATTGTTGAATTCTTTTGTTGTATTATTATGGTGTTGTTTATCTTCAATAGCAACAAATGATAGATATGGATGTGGAACTTGGAGCACAACATATGTTCAACATAAAGCTTTTGTTATAATGATCCACGCAATTTTTTAGTTTTTTTTTTCATGTATTTTAAAGTTTGTTATTAGTAGGTGTCTATGTTAGAATATACTCCTATGAGTGTTCTTGGGAGCTATACTTTGTACTATATCTTTATATTGGAGAAATTTTAACTATGCCTTATCTTTTCTTAGGATCACAACTTGATATATACCATCTAACTCAATAGTATGATTAAATCAACTTTGCTTATAAAAAAAATAACCATTATTATTATAAAAAATTATTAAATAAAAAAAACCATATATATATATATATAATTTTAAAAATATATAAAATATATATAAGGATGACTTAGATTATATATATATATATATATATATATATATAACTTTGATTTTAAATATATGTAAAATATATATAAAGATGATTTAGATTTAAGATATATTAAAATTTATTATAATTGCATGAAAGACATTAAATGCCTAGAAGAAAGATTTTTAATATTTGGCTATGTTATCTTATGATTTTTTTTTTGTGTAAGTCAGATAGATATATTATGAAACAAAAATATTGTACAAAAAATCTGCAGTGGCAGATCGAGACCTGATGAAGACAGAACAAAAGACACAAGACACCAGCCCTAAGACAACCAGAAACTATGATATTTCAAAAAGCTAACCGCACACCGCGCAGGGTGGCCTTATCCCTTTATCTCCTACGCATATCTATAACATAGATAATTCTTGAACTGCATCACTGTAACTGGTACACTATCAGGATAAGACAAAATTACAGTTCAAGACATCAGACAGACACCAGACAAAAGCCATAAAGGCCTACAGAAACAGACAACAGACAAAGCCAGAGAGATGGCACAAACATGACAACAGACAAGGCCGAAGAGATGGCACCAACAAACCCGATTCACTGCGGGGGCATTCCGAATCTACTTGCAATGTCCAAACCTTGTTCCAGGACATGCCTGTCCACTCTTTCCAGCAGGGATCGGTAGTTGTGAATTTCCTTCGGCGGTGCTTGCTGCTTGCTATCAGAGCTCGGTGGATCCGGACATATGGTCTTCCGGAGAATTTGAATAAGCAGAGTTAATTTCTTATTGACCGTTTCCGCCACATCATGCACAGCTGAAATTTTATTGTCCAACGCTCCGCAAATCTCCAGCAGACTATTTAGTTGGGCTTCAGATATATGGTTTTCCCCTTGAGAATTCTGGTTCCCAGCTTCCATGGAATCCAGAGCTTTCGCCAAAAGGGTCTTGATCCGCCAGCTTTCTACTTGTGTGCGCACGAATTGAGTGGCACGCCTGGATGCAGTGCCTGGGTCGATCAACCAATCTACCTCCCTTGCGATTTCCTCCTCATTGCGCGGCTGTTCCTCCTCCTTTACCGCAGCCTCCATCTCCGCAATTCTTCGTTTGTTTCTTGTAGTTGTTCGAGTTTCATATGCGCTCCTTGCAGCCCGGAGCTCCTGGTTTGCGCTGATGCTCCGACAATTCCCAGTATCCATATCGTCCCTGTTACCCGTCGCTTGAATAGCAGCTCGGACTCGAGAACAATTGTAACCCAAAGTAATGCCTTTAGAAGGAGTGAATGAAACGTTGCTCCAGCAGTTAGTTAAATAACTCTTCGCCATGAGGTTTCCCACGCTATGCCTCGCCTCCCGAAACATCGTGGGAGTACTGCTATCATAGTTCCTGTGGGTGGTCGTAAAAGCTGCGTGATGTCGCCTGCTATACAAATAAATGTTGCTCATGCCTTGATGAATATACTCGTGCCAAATGTCGATCCTGCTGAGGGGGCAGCTGCAGTAGTCCCTTCGAAATATCCACTTGAAGATGTGATTTCTGTGCACCCTTTGTTGCCATAAATGCATACGCCTAGCTTGTCCTTTCGATTTGTGCCAACCTTCGCCACTCATATCGTCTCCCGAGTATTTCATCATGAGGGACCGATATAGTCTGCCGCTTTCCGGTTAAGCCCGGTTTAAATTGCCCACGTCCTCTCTTGCCAGCTGTAGGCATCTCTCCTTAAGGTGAGGACAGTCCACTTGCTGCCAACATGTGTCCCATCCCCTGTCTTGGTTGTCAATGCTGTAGTTTGCCAAGTAATCAGCTAGCCCATTTGCCTTACGCCTGACCGATTGAAAGACTAAACCTTTCATTTCGCCGATTAATTTTGCAATGTTCTCCGTCACCTTGGCGAGCCTCCAGTGTCTCGTGGCTTTGCATGCCTGAGTGCCTCCCTGAATTCTCTTTGCGACCGAGATAACCAGGGATGAGTCGCCTTCTACCACTGCATTGCCTGTCGGTAGATTCCTTAGAATTTTCAATCCTTGTTCTAACGCCGCGAACTCCATCTCATTGTTCGTGCCTTCCCCCAACTCTCTGCAGTAAATATGCACAATTTCTCCATTCTGGTCTCTGATAACACCTCCAATGCCAGCTTTCCCAGGGTTGCCTCTAGAGGCACCATCAAAATTCAGCTTCAAACCTCCCGCTGGCGGACAAGTCCATCTATCGGCCTCCGAGTTTGGTTGTTGCTGGTGTCTCGGCGTTGCGAAGCTGTGGTTGATTTCCAGTTGAAAGCACTTCAAGATTTGTAAGTCTCGATCCGAAGGCTTTTCGTTGGGATCTGTCTTGCACTTTGTCTGAATCAATTGTTTAATATTTGTAAGAATGGTTGCTTTTGAATGCTCAATACTCCTGTTTTCATCCTGAAATACCCTCCTATTGCGCTCTTTCCATATTGTCCACAGTACAAAGCCTGGCATGGCTTTCCATATGTTATTGACTCTCTGGTTTTTGGAAAAATTGTTTTGCCAGTTTAAAATCGTGTTTTGGATGGACTCTCGGTCTCGGTCTGATTTCCGCATGATTCCCTCCATCCAGTTCCATAGATGGTTTGCCCAATCACACGAATTAAATAGGTGGTTTATGGTTTCTTCTTCACCTGAACACATCGGGCATCTGGAAGGCCCTTCGAACCCTTTCCTTCGTAGCTTGTCCCATGTCAGGGTTTTGTTCCGCATTAGTAACCATAAAAAGGTCTTAATTTTCGGCCAAAATAAGCTGTCCCACACTTTGTTGCACCAGGGCGTTGCTTCCTCCTGTTCTGCCTTTACTAACAGTTCCCTCGCTTCTTTCAAAGAGAAATTCCCATTACCTGTCATACCCCATCTGAGCTGATCCTCTTCCTCTGTTTTCCTTATCCTTCTCTTACGAATCTGACTGTTGAGTTGTTTTATGCTTTCATTTCCCTCAATGTTGTTATCAGCGGTGAGGTGTGTCCATTCTCTCCAGTTTGCATCTCTGCTGCTCAAGTCCCAGTAATGGCAGACTCTGCTTCTGCCTTCGAGCTGGCTGAACTGTTTGAGATGTGCTAACTCTGGGGTGTCTAATTTGGGGAATTGGTGCCATGCATCTTCCCAAAATAGGGCTAGCCTGCCATTGCGTATTTCCCAAAAGCTATTTTCCTGCACTAGGCTGCGGTTTTGTCTTGCAAGATTCCATATGGGCGAGCCCTCTGGAACCTCCTGCAATCTTATGAGATCCTGATGATTGTAGTTAGGGATGTACTTGTGTTTCCAATGTCTGGCCCATGGCAGATTGGGCTCTTTAATCCATCTCCACCATAGCTTTGCTCCACAGGTTATGTTGATCACCGCCGGATCCACAAGATTTAGTCCCCCCAAATATTTCGGCTTGCATAATTTGTTCCAGGCTACTAACGCCCATTTTCTCTTGTCCCCATTCCCACTCCATAAAAAGGATCTCTGTATCGCTCTGATTTGTTGAAGAATCCCTTTGGGGGCCGGTAGCATGGATAATAAGTACTGCGGTATAGACTGTAACACAACCTTTGTAAGGATTAATCTTCCTGCAAAGTTAAGCGCCCTGTGTGTCCAGTGTTTGCATCTGTTTACCATATTGGCTATGATCTTTTCCCAGTGCACTTTCTACCAAGGCCTCAGAGTAAGGGGAGCTCCTAAATATCTCGAAGGTAAACTGCCTATTCGGAAGCCTAGAAGATGAGAGAGGTGAGCTTGAATAGCACGATGAGTGTTGAAGAAGAAGATCGTAGATTTGGAGAAGTTGATTTCCATCCCTGAGGCTCTGCTAAAGAGATCTAAGATTTCCTTGAATGCCAAGGCCTCTTTCACTGTGGGGCTGCCATGTAACATAGTGTCGTCCACGAACTGTTGATGAGTAGTAGCAGGAATAGTTGGGATTGGTTGAAGACCTTTAATTGCCCCTTCAGCTTTCTTCTTGGCTATAGTTCTGCTGAGACCCTCCATGAGGATAACGAATAGGAAAGGGGATAAAGGATCGCCCTGTCTTATTCCTCGCGAAGGTGAGAATGGTTCAGATGGGGCCCCATTGACTAAGATCGAGAATCTCGCGGATTTGATGAGGGCCAGAACCCAGTTAACCCAATGCCTGTTGAAACCGAAAGCATTCAAAATTGCTTCGAGGTATTTCCAGCTCACTTTGTCATAAGCTTTTGATAAATCCAGTTGCATTAGCATCCCTGCTTTTTTCCCCGAATGTAGAGTGTGGATCATCTCTTGAGCAAGGATAATGTTGTCTAATATTTGCCTTCCCTCTACATAACCCGATTGCTCTTCCGAGATGATCCCCGGGAGAATGGGCTTCAGCCTATTGGCAATAACTTTTGAAATTATTTTATATATAACATTACAGAGAGCAATAGGTCTGAACTTTTCAGGTGTATTAGCTTCCTCTACCTTTGGAATTAGCGCTATGAAGGTCGAATTAATGGATTTGAGAATGGTTCCAGAACGCTTGGAGTCCTCTAGGACCTCCCAAATATCCTGCTTCACAATGTTCCAGCAGGCCTTGTAGAAATTGATTGTGAACCCGTCCGGCCCAGGGGCTTTATCGTTTGGCATGCTTCTTACAGCTTCCTCTACCTCTTCCAATGTGATTTCCCTATTAAGGGCCCAGTTTTTCTCAGAGGTTACAACTTTAGGAATGGCTTTTAGAAGTTCCCTAATGGCTTCTCCTCTGTTTGACTGCGGTTCCTGTGCTATGGATCTGAAGTGAGCTGTGAGCAACTCTGATATGTCATGGTGGTTCTTAACTGACTCCCCGTTTTCATTTCTCATCTCAAGAATTTTGTTTGAACTTCTGTAATCTAGAGCAGATCTGTGAAAAAATTTAGTATTCTGCTCTCCCTCCTTTAGCCACTGAATCCTTGATTTTTGCCTCCATAAGATTTCCTCATGCCGACATCGACTGTGCCACTATTGAGTTAGAGTCTTTTCCTGTTCAATGGATTACTCACTGCTCTGTCCTGCTGCCCATTCTCTGTGAATTTGTTCCAGCTGATTTTCTATAGAGGTTTTTTCCTTGAAAATGTCCCCAAAAACTGTTCTATTCCACTCTTTTATCTTATCCTTAGTAAGTCTTAATTTCTTCTGCAAATTGAACATTTTAGAGCCTTCGCCCTCCCTAGGTTCTGACCACCATTTTTCAACCATCTGAAGGAAGCTAGGATGATCCAACCAAAATTTTTCAAATCTAAAGGGTTTATTCCTTGGTGTGCCATGAACATCTGCTATAAGCGATATTGGCCAGTGGTCCGAACCTCCACTGGGAAGGATATCTGACTCTACAAGGATACCATCCATTATGATGCTCTCGGAAACCAAAAACCTGTCCAAGCGAGAGGCTATCATTCTATTCCCCCCTCTTCTATTGTTCCAAGTGAAATTGCCACTCTTGGTGTGAATGTCAACTAATTTAGCATTCTCAATGAAACTAATGAAATACTCCGCATCCCTATTGAGTTTCCTAAGACCCCCTTTCTTCTCTAGAAGGGTTGTTATCATATTGAAGTCACCCCCCAAAATACATTTGGACATTGGGTGCCTGCTAATAAGCCTATTTAAAGAATTCAGGAAACTGATTTTGTCCTCTATCTTCTGAGGTCCATATACATTTACACATAAAAAAGATTCAGAATTACCTGTGGGTTGAGCTTCCACAGCAATGAAGTGCTTGTTCGCTTCTGCAGATAATATTTGAAGTTCTCTTGTGTCCCATAGGGTTGCCAGTCCTCCTTCTCTGCCCTGACTTTCAACTTCTAGAAAATTTATGTGCCTTCCTATCTTCTTGGTTAACCTTGTCATGTTGGATCCATTGCATTTTGTTTCTTGTAAGAACATGATTTCCGGTCTATATTTTTGGAATTTGCGTTTCAGCATTCTGTGCTTTGCTTGGCTGTTTAGCCCTCTTCCATTCCAAGAAATGATCTTCATGATAAACTTAAGGGGTTATTGAAAGGACGGGAAGGCGCTAAGAGCCTTCATTTTTCCTGAGTTGATCATTATCATGCCTAGCTCCTGCAGAGCTTCATTGCTTGTCTTTCGGCCCCTTTTCTTCTTTTGCCGTGAGCTTGATGAGTTCCAAAGAAGACTCTTCGGGTGGAGACTATTACCTCTTGCTATGCCTAGCTTTCTATGTTGTCTTTCTAGAGCTGCTTTCTGCCTTGCTGTAAACAGATCACTGATTTTTTTTAATTTCTTCTTCTGGTACCGTTTCTATACCTTGATTTTTCCAATTCTCCACTATGGCCGGTAAATTCATCCCTTCCTGGGCTAAAACTTCCTCCAACTCCATGTCCTCGCTTCCTCCATCACTTGTCATCATGTCTGTGTCCTCCTCCGGCTCTTCTGGTTGCTCCCCCATTTGGACTTCGTTGTTGTTGTTGTTCTCTTCCTCTTCTTTCCTGGTTCGTTCCTCCTTGTCTCTTGGCTCCTTAACAGCTGCTTTGGTTTTCTGTAACTCCTCTGAGTCTGTCTCCAGATCCAAGAGCTCAAAAGTGTTGCTGTTGTTGTTTCTTTCTATTCCTGTTCTATGAGCCCTTCTTCTGTTGGCTCTCTGCCTTGACTTCGGGGTTATAAAGTTATCTTTGCCTTTGTTTGCTGGTTCTGTTTTAATGTCCTCCTCCTTCTTGTTCATAGGGCATTCCCTTATTAGATGTCCGTGTTCATGACATTTCCGGCAGTGAAACGGGATCTGCTCATAGTCTATTGCCTGAAAGTAATCCTCATCTCTGTATTCGAGCCATAATCCCTCGTACAATGCCCCTGATACATCCATTTCCACGCATATTCTTGCGTAGGAAGTGTATTTCTTCTGCAATGTTGCCTCTGAGGCTTTAACAAAAGTCCCCAACTGGTCTCCAATCTGCTTTAGAGCATTCAAACCCCAATAGTCTATCGGGAGAGAAAACAAGCGGATCCACACTGGAACCTGAGTGAAGGATTCCTTCTCCAGAACAAAGTTCGGTTTCCATGGTCGTATGTATAAACCAGCTGAGGCCATGAAATAAGGGCCTCCGTCGAAAATCCTGTCCTTGTCTTCCAGGTTAGTGAACACAACTGTAAAGAAACCTTTGGCTCCCAAATGCAGTTTGACATCTCCTCTGGGCTTCCAATGCTGTCTAATCCACTGACACAAGGCTCTTTCAGTTGGCCACATTCCCATGAACTTGCAAATGACTGCATGTTCTGTCATGTGCTCTCTATAGGCTTGTATTTCTGGATCTGTTATTACAACTCTAAGACTGTCAACTTTCCTTGGTTTACAGATACCGTTTGCTGTTGAGTCTTTGTTGGGGTTCGAGCTTGTGTCCCCTTCCTCCTCTTTGTTCACCCGCCTGCTGTCTGTGGGCTCCCCGTTTGCTCCTTGTCGTTTTTCCTTGTTTCCTGTCAGATTTTGTCCTGAAGCGTTTCTGGCTTCATTGTCTTCCCGACCCTCATCTTCTTGGCCTTTGTTTATTGTATTACTGTTTGGTTCATTTTCTTCCACCTGTGTTTTCTCCTTGTTTTTCCCGCCGCTCTGCTTGAGCCTGTCATTCCCGGGGATTCTGACTCCCTCCTTTGCTTGTTGTTTTTGTTTCTGCATGATTATTTGTTTATAGGTGGGGGTCCCAATGGACCCCTCTGCACCCATCTGGACAGTCAGCCTTTGTCCCCTTCTTAACAGTGCTGCTATTCGTGATCTGTTCACTTCCAGTTCTGAAACTGTAGCAGTTACTCAGAAACCCTCGTTTCCGCCATGGTCCGGGTATCACCTCTATTCACTCCTTTCTGTTCTCGTGTCAAACCAGATTTGACAACATCTTATGATACTTGGATAAAGAAATGTTGTTTTATATACTTAATTTTCTAATTGAATTTGAATTAAAGATTGAATATTTATTTTTAAACATTATATGGAAAGAATTAAAACTCTCTATATTATGTTATGATTATTGTTTTCAAAAAATAATAATATTACATCTTGCAATTAACCTTCCAATGAATAAAACATTAAGTAAATTAACCTAACATACATATAAATTATCACACATCTTTAAAAAATTGTTAATATTAAAAATCACTAAATTATAAGACACTTTAAATTGTTATAGTAAAATGTATAATAATTAAAGTTCAAATTCTCATAATCATAGAATTTTTTTAATAAGTTTAATAAAATTTACCTTTTCATAAGTTAATATTTCAATATTGTTTTCAAAGTTTTATAAGTTTTATTTATTCAACCCTCAATGGGGTGCCTCATTCAAGCACCAAACACAATAAACACAGTGTTAAGGAATGTGCACTAACTGAGGTTCAACTTAGCAAATAAGTGGAGTTCAGATCGAACAAAGTGTCAAGTTGTTTGGTAGATTGAGGAGCGACAACCCAGTGCATTGAACAAGCCCTATGTGAGCCTTCCCTCAAGTGATTGCTCAACACAATGCATTCAATCCATAATGAAAGAATGAAGGAGAATGAAGGTTGTTAATGAATGTGGTGTCACTCCCAATGCAGAGTACGAGAAGCTCAAGAAGTATTTAGGCATGTTTTCCATGCTCAAAAAGATTTACACCAACCAACCCATCGGTATCTGGCCACGACAAGGAAAAATATCAGAGTGTGGTTTATTTTCATATGTGCAAGTCAAAGGACTAGACCCTCTTGGCCTAGTTCCTTTACCTTCGAGAAATTGTCTCATTTGTAGGCCATAAACCCCCATAACCTTGCTAGTTGTAGGAGGGGCAGTGTTGGAAACTTCAATAGCACAATTCCCAGATTTCTATTACTTTAGGTATTGAGCCACCTTGTGCATCTCTATTCTTATTTTCTTATCTAGTTATCTCTTCAACTCTTTATGTTGCCTCTTTATGGTTCTATTAGTAGGACCCTCCTCACTTGTCCTTTTTTAGTGCTTTTCCTTCCTACCAAAGTTTCTCTTTGTTGCTTCCACTCTCACTTGCCACCTCTTTCATTCCAATTCTCACTCTAGTCCTCTTCCCTTGTTCCCTCTGTTTCAATTATGTTACCTTCTCAACAACCACGAAAGAACGGAAAAAAGGCTTGTTCAAGGCATGGGGTTGGGCTTGTGGCCCAATCAACAATTATAGGCATAGGCTCAAGCCCATGCCTTGGTGAATAGGTATCTCGAACACACTACATTTGTAGTTCAACACAAGATTCTGAACATGGAATAAGAATTGGGTGATGAAAGAAATGAATTTTCATATTTTGAACTTATGGAGCAAGTGGGGAACTAGATTTTGATCCTAGGTACTCCAAGGGCATGCCACAATCAATACTTACACATGATGGATTTGTATTGGCATGTCAAAATTTTGTTGGGTAAAGTCTTATTTGACTATAATGAAAGCAGATATGAACTCCTCCTTTGCATGGAAGAGCTCCATCTACTTTATCAAATTATGGATGGTTGAATGCATAGAATGGAATCCACTCTACTACTAGATAGAGACTTGAAACCTCTTGGTCCACCTGTGAATCCCACTCTAGATGCTTAATCTCATAACTCTTCTTCAGGATATTGCCAATGGCAGTAAGCTTGTTAGTTTACCTAGATTCTAGTAGATATGTCTTTTGCTTTCATGTTTATATGGTTATCATGGCTATCACAACTGAGTTTTATAATGCATGTCATTACAAGCTTGGCCTTCAACCAGCTCAATATGCTTATTTTGGAACATTTTGAGACTAGGATTTATTAGTGTTCTCGGTCTGGTTCCTATTTTGGAATATCATAACTAATATTTAACGTGTACTATATTTATTTGTCAATATAATAGAAAGATCCCAGGATTTCAAAAAAATAGTTCTATTGATTCTATAAATTAACATTTTTATATATTTTTGTCGTTATTAATTATTTTGCGTATGTATTCCACAACTTCTATCCACTATAAAAATATAACAATATTTCCATCTAATCAATAAGTAACAAAATGTGGTTAATCAATTGTTTATGATTTCATTTAACCTCTTTAGTATTTCAAGAATCCAAAATTTTAATCTTTACTAAATAATTATGTGTTTAAGTTGGCTTGACCAACTCCATCTTCATTTACTAATAATTTGGCCTTATGGGAATACTTCACCGAAATGACTTCTTAGAACTACATAAGTAATGCATGGACCCATTTTCCATATGACATAATGCAAGGGCTTGATTAAATAGATCAAGGTCTAATTTAATGCGAATTAGATAGATGGATTTTGTAATGCATCATTTCCAAACATAATTAGAAGTTAGTTGACCAAAGTTTGAGTTTTTTGGTGTTAGAAGTTTCATTAGAAATTTAAATTCTAGTTTTTAGAATGTAAATCTATTATTTGTTTTATGTACTTTTTATAGATCCTAACCCAATTGGTATAGGCCTCAACTAGTGTGTGCACCCTGACAGGTGCATGAAACAAAAACCTCATGGTTGGTTTCAAAGCAACCTAATAGCTTTGTGGTGTCTCTCTTACACATTCCCATGGTCCCTTCTTCCTCATACCCTTCCTTCCGTGTTGCCCTTATTTGCATCCCCTTCCTTCTCCACTGTAGCATTGCCCTCTTCTTAATTTAGGTTGTTTTTCTCCTCCCTTATCCTGACCCCCATACATCCCATCTTCTCTCCCATCCCACAACCCCTCTATGCTCTATCCCCTCAAGCCCTCTCAACCATGCATCCCCTTCTCTCAACCCCTATGCCTTTCCTCCCCTATTTGTGACCACACATCGACACATCCCTCTCCCATTCCCAATGCATGCCCAAGGGACATGTACAAATATTGAGGGATTTAGATCCAATGCATGAACCTAACAACACATTATTTAATACACTACATAACATTGTACACATATTAGTGTCTTTGGGAGCACAATTTCATGATTAAAAAATGAGATTAGAGGAGTTAGCATTGAGATTAAAAATGATTTAAATGACAAACATCAAATTATAAGATGATATTTCTAACCTCACTAAAAAAGTTTTGGAAGTTGAATTTAAAAATCTCATTCTCAGGCAATTGGTCCAGGAAACCAAGACATAGGAAATTCTCCACCCACCTAGTGATTCATTACATGTGGATATTCTCAACTTAAAGAACATATAAGGAGAGATTTAGTCTGAATAGGTGACTTATCAATAGGAAAATGAAAATCATATTAAATATTCAACACAAATTACCTAGAAGAGGAACAATGTCTCTTGTCTTACCAAAATCAAGGAGGTTATGCAAGCTAAATTTATTAAAGAGCGTTTGAGGCATGCTTTAGAGCCAAAATTAAAAGTGATGGGACTCCCATCACCTTTGTCTCTTTAGACCCCGTTACCACTCAAATTAGTGCCCTTATTGATATAGATTGGATAATTATATTATTTTTTATCCATCTCGATGCTTTCAGGGTGGAAAAATTAGAGAAATCAAAGTATAAGAATATTTTTAGTAGGGGGCAATTTGCAGAATTGGGGTCATAAATATTTCGAGGCAAACTTGAGGTCTTAAATTATTTTTTGGGGGTAAAACTTTGCCACTTCAGCATAGCGCCTTGTGACACTATTCTACACATGAAGACCTTTCTGATAGTTCAATAAAGACATCAATCAGAGTTCATATGTAAAATTTATGCCTCCCAAAACTCGACCTATCATTATTGACTGCCATAATTCAAGAGGATGGCATGGCATCCCCTAATTACTTATGGAAAAGGGCTATCCATGTGGAAACTATGAATAATACTCTAAAAGAGTCGATTTATAACTCTTGTTGAGGGTTGAATGGGTCAAATTAAACCCCTAGTTGGCTATCGAGTTGTGTTATAAGTGGGCCACTAGGAGGAAAAGGGGTTCCATTCTATTTCCTTTCATTTTGTTCCATAGTAGAGTAGAGTACCTATAGGTGGATAAAAATATAGTAGAATAGAGGGGGTTTGTGCTCTATAGTAGCCCACAAACCATAGTTATTAGGTGACTCCATAAAGAGTGCCTTCTCCTTTTATATTTTCATAATTTCCATTCAAACAAAAGAAAGTAGAGAAACTCACCTTTGAGCTAGGTTTTCTTCCAAAAGTATTTCCCATATCATATATTGGTGTTCATTGTGATTGGTGGGTATTTGTATTTCACTATTCTCCTTTTTACACATTTAGTCTATTACATGCATAAAAATAAAAATGATAACTAATAATTCCATAAACCTAAGGAAAATTAACCTTCATAGTATATATTTCAAAGTCCACGGGTGGTAGCACAATTGGCAAAAAGCATGTTGGCAAGCCCTTGTGTATCCAAGTGATCAAAATTTCAATCCTCTTGGACATGTCTCACCAACCGAACCTACAAAAAATAATCAACTTGGGAGTGGTGACCATTATATGCACAAAGAGTGATTGATGATGGGATTAGATCAAGTTAGCCTAAATTCTTCAATACTTGGGTAAATACTATGTGATTGGTCTCTAGTCATATAGTGGGATAAATGCCTTAACACTTATTTTTCAATCTAGGGTAGGTAATCTTATGAGGTGAAGCCATTGTGTGTGCAAACTAGTTCTTTAGGAGTTCTTATGAAAAGTAAAATGCAATTCACGATAGGTGATTCCCAGAATTGGCCTAGACTTAAGACTATTTTCAAAAATTTTGAATCCATTTATTGACCTCACCATGGTAAAAATGCAGATCCAGATAAATACAATCATACTAGATGCTTCTCTATAAATGTACTTCTTTTAGTCAAATTGGTCTATAAATTCATATGAAAGATCTTAAGATAAAACCAAATGTTTTGAGGGTAAAAGGCAAATGCACTCCAAGCAATTGCAGATATTCATAGAAATCTAAATTCTTTTCAAACTAATATCCTTATTATCACTCAAAGTATGCCAATTCAAGATAACCAATGACTAAAAGGAGTTTTTAAAACACAATAATAATTACATAGGACAATTCTAACTCGGTCTCACCCTTAAACAACACTTTTTCATTAAAACAATCATGTCTAAGAAATTACAAGAAAAAAAAAAAGTGATTGCGGGAAAAACATAGCATTCACAGTTTGCATGTTAATTTACAAGAATGACTAATGAAATAGATATGAACATAAACAATCTCATTAAAACAATTGAAAATGAATAAACAACACATACCAGGGGGGGGCCTCCTACAACATGTTGCTATAAAAGATACTCAGAAGTTGGAAAAGCTGTTATGTCATGTCACAAAAGAGGTCTTTTGATATTAACGAAGCTTCAAACCTTAGTACAAAATATCAACGTTTGTTCAAAATAACAAGTAAAACGACTAACTAGCTCTCTTACTTCCTAACTCATTCTTCTTATACAAAAGTCATTAAGCTATGACCAAATTTGCTCAAGAATGGGGTTTAGTTCAACATAGTTAGGAAAATAGAGTATCTAAGATATATAGTAGGGATCTAATGTGGTGCTGGATAATATTCCTTAATCTTCTCTAACTTCAAACCCTAATCCTCAAGCCCTGATTTCTGGATTCCAATTGTTGGAGACAATTCTATTGATTTCTCTAACTGTATTGCAGGAATTTCGCAACTGACACCCAATGTTGACTCAACGTTGACTTCAAGGCTATGAGTGATTGCAAAAAAAGTTAAATAGATATTTATCCATCTTGTTAGTGTCAGTCTTTCCAGCCTTCCTCCAGTGGTCAAATATGCTCTTACAAAGTGGTCTCAGAGTGTCAAGGTCAAATTTTGTCATTTCAGTGAGTCTTCAAGCAAAATTTGGTCACTAGGCATTAGGTCTAGGGTTTGCTCTCACTCCTTCTAAAATTGTCCAAATGTTGGTCCATGTCACCATTCAGCTGAGTTTATCATCATTCATAGGGTTTTCATTATCATGTCAGTGTCTAATGAGTCATTTTACACCTTGTTCATGCTTCAGTTGCGCCCAGGCAAGGTCATTTCCCTCTCCTAGGGTTTTGAAGCCAATTTCTCTTGTATGGTCAAATCATTAGCAAAACTTGTATCCAGATGTTCATACACCTTCCCCTATCCTTCATGTACCTTATCAAACACTTTCCATCACTGAGATTCCCCAAATTCCTCATTTTTGCACAAACCCTAGTTTCTAGCTACAACCTGGCAATTTTCTAGGTTTGGCCTGTGTTTTGCCCTTTTGGACCCCTTCCCCTCGCTCAATCTCTGAGATTCCACTTTCCCCTGCTTCCTAACATCCCTCCCCACTCCCAAAAATTTCCCCAAGAATTTAGAAGCCCCTTATCCCCTTCATTTCGCTTCATTTCGACAAAATTCCTTGTTTCACACATCGGGATAAGTTTCACTCAAAAGATGTTTTAGAGAAATCAAAGATGAATTTTGAAAAACTGAGAGAGGTTTTTGTCCATAACATGCCAAAGAAGAAAAACCTCCTTCACTTTTTGCACAGGTGTCATGGTTTTAGAGAAATGTCAAAATTGCAATCGCCAGATCCAAGGAGGTTGGCCAAGGCACTAAAACGACGGAAAAGGCCCGATCCACTCCAAATTTTGGCCAAAGCCTCTTTGACTGAGCATGGTACTTTATTGGGGACTCCCAGCCCAAATTTCAAGAAATTTGGAGAAAATTTTGTCAATTGTGATTTTTTTGTGCCAAACACAAGTTTTCTCCAACGAAAGGGTCGCGCGCAGCGCGCGACCCTTTCGTTGGGCAACTCCATTTTGGGAAAACTCAGCATTTCTGGATTTGTCATGAAAAGTTACACTTTCTCAGCCATTGCCAAGAAATTTCACCAAGTTTTGGGCCTCCAGAAAGTCAAAAAACAAGCAAAAAATGACTTTCTGCCACATTTTTGACACACAGGAAGCAGTCTTGGGAGATTGCAATTTTTGAGGGGAAAATGACCACCAAATTCAGAAATTCCACTTGGGTTGGAAAGTAGACATCCAAAACTTTCCAACAAGCCCACTTTTGCCTCATTTGGACACCTGTAAGTACCTCAAAATCAGCTCCAAAGTAGCGCGACCCGTTAAGGAAAAGTGTGTGACCCGTTGGGCAGTTTTCACAGGAATTCATCTACAGCTCAGGAATTCGCCCAGCTTTGACCAGTTTTGAATTGTGATGGGATTTTTCACCCTCTTTGATGTAATTTATGTATTTTCATGTTGACATGACACTTATTTACCTATTCTAGAAGATTCATTCATGAAATAGCAAACATTTAATGAATGAATTGGTTTGCTAGCTTATAGAGGCAAGTTGTTTTCACTGCCTAGATTTTAGTACTCAGTTTAGAATTGGTTGAAACAGCTCCTAGAAGGATGAGATCGACCCCTAGAGGCAAGGAAAGGTGTTAGCTTTCCTATATTATGTATTTTCTCAATCATTTTCAGAGGTTGGAAGGTTGGACTCTTGAGGGATAAGCTCTATTGTATTACTCATTGTATCTCTGCAATTTTTGGCAAAGGAAGACCAGGGTTTTGCAGTCCTTTTTGGGATTCTTGTGGTCACATGTATTGATGGTGTGTTTCTATTTGTACTTGTAAGTGTGTTATGTGAATCATTTCCTTACTTTTCCTTCTGCAAATTAGGAAAATGAAGTGTTAAAGTAGAATTCATGACTGTCATGCTCTGCTTTTAAGTTTGCTTAATATCAATGTTTTCAACTGTTTAAGGGGAATTCAGGGTTATTGCTTGCTCTCCTTAACTCCTCACCGATCATTCTCATCCATCCACCTCTATCCAAGGCATCAATACTGTCTCCTACCTTGCCCCAAAGAACCCCCTGCAAAAACTGTGTCCAATCCCCGTACCCAAAATTGCCTTTCCCCAACTTTCCACCAAAATCTTAAAACTTCCAATTCAAACCTTTTTTATCAGTTTGCTAGCCTAAAATCAGTGTTTCCTTATTGGTTATCTCGCCCGTTGAAGATCTTTACCGAGATATACCGGAGAGAGCCCTCTCCTGCCCCGTAGGGCTAGCTACGAGGCTAAGTGGTTTGATGTTGCCTTGGAGTTTACCTTTCTCAGCCTGAGGTGAAATTTCAAGCGCTAACACATCTCATCAACATTTTGAACATCCTCCAATTGTCAGATTCAGATTTCTTGAGATGGAACCATATGAACCTTGGAGGAATTGCAAGAATTTACTTTTGGTTGATATCCTATGATTGAAGGAAATTCCTGTAATTGTTGAATTTCAAAGTTAGTAACTCAATAAATTCTTTTAATTGATATTTATGAATTAAAATAAAATTATATATATATATATATATATATATATATCATTTACCTTTATTATGCCTTTTTATGCAATTATCCTTGTGAAAACTGGTAAAAAGAAGGGTTTTTGGCTCCAAAATAAAGATGGAAGGCTAAGTGAGATGGTGGATAGAATATCAATATTGGCACCCAATAGGTGGATGTGCTTCCATTAATAGTGCACCTCTATATGATTACATTCTTGATTGAAAATAATATTTGGGAGGTCATTGAAGGAGGTAGACGAGGAGATTTGACTTTATCAATGTCAAATACAATAATATGATCATCTAAATGATTAATAATGCACCAAGTAGATAGTAAATCATTTTTCTATGTTTGACATGTTTGGAGTATTTCCAAGGCTAACATTACCATAGGGGATATTTCTAATTCATCTACAATGTTATGATTATGGGTGGTCAGTGCATGGGCATTAGGTGCACTACACTACAATGAGATCTTTATGCATCAACAAAAGGTTGAGGGATCTACAAAGATCCATTGTTGGATCAAAGAGGCTCTAAAGATTCTAGTGGTTGAGTCTTAGGTAGTGGACCCATTGATACTTGAAATATTCTTCTACTAGGAAAGGGGAGAGTTGTCCAATGACAAGTCCTAATTAAACATACTCTCATTTAGTATAACAACTTCCAACAATATTTGGGCTTGGTTAGCCATCTAGAAACGAAATAATCTTATTGTTGACAATCATTCACTAATTTAAAATAAAAGAGTCAGAGATATAATTACATATACGTTAAGTAATAAAAGTTAATATTTAATATCCTAGATGGGAGCATAAATTAAAAAAAATAGAGCATAATCTCTTGTATAGGTTGCAATTTATCTAGATCAAGTATTATAGGCAACATTTCCTCATTAAAGGTAGATATTAGTGTAGTAGTAATATCTAGAGTACATGTAACATCAAGAAGAATCTTTAATCGGAGTACACTAATTTGGATTGTTTTCTATGACAGTTTCATCAACAAGCCCTGGTGTTTGCAATCATGTATTCATTTTTACTTTATTAGGATTGTCTTCCTTTTCTATTCCTCCTCTTTCATTTGCTAATATGATCCTTCCTTGCTTTTTTCTTCATCCTACATATCATGGGTGGATTATTCCTTACTCACTTCATCATTTTTAACTTCTTGGATAGGCTTTATTCGACTATATTCTACACCCATCATTCTTTTCTTTTCTTCTTCAAACAATATTTATCTTTCATCCTTGTAGGATAAATTTTTTTCCTTTCCCTAACCATCTCCAATGTTTTCAATTCTTTTAAGGATTTATTCCAAAGGCTTAGCACCTTTAAATACAATATCAAATGGACACTTATCATGATGGCAAGGCTTAGAATATCTAAATAGTTCACATTGTTCCTTGGAAATTCATTTAGGATCATTCCTCTCGAAATTTTCAAAATGCAACCATGGATATTCATGCTATCTGCCTCTTTTTTGCATGGCAAGTATTCAACATAGTCTATATTCAAAGATTAATTGGAAAACAAAGCCACATTTTCTTTGAATTCACCATTAAAAAATGGGTGATCCCTGATACCACTATTTGAAATGTTGTTTTTCTTAATACTAAGCATTATGGAACATACTTTGGCAATAAATTAAGGGATGATGCATAACCTTAAATTCTATTATAGGAAAAATGTTCATCTAAGCACTAGTCTCCAATCTCTTTGGTGTCATCTTTGGCTTCTTGAGTAAATATGGGAGCTAGATAATTGAATAAGAATGTGTAGAGGGGCATCATGAAATTTTCATAGATATGATAAAAGTGTTTCTTGCACTTATAACTCTATATTACTTAACAATAGACATGTACAGAACATTGAGAAAGAGATCATTGCCATTGCATTAGAGGAAAAGGGTTTTGAGCGCATAAAGCATCAACTAAATGGGAAGGCATGAAAAGACCTACACCAAAACAAGGTGGAGGGAGCATCTTGTGATTACTTGATAGTTTTATGAATACTTGAGGATAAGATACAAAATCAATTGAAAATTGAACCCTTCTCAACGATCTGATGGACAATAGGAACCCACTCTAACTTAAAGAGTTGGGCATCCTTCTCATTGTATAATTTGAATAACATAGTTGCAACTAACCCATAGGGTTCTGTTGTCACTGCTACAACACCCTCCAAAATTTCGCTACATTCGAATTCTGGAGCTTACTATCATTTTTTTTCCCTCGGAAAAATTTGGGCAGATCAACCCCGAAGGGAGTCTTTTAAAGCCCATCGACGAGACTAGCAGGGTCTAACCCCAAGGGTGTCGAGGAGAATTGCTCATGTGACCTCCCGATCGGGGAGGTACTTCAAAAAGGGGACTCAGCCTGTTTAGCTAACCCTTAGGGCTAGCCTACTATCATTTTTGTATCTAGAGTCGCTTTGATTATTAAATGTTGATTCATTTTATTCTATGTATGTCAAGCGTCTTTGAACAACATCAAGTGTCGTCGCATCGATTAGAACCTTTGTTGGTGCATTTTGTGGTCATAACATCATTATTGTCATAAAACGACACTTTTGGGTCGAAGTCGCACACACTTAACTCGTAGTACTTGGGGAATGTGTACAAAGTGGAATTTCAATGAATATTTATCATTGTTTAAGTTTGTCTAAGTTTTCTTGATGATTCATTGTGCATCCTACTTGATTTTATGTCTAAACTCATCATGTTCACTCCTCGCCCCTTATCTAAGAGTTAGACAAATTTTCGATTAAAAGTGAACTCATTAAGGCCAAGAGTGCATGAGCACACTCTGAAGCCTTGATGAAGAATCCTTTGTTATTAGGAAGTGTGCCATGTGCCCTCCAAGAGCACTAGGCGCACTCCTCAACCCTCTTTCCCCTTCCTTACTCTGAATTATTCCCTTCAAAAGACTAAGTCTTCCTTGAGCGCACTCCTTCGATTCAAAGAAGTGCACCCTCTTTTAGTGCATAGGCACACCCTGAAGGCCTTAAGTTTCACCCTTTAGCCTTCCCTGATGCGCCATGCGCCCTCTTAGACTCTTTGAGTGCATGAGCACACTTAAAAGGCACGAAGCACCAACCTTCAGCCTTCAAGAGTGTGCCCTGTGCCCTCCTGGGTCCATTGAACGCATGAGCACACCCCAAAATCCTAAAGCCTTCCTTCTCCAACCTTCAAGAGTGTGCCCTGCACCCTTCATCCCTCTTTTGAGTGCACAACGCACTTGGGATGCCCAAAGCTTTCTCCTTCGTCCTTCAGAATTGTGTCATGCGCCCTACCTTGATTGTTTTATTCCTTTGAGTGCATGAGTGCGTGCTAAAGACCCAAAGCATCTCCTCTTCAACCCTTCTGCTTTCAAAGTGCACCTTGAGGCCCCTTTTTCCCCCTTGAGTGCACCAGAAAAGCCTGAACAAAAAATATGCATGAATCATGGTGGAATACGATATTTTCATATTAATAGTTGCTCGTCATGAGTGGTTGCAGATGCAAGTATTCTAGAGGCATCGTGGCAAGCACACATGAGCAAGATTGGATAAGGAGACCAAACAAAAGAAGCTCAGAAGGAATGAAGAACACACTTGAATCTTGATGATCAAAGCAACCCTAGAGACTTCGTTAAATCAAATACCCTTTGGAGGGTAAGGACATCAACGATCGAAGTTGCTCAAAGAATGAAGATACAACTGGAATCCATGTCACCACTGGACAAAGTCCATGTCATCAGTCACTATTAGTCCCAGTCATCAAAGATAGTGACATTTCAAGTCTCATCACATGATGATGTGGAAGTCATGATGTATTGTTGTAATCATTGTAAAGAAAAATAAGTGGAAGTCCAAGAGTCATGTATGAACTAAAGAGTCATGGAAGTCCAAAAGACATGTAATATCAAAAGTCACATGTAATTCCAAAAGTAATTTGGAATCCCAAAGGTTGTAGAAGTCTGAAGATTAGAAGAAGTTAGAAAGACAAGAGTCATGAGGATGTGAAATGTCATTCCTCAAAGTTATAAATAGATCCTCATTTCTCAAGTAAAGAACTTTTAACCTTCACTACTACCACAAGGCATTAGAGAGACAAAGTTAGTGCTTTTGGGGAGCAAGTAGTGGCCCTAATGCTCCACTATTGGAGCTAGTGATTTTCATTGCATTTATGTATCTTGGGAATTTTGCTTAATATTAAAGCATTTCAGGCCAACACATTTTCTGATCCAGGTGGCTCTAGACACAGGTAGAAGTCCTAGAGGACTCAGAAAGGGGAAAATTAAAAGTGGTTAGATTGTTACCAAACCAACACCAGATCGAAGTGCTCGTCAACCTGATTCCAACCGTGTGAACGACACTCAAGTCCGGGCTCATATGAGGGAGAACGAGCCAGTCAAAGTTTTGGTCAAAGTTGCCATGTGGGTAAGGTATAAGTGTCCTACAAATTGACCGAGTCCTGGATAGGGAATTTGGCTCAGAGGAGCGGGTGAATTTGTTGGATACTTAATTTGTCTAATATCCCCTATATTAGACAAAATCGGAAAATGTGGTTGTTGTTAAATAAAAAACATATATATTTTATGAGGTGACGGGCCACCAACCTCTCCACCTCCCCAACGACCAACATATATTAAACACCAAATTTTTTAATTAAAAGGCCGACGGACTGTGACCCCCACTGGCCCAAACAAACATTGTATATATATATCAAACCATATATGGGGTGGGTGGACCACCTCTGGTGGACCCAACCCACGCGCCCACCAAATATGCGATATACGTTGTAACCAACAAAGAGACCGGTGGGAGTTGAACCCACAACTAGTGGGTCCGCCGGCCCCATCGATGCGGCGGCCCCACAATCATTGTCGCCCTACTCATGTGTCACACCAACCACACTTAAAACAAAACTCCGCCATTTAATACAACAAACAATTACCAAAACAATTAACCGTTGTTAAATTTAATAATCGCGCCCTAATTAAAAAATAAACAATTATGTGTTGTTAATGCGCCAAGTAGGGGGGTCGGTGGGGTTGGAACCCCCGACCTGCCCGCGCCAAATTTGATGTTTTCACCAACGGGCTAACAACCCTCGCTTTGAATACTCTGCCGATGAAATGACATATAAACCCTCATTTTCTCAGTGTGCGGAGGCGAAGGAGAGTGCGGAAAGCGAGACACATATTTTTTAATTAGTTTTGCAGGTGGAACCATGAGCGAGGAAAAGAGGCAAGTGGAACCATGATTGAACCAAATTTTCAGGAGGGCGAAAATTTTCCAGTGTCCAAATTGGACAAACTTTATGTCGATCCTACACCTCTCAACAACACGAACCTAATGGCATAGAGAGAATTTTGATCTGAGAAGCAAATCTTCAGATGACCCGAAGGAGGGAGTCTTTGAGGAATCTAGGGGGAATCTAGTTGATTCTTGCAGCCCCATATTTTCACTATGCCAGAATTCATAAATTTGATAGTCAATTTTACACTATTCGATGCCAAAAATTTGATGGTGTGATCAGATTTTCCATTTGATCATTCCATTTTTTGGCCACTTTTCAAAGTGGAGTACAGGTGTCAGCATTCAATGTGTGAGCAATCATTCCATGAGATTCGACACCGCGAGATTGATGGTACAACCAGATCCAACAGTTTATCATCCTCTTCTTCAGATAAATCCTTGATGTGAGGTATATGCAGTGTGATCATGTACTTCTTTGTCTCTTTGCTTGAGATGCATTGTGTTGTATAGATCCATGTTTGATGTTTGATGTGGGATCTTGTTTTGTTCTTGATGTGAGATGTACTTATTTTCATGTTTTGATTGAGATCCCTTTGTCGCCATGTTGACGGGATACTCATGTTGTCGCCATGTATGTTTGGATTGAGATCCCTTTGATGCCATGTTGGCGGGATGCTCATTATTATCATACATGAAATTATGTCATGTTGATAGGAGTCCTTTTGTGAATGAGAGTTCCTGCAGCGGAACATCTCTTGGAGCCACTCCTGCGTGAGGGCATATTCCTTGCATGATAGAGAAAACACATGCATGTACATCATCACTCTTTCCAACACTTAATGCAGTGGCCTACACCATCTTGACACCGGGGCCCGAAGACGTAGTCCCTCCTGGACGAACTCCGTTATCAACGTCTTGTGTTTTATGTTGCTGATTCTTGTCATGTTCCTTCTTCTTTACAACATGAATATATGTTCCTTTATGCTATTTTAAATGCAATTATAATCACATCAAGAAATCAAAAGATCTTGGTTAAATCCGGGAATTGAGTCAACTTGGATCAAGTTTTGGTATTAGAGTGGTCTTTGCGTGGATGT
The DNA here is from genome assembly GCA_031772625.1 of Pinus tabuliformis. Classification (NCBI taxonomy): domain Eukaryota; kingdom Viridiplantae; phylum Streptophyta; class Pinopsida; order Pinales; family Pinaceae; genus Pinus; species Pinus tabuliformis. Next base: position 1,277,406,897 of record CM062819.1, read on the forward strand.
GAATTGCAAGCATGAACAATGGAACGTGCAGCGATGGAGGATGACAAAGCGATGTACGAGACCATGCTCAAAATTTCCCAAAAGGTGGAAATAATGTATGAAGCTCTACAAAAAGAGACAGAGGAAAAGCAACAAGTGAAACTTTAGTTGCGAGCCACGGAAGAGACCCTGGAAGAACTGAAGCACAACAGCCAAAGTCTTCAAGAAAAAAATGTTGAATTGAATATGCTTCTACATGAAGAGAAAGAGGAGAAACAGAGTTTGCTACGACAACTGCAAGTTAAGGACGAGGCCTTGGAAAAGCTGTAGCGTGACCCATGTGAGGTAAAAAGTAGTTCTCCATCTTCATGTATGTTTCCTAATGATGATTTCGCTGTTTTTGAAAATCATACCACAAGAATTGGCTCCAAACTGTTGAAGAAAGTGAGGTATGAAGGAAAAGGCTTGGGAATTAATTGCCAAGGCATTGTCAACCCCATCAAATTAGAGGAATTACCCCATCAGGAAAGACTTGGGTATGTCGGAAAGGAAGTTAGGGAATGCGCCACAATAGTAAGCGAACCACCAAAAACAAATGATGAGAAGCCCTCATCATTTCCTTCCAACTCGATAGTGGAGGTAAAAGATGATGATTTCCCTTCAGTTTCATCTTCACATAGTATGATTTTTATTGGAAATGTGGAGGTCCCAATTACAGGGACAAACATGAGGCTCCTTACCAGGATGAGGTACAAGGAGGAAAAAGAACTTGGTGTTAATAACCAAGGCATAACTCAACCATTGGAGGTTGTGCAGAGACCTTGATTTGCAGGCTTGGGATGCATCGAAGGAGAATGCTTGAAGGTGTCAGATTCTTTTGAGACATCGTCGAGGAAAGAGAATGATGAGAACACATCACCATCATCCCATGGCAGTGCCCATTGCAGGGAAAGAGCTGAGGAAAGCTCTCATCGCCATAATGACACCAGAGGTAGAAATGAAAGGTATAACCAGTCTCGATATTTGAATGTTCATTTCAATTATAATCATGTTGTTAATGATGAACATAAAACGACATCGAAAAACATGTACCTTTTGTGGATTACATAACCATACATTTTTTAAGTGTTGGAAAAGAATAGTAACACAAAAGGAGGAGGTGTGAAATACCCTCTCAACAACAGGTAAAGAAACATGTTAAGCAGATCTGGAGGAAGAAGATGTATTGCCATCAAAGAGCCACTTATTGGAGGCTCCATCTAAAGCAATGCCTTAAAGACAAAGTGTCGGTGCATGAACTAGATGAAACGGTTGTTCGACCAACGAATGGGCCACAAGGAAATGACCCATTCACATTGATAAGTGAGAAATGGTTCTTCTTGGCGTGATAGAATTTCATGGTCTTATTTTTTTCCAATCATGTGTTTCATTTTAAATGTAAAAGTGATGATGTGTTTGCCATCACTTGTTAGGCAAAAATGATGTATGGTCTTATTTTGTGTTGCATTTTACACTCTGAAAGTGATGTTGTGTTTCCATCACTTGTCAAAACAAAAATAGTTTTTGGTATTACTTTTGTAAATCATGTGTTGCAGTGATGATGTGCTTTCCATCACTTGTTGAAGCAACAATGATATGTTGGCCTTGTTTTCATAGCTGGGGTATTGTTTCCATTTTGATGTAAATTTGACCACCGAGTATGTGTTATAAACTTGTGGCAAGTATGGGGTGCTTGGGTCATTAGTTGGTCTTGTAAGTCAAGCATGTTATGTGCATAATTGTACTATAGGTTTGCAGGGGTTGCAGGTGTCTGCTCATCGCCTATGGCTCCGAAGAACAAAGGTGAAGGAGAAGGAAGGGTGATTTATCAAACATTTGTAAGTGCAGACAAGGTACAAGGAAGTTGCAAATTATTTTTCATGCTTTTGGAGGACCAAAAGCTCCTCAATGGGGAGGATTTATCCAGGTGGCTCCAGACACAGGCAGAAGTCCCAGAGGACTCAGAAAGGGGAAAAATTCAAAGTGGTTAGATTGTTCCTAAACTAGCACCAGATTGAAGTGCTCGTCGTCCTGATTCCAACAGTGTGAACGACACTCAAATCTGAGCTCGTATGAGGGAGAACGAGCCAGTCAAAGTTTTGGTCAAAGTTGGGCTGTGGGCCAGGTTTAAGTGTCCTACAAATTGATCGAGTCTCGGACAGGGAATCTAGCTCCTGAAGAGTGGGTGAATTTGTTGGATACTTAATTTGTCTAATATCCCCTATGTTAGACAAAATCGGAAAATGTGGTTGTTGTTAAATAAAAACAAAAAAATATATTTTATGGGGTGGCGGGCCACTAACCCCGCCACCCCCTAACAACCAACATATATTAAACGCCAAAATTTTAATTAAAAGGCCAACGGGCCGTGACCCCCACCGGCCCAAACAAACATTGTATATATATCAAACCATATATAGGGTGGGCAGGCCACCTCTAGTGGACCCAGCCCACGCCCCCATCAAATATGCGATATATGTTGTAACCAACGAAGAGACCAGTGGGAGTTGAACCCATGGCCGGCGGGTTCGCCGACCATGCCCACGCGGTGGCCCCACAATCATTGCCGCCCCACTCATGTGTCACACCAACCACACTTAAAACAAAACTCCGCCATTTGATACAACAAACGGTTACCAAAACAATTAACCATTTTTAAATTTAATAACCACGCCCTAATTAAAAAATAAATAGTTATTTGTTGTTAATGTGCCAAGTAGGGGGGTCGGTGGGGTTGGAACTCCCAACCTGCCCGCGACAAATTTGGTGTTTTCACCAACGGGCTAACAGCCCTTGCTTTGAATACTCCACCAACGAAATGACATATAAACCCTCATTTTCTCAATGCACGAAGGCCAAGGAGAGCTCGGAAACCGAGACACATATTATTTAATTAATTTTGCAAGTGGAACCATGAGTGAGGAAAAGAGGCAGGTGGAACCATGATTGAGCCAAATTTTTAGGAGGGCGAAATTTTTCCAGTGTCCAAATTAGACAAACTTTATGTCGATCCTACACCTCTCAGCGACACGAACCTGATGGCGCAGACAGAATTTTGATCTGAGCAGAAGATCTTCAGATGACCCGGAGGAGGGAATCTTTGAGGAATTTAGGGGGAATCTAATAGATTCCTGTAGCCCCAGATTTTCACTTTGTTAGAATTCAGAAATTTGACAGTCAATAAATATGATGGTGCAATCAGATTTTCCATTTGATCATTCCATTTTTCGACCACTTTTCAAAGTGGAGTGCAGGTGTCAGCATTCAATGTGTGAGCAATCATTCCATGAGATTCAACACTGCGAGATTGATGGTACAACCAGATCCAGCCGTTTATCATCCTCTTCTTCAGATAAAATCCTTGATTTGAGGTATATGCAGTGTGATCATGTCCTTCTTCGTCTCTTTGCTTGAGATGCATTGTGTTGTATAGATCCCTGTTTGATGCTTGATGTGGGATCTTGTTTTGTTCTTTATGTGAGATGTACTTATTTACATGTTTTGATTGAGCTCCCTTTGTCGCCATGTTGACGGGATACTCATGTTGTTGCCATGTATGTTTGGATTGAGATCCCTCTGATGCCATGTTGGCGGGATGCTCATTATTATCATACATGAAATTATGTCATGTTGATAGGATTCCTTTTGTGAATGAAAGTTCCTGCAACAGAACATCTATTGGAGCCACTCCTGCGTGAGGGCATATTCCTTGCGTGATATAGGAAACATATACATGTACATCATCACTCTTTCCAACACTTAATGCAGTGCCCTACACCATCTTGACACCGGGGCTCGGAGACGTAGTCCCTCCTGGACGAACTTCGTTATCAACGTCTTGTGTTTTATGTTGTTGATTCTTGTCATGTTCCTTCTTCTTTACAACATGAATATATGTTCCTTTATGCTCTTTTAAATGCAATTCTAATCATATCACGAAAGCAAAAGATCTTGGTTAAATCCGGGATTTGAGTCAACTTGAATCATTTTCACACATGGATTGTTAATGTTTCTAAGACTATTCTTTGAATGTTTATGGTTCATGTTTGCTTCCATTAGTACTGGATTAGTTGAACTATTTCATTTACTCTGGTGCTCCTTGTTGGAAATGTGTTGTTATGCTATAATGATTGTTGCATCCTTGTGAACTATTTCACTTGATGTAGGATGAGTCTTACTTATTTGTGTGTGTCTCTATTAGGGTAGTACTACTACTTATCTCTTAGAGGCTCACTTAATTTTCCCTCCACAATAGAAGAACCTTGATACATCAATAATTGAACATTCATAAGGCATACTAGCTTGCTCATTCAAAGGGACAATTGCACTTCTCTCTTGTGCTGTCAGCTAAATCCAAGGCATATCTATAAGTAAACAACAATCGGGCCGTATTCTGGATGGGACTCCTACACCAAATGATGTGATGTCTAGTTGGGACCTTATATTGGGGAGATCCCCTGTATGTTGGCAGTGTCCAACACCGTCAACTAGTTATCTAAAATATTATATTGGATACAGTTTATTATACTTCACCTTGAATGTTTCAATCACATCTCTATTCTTTCACTAATTCAACCATATCAAATTCTTGTGCTTCGAAGGCTTATAAAAATTGTTTGTTAAAACTAAATTTAGGTGGCCTTAATTTGTACATAGTCGATATATCCTCTACGCTTAATGATGCTACAAGTTGACAAAATTGACTTATCACTATAGATGTTATGAGGTCAACAAGCGCAAAAAACCATCGGACCATGTCATAATAGGGAGTAATTATCGACCTAGTAGCTATATGGTGAAGGTTGAACTTTTTTATAATCGTATATGCTTCCCTATCCACGTCACCACCTTATGGAAAATCTTGGCATATGAAAACTTCGTAAAATTGACCTTAATCCAAGCATTCTTTGTATCCTGTATTATGGCTTGTGTCAAAGAAGAAGGTAGTGTTAGGATTATTGTCTTCATCAAACTCCTTTTTCTCTATATCCCCAAATTTAGCATACTTTTGTTTAGACTTATTAGTCATTTTATATGCATAAAACCATGGTTGGAAATAAAAATCATAGAGATTTTGAATAAACTAAAAAAGAAGAACTAATTTAATTAATCCATACATATAGTGATGATTACATCTAATCAAAATTTACTTTATCTTGTAACTAGATTTTTATATTGATTTTATATAAAAAAAACTTCAAATGCGCACACACAAGATTATTTCTTTTCTTTCAAAGATATAAGCAAGAAAAACAAGAGTTTCACATAAAAACTAAGTGTAGTAGATGAATGAACCTTGTATTATTTCATGAGCACCATTAATTTCCAATTATATGAGTTTAATTCATTTTGGTTGAAAATTGTAAATAAATGTGACAATTTAATGTTATAAATGAAAATTTGGTGTGAAAAGCCAATAATTTAACGTATTAAAATCCATGTTATCGAAATCCAAAATAAGTAATGTTTTAAAGATTGATCACAGTGATTCTTGGATATTCACTATCCTTATGAGTGAGATCTAACGAAAAGATAGATTAATCGAAATCAAATTGACATACAATGTTAGATGGCACGTCAAATGACAAACCTCAACTACAATGAATGATAGTTATAATATGTAGGGAGCAAGTATCCAATATCTGAATATAACTTTATTGACTTGCATAAGGAGAAAATCTAGATGCCCATAGGTTGGAATATCTAGCATCCACATACAATTACACATTAAATTAAGTGTATAACCAAATTTTATATATGGATGACATGTAATATTACCACATGATATTGGCATGTAAGAGGATTTATCTTAATTTATGTAATATTTCGAGTTAACACACTATTATGGATTTATGATATCTAATGTAAATTATCTGCAAGAGTGAAATTTTTGTTATGGAATCAAAAATTTGGGGGAAATAATTCTATAAAATAATGGTAATCGAAAACCTAAATCAGAACGAAATTTCCATTAAATTACAACCAAACCCAACTCCTAAATTTGTGTTATTAGTCCCTGCCTTGCCTGGGACTCTTAGCAATCGATCGTGCGTCGACTGCCTATTAATATCTTGTTTGACCAAAAAATATTGCTATACATCACAACTTTAACCAAAGTTTTCATATTACAAAATAATATAAAATTTATTATGTAATTTTTGATTGGACAATAAAGTTGGGGGTCTTATTGCGCGCTTCGCAGATTTCAAGACATTATGTTCGGGGTAAATATAAGATATCCAAAGTTTTCACAAATGAAAAGTTTTTGTTATCCAAAGTTTTCAGAGATGAACATACATTGTGCTTCGTGCTAGTTTTTATCCAAAGTTTTATTTTAGAGCTTTGATATTTTTTGCTTTTTATCTAAAGTTTTATATTGGAGGTCTTAAGTTTGGATGGCTCATTTCACTTTGTGAATTTTAAGCAAAGTTTAGATGGCTCATTTCTATATAAACAGTTTCGAAAAATACTTTGAACATTTATAGTAATTCGTCTGCTTCTTACACCTGCCACACAGCATGCTTACATCTACCACACATGCTCATCCATCTTAAACTCGCCATAGGTTTACATTCAGAGATAAATATACATTTGGAGCTACGCATTCAATTTTTAGTTGCAGATATGACATTTCATTTTCAATTTGTGCTGAGAGACTTTGATAGCAAGTTGCAGATAGTAAGATGTCTCACACCGCTGGGTACAGCACGGGAAAATGCAAGCTCTTCACCGTTGTTAGCAGGCATTGGTAGCCCTGCACTTTTGACTGTACTTAGGTCCCCTGCTTCAGGCTCTACTGCTGTTGCTGCTGCGGATACGGTTACTGTACCATCCCCTACGCAATCATGGCGGCCACCTTACGTCGGCCTCAACCCTGTTCCTCTCAGCCTAGGTCAAACAAAGGTGGATACAGCTCGGCTTTTGGGGAAGAGATTGAGGGATGCAGAAGCAGTTCTCACCAGGCCAGCCAATACGGTAATGAAATTTCCCCTGTAATCTTGTAAATTATGCATTCTGTAAATTTTGTATGTTGAAAACTGTAATTGTTTAATTGGGTAGGCGCCCTTTACAAATTTCGCCGGTGGTGGAATAGCTGTTGGATCAAATAATGGACAGGCAGGGCAACAGAGCAGTTATGAATTAGCGCTCTCTCAACCGCAAGCTCAGTCTTCACCTCCACCAGGAATTGTGGCAGCACCTGCACACGCACCCGCACGCCCTCGAGTAAGGGCCAGGCGTGGTCACGCGACAGATCCTCATAGTATTGCCGAAAGAGTAAGTTATTGCCCAATTCCATATATGCTAAACATAGTGATCATGCCCAGAATCTCCCAGAGTATTTCTTGTTTATTGATTTTTAAACATGGCGTTTCATCTGTGTGTGATATTGCCCAACTCTTTTTTAGTTGTGATATTGCCAAATTATTAGTCACGTATGTTAATTTAGTTATAGTTTCCCATAAAACTACTTCAGATTAGTTTTAGATTTCTATTTGACTTAGTATTATTTAGTTTAGTTTAATCTTAATAATTATTTTTTTAAGTTTATTTTAGTTTTAATTTTAGTATAATTATGTTTTAGTTTAATTTTATGGTTTATTATTTTAGATTTTATTTTTGTTTTAAATTTAATTATTCTAGATTTAATGATACATTTTTGGATTAACAATAGCTTATGGTTTGGAGGGCAGATTGAAAATGGAGGATTTGACGAAGCAAAACAAATTCCAATTTTTATAAAAGGAAGCGGAAATGCAAACTGAAGGGAACACTTTTGGAATCTAGATGCTAAACTTGACGAATTTTTGGGAGGTTTTTTGCAAGTGAAGAAACTGAGTTGAATGAGTGAAGAAAATTGTGTTGTCACAATTTCCTTCCTGAAATTATTTGTATTTGGAGTTTGAAACAAGTAACCATTAGCTTGTACAATATTAGAAGGCTTTAATGTTTATTTGTTGTATCTATATTTGATATTATTATCTGGTTTACATAATACTTCTATCACATTTTGAATTTCATTGTTTACATAATACTTCTATCACTAGACTTTAGCTAATTAAGCTAAATGAAGAGAAACTTACCAGAGTGGTTTGGACATGTTTACAGCAACGAAGAGAAAGAATTGCAGAAAGAATGAAGGCGTTACAGGAGCTGGTTCCCAACTGTAGTAAGGTGATTTTCTTGCTTGATAGAAGTGATCCACAATAACATATAATCTCTAATATAATGATTGATTAGTTGTAATGTATGTTTCTTGTTTGGCAGTTCCTTTTCCTTTGTGTAAAAATGAAAAATCAAATCTCATTGTCGGTACTCCAAGTTCCTCTTTTTTCATAACTTCCTGAAAAATGGTGATTCATATATTGGATACGCCTAATGGCAACCTTTACAGTACCTCTTTCAGATAGTTTCAGAGATATGCATATTACTATATCAGATAAACTTAAACGTAATCCACTTTGAAATTGTTTGAAGAACATAAATACCACATGATATTGTGCACCAAATCGTAATAAATACAGCCAATCATAGTTCTTTTCTAAACCTATCAGATCTGTTTAGTTATATCGCTTTGGACTGGGAGGTCATTGACAACTTGAGTGGGTTAATGGTAAATGGTTAAGAAAAGGGATAAACGAGAAATAATTTCGTGGAGAGTGTTTCAGTTTGGAAGTAATATTTAATATTAGTGGATGATAAGAGGATATGCATGATCCGGAAGGAACACAATAATTGATTCTTAAGCATTGCATTACCATTATAGGCCACTTATTCCCCCTACTACTAGTGAAAGGAAAAAGGGAAAATATAAAAACTATCATTAAAGCAATCCAATCCAAGTTACACCTACTATATCCATAGGGATTGTGTTGTCTTGTCTTAAAGGTACCTACTATATCCATAGGGATTGTGTTGTGTCGTCCTAAAGATAATGATTTTATCATAGAGATGATAAGGGGACTATTAACAATAGTGCAAAGTTGAAGTTACAAGTACCTGGAGTCTAGTAGTAGACTACATACACTTTGATAGACTTTACCAGTTAAATTGTTGTTGCTGCCCTCACCATAAATACCAAAATACAAATGTAATATAACTTAAAAAAACTGGGCTAAAATTTTTAGCTAATATGAATATTTGGGATTGCAATAAAAAAATCATATTTTTTTTTATTTTCCAGATAATATGAATATTTAGCATTTTCATATTCAATAAAATATGAATATTTGTAGCCCTATTTAGAAAACCAAAAGAAATTTGTAGCCGTATTTAAAAAGCCAAAAGAAAAACTTTTGATTTTTGGATGCAAACATAAAACTTTACATAAAACCTCTAGATTTTTCTTCAGAGTAAAAACATTAATTAACAAAAACTTTTGATATTTCCAAGGAGGAGAAAATAAAGAACAAAAAATTTTCATGTAAAACCCTTCGATTCTTTGCAAATAAAGATAAGATTTTTATTTCTTTGTGGAGGTAAAAGTAAGTCTTTTCAATTTTTAAACAAAGTTGAATGAGATACACAAACAAACCAAGGACAGAAGAAAATTATTAATCTTGATAAACAGATGGGGAACTGATGTCCCACTGCGTACGGTCCGTGAAACTGCTAACAGTGTCGAACAAAAGGTCATTAGTTAGGCTGCTGATGTGTTTCTTCTTTGTATTTTCTAAGAGTACGAACGAGTAGTTAGGCTAATTGTGAAGCATCAATGCAGCATGTAGGGAAGAAAGTTTTTGCGTACTCTCCTTATTCTCAAATAGTATTAAAAATTTTGCGATAAAATTTTATTTTAGCATGTTGAATGGAATGGACATTGGACATGTTTTTATGCAGACCGACAAGGCAGCTATGCTGGATGAAATAATTGAGTACGTAAAGTTTCTGCAGTTGCAAGTGAAGGTAAAGTTTCTTTACGAATTTTAAGCTTACAGGCATAGGGCTAGACTAGCTACTATTCTCCAAATACTGAGAGCAGTCTCCATTGACAGGTCCTAAGCATGAGTAGACTTGGTGGCACAGGAGCAGCTGGTCAGGCTATAGCAGATATCTCTGCAGATGTAATAATCATGTTATTTGTTATTCTGAAGTAGTTTCTTCAATAATATCATTTGATGTGATTACCAACATTAGAAATTGAAAAATAAAGGTTAACAGAAATTTGATGAAATGTCAGGCTTCAAGCAGCATGCAACTTAGCAAAATCAAGAAGGGTACTGAGAATATTTGCAGAGATGAGGAGGGATTGTCCATAACAGAAGGAGAGGTAGCAAAACTGATGGATGAAAACATGGGGTCAGCAATGCAGTTTCTGCAAAGCAAAGGCCTGTGTCTCATGCCTCTGTCCCTTGCAACCACAATATCTGGCAGATCCATGCAGCCTAACGCCCTAGTGAGAAGCCCTTGTGGGTCGAACCAGGTTAGTAACTCACCACAGCCCAACTATTTTTACAAATACATCTTTTACAATTTACATGAATGAGATTCATAACCAGCATTGTATATCATGTGAAATTAATTAATATTTTTACAGGGTTGTATATCATGTGAAATTAATTAATATTTTTACAAATACATCTACTGATAACTAGGTATGATGAGAGAGCTTTCCTAACCAATGGACTGCGTCCGTTATTTATTTATGGCTCCGCCGTTATTGTTAACATCATTATTAGATAAGTTTACATAATAATAATAAAAAATTAATAAAAAAATATAAATAATTTTATGTGTATATATATTAACATAATTTGTTTGGTAGAGTTTGATCTTGCATAGAAGTTGTTCACCAAAAAAATGAAATATACATACCTACTTATACACAAAACACACATGAACATTGATACCTCTATATGAATAAATGAGCACCTAAATACTTTAGTCCTTTGAGGTATGCATTTTACATCTAGATTAAACATACTACATTTTGAGTTTGAAATTGATAGATTATTTTACTTTTTAATGTTGATTTCAGTTTAAAAGATTTTATGTATCTTTAAAATTAAACGAATTGTCAAACAATTGATGGCCTTATTTTTCATTAAATTCTAAATTATTTTTAAAATTTGCAAAGCTATCATTTAAACATATAGATTAATCAAGCAAATCATTTCTTAGTTGTTCAAATAGAACTTCAAATATTAAACAGACTTAACCATAAATATCTATTTATGGAATTTTGATGTAAAATTGGAAAGTTCCACTGACATTAATAAAGTACACATTTAAAAATTTATTTTAATATTTTGTTTTTAAAAAAATACACTCTTATAAATTATTCAATAATTTCTAATTAAATAGTTTTATGTGATTGTACCCTTCGAACATGAATATTTCTTTCAAAGTGAAACATGGTGGATAAATGAGTACCCATATATGAAATGGACGCGTTATATAATACGTGTCATGCTGCATGTTGTTCGAATACTAAAGCTTATCCAATAGAAGATACCTCAGAGTACCAGAGGAACCTATATATATATATATATATATATATATATATATATATATATATATACATCATTGTCTCAATGGAGCACATCATGTTGCAGATTGTTCGGAATAGAATAGAGATATCAACCAGTGAAAAGGGTGATCCCAAAGTAATAGGTAGTTAATTATCTGGTAGGAAAAATCAGTTCGAATGATGCTCCCATGTCAGAAGAAGCTCAAATGAAGCTCAAACGTGGAGCCATGAAAGGATGGCTCAGCACCGCAGAGGTTTGTATTGTATTTGGTATTATTTTACCTATGTTTCTGTCTTTTCAATAAGCAACCCTACGCTTATATTTGTAAACTTTCATATTAATTAGATAACACCATGTAAATAAGTTAATGGAAATACAATCTGTGACCGCAAAAGCAAAAGGAAAAGGAAAAATTGCACCCTTCATAAGCTCTGTTTCAGCTAATCAGTAGGTCTAACTAAAACAAAATCCATAGGTTTCGAATAAAACCCAATTGCATATCAAATTCCGCACATCACCGTCGATTTGACAGCTCTAGGTGAACTATTTCAGTTCTATTTCAAATGCCATTTCAAATAAGACAGTATACAATCCATTGGTGTTGTCCTTGCAGACCTCAGCAGGGACTACTGCCACGGCAGTGGCTCCTTGTTGTTATATATCAAACATTCCATTTGCAAAGCGAGATCGAATATTTGATATTTGGATGTTATGATAAATATCTTGTAAAGCATAATCTAGGGTTTAGATGATTAGAATATAGATGTCCAAAATATTTGAAAAATGTATTTTAAAAGACACTCTCGGATCCAGATAAGTTAGATATGTATATAAGTGAAGGTTTCACTAAATGTTTAGGATCTAGATATATTTATGTTATACTAAGGTTTTTTTTGTGAATTTTCAATATATTATACACTGATATATATCTAGCCATATAATGAAAAAATATGTGAAATAATTGAGAAAACCATTCCTCGGAAATTAAACCAAGTTTAGACTTGAAAAATAAATATTTAGAAACAATATCACATTGAATAGAGAAAAATAAGTAACAAAAATTCCTGTCAAACTATCTATGGTTAAAAAGGAAGATAATAACATACTAAATTCAAATAAAATAGCAAAGATAATAGGGGTCCCAATATTTTATATTACTTTCATAAAATAATGGGAGTTGTTGTAGAAGCCACAACAATTATCGACATACCAAAATAACTAATTGTCTATGTCACTATTAACATATGATTTCTCTTTTATATCCAAAAATTAAAGATAAATTCTCATATTCAAGAATTCTCGAATAGTTATGGGTACCTCATTACTAGTTAGTATTAATATAGGGTTTCTCTTTCATATCTAAAAATTAAAGATGAAGTCTCATCTACATGAATCCTATACTATGGGCACCTCATTACTACTCAATATTTTGAATATGATGAGTCACCAATTTTAGGTATTTGTAACTTAACAGGCCATGTTCACATAGAAGAATTCTCGAGGTTCATTTTTTATAAGACAATTAGTTTTAGACTGGTAATGAATTTAACCATAGGGCCTTTCCTCTTATAATAAGCAACATTTGTGAATGTGTGTTCTTCAACTCTCATTACACTATATTTTTTCACTTCTTATGAGCATCTATAGCCCTGATACAAGCATAGCCCCATTGCCAAGGAACATTCATAACCTTGATGGCTTTACTTGTACTTCCCACACTTTATAGTGCTTTAAAATTTATATTTATTTCAATTATTATTCCTGGTCACCCTTTTTATTTATATATGATTTATATGTAATCATTGCATATGAAACTAGGTGTGCAGGAAGTAGGGTGAAATGAGAATTATTTTGATAACCTAGCAAATTATTTATACTTAAAAGTTTGGCTCACGTATTTTCGTTCATTTCCAATCATTGCTAATGTCAATTTATTTATGTGAAGTGGGTGAATCTCACAAGAATGGTAGATATATACTTTCCTAAAAACCAAAACTTATTATATCATATTCAAAGCACAAGAGTTTCTCCATGACTATTGGTTACTATCTATAAAATCAATATATTTATAAAAATAACTCAGTTAGAATGGATCATATATGATTATAACCCAAATAAAGTTTTCATTGTATGACCAAAGTTAGACTAACTTCAACATCCTCAAAGATTTATACATAAAATAAAAATCCTAGAAATAGAATAAAAAAAATCAAAACCAAACAACAACTATTTAATAATAAAAATGATAAACTCTTAAGAAAATGAAGAATACGAAAAAGATATGAAACAACCAAAACAAATTTCTACAATATACATGACTAACAATTACAACTTGTAAGCCCACAAAGGGGTAGCTCAATTGGTGATTGTTGTGTTATAAAATTATATGTAAATTGTGGGATTCAAGGTTAAAACCCCCCATGTAGATGGTTATGAAAATTATTTCTTTAAAATTTGACCATTCACAAGTATAATTTCAATCTCCCCCTCCATTGTTTTCAAAATAAAAGTTGAAGGGACAATTTTTTCAGAAACTTGAAATGGACATGGCCACAAATGTTGAAATTTGGTAGGTTTGCCTTTGATTTAATGGGCCTCGTCCCATTTCAAAACCAAATAACCAATTTGAAAGTCTATTGTTGATTGGATTTATCAAACCAACATTTAATTAATTGTTGATGTTCATGAAACATGCTTTTGGCTTTTTCTTATTTCTCTTTTTATTTTTTTAAAGGATCATTTTGTGCTTTATCAAATAAATATATCTATAAGATTGGGCCAATTAAAGAGAAGGTAGGAAAATAATAGGAGGAATAATTTATTCCTTACCATCGATCGGAAAGAATGGTGAATTTTGTAATGCCACTTTTGGTGTTACTCTATTAATCCATAATGTATTGGGATTGGCTTTATGCCAATTGTTTTGACATTCATTAATATTCCTTTTGAGGATGTAAGTTAAATTTGTTGGTTAATTCTGCCTAATCATTACCTCGAGGATAATAATTAGCAGTGTATTTAATTGTGATTCCATTTTCTAAAGCATATTTAGTCAATTTAAAGATGAAAATTAAGTTGCATTCTCAAAAAAGGGAACTCTGGATACCAAACCCAATAATTATATTTAGATCAAGGAAGAAAATCACCTGATTTGCATTGAGTTATTTTAGAGGAATGGCCTAAATCCATTTGATGAAGTGATCCATTGCATTCAATATATGGTTATGGAGCAACGAATATTTGGGAGTGATTTCCCCAAATATATCTAAACCCCATTGTTCCAATGTAAGTTCAACTATGATTGGATATAATGGAAAAGCATGCTTCTTTTCTCTTCTAATAGATGCTTGACGCACTTTGCATTTCCTTGCATAAGCATGTGCATCTCCAAACAAGGTAGGTTAGTAATAATCAACAGAAAGGACGTTGTGTGTAGTACTATCCTAGCCAAAATGTCCTCTTGTTGATCCATCATGTAATTTAGTCAAGACCCTTTTTACATTAGGTTTTCCCAAACATCTAAACAATATCTCATCATTTTTGTTTTCTAAAAAATATTGTTTTTAAAGTTGATATTGAGAAAATTTTAATTTAAGTGCTCTTTTCTTCTTGGTTTCTAGGGATTGTGGTGTAATTCCATGAGTGAGATAATATTTAAGATAGCAATACCATGATGATCCGGATTTAAACAAGAATGCAACAAATTACAGATATAACCATAAATACAAAGATGCAGTAGAAATAACACTTCATTTCATTAATATCAAATATTGAAACATGTTTACAAACAAAATGGAAATAAGACTAGCTCGGGCGAAGGTAGCTTATCTCTGAAAAGAGATGTGGCGGTTACATGCCTCTGAAATGTGTTACAATGAGGCTCAAAGGCCTATTTATTATTGAGAAATAATGGAAAACCCTAAACATCCAAAAATCTAATCGTAGGAGATGAAGCACCAAACTATGGGCTCCGTTTGGGTAAATTGGTACATCAACTTCCCGGGGTCGTAACTTTGGCATACAATCTCTGTTTGACGTGCACAATACCTCGTTAGAAATATCTATCTGAGGACTACAACTTTTGAAAGACCAACATCAATCACTGACCCATGTTGGTCCCAGTTTTCCCAAAAAAACATCGTTTAGGGCCTCAAAACGGCTCCACAAGTTTAGGACCCGAAAAACTGCTAGAAATAGTAAAGCGTGCTACAAATAAGGACAAAATTGAAAAACTGAAAGAAACAATGGTGGGGGTCCAAGTGGAATAGGCATGTGGCCACCAATATGTTGGCATTATGGTACATGTGTTGTCCTTGATGGCAACTCACTCACAGGTCAGTACAGATTTGATAAAGGGTAACTCACAATGTAACAGGTCAATTCAGAGGTAACAGGGAAATGGTACAGAAGAACAAGAAGTTGGAACAAAGGATGACTGATCAGAATCAAGAAGTTGAAGAAAAAGGATGTTTTAATTTAGTTTAAGCTATATACACAGGTTCACCTTGTCAAAGTAGTGTATACAAGCGGGTTCATTGTACAAAAAGAGCGTATATGTATGCATGCACTTTCACAAGAGGAAAAGCGCGTATGAGATGAAAAATTAAGGAAAATTAAGGTTAATGAATACCAAGGGTCAATACCATGGTATTATCCCACAATATTGAGTAAAGTAACGGATATTTGATCCCGTCCAAGAATAGCACAGGTTTTAAGTATTGTTTTGGTTCGAGGTATTGAGAAAGGCCCAAAACTATATAAGGAGGAGAGATCAAAGGGCCTAGTGTGCAAGTGAAAGGGTCTTTCATCTATACTTCTATCTGAAGTATATCTTATGTTGTAAGGACTATGGTTATGATATGATATGAAATAACTTGTGCACTTTTTGATACAATGTTGGATCAGAATCATGAGACCTGAAATGACTTATCATTGTATGATTTGATAATTGCTGGGCTAGATCTGAATATTGATGCATGTTTTATCCTATAAATGTTATGATCTGGGTATGACTGAAGTCTGGAATAGCTGTGAAGTTTTAAGTTACTATTTGCAAATCTATACGCTAGTTCGCCTTGGTGAAGGCACGTATACACGTTGGTTCGACTCTTCCAAGTAGCGTATGCAAATGAAAAACATGTTATTCAGAAATGATTGATCTATCTCATCAGTGTTGTTGTTTTACTACTGTCTGTCAATGATGCCTTCTTAGATATGAAAGTAGAATTGAATGCAGAAGGAGATTGAGTCTGATTAATTGATTGATTAAGTGAGAAGGGTGTTCTTTTCTGTTGTATGCTTAGATCTCCGTAATTTGACAGTAGATATTCAGAATGTTAATGGTTGGTATAGTTTTGATTTAGAGGTTTTTATGATTCAGTAATTTTGGAGGTATACATAGGTTTGCTTAAAGAAAGTAGCGTATACATGCAGGTTGGCTTCATTGAAGTAGCGTATACATTCTGACATATGGTTTTTTAAGGTTGTAGTTGGTTCTGGATGATGATGCAGGTTTCTGGGTTCAGCACAGTGTTCTAGTGACAGTGATCTGACTGTTCAGACTGACTGATTGTTGGTTGATGTAGTTATTATTATTGAGTTTGAGCTTCAATGTTATTGATGGGTCTAGTGTGAAAATTTGATGAAACGTGGCCTTCATATTGTGTTATTTTGTACCAGGAGTATCTAGTCTAAAAATTTATGAAACATGGTCCCTAGAGGAAGAGAGAAGGTCGTAGCCTTATGTAGGCTAGCACCTATGTACTGGTAAACATATCGGCTAGTACAAGAGCTAGGGGGTTGTAGCTCCCTTCTAGTAGAAGCTGGAGAACGAGAGAAGGTTGTAGCCTTCTACAGGTGGGTGCCTACGTACTGGTATGAGTCTGCACCAGTACAAGATTGTAAACAGATTTTCTTTATATTAAAAAGAAGACAGAGACGACAACAATAAGTGGTTTTTCTCCCACATTGGGTTTCCACCTTAAATCTTGGTGTTCATGTGTGTTGCTTATGTGTGATGGTTTATTCTGTTATTACTGCACATAGTTACTGTTTAATAAAGTATTTATGCATTGATTAAAGATCAACACATGATGAATTAACTGAATAATAATTTCACTGGATATACGCTGGTTTCCTTAATAACAGTTGCGTGCACACGCAAGTTCACTTCACTGAAGTAGCGTATATAAATATAATTATGAAATGAAAAGTTATTGAATTGTAAATACTGATTCACCCACCCTCTCAGTATTATTTCCAATACAATATCCACCTGGATAATTCCTCCCCCCTTAGGAAGTAATGGTCCCCATTGCGTTGAGTTCCTCCATGAGATGAGGAAATTTCTGTTGAACGTGGTCCCTGGTGAGCCACTTGCCTTGGTGAAGGAGTTGGCCTGCTTTGACAACTCGATATAGCTGTATTCTTTGCTTTCGGGTCTTCTTGATCTGCGTGTCCATGATCCGATCAATTGTGGCTTGTTCCATGCAATTTGGATTTAACTCTATAGGTGTGAGCTGTTCTGCAATGTCTGATGTGTCCAGCAATGGTGGGAAGTATGGTTGAAGGCGGTCCACATTAAACACTGGGTGCAGGCTGAGGAATGGGGGAATGCTGAGCTTAAATGCATTGTCTCCCACAACCTTGGTAATGGTGTAAGGACCATATCGGAGTGGTATGAGTTTCCGATAGGCTTCGGTAAGGCGTTCCTTCTGCAAATGCAACCAGACTTTGTCACCCACCTGAAACTTGTGTGGCACCCGATGTTGATCATATCGTTGCTTGTACTTGGCATTTTATTTCTATGCCAAGCGACACATAAGGGACTCTCTCCCCTAACTTTTGTGTTAGGATATAATATCATTTCATGAATATGGGTTTTGTTCACAAAGTGATTTTCTGAAGCTTTTGTCATTTATTAGACTTAGGATCCATGTCAATATTCTACCTTCTCACCTTTCCCTCTTGTGGAGTTCTAACCGCCCATATTCATATCATTGGGTGATCTATAGCCATGATGTATTTTATTATCATATATGAGATTACATTTTACAACATTATGCTCATGAGCCATACAACTAATAGCCTTACACACAAAAAGCCTAAATAAATAAAGAATTAAATATACATGGTGTTGAAAAATGTGCAACTAGGTTCGGTCTTCATTAGTATGAAATTCATTCTTGTAAATATAAAATTAAAAAGAAATTATTATTATTGAAGCATGGGTTTCATGCTCAAGTTCTTTTATTTTATAGGTCAAGCACCCATTGGGTGATTCTAAGGTTTGTCCTAGGTATAAGAGTCATTGTCATATATGGAAGACCCTATGGGAACATTGTAAATTGTAAAAGAAGATTTATTTTGTCTTGAAAGTGTCAAAATACCTCCAAGATCAAGTTGGCCTAATGAGCTGTCAAGCTGTCCTACATGAAGAGCCACATCCATCCTTGAAGAAGCCTATATATAGGAAGAACTAGTCCTCCATTTGGATCATTCACTCACTCATCTCTCATGCGAAGAAGGAAGTAGAAGGAGGTCGAAGAAGGAAGTGTGAAGAAGAGAAGGACAAAGAAAGTCGAAGTGTTTGGGTCTCTCTACATTCTTCTAGAAGTGCGAAGTTAGGGTTTCTGCGCTGGGCAAGTCTAAGGTTCGATTCTGGAAGATAGAAGAGAAGGAAGGTGAGCAAAGGTATCTTAGGGCTTCCTAATAGCCAAAGGACTCAATTCAAGGAAAGCGAGGTCAAGGGGAAGGCAGTTAGAGGGAGATCAAAGTCTCTTATAGAAGCAGCAATAGTTGCAACAATTGTTGGGGAGCATAATTTTGGATTTATTGGGAAGTCAAAAATATTGCATAAAAGGCCAAGGAAGACTTGATCTTGGAGGGTATTTGTCTAAGTCTGGGTCATGGTATTCATCAATTGAAAGATTTGAAAGATAAGAAGATATTTTTGGGTTTTCCCCTTAAGAGGAGGGGTTTTGGCCCTAGCTTGCAGCCTATATACTGTGTCATTGTTCTTACTGTTTTGATAATTGTTTGATGTATTACACATATTGGAATAAGAAAGATCAAATCTAATAAGTAAAAAGATAACTCAAGCAATTATTAAGTTAAGAGAATTAACATATACATTTCCCTATTGAATTCTCAATATGGTATCAGAGCTTTGGTTCTCTAAGGGCATCATAAAGATCTCCTCTACAATGAATAAGGTCATCAAAAGGATTGCAAGCCATCTCAAGAAAGGTATCAAAGAAGTATGGAGTCTCATATTCTCTTCAAAGAAGGTATCACTCAAAGAAAGGGATGAGGGACTCTTCTCAGCTCTCTCTGGGACATTCCAATATGAAGACATCTGGGTGATTGATAGCGGTGCATCAAGGCACATGACTGGTCACTCACACCAATTCAAGACCTTGTCAAAAGGAAAACCCACATACTCTGTGGAACTTGGAGACAACAAAATCTATCCAATGAAATGCATTGGATCATCATCTATAAGGCTCGAATATGGAAGCAACATCCACGTCAACAACATTCTGTTCGTTCACAAAAATGTAATTTATTTTTCAAGCTTAGAAGATAAAGGAGATAGAGTAGCCTTCATTGATTGTAAAGTAGTTGTATGGGAAATAAGATCAAGCATAGAACAAGCAAAAGTGATTGGTATCAGAGAAGGAAGGATCTACAAATTAATATCTCCCGTAAACCATGCCCTAATTTACACTGAGAATAGTCCATGTGAACTTTGGCACCGAAGGTTTGGTCATCTACATTTCAAAATACTTCCAACTCTAAATTCCATAGTAGATGGAATACCAAATCTAAAGGAAGATCATGAAGGTCTATGCAAACGATGTGAATTAGGCAAGAATACCAAGAAACCATTTGGAAGCAGTGCTTCACGATCAAAAGAAATCTTGGATCTCATTCACTTTGATGTGTGTGGCTCTATGACTCCAAAATAAATTGGAGGACATCCTTATTATGTCACATTCATAGATGATCACTCAAGTAAGACTTGGGTTTACTTAATGAAAACCAAGGACGAAGTATTTACTAAATTTCAAGAAATCAAAGCCAAAGTGGAGAACCTTACAGAAAGAAGAATCAAAATAATAAGATTCGATAATGGAGGAGAATATGCATCCAAAGAGATTATAGCATTATGTAAGGAGTATGGGATAAAGAGGGAACTGATAGTTCCATACAATCCCGAACAAAATGGAGTTGTAGAAAGAAATAACAGATCCATTGAAGAAAGTGTAAAAGAAATGATACACGATCAAGATCTACTTAAGTTTTTGTGGGGTGAGGCAACAAATACAATAGTCTACATACAAAATCAATGTCCTCATAGATCTCTAGACAACAAGACTTCAGAAGAAGTGTTCAATAGGAAGAATCCATTTGTCGATCATCTCCGAATCTTTAAATTTCCTATGTATATTCATATACCAAAGGACAAAAGAAAGAAGTTGGATCCTTCTGGCATGATGGGCATATTTTTTGGGTATAGTAACTCATCGAAAGCCTATAGAATCTATATGAAATATGGACATCAAATTGAAGTTAGTCGTTATTTCATATTTGACAAGAGCATAGCATTCAAGAAATCAAAAGAAATTTCTATAGATTCCGATGATGAAGAACTTGCTATATTTAAGGAAGAAGTTGACAAGGAAGGATAAGGATTTCACCATGAGGAAGAAGGACCTAGTGAACTTGTTCAACCAGTGGTCATTCAAGAAATAAGGAAAATACCTACGTGGTTGAAGTCTACACTACTTGATGCAGAAGGTCATGGGGCAGCTCAAGGATCATTTAGAGAAATTAAAAGACCCAAGAGATATTTTGGGTATGTTTCATACATGACTAAATTAATAGAAGCAGAACCATCCACCTTTGAAGAGGCTGTAGAACATCAAGAATGTAAAGATTCCATGAATGAATAATATCAATATATAATGAAAAATAGAGTCTGGGATATCATACCTAGACCTAAAGAAAAATCTGTAGTTACTTGCAAATGGATCTATAAGATCAAGCATGCAACTGATGGAAGTATAAATAAGTATAAAGAAATATTTGTGGTAAGAGGGTTTTCTCAACTTGAAGGCATCAACTCTGAAGAAAAATTTGCTCCAACAACAATATATACAACGATTCGATTATTAGTTTCTCTGGCAGCATCAATGGGATGGAACATCCACCAAATGGTTGTCAGGGCTGCATTTCTAAATGACACTATAGATGAAGAATTCTACATAGAAAAACGCTTGAGTTTCGAAGTCAAAGATAGGAAGGCATATGTTTTCAGATTAAAGAAAGCATTATATGGCCTCAAGAAAGCACCAAGGGCATGGTATGCTAGAATGGATGCATACCTACAGAGACTAGGTTTCACAAAAAGTTCCGCTGACTCAAACCTCTATATTAAGGTTGTAAACAATGAACATGTAATTATTCTTCTGTATGTAGATGATCTTCTCTTGACAGGTGTAAAAGGTTGTATTGAAGAATGTAAGAAGAAATTGGTAGCAAAATTTGACATGAAGGATCTTAGGCTGATGCATTACTATCTAGATCTAGAATTTTGGCAGGAACCTAATGAAGTATATTTAGGTTAAGGAAAGTATGTGATCGATATTCTGAAGAAGTTCAACATGATGGACTATAAAGACATGACCAATCCGATGATCACAAACTTGAAAATACTAAGGAGTTCTGAATCAATCCCTATGGATGCCTCCAGATATAGACAATTGATTGGCTCATTAATGTACCTGGTGAATACTCGACCGGACATATGTTTTGCAGTAAATGTACTTAGTCAATTCCAAGTAGAGCCGAAGCACGATCATTGGATAACAGAAAAACATATCTTGAGATATCTGCAGGGAACCATCAACTACTGCCTGAAATATGATAAAAGGAATGATGTTCAATTGACTGGTTATACATATTCCGACAGGGGAGGCAGTGAACAATATGGGAGAAGCACTACAAGAGGATGTTTTATTTTGGGATCATCTATGGTATCATGGATGAGAAGAAAACAAAACATCGTTGCTTTGAGTAGTGCTAAAGCCAAATATGTTGCAAGATGTGAAGTTAGCAGGGAAGCAGTTTGGTTATGGAAGTTGTTGTCTGACTTATTTGAAGGACTGATGAACCCTATAGTGATACGTTGTGATAACACTAGTTGTATTCATTTTTTTGAGGACCCAATGTTTCATGTGAAGACAAAGAATGTCAATAAAAAGTATCACTATATACGAGAGCTAGTACAAAATGGTGTGGTACAGCTACAATATATCTCCACTGATGAGAAGGTCGCTGACATATTGACAAAATCACTTCCAAACCAGAAGCTTGTATATTTAAGGGACAATATTGGTTTGGTGGATTTGTCCTCCTGAATTGAGAGGGAGATATAGACACAACATTATTGTCTTCACTTGGGAAGAAAGAATGGAGGATTGGGTAACCATCTGGCATTCGATACTCTTTGAGAATGTGGTAGGGAATTCAAGACAAGAGTAGTCATGGACCAATATTCTTTGAGGATTAGCTACCCAAGATAAGAATATTCCAAAGGGAGGTCATACTCTGTGAACACCTAGGTGGGGTATGTACCTTGGAGAGACAATGATGATGGTGTCTACACATCATTGGTCTCACCAACATTGTGCTTTGATCTTGTGGAGAGATAAAGCTCTTAGTCATGGCCTTGCTATATGACAACATTGGTCATTATGATGCTAGACAGATGGGTTACCAATCTGACTCTTCTTATGAGATCTCTTCAGATTGAGAATGACCATGTACCTCTAATGAATACCTCCCTAATTAAGAGGGAGTGTTGAAAAATGTGTAACTATATTCGGTCTTCATTAGTATGAAATGCATTCTTGTAAATATAAAATGAAAAAAGAAATTATTATTATTGAAGCATGGGTTTCATGCTTAAGTTATTTTATTTTATAGGTCAAGCACCCATTGATTGCTTTTAGGGTTTGTCCTAGGTATATTAGTCATTGTCATATATGGAAGACCCTATGGGCACATTGTAAATTGTAAAGGAAAATTTATTTTTTCTTGAAATTATCAAAATACCTCCAAGGTCAAGTTGGCCTAATGAGCTGTCAAGTTGTCCTACATGAAGAGCCACGTCCACCCTTGAAGAAGCATATATATAGGAAGAACTAGTCCTCCATTTGGATCATTCACTCACTCATCTCTCATGTGAAGAAGGAAGCAGAAGGAGGTCGAAGAAGGAAGTGCGAAGAAGAGAAGGACAAAGAAAGTCGAAGTGTTTGTGTCTCTCTACATTCTTCTGGAAGTGCGAAGTTATGGTTTCTGTGTTGGGAAAGTCTAAGGTTCAATTCTGGAAGAAAGAAGAGAAGGAAGGCGAGCGATGGTCTCTTAGGGATTCCTAATAGCCATAGGACTCAATTCAAGGCAAGCAAGGTCAAGGGGAAGGCAGTTAGAGGGAAATCGAAGTCTCCTATAGAAGCAGATGCAGTTGCTGTAGTTGTTGGGGAGAATTTTTTTTGATTTACTGGGAAGTCGAAGATATTGTGTAGAAGGCCAAGGAAGAATTGTTCTTGGAGGGTATTTTTCTGAGTCTAGGTCATGGTTTTCGTCAATTGAAAGATCTGAAAGATAAGAAGAGATTTTCAGTTTTTCCCCTTAAGAGGAGGGGTTTTGGCCCTGCCTTGCAGCGTCTATATTGTGTCATTGTTCTCACTGTTTTGATAGTTGTTTGATGTATTGTACATATTGGAATAAGAAAGATCAAAGCTAATAAGTACAAGCAATTATCAAGTTAAGAGAATTAACATATACATTGCCCTATTGAATTCTCAACACATGGGCATGCAAGCCCAACACAATTTGACTCACTAGCTCAACAATAAGCGATTTGAGTGGATATAAGGGGTCATCCTGAGGATGTTATAGAAAATATTTTATAGCATTAAAGGCTACAAAAGCTTATCCAATTTTGACTAATTCATTTCTAATCCCAACAATCCACAAATCGTAGAAATAATGGTAACTTCAAATCCATCTAAATTATTCTAGGTCAGAACTGCTACATAAGATGATTTAGATGCAAAAGTAAAAACTATATTTTTTATTATTATCTAAATTAGAGCTCATCAAGGTGGGAACTTGATCCAAAGCTTTGGGGAGGAGGGGCTTATATTCTAAGTTCGGATGTATAAGCCATAAAGTCGTGTTTTGATGTAAAAGGGAACTTTATAGATAAGTAATTGATGGAAACAAACCTACTTAATGTTTCCTCTATCAACAAGGCACCTTATAAGAAGGAAATAGGAAAAGAGTTAAGGGCAGGAAGGAGATGTACTAAAATTCGCCTCACTACACATAATGGTTCTTCTTAATAGAATCCTTCTCTCTCTCTCTCTCTATCTTCTTATTTTTGTGATGTATTCATTATTGCATTTTTATCAATGTTATTGTGATTAGTTTCATGGTATATTTGTGTGTTTTCTCTTCTCGTCTCTCGACATTCAAGCCTTTTGGATCTTATCCCCTAGTGATCCAAATCATTGGTATTAGATTAGTTTACTACTCCATGGGAACTCAAAGTTTTGTAGCAATTTCCAACTTCCTTTTGGCACACTTGGAGTCCATTTGTTGGGATACATACTTCATAGTTGGTCCATGAGCATTATAGGGTTTTTCTACTCTCATATTTATGTTCACCACTATAGGAACTTCCTTACATGGATTTTATACATCCATTACTCTGCAACATTTAAAGAAATTTTAGGATTTTCATGCTGTGTACAAAGGTTCTATGACCTCTACAACAACCCATGCTACTCTACGAACCCTTAGCATCATTTATTTCTCTTTACACTTGGTGTTGTCACATTCAATGTTATTGCAAATTTATACCACCATGTCAAAACTTAAAATTTTTGCATGCATCATCTAGAAGCTTGGGAAACTTCATTTTATCCATTTCTTAGCTCACCCATAGTGGTATAGCCATTGTAGAAGCACAATAATGGATGGACTATGGGGTAAAAATATTTAGCCAAACTTATGCAGGTGCCACAACCTTTATAAAATATTTTATAGAGTATATGATAACTCATTTCAAAGGATTTTTTGTCAGCGCAAATGAGTTTTTTTATGGAATTTGTTTTTGTTCCCTAGGTTAAGAGATATCATCAATTAAAGTCACATGTTTATAAATTTGTGCAGCTATGAGTACCATAAGTTTCAAGAAGGATTTTGTCAGCCTAGAAATCATTACAGAGAGAGTACCTAATATCAATGGAAATAACTTTTCAATACTTCAAATGGGTATTCAATGGAATTAGATGAGCCTAATTGAAAATTAAACCCTTCACAAAAACCTGATGGACAAGAGCAACCCACTCTAACTTAATGAGTTTGTCATACTTCTCACTATATAATTTGCACAACGTAGTTGCAACTAAACCATTGTAACACCCCTCCTCCCATGTCCACCCAAGCAACCAACCAATCGGGCAAACATGTGATGAGAGAGGTTATTATAAGGGGTTCAATCTCTTTGGTGACCTTAAGGAAACGGAATTGATAGAATTCATCAAACAAACCCATCCACATCAACAACTACACCCCCAGGAGACATGTAAGCCACTCAGACATCATGTCCTTGGGTCCCACTGATGTTTTAAGCCTCTTAACCTAAAGTCACTCTCATGCTATAGGAAAGAAAATGACCAACAACTCAAAGTTTCTCTCATAGACCTATGTGCTAACAACTGTGGACTTTTCCCAGCAGACCTGTGCTAGCGACCCCGAGATTTGAGCCACTTTTCTAGCTCAGAATCCCAACCTTTGCCCAAAACTTGCTACAACCTTCAGAATCCATCAAAGACATGATAAAAATGCTGATAAATCAAAAATCAACCTCAAGACTAGGCTTGAGCATCCCCAACCGGGACTGACATTCTGTCAAACACTTGGCATCAATGCAACCTACAGGTCTAGGATACAAGACAAAGTATAAATGACTGAAATAACTTATGAAACATAACCAAAAGAATCACCTCCTTCTCCATTAGACTATTATATCATCAATTAGGTCTTGCATCCATCCATTTAATAATTAGAAGTAAATACATGAAATAACCATGACATGAACCAGTCACATAACCATGATTATAACCAAAATTAAACCATATAAATATCAAAGATATGACATCCATTAAATCCACATATAAACAAGTACAAAAGTAAGAGAACTTAGATTTTATTAATCATAAGCAAATCTGACCAGGTTCAGGACTTCCACATACCACTCGACCATCGACATGGCTGAACCAAATCTCTCTTTCAGCTAGTCACCCCCGTGCCATATTCCAAGCATGAATGTGTGAGCTCATAGAACAAGAAATCCTAGAACAACCAAGGGAATCCAGAGGTTAAACGACCGCCACCCTCACCAAAGCATGATCACACCAAAATAGGTGCTCCGATCACAACCGAACCAAACTTGGAATGTCATCTGGAATCCATCACTATCCTTGAGGAATTTTCCGTCTCCTTGTCTCTCAGGATTTATTGCAATCCAATCTTCGATCATTAGGCCCTAAAACGAGACCAGCCTCTTAGGCTTTATCACAATACAAACCCGGATCACCAAGCCCTAAACCGAGACTCCTCCCTCAGGCTTTACCGTGTATCCTGCCAAAACCGGTCAAGGTATTCCTTAGCCTTTGGGAATGAAACTTGAGAACACCTCCACCCCAGATTCTGAAATCCATTCGGAAAACCAAAGCTCAAAACCAAGATAAACATCCCAACATACCATTGCATCCAGAAAAAGGCAAGGCTAAGCTCAAAACCACTATCATAACCCGAAAAAACGATGCCACCAATAGCAAGAGAACCATACACCAACATGAAAAGCCATGCATGTCTAAACCAACTAGGAAATCACACACACAAAAGGTTACTTGCAAGTATTCCTGCTAAAGCTGCTTGATCTTGCTCCTCTTCCTTGATCCTTGCTTTCCTTCCTTTCCCTTTGCTTGCTTTTCTTCCTTGATCAAAAGCTAGAGTGCTCCAAGAAAACTCTAAGTGACCAAGAGTGAGAAAGAATAACGAGAGAGCTCCAAACTTGAACTAACAAAAGGTTAGCAAAAGCTTGCCCACTGATCCTCAGAAGCCTTTTATTAATGAGGCCTCTATTTTCTTCATTTTCCATTATTTTCCTTCAATTTGCTCCTCATATGCAACCTGTGACCTTTTACCTTCCTTTTCTCCTATTTCCCTTTATTTTCATTAATAAATGTGCCAAAAATTCATTTTTTCCTTTTAATGCCTTTGCCTTAGCCTTTACTAATTTTCCTTAGCCAAAACACACATCTAGTGATGCCCACTAGGATATCTTTGCCCAACATTCAACTTGGAATAATTGTCCTTTAATCATGATCTTATTTTTCCTTTATTAACTTTTATTACATGAACTTTTCACCAGGGCTGTTACAGAACCCTCCCCCTTGGGGAACACCATCCTCAGTGTTAAACCACACCATGACCTCAACAAAAATGTTGAAAAGCAAACATATTGCC
Source organism: Pinus tabuliformis (assembly GCA_031772625.1). Classification (NCBI taxonomy): domain Eukaryota; kingdom Viridiplantae; phylum Streptophyta; class Pinopsida; order Pinales; family Pinaceae; genus Pinus; species Pinus tabuliformis. The sequence continues at coordinate 1,277,434,991 of CM062819.1, forward strand.
CATGGAGCTTTATAACTTAGCTCGTTGCAGTATTTAGAATGAAAGTGCTGCTCAAAAGAAAAACATCATGATAACATGACAATATAACAACCATAATAATATGACACCCATACCGCTTATTGGAGCTTTATAAATTAGCTCATGGTGGTATTTACATCCATATACATATACATACATATACCAAAACATCAGCAAAACATATGCCAAACATATACCAACATCAAACCAAAACTGCTTTGCCTCAACTGGCAAACAATGAAGGATACAGGGCCCGCATCTGATCCGCCATCTCCCATGTAGCTTCTTTAGGCCCAAAGTGCTTCCACTGCACTTTAACTTTCTCTATGGCTCTGTTCCTGAGCATGAGATGTTTCCGCTGCAATATGCATTGAGGCTCCAACTGTAACTCTCCTTCTTGCTCCACTTGCAATACAAACCAATCAATAACATGATCAACATCCTTTATATACTTCTTAAGCAATGAAATATGGAAAACATCATGGACTTTCATTGTTGGAGGTAGTGCAAGTCGATATGCCACTGGTCCAATCCTCTCAAGGATATCGAAAGGCTCGCAATACCGTGATGCCAACTTGGCACATGAACCAATCCTCAAAGGGATTTTCTTGGGCTTGATGCGCAAATACACATGCTCCCCAACCTGAAACTCCTTAAGCACACTGTGTTTATCCACAAAACTCTTCTGTCTATCCTATGCTACCCTTAGATTATTCTTTATAACCTGCATTTCCTACTCCATGTCTGCCAACATGTCTGGTCCAATAAGTACCCTATTCACTGGATCACTCCAACTGATGGGAGTGTTACAACTTCATCCATACAATGCCTCGAAAGGAATCATCCTTAATGACTCCTGATAACCATTGTTGTATGCAAACTCAACCAATGGAAGATAATCCTCCCATTTCTTCTGCTGGTGCATCATGTACATCCTCAACATATTCTCTAAGATCATGTTGACCCTCTTTGTCTGTCCATCTGTATGCGGATGATAAGTTGTGTTGAGGGCCAACTCTGTGCCCAAACCTACAAATAGCTCCTTCAAGAACTTGGAAGTGAACTTTGCATCCCTGTCTGAAACAATCTTCTTTGGAACACCATGCAGTCTCACTATCTCTCTGATGAATACATGTGTTGCCTCACTGGCTGAATATGTAGTCTTTACTGGAATGAAGTGAGATACCTTGCTCAATCTGTCAATCAAAAAAATAATAGAGTCATGCCGCTTTACTATCCTTGGAAGACTTGTGATGAAATCCATGGAAATGATCTCCCATTTCCATTTCGGAATCGCTATAGGCTATAGCAAACCACCTAGATGCTTACATTCTTCCTTGACATGCTAACAATCTAAACATTTAGCCATGAAATTTGCCACTTCCTTCTTCATATTCAGCCAATAGCAGAACTTATTTACCACCGTCAACATCCTCTAATATCCTGGATGATCCAAGTATGGCTTGGCGTGCAATTCCCTCAAGATAAGCTTCTTTAGCTCACTGCAATTCAGTACATAGATCTTGTCTCTAAATATCACCAACCATCTGTCGTGAGACAATAGTCTGCATCCTGATCACTTGTACTTGTACATGTGCTCTTCTGTAACCTATGCATAATCTCCATGTATTTGTCATCCTGTTGTCTTGCCTGTAAGATCCTATCCTATAACTCTATCCCATAAGAGCTCATAATTGTTATATGATTTACCTGTGCCTTCCTGCTAAGAGCATCCACAACCCAATTCTCCTTCCCTTTGATGTATCTAATCTCAAAGTCAAACTCACTAAGGGTAGCCAACCATCTAGCTTGCCTGGCATTCAGATTCGGCTGATCAAACAAATACCTCAACCCTCTGTGATCGCCCATCAATGCAAACCTCTTGCCAAGAAGATAGTGGAGTGCCTCCACATCTTCAATGCATGTATAATCGTTGCTAGCTCAAGATCGTGCATTGGATAGTTCTACATGTGCTCATTCAATTTCCATGATTCATAGCACACTACATGTCCTTCTTGCATGAGAACTCCACCAAGTCCTCTCTTGCAAGCATCTGTAAACACTACAAACTCCTTGTTCGGCTCCACAATCTTTAGCACTGGTGCATGTGTCAACCAATGCTTAATCTGCTCAAAACTAGCCTCACATTCTTCTGTCCATTCAAACTTCTTACCTTTCCACTGCAATGATGTGATAAGATATGCAATGTGTGAGAAGTTCCTAATGAACCTCCTGTAGTAGCCTTCCAATCCCATAAATGATCTCACCTCATCCACATTCTTAGGAGTTTCCCACTCCATAATAGCCCTTATCTTTTCTGGATCCACTGCTATGCCATCCTTGAAGAAAACATGCCCTGAATAATGTACCTTTGTCTGAAAGAAGCTGCACTTGCTAAATTTAGCATACAACTAATGCTCTCTTAGCAACCTCAACATTGCCGCTAAATTCTTGGCATGTTCTTCCTCATTCTTAGAATATAATAGTATGTCATCAATGGATACAACCAACATAGATCTATCTTAAATATAGATCTAACATGAGCCGAGAAGGATCCAATTTCTTCACGTCCAAATATTTTTATGAGCAGATATTATTTAAATTTTTTGTATAGTTATTATTATTATTTTTAATTTCATATATATATATATATATATATATATATATATATATATATATATATATATATATATATATATATATATATATATATTTGGCAGGCATGAGAAAAATTCAAATTTGACGACGGATGGATAACGTTACACATCATACTGGGTTGTAGAATGAACCTCTCGGCTCAATAACAAACTTGTCTAGATAAGGACGCAACACACTATTCATGAAACACATAAATGTAGCTGGAAAATTAGTCAAATCGAATGGAACAACAACAAACTCATAATGCCCATACTTGGTCCTCAACGCAGTCTTGAAGATATCCTCTTCCTTGATGCGTACTTGATGGTATCCTGATCTCAAGTCGATCTTAGAGAGCACTACTTCTCCCTTCAACTGATCCAACAAATCATCAATCCTTAGCAAAGGGCACTTGTTCTTGATCGTTACTTTGTTTAGCTGCCTGTAATCAATGCACAATATGAGAGTACCATCTTTCTTATTTATGAACAACACTGGTGCACCCAAAGGTGATACACTCGGCCTAATGTACCCCTTGTCCAACATTTCCTTCAACTGCAACTTTAACTCAACCAACTCAGGTGTGCTCATCCTATAAGGTGATTTTGATGCTAGGGCTGCCCCTGGCACCAACTCAATAGAAAATTATACCTCCTTGTGAGGTGGAAACTCTATAATGTCCTTAGGAAATACATCATGAAACTATTGCAAAAATGGGTATCTACTTAACACATCTACATCCTCAACCTCCTTACCCTTGTCACTAGAAATGTGTACTGCAAATATCACACAACATTTTCTACAACTATGTTTAGCCTACATAGCAGTAACCATCCTCACTGATGTAGGCTTCTTCTTCCCTTGCAAATTCCTCTTTTCCCCACTATCATCCAGACACAACATTTTATGAAACTACGCTTAACCTACATAGTGATAACCATCCTCAATGATGTAGGCTTCTTCTTCCCTTGCAAATTCCTCTTTTCCCCACTATCATCCACACACTTAATGGCCTTATCGAAGCAATCCACTTTAGTTTTGTGAAGGTACAACCAATCCATACCCAAAATTATACTATACGAACCAATTGGCAATACATTCAAATGTGTTGCTGTAGGCATACAATTTAACTCAAATGCACAAGCTCTTACCCAATGATGAACTTGCTTCTTTGTACTTGTAGCCAACTATACCAACCAAGATTCTGCATGCACTTATTTTCTCAAACCACACTTATCCACCAAGTCAGGATTAATATAACTATAGTTAGATCCAAGATCAATCAAAATAGAAACAACTTGATCACAAAGCTTACCATCCATCTCAATGATCGATGCCTGATGATCTGCCTGCCTGTTGTCCACAACTGCATAGATCTGAGGAATGCTATGACCAACATCACCAACTGTATGCGCCTCTTGAGCACTGTAGATCTGGGGTCTACCACCACTCTGATACTGCGGACAATCCCTCTTACGATGATCCTTACCACATATCCAACACTGCAATGGTTCCCTACCACCTCCTCTAGCTTTCCACTACCCACGTCCTTTCTCAATTGTATTGAACCTCTTGTAAGGAATTGCATTTTCTTTCTCACTTGCATCTTGAGATCTTCCTCTCTTTGGTGGCCATTTTCCCTTAGCTTTCTCATTTCTTTTCAAGTCATGCTTGGGCTTAACTTTGCGCTTCAACTGCTCATAACAATGCTTCAACTTTTAGATGGCCTCCTCCAACAATATTGGCTTATCGAACTCAATCTGGTCTCTGTCTGCAACTGGAAATCCACTGATGAATCTCTGAACCTTGGCCTTCTCCTCCCTGAGGTAAGGCACATATCTCAACAACTCCAAAAATTTGCTAGTATACTCATCATCTGTCATAGAACCCATCCGTAACTCATAAAAATCCTTAGCTCTGTCATCATAGTACCTCTTCGACAAGTACTTCTTCTTGAAGAGCCTTTAAAATGCATGCCAAGTCAAATCCTCCTCATGTATACCTTTGACATTCTTCACGTCTTCCCACCAAATATTTGCTTTACCTTTGAGACTGAAAGTGGCTATCTTTGCTTTCATGTTTTCTGAATAATCATGCAATCAGAAGAATTTCTTCATACCAAGCAACCATGCCTCTGCATCCTGTGATTTCTTCATCTCTCCATCAAAGGTAGGTGGCTTTTCTTCTTAAACTCATCTGACAAGTATCCCCTATCACTCCTCCTGTAAGGATGATGACGATGACGATCATGATGTCTATCAGAACCAAAACTGGAATAGTACTTGTGTCGATCACCTCTCCTATTCAGAGTGTCCAACAACCTTCCATCTTTGATCGTGTCAGATCTATCCGACCTGTGTCTACTAGGAGACCTACTACCATATGCCCCATTAGTTCTATCCTCATGTCCATGGCTGATCCGAAGTGGTCCCTGTCGCTGCAAATCTGACAAACTCTGAAGTAGTATCGCATTCACCTTTGCTTGTTTCTCTTGTGCCTGCATGATTTTGTCATTGTCTACTTTGCAACTCCTTATTTCTTCCTTCAGGCTTCTCAATGTGTCTGCCAAGTCAGAAGAGTGCCCCACACCACGCTACCCATTTGATGCATAGGGAGATTCTATGTAGTCTACCACCTTGCTAGCCATATGATCTCTTTCTTGCAAGGCATACTATGTCAACTAAACCAAATTACAATAAACCAACATTCCTTGGCATAATTCGGGGAGGATACCTTATCTGCAAGATCATCGAATCAATGTGAAACATGTATAACATAATCATAACATCATATAGACATATATAAAATAAGCATCAACCCATAAACACCATTCTAGCTAGGGTCGAGTCATCAATGCAAGGCCATATCAACAATGCATGTTGTGATCTCATGCATGAAAACAACCATTAATCGATTGCACACATTGCAACATGCAATTATCAACATGCATAAACAATGCCTAATCAACTACACATACGTATGACTGCATGTAGTCGCATAAGTGATCAATTCTTGTAATTAACCTACAATATTGATACATGTAATCAAAACATTCAAGAATTCACCTGACATACAAGGATGTAGTCAAGCGACATATAATCAACATGTGAGTGACATATAACCATATGCAATGAGTCATAAACTTCCGATGATGCATCCCACAAAATCACATGAAGCTCCTCATGAAAACCTTACTACAATCATGATCAACATGATGTAATGCAACAAGCACATGGAATGTAATTGTAAGAGACACACATGCAACTCACATGCATGCATGACCAAGCATCTTCACCCAAGGAGAGTGCAACCACACTTTGATACCAATCTGTAAGACCCCCTCCTCCCAGGTCCACCCGAGCAGGCAACTAGCCGAGCAAACATGTGATGAGAGAGGTTACTATAAGGGATTCAATCTCCTTGGTGACCTTAAGGAAATGGAATCGACGTAAATCATCAAACAAACCCATCCACATCAACAACTACACCCCAGGGATACATGTCATCCACTCAAACATCTTGTCCTTGGGTCCCACTAATGTTTTAAGCCTCTTAATCCAAATTCATTCTAATGCTATAAGCAAGACAATGACCAACAACTCAAAGTCCCTCTCATAGGCCTCCATGCCAGTGATTGTGGACTTTTCTCAGCATACCTGTGCCAGCGACCCCGAGATTTGAGCCACTTTTCTACCCCAAAATATTGGCCTTTGCCTAGAACTTTCTACAACCTTTAGAATCCATGAAAGACATGATAACAATGTTGATAAATCAAAAATCAACCTCAAGACTAGGCCTGAGCATCCCCAACTGGGACTGACATTCTGTCAAACACTTGGCATCAATGCAACCTACAGGTTTAGGATACAAGACAGAGCATAAATGACTGAAAGAAATTATGAAACATAACCAAAAGGATCACCTCCTTCTCCATTGGACTATTATATCATCAATTAGGTCTTGCATCCATCCATTTAACAATTACAAGTAAATACATGAAATAACCATGACATGAACCAGTCACATAACCATGCTTATAACCAACATTAAACCATATAAATATCAGAGATATGACATCCATTAAATCCACATATAAACAAGTAAAAAAGTAAGAGAACTTAGCTTTTATTAATCATAGGAAAATCCAACCAGGTTTGGGACTTCCACGTACCACCCAACCATAGACATGGTTGAACCAAATCTCTCTTTCAACTAGTCACCCTCGTGCCATATTCCAAGCATGAAAGTGGGATCTCATAGAACAACTAATCCAAGAACAACCAAGGGAATCCAGAGATAAAACCACCTCGACCCTCACCAAACCATGATCACACCAAAATTGGTGCTCTAATCACAACTGAACCAAACTTGGAATGTTATCTAGAGTCAATCACTATCCTTGACGAATTTTCCATCTCCTTGTCTCTCGTGCTTTACCGCAATCTAATCCCATATCACTAGGCCCTAAACCGAGACCAGTCTCTTAAGCTTTACCGCAATCCAAACCCAGATCACTAGGCCCTAAACTGAGACTCCTCCCTCAGGCTTTACCATGTATCCCACCAAAATAGGTTAAGGGATTCCTAGGACTTTGGGAATGAAACTTGAGACCACCTCTGCCCCGGATTCTGAAATCCATTCAGAAAACTAAATCTCAAAACCGAGATAAAAATCCCAACATACCATGGCATCTAGAAAAAGGTAAGGCTAGGCTGAAAACCACTGTCATAACCCAAAAAAACCATGCCACCGACAACAAAAGAACCATACACCAACATGCAAAGCCATGCATGTCCAAACCAGCTAGGAAATCACACACGCAAAAGGTTACCTGTAAGTATTCCTGCTGAAGCTTCTTGATCTTGCTCCTCTTCTTTGATCCTTGCTTTCCTTCCTTTCCCTTTGCTTTCTTTTCCTTCCTTGATCCAAAGCTAGAGTGCTCCAAGAAAACTCTAAGTGACCAAGAGTGAGAGAGAGAGAGAGAATAATGAGAGAGCTCCAAAATTGAACTGAAAAAAGGTTAGCAAAAGCTTTCCCACTGATCCTTTGAATCCTTTTTATTAATGAGGCCTTTGTTTTCTTCACTTTCCATTATTTTCCTTCAATTTCCTCCTCAGATGCAACCTATGACCTTTTACCTTCCTTTTCTCGTATTTTCCTTTATTTCCATTAATAAATGTGCCAAAAATTCCTTTTTGTCTTTTAAGCCTTTGCCTTTAGCCTTTTCAAATTTTCCTTAGCCAAAACACACATCTAGTGATGCCCACTTTGATATATTTACCCAAAATTCAACTTGGAATAAGTGTCCCTTAACCATGATCTTATTTTTCCTTTATTAACTTTTATTACATGAACTTTTCACCAGGGCTGTTACACCCATAGGGTTGTTTAAAATATTGTATTGGATATCGTTTATTAGTGTTCACCTTAATTTTTTTAGGGCCATATCTACATTCTTTCACTAATTCAACCATATCAAATACTTGGGCTTCGAAGGATTCTAAAAATTGTTTGTTAAAACTAAATTTTGGTGGATTTGATTTTTACATAGTTGATATATCCTCTAGTTTTAATGATGCTACAACTTGACAATATTGACTTACAACTGTAGATTTTATGAGGTCTTGTTGACGATGCTGGACCCGCCAACATGTCACAGGGATCTCCCCAGTAAGAAGTCCCAATTAGACCTCAAACTGTTTGGTGTAGGAGTCCCAACAATGGGTCATAAGGTAATGCCTTGACCGCAATGTCGCACAGTGGCAAGTAAAATAACTCTGTCAGCAGCAAGGGTGTGACTACTGCAGTGAGTCAAGGAAGGTGCATGAGAGGTTCTAGCACAAAGGGGGTGGGATGAGTGTGCCCCTTGACAACCTGTATCAGTACTCAGCTGGGAAGGGAACACACGAATGAAGATGCATCACAAGCTGGAAAGTAGAGCAGTCGACAATCCAAAGTGATGGTTAAAACAACAACACATTTGTAACAAGATTCTTATAATTGCATACAAATCAGTTCATACCCAAATACGTAATTTAAACAACACATATCATTAAGGCAACCAGAATAGTCCAACTACAATAACAACATATGCATGGAAATGTGTTGGCTCTTATAAAAAAGTGTAAGTTCCAATCATATAATACATCCATGTAAACCAGCTAGCCCCATCAGTGAAACGTTACAACCACATCCACCTACTCCTCCAAAGAGATGAACTAGATCCATGCAGTGGAGAAGCCAAGGCACGTTACAATACTGTCCAAGCTTTCTTCAAGATAGTCTTAATAGAATCTTAGCTGACCAAAAGCCCTTACAATGAGTTATGAGGGGCTATTTATAGCAAAGGGTGGGGTGACCCTTAACATTCCCTTTTGTGACCATTCAACTACCCTCATGACTCTTCACCTACTCTATGACTGTTACATCCACTATTGAGACTTGACTTACACTTGACATGACTCAACATTACAATGCACATGTACCCATGTGAACAATGGCTTGAACAAGCCAAACTAGACATCATTCTCACTTAGAAAACTATAGAAGTCCAACTGCTCGACATCCTCATTCTGATCAACAGTAACGTATTGATGCCAAGATTGGTAGTCCTTGATAGTGTCCTTGTGTTCCGCTATGACATATTTTTGAAACCTAAACCTTGCCTCCATAGCATCCGGGTACACTGCTCGGGCTCCTCTGTCCAACTCGTCTAAAAGCATGTGCATCATTGTCTTCAATGTGGCCGGACCAGCAACATACTTGCGCATGATGTCTGCACTAATAAGCAAGTCTAGGCTCGTGGCGGTGCGCATCAATTCTTCGAAGTACAAGTCAAGCTCCTGTCAGACCTGCTTCTTCATCTTCACCTGGGTGAGAGTCCCAAGTGATGGGATCACATGTGTGTGCACCACAACATCCATGCTCTTGAATACTCGTGCATGGGAAGCCTGTATGCTAGTGATGAGTTGCGGTAGTTCTTCATAGTTCCAGATCTGACTCTGGATACGTGCTTGCAGCTCGACCGCATTGGTCCTCATCATATTTGGCAAGTGAAGTGGGGCTCCCTTGTACTTCATTGTCCATGCTTGCATGTTATCAAAAGTATCATGTATGTTCTTCAAGATGCGTGCTCTTCTCACACATCGCTGCTGCCATCCATGGAGATGGACTACTGCTTGGTGCACAGTACCAAACTTGGAGTACAATGCATGCATAACTGTGTTAAGGGACAATACTTCATCTAGTATTGCCTTCTTTAGTTCAGCTCGTGCGAACATTGTCACCAAGTCTCCATCTTTCTTGGCCACTTGTAGTTCCTTCGCCATTTGCTCATTCTCAGCTATGAGGAAATGGACACTTGAGTTAGTGGCTTTGGCATACACTCTAGTTGCAATGGCCAAAGCAGCTGGATGGTTGTGCACATTAGTCACAATCACTTGTTATTCAACTTGTGCAGGAGATGTTTGGTCCTTCGGAGTCGGTACTCCGTGAGATTGCACAACTCTGTGATGAGATTCGTCAAAGGAGATGTTTTGCACCTTTGCTTTCGGCTAACCACCAAGGATCTCAGTGCTTCCTTGGTCATTCGAGACTTGCTCATCATCTGGATGCATTGAAGTGGGTGAGTCAACCTCTTGGTGGTGAGGCATGAGGCCGGTGTCCTGTTCCAACTCCTGCTACGCCATGTTTGCATCTAACTGTTCAAGCGCCTATTCTATCTCATGAGCAAAGTCTTGCCCCTGCAATGGTTCACCCTGTTTTCCTGATTCCATCTGTTCAGATGAATCAACTACTTGTATGGGCATTGCTTTATCTGTCTGCACATGATGCGCTCCCTGCTGTATTTACTGCTGCTGCGCTTCCTTCTCCTGTTGGCGCAGTTGTTGTTCTTTCCGGAGTTGCTCCCTTAGCTCATGCAACTCCTTCTCTGCTTCTTCCATTCTCTTCTTATCCCTCTATCTTCACGCAATGTGCTTGTCGATGTTGTTACCTCTTTGCCTGAATAGCCATAGTTGCTTTCTTTACAAGTGGATCTGCTCAAAACTTGCAACTTTTCTCCTCCTCCATGTGGTCGATAATCTTCCTCTTCCCTTTGTCGCGCACATGTATGCTTAGCTCTACTTCCTTTGCTGTTGTTGCTACTGTTGGTGCTCTCCATGATGCTGCTTCATGCTACTTTGCCAACCACTCTATGGTGAAGCTGACCTGTTCTTTGGGTCCGGAGGAATTGTAGCAATACCTCCATGAGTCTTCCTCGGCCCAATGAAATTCCCCTTGGATCCAGTTGAACTAAACTCTCATGCAGTGATCCTTCACAATGCAATGTGGGTCATACGGGTTGAAGCTTCGGAGGTCGAACGGGTACTTCTTCATCTGTTCTGCTTCGACATCACTTGCTTGATACTCTGGATCTCATATAACCCAATCCACAATGGAAGAGTGGGCCAAGGTGCCTTCTTCTTCCCTTGTAGTCTAGTTGTCAATCATGCCGAGATGTGATAAGCTACTTCCTGCATGACCAGTATGTCCAAGGCAAACTTTGGTAGAACATGCGAAGGCTTCTCCGCACTGAAAATTCAGATGAAAGTGTCGAACGGTGAGGCATACCAATCTGCAATTCCTAACAACGCCTCCATTGCTTCCTTTGACATGCAAGGTGGATCTTGTTTGAATATGATCTTGTATACTGGGGTGAGAAAATGGCCAGACAACTGTATGATTACTCCTCTGAAGCTGCATTCGGGCAACAACTTAAAATATGGGTTCACAACAGTCTCTATCGGTGACCATGCCCACTCCAAGCCCGGGAACTCATGTCAGGCACATACTGCATCTAGGACATAGGTAGACTTATAAATCTCTGCATGCATACCCTCGGGTGATTGTCGAGCCTCCATGACTTGGTCCTTGAGCTGATGAGCCAGTATGCAGGACCAATTGCATGGTCTTCCTTCCCTAGCCAGTTGGTCCAATGCAATCAACCAAATCTAAGGAAAGGTTTTAGTGCTTTCTTGGCCACTCAGTCGACATACAAATATGACCAAGTATTGGTACGCCTTCCTCAATATCTTTGTCTTGTAGATATGGTTGGGTGTCATCCTGAAATGAGCTGGCGCCTTTACCCAATCCTACAGAATGTCTTTGGAGTTAGCTCTACTGCTGGGAAAGCTGAATGGAGGACTCATGACAGTCATTTACTATGACATCTGATACATCTCATCATAATCTTGTGCCCAGAAGGTTGCAAGATTCGTCCCACTGACACTGCTCAAGGTCTTCGTCTTGGGATCAATGTGAAAGACGATCCAATGAATCATGTCCGCGCATGGGAACGCAGGGTATCTACATGCAATTCGGTACAAGCTAGACTTGTGAATGTTTATGTACACCTGACGGTCTTCGAGGTCTTCCCCAAAAGTTCTTGCGAATGTTTCATTAACCTCTTGCCACATTAGTTTGATGTCCTTGTTTAGATATAACTTCGTATCTTCATATATTGGCATACTAAAGGACACCTGCTCAACTTCTGCTCCAGCTGCAACTCCATCAGTATCCTGTGATCCTATTCTCTTGGAGGCCATTGAGAGAGATGGACACTTGAAAGATCTGGAAACAAGCAGCATGCATGGTAGACATATGTCAGTGGAAACAAAGCAAATCCGAGGGAGGATACAACATGTACCTGGGAAACTGATGAGCAAGATTGTGCAAATTTACTAGGAGGCTGGGTGGCTGGCTTCCAAAACTGTGCAAAAGGAAGTCTGGGCTATCTGGGAGGTAGGACTGGCTACTGGATCTATGAAATGCGCAATCCAGTCAAGCAGCTGGCTGCTGGGATTGTGCAATGCGCAATTCTAGCTGGGAAGGACTGCTGGCCCAGAGACAGATTTGCGCAATTTCTTGGGCCAAGCAGCCAATGTCCTCCAGAAATGTGAAAAATAGTTATGGAGGCCAGTGCTGGGCAGGAATGTGCATTTCTGGAGAGGAAGGTGAGCCTTCCTTCCCCAGATTACGTAATGCAGCCTTGGTGAAAGAAGAGTCTGGGCCAAGGTTGGTCTGACTCGCCGACAGGAAACTGAAAGCAACTAAGACAGTGCATGCATGGCGACTCTAAGTGATAATAGAAGTGATTGACAGTGTATGCAAAACATGAATGTAAGATTCAACAAACAGATCAAAATGCATGTGGGTGAGGCAGTTCGCCGGTTGGGCGAACGTTCATGCAAAACAGTTTCATGCATGCGACAGCAGTGAGATAGCAACAAAAATTGAAACGAAGCTAGGAAAAGCTAGTATACATGTAAATGACAACAAGCGTTCAAATAAATCAAGAAAACAACACTCACACAAGCGAATACAAAAAAAGCGATAGAAATGTTGAAAAAGACAAGTTAAGACCACTTACCCGTGAATAGCTGAGCTAGATGTGTCGAAGATCTTGGATGTGCTGTGAGATGTCAGAGCTCTAATATTGATGTGAATGAATAGGCTCTGATGTGTCGAATAAATAATTTTGGTCTCATGACGCGCATGCCACAAATCTAGGAAAAAGCAACACTTGGAGGGAAACTTCTAAAACAACTTTGCATGGAACCCCCGGCTGCTAAAAATAGCTCCCTGAATCATGGGATGCCTTTTGCATGTCATCTCTTGCTATTCTGGGAAGAGCAAGCCATCCATGCATGCAAGTCAAGTTTCCTTGGGCCCAGATGGAACTGGTCAACCATAATGTTCATGCATGCAGTTGCTCAACTGCTTGGGAAAAATGAGCATTCCTGGCTGGGAGCTAGGCTGACTGCCCAGGAGGATTGTGCAATTTCTGGGCAGAGCAACTGACTTCTGCCCAGATTTGCACAAATCCTGGTCTGAGCAGGCCTGCTGGGGAAATTTGCACAAATCCTGTTGGCTGGCAGGATTGCACAATCTTGGAGCCCAACAGGCTGCCAAAGAGGATTTCACAATTTGTAGAGGGAAGGCTGGCTGCCCTCCAGAAATGCACAATTTTCAAGGGGATGCTACTCAGCCAGCAGCTGGACCAAGTCCGTGTGAACAGCCTGTGAGGGGAATGGATTGACTGTGGTTGACAGGCTGCCTTTGTGCGAGGAAAAGACTAAAGCTTGAGTACTTGACGAAACAAGACAAAGTGTTGTGAAAGGTTGGTAGGGAGGTTCCAAAACAGGTTAAGGCAAAATTTTGGAGGGTGGTTGTAGCTGCTACAACACTTGGCAACACACTGGTAGAACTCCAGCTCTTTGAATAAACCTTGTGCGTGAAAAGAAAGTCTAACACCTCAAGAAGTATTGTTCAGTTCTTAGCGCATCTTGGTTTCACACTAACTTGATTGTAAGATGCAACATCTACCAAATTCTTGGTCGATTGACACACATTCCAAGCCAAGGCAACAGTTGTTTCGATTGGGGTTGAGGGGTATATAAGTGCACAAGTAGTATAGTCTTCAGAGTCTTAGGTTCATCTTTGGTGTTGCTCCACTGCGAGCAGGACTGGATAGTACCCCGGTGGAGTCACAAAGGAACACAAGCATGGCTCTGCTACCAGCGAGCCTGGTCAGTACCCCGACGGAGTTACTTGCATCACCTCCCTGCATAGGAAGCCTTTCTCTTATTTCTCCTTATTCATTCTTCATTTTGATTTTTTTTTACTTTTCATTTTTCGTTTTTCACTATGCATGGAACTTATTCATTTCAGAGGCGGAAGAGGGACCTCGACTTACTGAGAGCATAAGAGGTTGTTCCAGCAAAGAAGTAGTTTATTGTATCTCTGACATGCCTGTTAAGGTTTTCCCCTTTACCTTACTCTACTTGATGTGCCTGTCAACATCCGATTTATAAACTTCTCCTCGTCATATTCTTCCCACTTGCATTCATTTTCCAACCACATCTTGGCAAACTCTTCCTTCATTAATAAATTTTTTTATAGTTGCTTATCATTCTTGAAGACTTGCCAATACTTCATATTATCTGGGACAATGGGCCTATACTTGACTTCAACCTTATATTTTCCTTTAATGCTAGTGGAATTTTCAAAGTCACAAGTGGATGTAGCTAAGGCATCCGCAACAACATTCTATTTCCTAGGAATGACAAACAATTTATATGCAGAAAAATTCTACAAACAATGTAGGACAACATTTTGGTAGGCACACATTTGGGGGTGTTTGGTTTGGTACTCACCTTTAACTTGCTTAATAATTAATTCTGAATCTTCGCAGACTACTATCCTTTTAGCCTCTAACTTTTTCAGGACTTGCAGACCCAAAAGGAGTGCCTCATATTCTGCTACATTATTGGTGCAATCAAAATCTAGCTTGTATGAGCATAGTTTAGTCTTTCCAATTTTGGGGCTGATTATCCATACGCCTGTACCAGATCCCTCTTTGCTTGCTGCACCATCAAAATGCATGCTCCAAAGGGGTTGCTCCTCTTCTTATTCCCCCACCTTGGCCTCGAACCTTCCATCTTCTCAGCAACTGTCTTGCTGTCCTGAAATTCATTTTCCTTGTTGCTTTGTTTCTCCTTCTCTTTCCTGTCCTAAAATTCATTTTCCTTGTTGTTCAATTTTTTTATAGAGACAACACTTGTTTTCTCTTCTTCAGGACATCCATCAACAAATAAAGCAAAAAAATCTAAGTCTAGTAAACTACATAAATTGGGTGATTGGTAGGCCTCTCCTTACTGCTGATCATGTATTGCATCAATGGTTCTCAGTACAATCTTCTATTTTGGGCGCAAAACACTGAAATAATGATGTAGGACATATCAGTTTGTATGGCTCCATGTAGCTTTGCTATCCATGACCTTGACAACAACATTCCAAACTTGGGAGGTATATCCGCCACTATAACATCCATGACCATGCATTTAGATGGAATTTGGATCAAGGAGACTGGAAGGTCCTTGATCAGTCCTAAACACTTCACTCTACTGGAATCAAAAGAATACAAGTCTTTATATGATCTAGTCACATCCAGCCCAAGTTTTTCCATGATTACTTTCAACATCAAGTTGTGGGAGGCCTCGGAATCCAGCATGGAATTGTGAAGGATTTCATCATGAACATTCAAGCTTACATAAAAAGGAGGTACATCACCATCCTAATATCTGTATTCAACCTTGGGCCCAAAAATAATAAACGGATGATCATTCATCACATTGAAAGTATCAAAAGTTTTGTCAAATTTTAAAGCTTTCAAAATCTAAACTCTATACTGATCATTTCTTAGCAACTCGCCTAAAGGAATAGAGATCTTGAGTTTAGCAAGCTTAGTCTCGAAATTGAAAGGATTCTGCACTTTTTCTGCCTCCTTAGGAGCTGGGTCTTTCTTCTCCACATTATCTTTAGTAGAATCATCTTTCCTCTGAAGAATGTTGATTGGTGTGTATTTTTCTAAGCACTACTACTTGGTGTATCCTTCTTTTGATTGTTGATTGTTGAATCCTTTTTAGCAGGGTTTTTTCCAACATTTATGCTCCTCAAATTATATTGTCTTTGGACCTACATGATAGCATTTTTGTAACCCCTTTTATACTCCTCAGATTCGGCCATCATAATGTCATCTTGAGACTAAGAGGGCAACAATTCCTCTTCCTCTGTCATGACATTTTCGAACTGCTCTTTGTCTTATTTGGTTAAATAAATAGTTTGTTGTCCATCATCAAAAAAATGGATCTAATCTTTAGGAGATTCTTCATATTCTTCATCTTGGTCTTGGGAATAATTCTATTGGAAAGGGGGTCTCACCTGCTGCTGTTCTGGACCCTTTTGATATCTTTTCTTGATCTGAACTTGTGGTTTCTTCCTAAAATTTGGATTCTGAATCTGTGGGCCTCCTTAAGGTTCTCTAGTAGCATCCCTATCAGACAATGTTATATTTTCCATCATTTTTTCCATGGTTTTGACTAAGGTATCTAGCTTTGCATCGGATGAGGTAGTAGGTTCTTCTTTTATGGTCACTTTCTTTTCCGGTTTCATCTTAGACTTATTCACTAAAAGATTTGCCTCCACACTAACTGCGTTGCTCTACATGTCCTCTAGTGTTGCAGGGTTTCTCTCCCTAAGTTGGTATGCCATTTCTAGATCAAAACCATCAGGGTAGTGGAGTAAAGCCAATCTGGGAAGGGGATTTATGTCTACCACAATGGAGTTGTACACTTTGTTGAACCTGGTTGAAAAGCCTTAGACTGTTTCACCTGGTTGTCTCTTCAAACTATCATATTTGGCAAGGATCTGCAAAGGGTTCTTTTTCTCACCCTATCTTGCAATAAAAGAATCCTCAAGCTCTTGGTAAGTTGCAAAGGTTGTAGCTCTAATACTTCTAAACCACGTTTTGACCTTCCAGAGAAACTTTGCACAAACAATATCATCTTTACATCCCCGTGATCAACCTCTTCAAGGTTGACGGAATCATTCAATTTATCTATATGATGTTTGGTAGTCACCGGTGCCATCATACTGAGTGAGCCTTTGGCCATAATTCTGAGGCAAGTCATGTAACTGAGAAGGCAAGTTTGAAGGGGCATATCTCGCAGCCATGTGGATACTTGAGTGGATGATGAGATGGCTATAGTAACAATTTGTATAGATGAAGAGGGAAACACAACAACTTGTTGAGTGGAAGCTATGGTAGGTGATGTTGCATGAACAACAGGTGTTATAGGAGTTGTACTGATAGGTACGCTTATAGAAACAATGGAAGAAACTACAACAGATGGAGGTGCAGTAAAAGAAGTAGAAATTGTAGGTGCAAAAGGGATTGTGTATTGAGAAATAGTCTCCTTTTCAGGAGTCTGATGCAACTTGTTCACTAAACTCTCAAGCTTCTGAAATTGAAATAATGCATTTTTTTTCAAAATTATTGGCATCAATCTGTGAAGGTGAGAGATAGGGTCTCAAGACTGATTCATATATAACAATTTCAAAAATGAAAGACTCAGATTTTTTCCTAAAAAGAGAGTGTTCAAAGGACAAGTCAAAATCAAGATGTTCAACTGTAATCAAGGTTTCAGGCAGGGAGTTAGATCTTCCAAGGGGACTACTACTCCCTTGACCTTCCTCAAGTGTTCTCCTTCTTCTAAGTAGCTTCTCAGGACTGTCTATGATCTCAGGAGGATTAGGGTCAGGATTTTTCCTGGTATATCTTCTTGAAGCCATATTTCCTCACACAACCCCACATGCATTCTACCATGACACAATTTCAAGGTGATTTTCAGCCTATAGATTTCTAACAACCTGTCACCTCACAGGGTTAGAATATAATTTTCAAGTCTCCCCAGGGAAAATTTGAATTTTGAACCTCAACAACAGCACCACTATGTTATCACCCTATAATTTAACCTCTAGGTTGGGAAGGTTTACAGGGGTAACCACATGCCTCTTTGGGTTAGAAACTAGTCCTTTCTAATCGAAGAGGACTCCCTCACTCGAAATTGTCCAAATATAAAAGGGAATGAAATAAATTGACATATCATAGAAACTAGCTCTGTATGGATAATTTGATTGAAATAGTGGTTGAAAACTTGAGGTGGAGGGCCACTGCATGAGACAATCGTTCAGGTCCTAACACAAGACATCAGTGCATGCATGTAAATCTATTGCGACAGAGGCAAGGTAGATATGTCTCTAGGCTACAACATCTAAAAAATACATTGAATGAACTCTGAAGAAATAATAGAAAACATGATGATACTTAACCACATGTACAGAGCATTAAAACAACATGAATTCTGCAACATAAACTCTGATTAAATATCGAGAAGAAGGTGAGGATGGAGCACTTGACGTATAGTGTATTCCATCACGAATTTAACAGTCAAACAATTATCTATCCAGAATATTAATAGACAACTTTTGAAGGGAAAATTTTTTTAACAGTTGCTTAAAGATGAAAGATAAATAGTATAACACATAAGGAGATAATGATAGCTAGAACACATACCAAAGGAATCTCTGAAATAGATAAAGCACACATAGCAGTGAAAATTAAAAACAACAAACCTGTTAGTGTCAGTCTATTCAGCCTTCCTACAGTGATCAAATGTGCTCTTACAAAGTGATTTTGAAGTGTCAAGGTCAAATTTTGTCATTTCAGTGAGTCTTCAAGCAAAATTTGGTCACTAGGCATTAGGTCTAGGGTTTGTTTTCACTCCTTTCAAAGTTACCCAAATGTCAGTCCATGTCATCATTCAGCTGAGTGTATCATCATTCAGATGGTTGTCATCATCATATTAGGTTCCATTGGGTCATGTTACACCTTGTTCATGCTTCAGTTGTGCCTTGGCAAGGTCATTTCCCTCTCCTAGGGTTTTGAAAGCTAATTTCTCTTGGACGGTCAAATCATCGGCAAAAATCATATCCTGATGTTCATACACCTTCGCCTATCCTTAAAGTACCTTATCAAACACTTCCCATCCCTTAGATCCGCCAAATTCCTCATTTTTGCACAAACCCTAGTTTCTAGCTACAACCTGGCAATTTTCTAGGTTGGGCCTGTGTTTTGCCCTTTTGGACCCCTTCCCCTCACTCAATCTCTAATATTC
The DNA here is from genome assembly GCA_031772625.1 of Pinus tabuliformis. Classification (NCBI taxonomy): domain Eukaryota; kingdom Viridiplantae; phylum Streptophyta; class Pinopsida; order Pinales; family Pinaceae; genus Pinus; species Pinus tabuliformis. The sequence continues at coordinate 1,277,454,202 of CM062819.1, forward strand.
CACTTTCCCCTGCTTCCTAACATCCCTCCCTACTTCCAAAAATTTCCCCAAGAATTTAGAAGCCCCCTATCCCCTTCATTTCGCTTCATTTCGACAAAATCCCTTGTTCCACACATCGGGATAAGTTTCACTAAAATGATGTTTCTGAGCAATAAAAGATGAATTTTGGAAAAATGAGAGAGGTTTTTGTTTAGAACATGCCAAGGAAGAAAAACCTCCTTCACTTTTTACACAGGTGTCATGGTTTGAGAGAAATGTCAAGAATTCCGTCGCCTCAGGAGAATCAAAGACACCTCTGAAGTGACCTTGGGAAAATCAAGTTTTCTCCTAGCTTGGTTGGCCAAATGATTTTCTTGATGGGTAAAATAAAAGTAGACTCAAATACCTTTCCAACGAGCTATCCTGCACCCGATTCTGACACCGGGAAGGCCTCCAAAAGCCTCCTGCAAAAGCGCGCGACCCATCAGGACACCTTTGCCAGTGCAAAAATTACACTGGCGCGACCCGTTGAGGGCGCGCGACCCGTTGGGGATTTCTCCACAGAAATTTGCCAGTGAGCTGCCAAGGAACCACAAGTTGCTAAATTTTGCAAGGTAGGCCCTCAATCATGAAAAATTATTGCTTGCTTCAGTTCAAAAAGATCATGATTGTATTTTTAAAGGTCTTCATTTGCAAGTAAAAGTCTCCATTGTGCTTTTGGGCTTGAAGTTGTCAAAATTGCTAGGGTTTATTATGTTGTTTTGAGGTATCCCTTTTCTTTCCTATTGTCCACCTCCCATTACATATTCCTTATCATTTTATTTAAATTTCCCTTCCAAATTTGCTAAGAGCCTTAAACCCTACCCCTCTTCCTATATTCCTGAGACTAGACATGTCAGCTCTTCTCCATTGGTCACTTATCAGAGAGGCCACAGGGCCTTATTTGCAGCAGCTCGGCGAGTACTATCTCCACAACAGGTGGAAGGGGTCTCACCTTCTTCATCGGCTCAGCGAGTGTTATCTCCACATCAGGTGGAAGGGGCCTCGCTTTCTTCACCAGCACAGGTACTAGGGAGGGGCAAACAGCCCATGATTGATGAGGGGCCATCAGGAGTTCCAGATATTGAGCTCGTTGATCTGGAGGCCAGTTCTCCGAGCCAAGAGGCAAAGGAGATCATTCAGCACCTTAGAGCTGAAAATGAGGTATTGCTAAAGAGACTAGAAGGTGCACAATGGACAATCTCATACCTGGAGCAGCGCAACAAACAGTTGGAGGATGAGAAAACTCTTGATGAGTTGTGGAGGATTCGTAGTGACCGAATCTTGAACCGAAGAAGGCACGGTGATCTAGTGCCAATGGAGCGGGAGACCATGCTCATCCGGGTCAATGCACACTTGGAGAGGCTGTTGGCTAAGGCCAACCAAGATAAAAAGTTGCTGAGAAACATGAAGAACCATTACTGGGCAAGAATGCATGTGTGCAAGGCAAAGATGAAAATGTTTCAAAGGCGGTTGACCGAGGCACTAAACCGGAGAAAGAAGCCCAATCCCCTCCGTATCTTGGCTGAGGCTTCACTCAAGGATCAAGGCACTAAATATCCTAGCCACAGCACAAATCCCAAGAAATTTTGAGAATTTTGGGTGAATTTTGGCATTTTCAGGCAATTTGCAGGTTTTTCCCATTAACGGGTCTCACCCCCCGCGCGACCCTTCATCATGGAAACTCCATTTGACAAAAACTCAGCATTTCCAGATTTGTCAGGAAAAGTTACACATGCTCATGGATGGACTTGAGATTTGGTGAAGTTTTGGGTCTCCAGAAAGTCAAAAACTAGCAAAAATTGACTTTCTGCCACTTTTTTGAACTGCAGAAAGCAGTCTTGGGAGATTTGATTTTTGACAGGGCAAATGAACTCCAAATTCAAAAATTCCAGTTGGGTTGGAAAGTAGACTCACAGATCTTTCCAACAAGCCTACTCTTGCCCAATTTGGCCACCTGAAAGTGCCCAAAAAGTGGCTCCAAAGGCGCGCGACCCGTCAGGCAGGGGCGTGCGACCCGTCAGGCAGATTTTTCCAAAATGCGTTGTACAGCTCAGAAAACGCAGATTTGACTCAGTTTGACTTTTTGGGGTGAATTATGATTCTCTTTGATGTAATTATTGTACTTTTGAGACACTTTTACTCTTATGTAACACTTCTAGAAGATTCATTCATGAAAAGGGTAAATATTAAATGAATGAATTGGTTTCCTAGCTTATAGAGGCAAGTTGTTTTGACTGCCTAGTTTGTAGTGCTTAGTTTAGAAGTGGTTGAAACAGCTCCTAGGATAGTGAGCTTGACCCATGGAGGCAGGGAAAGAGGTTAGATCATCTATATTATGTACTTTCTTGCTCATTTTCATGGTTGGACTCTTGAGGGATAAGCTATCATTGTATTATTCACTGTATCTCTGCAATTTTTGGCTAAGGAAGACCAGGGTTTTGCAGTCCTCTTTGGGATTCTTGTGGACTCATGTGTTGATGGTGTGTTTCTCAATGTACTTGTAAGCTTGTTATGTGATTCATTTCCTTTCTTTTACTTCTGCACATTAAACAAATGAAGTGTTAAAGTTAGAATTCATGCCTGCCGTGCTCTGCTTTTAAGTTTGTTTAATTTCAATGTTTTCTACTGTCTAAAGAGAATTCAAAGTTATTGTTTGCTCTCTTTAGCTCTTCATCTTTCTTTCCTGACCATCCACCTCAGTTAAAGGCATCAATACTGTCTCCTACCTCGCCCCAAAGAACCCCCTGCAGAAACTGTGTCCAATCCCCGCACCCAAAATTGCCCTCTCCTCAATTTGCCACCAAAAACCCAAAAAACCCCAAATCAACCCTTTTGATCAGTTTACTAGCCTAATATCAGTGTTACCTTATTGGTCATCTCATCTATTGAATATTTTACTGAGATAGACCGGAGAGAGCCTTCTCCTGCCCCGTAGGGCTAGCTACGAGGCTAAATGGTTTGATGTTGCCTTGAGGTTTACCTTTCTTAGCCTGAGGTGAAATTTCAAGCGCTAACATACTGGAGACCATACTGGGGAGAACAAACTTGTTTGTGAATTGATGTGTTTGTTTCATAAGTCTTAGACGGAGCCTGAAGTTATGCCAGGTAGCCTTCGAAACGCTTTTGCTTTGCATTAGCGGAAGTAGATAAATGCTGCTTCAGTCAATCTCCGTGAGCTTGTGAATACAACACTTCATTTTCATTTCACCCCAGTACATGTATCAAGTTCAGATCTGATTGTTGATAGTGGACAACGATCAGACACTGACAAGGCTGAAATCATTCACTGGCGACTCCTTTCACTGAAGAATCCAGCAATCAATGCTTCATGGTGACTTCACTGCAGAGAGATCAGTAGCTTTGAGCTTTTCAAGATGGATCGGATTGCAAGAAGATATGCTCCCTTGAGTCGAGATCACATTCCTGGTTTTCCAAATAAAATTCCGAAGGTAGATTGGTCAAGGAATCTGCCTATATTTAATGATGATGGTAAGAAGGATGCTGCTCTACATCTAATTAGATTTCATATGCATATTCGCAAGTTGAAGGTGAATTTTCCTGAAGATTGCTTGATGAAGATATTCCTGGCCACTCTGGAAGGTAAAGCCCAATCATGGTATGAAAGTTTGCCGCCTGCTTGTATTTACTGTTTAAAGGATTTTCATGCCTTGTTCATTGAAAGATATAAGGACTCTTATCCATCATTAAATTTAGTTCAAGACTGTTGCAAGCATGCTTATAGTTTTATTGAAAGCCTTGAGAAATATTATGAAGATGATAATTTTATGGATGTTGAGATCATGGAGGCTCTGTATGAGAATCCATTTCAGCAACATGAAAAGAACCTAGTGGATACCCATCAAGATGATCAAGAAATTTTGCAGCAGAATCAAGATCAGCAGCTTGAAGATGGCCATATGGCTGAAAATGATGAAAGAGAGGGTTCTATTTCAGATCTGCCCATAGAAGAAGACAGCGTGCAGGGTAGTCAAGATTCATGTGATGCAATCAAGTCAACTACTTCAGAACTAGATTCAAATTATGATGACCAAGCATATCTTGTGCTGAAGCCCATCAAAGAGAGCTCTGTTGTTGAGATCATAGACAGAATTTTGGATTCAGATGTTCATGAACAACAAGGTGAGATCTTTGTGCAAGTAAGTGATGAATCTCCTTTCAATAGCTCAGTAATAAATGATAGTTTGAGTGCCCTATCGTATGAAGATAATTACTGTTCAAGCAGAAGAAAACAAAAGGCATTGTCTCCTTTGTCTGAAGAGGAGATAGATCAGCTTTTGAAAGGTCTTGTTACAGCCCAAGCTACAGCAGATTTGCAATGCACACATAGTCAGGAAAGTGTTGGGGAAACTTCTTCCTCTGTTGAAGAAGATGATTGTCTTGTAGATCAGCAAACAGATAATGTTTTCCTTCACAAAGATGATAATCCGGCTGTGATATCATATGAAGATGACCTACCATATTGTCAGACTACAGAAGATCATAGCATACAGGATTACCTTTCAGATTCTTCATATGTTTCATGTGCTGAAATGTTTTTCCAGGAAGAGATCTGCTCATCCATTTGTTCAGAGTTTTTTGAAGCCCATGAGCATACTTTCACCGAAGCACATGATGAAGGCAGATCAAAATTTGAAGCAAAAGACACCTTTTTCTTTCAGCAGGAGGTGGCAATGTCAAGTCTTCATGTTTTTCAAGATCCAATGGTAGATCTCTTGCAGTCAACAATGACGGTGATTATTGCAGTATTCAGTGATGAAGGAGAATATGGTCAACTATGTTTTTGGATGCCCAGTGATAGGTTTGTACTGTTGACCAGAAGATCTAACCAGGAGAATCAGTCAAGAAGGCATCTGCTTGATTGGTTGCATTGGCATTATGATATAGTTTGATGTATATCGTCTTGTAAGAAACACAGGTGGTTGTCATCATGATTTCAAATCTTGATGGACTGCTGCCCTTCAATAAACTTTGTAAGTTCTTGTGTTAGTTAAGTCAGTCATGAGTCATTTGTGTTTGGTCTATTGAGTGAGTTTTTTCAAGTTATTTCAGTTTTCCATCGAGTCGGTTTGATTCAAGCTTCAGTTAAGTTTCAGTCAGTTTTCAGTCAAGTTTTCATTCAATAAATGTGTCAAAAGTTTTGTGTCAAAGGTGTAAATAATGACTCCATTGCCCAATGGTTGGAAAACACTGGTTTGCTCTCCCAGAGGTCTAAGGTTCTTGGCACCTCCAAGGAGCTACCATCCCCATTGGAGCCAATGTTAGTGTCAGTCTATCCAGCCTTCCTACAGTGATCAAATGTGCTCTTACAAAGTGATTTTGAAGTGTCAAGGTCAAATTTTGTCATTTCAGTGAGTCTTCAAGCAAAATTTGGTCACTAGGCATTAGGTTTAGGGTTTGTTTTCACTCCTTTCAAAGTTACCCAAATGTCAGTCCATGTCATCATTCAGCTGAGTGTATCATCATTCATAGGGTTGTCATCATCATATTAGGTTCCATTGGGTCATGTTACACCTTGTTCATGCTTCAGTTGTGCCTTGGCAAGGTCATTTCCCTCTCCTAGGGTTTTGAAAGCTAATTTCTCTTGGACGGTCAAATCATCGGCAAAACTCATATCCTGATGTTCATACACCTTCCCCTATCCTTAGAGTACCTTATCAAACACTTCCCATCCCTTAGATCCACCAAATTCCTCATTTTTGCACAAACCCTAGTTTCTAGCTACAACCTGGCAATTTTCTAGGTTGGGCCTGTGTTTTGCCCTCTTGGACCCCTTCCCCTCACTCAATCTCTGAGATTCCACTTTCCCCTACTTCCTAACATCCTTCCCTACTTCCAAAAATTTCCCCAAGAATTTAGAAGCCCCCTATCCCCTTCATTTCGCTTCATTTCGACAAAATCCCTTGTTCCACACATCGGGATAAGTTTCACTAAAATGATTTTTCTGAGCAATCAAAGATGAATTTTGGAAAACTGAGAAAGTTTTTTGTTTAAAACATGCCAAGGAAGAAAAACCTCCTTCACTTTTTACACAGGTGTCATGGTTTGAGAGAAATGTCAAGAATTCCGTTGCCTCAGGAGAATCAAAGACACCTCTGAAGTGAACTTGGGAAAATCAAGTTTTCTCCTAGATTGGTTGGCCAAATGATTTTCTTGATGGGTAAAATGAAAGTAGACTCAAAGATCTTTCCAACGAGCTATCCTGCACCCGATTCTGACACCGGGAAGGCCTCCAAAAGCCTCCTGCAAAAGCGCGCGACCCATCAGGACACCTTTGCCACTGCAAAAATTACATTGGCGCGACCCGTTGAGGGCGCGCGACCCGTTGGGGATTTCTCCACAGAAATTTTCCAGTGAGCTGCCAAGGAACCACAAGTTGCTAAATTTTGCAAGGTAGGCCCTCAGTCATGAAAAATTATTGCTTGCTTCAGTTCAAAAAGATCATGATTGTATTTTTAAAGGTCTTCATTTGCAAGTAAAAGTCTCCATTGTGCTTTTGGGCTTGAAGTTGTCAAAATTGCTAGGGTTTATTATGTTGTTTTGAGGTATCCCTTTTCTTTCCTATTGTCCACCTCCCATTACATATTCCTTATCGTTTTATTTAAATTTCCCTTCCAAATTTGCTAAGAGCCTTAAACCCTACCCCTCTTCCTATATTCCTGAGACTAGACATGTCAGCTCTTCTCCATTGGTCACTTATCAGAGAGGCCACAGGGCCTTATTTGCAGCAGCTCGGCGAGTACTATCTCCACAGCAGGTGGAAGGGGTCTTGCCTTCTTCATCGGCTCAGCGAGTGTTATCTCCACATCAGGTGGAAGGGGCCTCGCTTTCTTCACCAGCACAGGTACCAGGGAGGGGCAAACAACCCATGATTGATGAGGGGCCATCAGGAGTTCCAGATATTGAGCTTGTTGATCTTGAGGCCAGTTCTCCGAGCCAAGAGGCAAAGGAGATCATTCAGCACCTTAGAGCTGAAAATGAGGTATTGCAAAAGAGACTAGAAGGTGCACAATGGACAATCTCATACCTGGAGCAGCGCAACAAACAGTTGGAGGATGAGAAAACTCTTGATGAGTTGTGGAGGATTCGTAGTGACCGAATCTTGAACCGAAGAAGGCCCGGTGATCTAGTGCCAATGGAACGTGAGACCATGCTCATTCGGGTCAATGCACACTTGGAGAGGCTGTTGGCTAAGGCCAACCAAGATAAAAAGTTGCTGAGAAACATGAAGAACCATTACTGGGCAAGAATGCATGTGTGCAAGGCAAAGATGAAAATGTTTCAAAGGCGGTTGACCGAGGCACTAAAACAGAGAAAGAAGCCCAATCCCCTCCGTATCTTGGCTGAGGCTTCACTCAAGGATCAAGGCACTAAATAGCCTAGCCATAGCACAAATCCCAAGAAATTTTGAGAAATTTGGGTGAATTTTGGCATTTTCAGGTAATTTGCAGGTTTTTCCCATTAACGGGTCTCACCCCCCGCGCGACCCTTCATCATGGCAACTCCATTTGACAAAAACTCAGCATTTCCAGATTTTTCAGGCAAAGTTACACATGCTCATGGATGGACTTGAGATTTGGTGAAGTTTTGGGCCTCCAGAAAGTCAAAAAACTAGCAAAAATTGACTTTCTGCCACTTTTTTGAACTGCAGAAAGCAGTCTTGGGAGATTTGATTTTTGATAGGGAAAATGAACTCCAAATTCAAAAATTCCAGTTGGGTTGGAAAGTAAACTCACAAACCTTTCCAACAAGCCTACTCTTGCCCAATTTGGCCACCTGAAAGTGCCCAAAAAGTGGCTCCAAAGGTGCGCGACCCGTCCGGCAGGGGCGTGCGACCCGTCAGGCAGATTTTTCCAAAATGCATTGTACAGCTCAGAAAACGCAGATTTGACTCAGTTTGACTTTTTGGGGTGAATTATGATTCTATTTGATGTAATTATTGTACTTTTGAGACACTTTTACTCTTATGTAACACTTCTAGAAGATTCATTCATGAAAAGGGTAAATATTAAATGAATGAATTGGTTTCCTAGCTTATAGAGGCAAGTTGTTTTGACTGCCTAGTTTGTAGTGCTTAGTTTAGAAGTGGTTGAAAAAGCTCCTAGGATAGTGAGCTCGACCCATGGAGGCGGGGAAAGAGGTTAGATCATCTATATTATGTACTTTCTTTCTCATTTTCATGGTTGGACTCTTGAGGGATAAGCTATCATTGTATTATTCACTGTATCTCTGCAATTTTTGGCTAAGGAAGACCAGGGTTTTGCAGTCCTCTTTGGGATTCTTGTGGACTCATGTGTTGATGGTGTGTTTCTCAATGTACTTGTAAGCTTGTTATGTGATTCATTTCCTTTCTTTTACTTCTGCACATTAAACAAATGAAGTGTTAAAGTAAGAATTCATGCCTGCCATGCTCTGCTTTTAAGTTTGTTTAATTTCAATGTTTTCTACTGTCTAAAGAGAATTCAAAGTTATTGTTTGCTCTCTTTAGCTCTTCATCTTTCTTTCCTGACCATCCACCTCAGTTAAAGGCATCAATACTGTCTCCTACCTCGCCCCAAAGAACCCCCTGCAGAAACTGTGTCCAATCCCCGCACCCAAAATTGCCCTCTCCTCAATTTGCCACCAAAAACCCAAAAAACCCCAAATCAACCCTTTTGATCAGTTTACTAGCCTAATATCAGTGTTACCTTATTGGTCATCTCATCTATTGAAGATTTTACTGAGATAGACCGGAGAGAGCCTTCTCCTGCCCCGTAGGGCTAGCTACGAGGCTAAATGGTTTGATGTTGCCTTGAGGTTTACCTTTCTCAGCCTGAGGTGAAATTTCAAGCGCTAACAGAACCCACGACACAATAGCCTTCTCTCAGAAATTGAACCCTTTCTTCATATTTTTGTCTAGTTTAAATACAAAATTACATGATAAAAACTTGTACTAGGTTCAATGTATCCACTCAGTGGATCAAAACTAACATAATAGGAAAAATTTGTTTTTAAAACTGAAAGTAAAAATGAAACAACCATGTGTTTTATCTAATATATTCGACCTTACCGTGTCTTATGATCCATAATATCACTTAATTTTTTTTAGAAAAGTCCAAATTTAACAGAAAAAAAAAGAAACAACTAATTTCCATAATTATACAACGTTTGCGTAGTGGGGTCCAGTATGATGTGGCTACAGGTTGTGACCGTCAAGCGGAGTTGAGGAGGACAGTAACAAGGCTATTGAGCTGAAGTAAGGCCACACGTGTCTTTTTCCATGCATACATCTTCCAGAACCTGCCTAATCAGTCATTGTGTAGCAATGCACAACAGTTAGGTAGCAAAATTCAAATTTCCTGTGTATGGCTATTTTTCCCGCTCCAACATACCAAAGTGCTTTATAATCCATCATCGCTACTTTATACCTCCATTAAATAGTAGACTCCACCAAAATGATACCCAACAGCATCAAAATATCTCTCAAGTCTCAGAGGGGTCCTTGGCTTCACAAAACTGGTTGCAAAACAAAGTAAATGAGAAAAATTTAAAACTAAGTACACATACTATATCTACCTCCTTTTCTTGCTTTCCGAAGGCTTGCTTTCTTTTCTAGGGGCTTCCTTGACCTTGTCTAAAGTCCTGGGTTCAATGAAAACCATACCCCCTCCACTGGACTTTTCGTAGGTAGTGGAAAAAAATGATGATTAGGAACTAGGGGCTTAGGTGGGGTAATGATGAGAGGTAGTGTAGTGGAGTAATGGAAGTATAATGTGATGTGATGTGTAGGATGAAATGTAATGTGTAGGTGTATAATGAAATGTGGTGGTATGTAGTATGATGTTATGGAATAAAGCATATGAAATAGGTAATGAGAAGGGTAAAATGTAAATGAAGCATGTAATGGGAGTAACGTAGGGAAAAGAGATAATTAAATCAACAGTGGTATAATGATATACCCCTAACTTAGATTGTAGAACATTACTAATGAAAAAACTTTTATTTTTCATAGTTCTGACCAATGACTTACCACACCTAGATCCTTAGAACCTCATTAGAAATAACTTGATGACCATGATTAACTCATAATCTGTCATGTCTCGTATGCAGGGACTTTTCTGAAACACTGATAATGACATTAGACAGTAACTTTTAGGCTATGACCACAACAGTCACATAGGCTAAATTGTTACACGAGATCTTTGGATAAATAGACAAGTCGAATATATTTAATACCTAGACTCTAGGATCCTAACAACACCTAGGCAAAGAAACACTGCAGACAGAGGTGTAAATCTCTGGTAAACACTGATGGGGTGAATTGGGCACATTTTTCTAAGTTTTCTTTCAGTTTTGCCTCAAATTTTGTCAAGTTTTTTTGCATGGGAAAGATCCTAATGGATTCCTTGTTGATGTTTCAGGTACCCATTAACACAAAATGGCATTCATTTGGAGAGAAAGGAAACAAGAGGAACAAGGCTTGAATGCAAAAAATGACCATGCTGCCATTTAGGCGCTAAAAAATTGCAGGTTATTGAAATTCTTCTGGCTTCCTGGTATGAGGCAACATATAGAGTTATTGAAATACCTTGTCCGTTCATGGGATATTCAGGAACATGTGTTTAGGTTTTGGGAGAATCTACTTGAGATACAGATAGAGGATATTTACTTTCTGACATGATTTTCAAAGCGAGGTGCCTCCATCTCTCTTCTAGGTGGAAGAAGTGGCGGCGAGATGGTGAAAGACTATATCACTACTTATTGCAGACCTCGAGCCCTTCCTACTAGGGATGGGAAGATCAACGTAAATGATGTGACCCAATTACCTTTGAGAATGATCTTTTTCATCATTGCAAGATTGGTAAGAATCTCAACACCACATGTAGCAAGTAGATCATAGATACAGTATGGGATAGAGTGTCTAGAGCCGACATTATTCAACTGGACTGAGGGTGTCTTAGTCAATTTGAAGGAACAACTTACTTAATCAAAGGAGGGGAAGTTGAAGAAATTCGACTATGGCGATATCTTAGTATGTTTTTCTCTAGAGAGGGTACCATTATTACAGCCTCAACAGAATGTATTCGAGCCCATCGATCCGAGGACCCCACGGATGAGGAGTTGGATAGACCACATGAGCTGACATGTAGGCTCATCAACGATCAAATTTTCACTAGCAAACAGTTCATCATTATTGATTATTATCCTTACGCAGGGATGGATTTTCATGATGATCCTGAGCTTGAGTTTCCCGAGGGTGACCATTAAGTTTTTGAAAGTTTTTACGATTTTTTTTTGTGTTTTTTATGTTCGTGAGACTAAAATATTTAATGTTTTCATGCATATATTGGACCTATTCAACTAGTAGGTGCTACATATCTTTGTCACATAGAGAGACATCCACAAGAGGATGAAGTGGGACCAATATAGGTCGTTGTGGTAGGACAGGATGCGCTACGAGATCTCGAGGTAGCTAAGATCCTATTATTAGAGATGGAGCACCACATGGAGGGACTGACACACTAGATTGATGAGACTGTGGTCATTCAACTTCCATTGCGACTTCAACAACACACAATCAGAGTGCCTAGTTGTATTGGTCGATTACTGCACAATATAACTCGTGCAATATTGTTTTATAATGAACACCATTGATTTTTCTACTTATATGTTTTGCATGTAATTTTTAGATTGGCGATGTAGCCATATGTGTCTTGGGGTATATATTTTGTAAAACAAATCTTCATATATATATATATATATATATATATATATATATATATATATATATTCAGTGTTTCCTAGTTCCTATTCGTTACAAATGTCGATCTAAAACAAAATTAGCCAGGGCATCTACTAATGTGTTAAGATTTCTAGAAATATGTTCATATAGTGTGAAATTGAAATTTATTTCCAGAAGATGCACTCTCAAAACCATGCGAAGGAAGGCAGGATATCTCATTGAATAGATATTAGCGAGTTGTAGTACTACGAGATGTGAGTCAAGCTTGATGACTATACGACAAATACCATGTGAAATAACATCATATAGTAGCTCAATCACTATGCTACACTCAGCGATGTTGGTAGTAGAGAGACCAATGAAAATCCCTTGCATGCTCACTAGCTTTCCATTTGGAGCAAAAATAGCCATTGCTGCAGAGGATAGGTTCTGAGTACTACAATTAGCACCATCAACATAACCCATATACGGTTCGAGAGAGGCTGACATTTTCAATCCAAAATTAAAAAGAATCAACATAAACCATGGGAAACTTTGAAAAACACATTATAAATACACTTAACACACCTATAGATAGTATTTACACAGTGTAATATGCATGGGATAAAGCATAGTATTTTTTGAGGTACAACCCATTTCTATGTTGTGCCAGTGGAACTCCGTCGAGGTCTACTAACTCATAAACCCCTTTTTCAAGGACATACTTGAAAATGTATGGGCCCAGCCACACAGGTTGGAAATTTCCTGAACCTAACTTGTCGGACTCCTGGTCATATAAGAGAATTACATCTCTTTTTGAGAAGACTCTAAGATTGACACTTTTGTCATATTTCACTTTGATGCGTCTTTTTTGGGCATCATTGTCCGATGCGGCATCGTGTCGGGTTTCATCCAAACAAGTTAGATGTAAAATATGCTCCTCCTCTGCAGAAGTAGCAAGAAGAAGTTTGATATCTAGTTTCAGCGATGGAATTTTGCATTCGATGGGGAGGATTGCTTCCAGACGATAAACCAACTGGAATTGTGTGAATCTAGTAGCATTCCAAACTGAGGTTCGGTATGCCCACAAGGCAACATAGAGAAGAAAGTTCTAGCCCGATTTATGGACCCCTATCATGTGTTGAAGCATAGTCTTAAGAACTTTGTTAATAACGTCAACTTGTCTGTTAGCCTAAGGATAATAGGGAATGGAATTTTCATGTGAAAGTCCCAATTTGGTAGTTAATTTGGTTATCATATGATTCTAAAAATTATTCATGTGTTCCGTAACTATTGCTTGCGGAACACCAAACCTAGCAATAACGTGGTTGAAGAAAAAGTATGCAGTCGTTTCACTGGTGTTGTTAAATGTAGGCATCGCTTCAGCGCACTTGGTAAAGTAGTCAACAATGAAAATAATATAGCCATGCCCCCTGGACGAATGAGGGTTACATGCCATAAAGTTGATACCCCATTTTTCAAAGGGACAAACAGCGACAACGTGATGAAATAGAGTAGGTGGAGCGCAGATTTTATGATTATAGATCTGGCACACATGACACTTCTGGACTGCGAGGATACAGTCGTGGAAAATTGTGGGCCAAAAGTAACCAACGCGTAAGATATTTTGTGGGGTAGTGTAACCAAATAAATGTATGTTGCATGCCCCCAAGTGGCATTTATTGAGGACTTTCTCGGCCCCCTCGAGAGTGAGGCACCTCCATAAAACCGTATCGATACCACAAAGCTAAAGGGTGTCGTTGATAGTCACTTAATTTTGGGATTGGCACCAGATGCGTCACTGCTATGAGCAAGAGATATTAGGTCAGAAAGCCTAGATCTAGAGATAGATCAGAAAATCTCCATACCATGGGTTAGATGACGAGAACATAAACAATGACTCATCTGGGATGGAATCTTTAGATGTAGATTCAGGATCAATGGAAGGAAGATCGCACATTAGCCCGACAAAAAATAAGGATTTCTTCAACTTGGATGTGATGAATTCCAGGTCAAACTCTTGGAGAATAATGATCCACTTAGAGTATTTACCCCCCAACAACTGATGTGACAATATGTATGTCATAGGGTTGCAATTCTAAACAACCATAGTTTTCTGGAGTGAGATGTAATGGCGAATATCTGGACAACTTGAACGATCGCCAAAGCTAACTTTTATACATGAGTATATTGGATCTCGGTATCGTTGAGGTTCCGACTCAGATACTAAATGGGATGTTCAGTCCCCATATCATTTTCTTAGACCAACACGATAGCTATAGTAGAGATGGTGGCAACTAGATACAGGAAATAGTCGCACTGATAGTCAGGGGGATATAAGAGAGATTCCCAAACCAATACATCTATCAAGGCATCAAACACTTTCTGTGCAGTGTCATCCCAATGGAAGGGAATCCCTTTTTTCAGTAAGTGAGTAAATCCTTTAGTCAGTTCAACATAGGTAGGGGTGAACCTCCTTAGGAAGTTAGCTTTCCCTTAGAGTCTTTGTAACTGAATGAGGGAGGAAGGTGCAGACACGTCAAAGATTGCCTAGAATTTTAAAGGCTCAATACAAATTCCTTGTTTTGAAATGACGAAACCAAGGAGTCGACCATAACCAACATAGAACACACATTTGCGCGGGTTAAGTTGAATGCTATAATGTCTACAATGGATAAAAATGGCCCGCAAATGTATGGGGTGATCAGCTTGATGCTTGAAGTGAGTAGGTAGATCGTCTAGATAGGGTTTCATGCTATGCTTGATGTCATGGAAATCATAATCCATTGCACATTGAAATGTCGCCCCTGCATTCTTTAAACTGAAAGGGAGCTTTCTATAAGCAAAATTAGCCCAGGGACAAATAAATGTGGTTAAAGGTTGGTCCGCCGGGAGAATCTTGATTTGATTATAGCCTGAGAATACTTCCATAAATGAATAAATCTCATAGCCAGCGCAATCATCAACAATCTAGTCAATAAACGGGGTCGGGTAGTTGTCTTTTGCACAAGCACAATTTACGTCCCAATAATCAACACATAATCAGATTGTGCCCTATTTCTTCATGACAGGGACAACATTCGATACCCAATCAGTTAAAGGAATGAGGCATATGAAACCAGCCTGAAGAAGCTTTTCTATTTCAGCCTTTATCCCAGCAGCCTTCTTGGGATGGACTGACTGGAGGCGCTGCCAGATGGGTTTGGCATCTGGATATGTCTTGGTTTCGTGCACTATTATGTTTGGGTCGATACCTGGCATTTATTCATATGTCCAGGAAAATACATGTCTGAACTCATGAAAAATGGTTGGATAAATCTTGATTTTAGATGAAGAACAAGATTCTCTGATGTATGAATATTCCTAATTTAATCGAAATATAGAGAGGGATGGTTTCTTCGATATTTGAAAGGTTCTTTTCAGAGTCGATCTCATGAATGGAGATGATATTCGTAAAGGGTTCGAAAAAATTAGGTAGGTAAACACCACTGAGATTATATTCAAAGGTATCTGGGAAGGAGGAACGATGATGATGTTCGTCCAACGATGCGTCATTTGAAATCATGATCTCCATGATGCTTTCGTCGCTAGAGAATATACACAAGAAAGGATTAGAGAGTGTTCCATAATCCATTGACCGATCTATCCAATTGATCAAAGATAAATTATGGACCGCACAAGCTGAATATATGGCTTCATAATCTTGCTCAATGGGGCTAAGAAGAATTCGATCGCCAAAAATTCTGATGTCAGTTTCATCAGGTATAATCCATGGATTAGCCATGATTGTATAGGATGATATCATGGCTATATAAGCAACCGAAGGGGAGGAGTTGGGAAGTAGAAGGGGAGGGAGTGAAAAGGTTCCCATAAGCGATGAATCCTTCAACAAAACAACTTCGACTATTTGATGGGAATGTAGGGCTTCCCCTACAAGAGGGACACTTCTAGTAACATTCGAATCAAAGGCGAAAAATGTGAGTTGATCTATGGCCACGATCCCACTTTTATGAGAAAGGCGATCATTATGAAGTAAGTTGAAATGACGACATCCATAACATAAACCTATGTACATCCCAGTAGAATATTATAATCCATAGGTCCATCGATAACTTCTACTTTAATGGAGATGGCTTTGACCCGTAGTTTCACTTGGAGGGAATTCAGAATCCCACAAGGTTTGTATCTCCTTCCATCAAAGACTTTTAATGTGGTGGTCGATTGACTCAATTGGGGTGAACCAATCACATTCCAGCAAGACAAATACATGATGCAAGTCAAGACTCCCTCATCCACAATAGAATGATGAATGTTATCACCATGGACAATGACCTGAATCATGAAATCTAACTGTATCGGAAGTCGAGGGGTATTGTTTTCATGAGACAAAACCACTAGGTTGGAATATGATGGATCCACACATTCAATAGCTAACAACAAGGCCTTATTTTGGGTGGGGCAGTTTTGCAACACCTAAAGATTTCACATAGTTGATGGAGATTGAGCCAAGTCTTTAACTACATTGTAATTTTAAGAGGCTCTCGAATGAGGGTTGAAAGCAAACTTATGGATAACACCCTTCGGAGGCTTGATAATAAATTCCGTAGGAACTGGAGGTGGAATGGGATCAATGACGGTGGTGTCAAACTGGCAGGTTGGTCAGTAGCCTAACCATTTGGTGGATTCACATTACCATAGTTTGTATTCCTAGTGGCCACCATGACATCAAATTTCAGCTTCAAGGAGGAAAGCATCAAAACTGTGTTAGAGGAAGAAGCATCTCGGACAACCATATGGGTCTCCTGATTTGGAAATGGGTCAATCAACACAGTAGGAGAAGTGGATGATTTAAGAAATTGATTCACTTGAGTGCGGTGCAGACAATCACATGTAAAGTGATCCTCGTTACAAATTAAGCATGGGTATTGAGGCTTTCGTTTCTCATCAGAAGACAATTTTTTTTGTTTATCCTATGGTGATGAATCCTTCTTTTTCTTACCTTTACCTTTCTTCTTGCTTCCAGGTTGCTATTGAGACTTGCCTTTATGAAACAACATTTATCTCGGAAGCAGAAGCCATAGGAGGATGGGATTGAGGGTTTTGTGCACGAGCGGTAAGAGAAATACTAGATGGTTTACTCACCGACTACGAACTGGAAGAACCTATAATGCCATTGGAAGCATGAAATTCTTTACCAGGTGGAGGAGGAAAAATATTCGATGATATCAAAGCATTTGGTATCTTGTCATAAAGCATGCCTGATTGGGTATAAACCAGATCTAAATATTGAGCACGAGCAATAACTTGCTCTTCGGTCATGACTCCACCTTTGGCCACATCTTTTGTTATGGGAGCTAATAGAGATTTGACAAACCATTCCACTAACAACTGATCGGGAACATAAGTCTTGACCAACTGACGACAATGCCTCCACTCATGAATGTGATCCGAAATGTGAGTAGAGTCTGATTGTTTAAAGTTAGTCAATAATTATGTTCCAGTTTCATATTTGATGGGAAACTGGAAACATGTGAGGAAGGTAGTGGCTAAAGTGCTAAAGTCGTGAAACGACGCTCTAGGTAACTCAATATACCATTTAGCTCCGGTACCTGTAAACGTTCATTGGAAAATACAGAGACGAATGGAATCATCATTAAGGGAGTTGGATGAACACCATTGATGATACATCATAACATGCGTCTACGGGTCTTCTCTAGTATTCCCATTTAATTTTGGGATATCAAAATGAAACTTAGTGAGAATAATCGACCACCATGGCGAATGAGCAATGGGGTCATTAGTAAGCCAAGTTAAATCCGGTAATTCAAAAGTAGCCACAAAAGGTAACTGTCGATTAAAGTTTGAAAGCGTATGACCTGGATATGAAGGGATAGCCTGGGAAAAAATAACTTGCATTCCTGGGTAAGGAGGGTTATGATAATAAGGAACTTTGTTACCAGAATATTGAGGGTTTGTTTGGGCCTTCGTTTTGAATTTTGAAAGTTTGGAAGATATGAAGAGGGAAAAACAGGTGGCGGGAGCAACAGTCAAGTTGCGACAAAAACAACTGGGAAAGGGAGCATGACCATGTAGTTGTGGGATAGTTGCGGCAAGGTGTCAGGAACAAGTAGAAACAACCGGTTGAATAAGGAGGAGGACGAGAAGCAGCCGAGGCAATGGACAACCAAACAGAATTGGCAGTTCGAGCAGCAAAGGAATAGATAAAAAGGAGAGAACAACATGAAGAAGAGGTTGTTGATATATGAGGGAGTCTAGAGCACAAAGGAACCTGATTGGAAGGTGGAGCAGTGCTGGGAAGACCAGAGTGGGGCTCGGTCTGAGATCTGTAGCATTCTGTCATGGTATTTTATGTATTTACTCATGGCTTCATGTCGAAGGTGTATTGTAATGGATCTTTTGTGGAATTAATATGAACGAGTACTTGGACTAGTTGCATAGTATTATCTGTGTGTAACGTCGTGATTGATAGGCTTGCTCAAAAGTTTTTAATGTTGAAGGTATCTAAGTTTTACATAAAATAATGGTTGTGACATCCTTGATATCCTTCTAAACCCTTCTTAGTTTCTGTCATGGCACACCTCGAGTGAGACTCCTTACCCCTTGGGGTAGGGTGAAAATGTCAGTGTTGTCCTAGACTACAGTGGTCCCTTGTTGGCCCCTTGTGCCCGAACCCAGGGTCTTTCCTTGATGTCATTTTTGTGCCAACAAATGGTTCTATTGTCAATACCTGAAATCTCGAGAACTGGTTTGGAATATGGTGTCAAGGATATTTAAGAAGAAGAATCAAGATTGGTGGGATAACAGAGTAGATCGGTTTATATAAGATAAGGCTACTTGTCAAAGCCATCCTATCACTAAAATGAGAGGAGAGAATTTGTACTTAGAGGCTACAAGTGATCAGTACGAGATATTCTGGTGTAAGTTTCCAGAAGAATTGTATAACTGGTTGAGAAGGATAAAAGTAAAGAGTCAACCAGAAGGAGTTATGTCGGCTTGTCACGACTGGGTTCCCTCAGAGCTCACAACACTTCGACACTTGGATAGTGAGTTGAAGAGGACAATAGATGTTTGGGTACAAACTACGTAGAAAGGTATGTAGTCAAATTTGCTGCAGAAAATTGTCACTATTTTTCAAAGGCGAACATAGTGTTCAGATTGGGGTTAAGAGGGAAACTAGTGAACGAAGTGCCTTTGTGGATTAAGATGTTGATGGTGGAAGAAGTTTTGTTACCTTTACCCAAAGAATCTATGGTAGTGTAAAACCCTAGTACTGGGGGGAAGGGCCTAAGGGGAGAATGCTACCATTTGGGGAAATGTAGATGTTGCTGAAGGAATGGACATAGAAGGATTGCAGAGAGATAGAGATATTAGGGTGCAAAGGAGAGTACTATTAGAAAAAAAGTGGCAAGAAAGAGCGGTACAAGCGCTGAAGAAAAGTAGGGAACCCCACCAAGCAGGAGCGGTGTCAGGGAACCTGAAAGAAGGAAATAGTATGGAGAAAGATGCATAATAAGAAAGGGATGTTGATTGGACAGATAGGAGCCAGGAGAATGACAAGGATTCTCCCTTACAGGTTGTGGGGAAGATGCCAGAAGGAAGCTCTCGCTGCAACTACGAGAAGGAGACAGAAGGTGAAATGTGTGATGCGATGAGAAGATTGTTCACCGAAGATGATATGTCAACTAGAGTTCAGTAGCAGAGCCCCCAAACCTCAGGTAGTGTTTGCCCCGACCTTCCCCTGGTGCTTTACAAAAACCCTGACAAAATTGTTGCCAACTTGATTAAAGTAATACGAGTATACAATGTACATGAAAAATACAAAGAAATTTGTAATACATCTAATAGTAGTGTTAGTAATTTGGGGTTACAAGGATCTCAACAACCTGGAAACCAAGGATTTGTGATCTTAGCACACACCCGAATCAACATGGAAGGGTCCTTTACAAGATATCCTGAGTTTGTTGGTAGATGGAATGAAGACGTATAACAACATTGGTATATGTGTGAAGCTATATAGAGAGCACGCCAAACACCAGATAATGTAAATTAAATCGAGTTCCAGACCACATTAAGAGAAAAAGCTTTAAGATGGTTTATCAAATGGGTAGAATAGAACCAAAATCCTTCAGTGGAAGATATTAAGAGAGGCTTTGTTCAATAGTTTAAGGTGTCGCAAACAGATTAGTAGGGACTGTCCGAACTATGGGAGATCAAGCAAAAACGAGAGTCTACGTGGGAATTGATGCAAAGATTTACGGATGCTATTGGCAAGCTAAGATATACCATAGATCCCAACCACTAGATAGATTGGTTCATCAAAACGCTCCTACCCCTTACAAGAACTCTTCAAGATGATTTAGAAAAAGCGTCGCGCATAGAAGCCATGGCAAGATACCCACATGAGTATTAAGGAGGGATGGGATCATAAGACCCATCGATCATGGGCCTCCAAAATTAAATCTCCAGTTTAACAAAGAAATTAAAGGAACTATAGCCAATTCGATCAGTAAGGCCCAATGTATGGTGTACTCACTTCCTGGTGGAAGGCCATGTGGAAACTGAATGCCCGAGGTTGAGAGGTACAAATAGTTCAGGGGGAATTGCAAGATCATTAGGGGCCTTGCCAACAATAGGAGTTGCGGCAGTGGGATTGCAAGGATCTTTCCCAGTCTAAAACACACAAGACTACTGTGAAGTTTTTAGGAACTATGGACATTTTCTGTGGGTATGTCCGATACTACAAAAATATTCCAATGTACCTAACAACAGTTATTGTGAGTTCTGTGCATCCACAACACACCACATTGACCAATACCAAACATTAGATGCCTTAAAAGAGTGGCTAGATAGATCCACCTTCATAATCAATGAATCTGGTCATGGGGGATGAGGAGGAGGTATGAGAGGAGGAAGAGTAGGGGGAAGAGGACCTGTCAGGTGTTACAACTGTGATCAGGAGGGACATGTTGCCAGACTATCCACTCCCAAGAAGGCCTTGGTTCTCACAATACAGGGTCAATGCACATGCCACCGAGGATTGTCCAGAGCTGATTGCAAAATGGGAAGAAAGAACCATACATAGAGGGACTAATTTGATCAATGCAGAACTAGGAACTGCTGAATCGCTTCCAGTAACTAATATAAATATAGTTACTAGAGGGGGTGTTAGAGTCAGTCTTGTCAGTCCTCCGTCAGAGATCAAAACTCTTTCTGCGTTTCATTTTTAGGTGTCTCGCTTCATTCACTCAGCTGCATTCCGCTAGGGGCATGCCATAATCTGACGGAAGGGCCTTATCATTCATTCCCCTCATGTCTTGTACCTGCTAGCTTAGGTCTTTTCATCAATGTGTATTAAAGTCCATGACAGTCAATGTTGATCTTTTAATGGACAAGAATCATTTCGGTCATTAAGTCTAGGGATTAGTCATTTGGTCTTCAAACAATGTCCAATAAAGCCAGCAAGGCCAGAGGGAGGCTCTTATAAAGTTGTGATTCAAAGATTTTCATCATCATATTGACAGATTACGACTGTTCTTCAAAACTCTGTTTTGAAGAAAAGTCAACAGTTTATCTTTTGTAAAAAATTTCAAAAGTTTCTCAGTGGATTTCTCCAAGCGCAGCCCTGGTCTCCTTAGCCAAATTCCATGTCGGCTACCCCTGCAAAAAATTGCCAAAAATTTCATCATTTTAGTCAAAGAAATCAAAAGGAAGTGTGAAAAGCAGAGTTGTATTAATTGTGAAAAAGTGCCAAAGTGAAAACATTACAAAATGGGTTTTGGAGGAAGAAAAAATCAAATCCAACTCCTGCAACATATTTCTCCAAGTTATATAGATCGTTTGTGTCAAGTTACATTCATAAATCTCATAGCAAAGTTGATTTTGGAGGTTGAAGAGCAAACATCAGTTCAAAAAGGCCGTGACTGTGTTAAGAGTTGGAGCGTGGCGCGCAGGTGCAGGAGCACGGCGCACACAGAGCACGCAGCGCACTGGGGATTTCTGCCCAGTGTTAATTTGAACGGGCGCAACGCACACAGAGGGCACGACGCACTGGGTTCTTGGCGCGGCGCATATACACAGAAGCCCGATTTTGCTCAGAATTTGCAACCAATCACCTTCAATCCCTTGAATTTGCCAGATTTCAACACATCAAAAAGGGCAGTTCAAGCACAGTTCATACACAGCAGTCATCTTGTCTTCAGGGTATTTTGTATAGCAGTCATGGCATCTGAGCATTCATCGGACTATGAGGTGGAAACCCAAAGTGACTCTCCCTTGGAAGAACAGGCACCCTGGAGGCCTCATAAAAGTGGCAGACATGTGAGAGAGGAACCGACCACCCTTACAGAATTGCAGGCCTGTCCTCTTGCTATGTCATGTTTTCAGCATCAGTCATGTTATGAGTTTTGTCAAAAGGTAGCTAGTGTCCAATTTCATCATGAGTTGGCTCATCTTTTTGTGCTGCACTTGCATGGAGATCAAGCTATCTTGGCTGGTGTCACCTTCACACTTACACCAGAATCCATCTCATTGGCAACCGGTATACCGAACATTGGTGAACCATGGCACAAGAAAAAGAAGATTGACTGGCAGCATTATGAGCCATACATCAAAACCAGTTTCTTAAGGCATCTCAAGAGAGTGTTCCCATTCCGATATCTAAAGGATGAATATGCTCCACTAATGAGATTGATCATGAAATATTTCAGCTGTGAGGGACGATTCTCTCGTCTTTATGCTTACCACATCAGGTTGCTCATGCATTTCACCAGGGTACGGATGATGAACATTCCGTATTTCATTTGCCAGAACATAGAGAGGATGACCACCTTTATACAGCGCAAAACACCTCAGCAGCAACTTAACAGTGTCTATCATTTTGCTCTTATCAATATTTTGGTGGTTCGTCAGCTTGGATTGCAGGGAATCACTTGGGATGATTTCATCTCGCGTGATTTCTTAGAGCTTCACGGAGAGTAATAGAGGTTAAGCATGAGGGTGAACCTTCTCATTGGTATGAGCACCATGAGACTGCTAGTGTGCCAGTTTTCATCACATATCAGAAGGGCACCAGACGTTTGTTTGCAGTGGAAAAGCGAGTGTTATCTCCACCCGGGGTGGAAGGGGCCTCGCTTCCGACATCAACACTATAGGTACAGGATAGAGGTAAGGAGCCAATGCATGATGAGGGGCCTTCAGGTGAGCCATCAGGTGAATGAGAGACCGAATTCGTGCTCCTTCATGATGATGATACAGATACAGATCCTCAAAGTGCACAGCTTAAAGAAATCATCCAGGAGCAGCAAGCAAAGATTCAAGCCTTGTCCCTTGATTTGGAAAGAGCCCAATGGAGCATGAACTATCTGGAGCAGAGGAACAAACAGCTTGAGGATCAATAAGCGATCATGGAGCTACAAAACATTCGTGAGCATCGCCAAGCTGCACAAAGGAGAAGAGTTGAGCTCACGTCATTGGAGCAAGAGATAAATGAGGATTGGGAGGCCAATCTTGAGAGAGTCAACATGCACTTAGAGAGGCTGCTGGACAAGGCTGACAAGAACCATGCATTGTTGAGACACATGGCTTTCCACTACATGGCGCGGAACAAAGTGTGCAAGGCCCAAATCAGGAATTTGAAGGCGAAATTGAGGAAGGCAATCAAGAAGCAAAAGAGGCAAAGGGAGCTCGATCGACTTTAGATATTGGCCAAAGCATCTTTGGCCCAACATAACACTTGATAAGGAAGCCCCAGCCCAAAGTTCAAGAAATTTGGGGCATTTTTTGTGTTTTTGGAAATTTTTGTGCAAAAAACAGGGTTTTTCTCCCTGTGCGCCACGCCACCTGGCGCACACTTACGCTAGGGAGATCCAAATGACAAAAGGTTTGCATTTTTGGATTTTCCATGGAAAATCATGATTGTTGGTGCATTTCCAAGAGGGTTGGGCTAGTTTTAAGTCCTCAGGAGGTCAAAAACACCAAAAAAATGACCTCTCTGCCCCTATTTTGACACACAAGAAGCAACCTTGGGAGATTGAGGTTTTGGAGGGGCAAATGGGCACCAAATTCAGAAATTCCACTTGGGTTGGATAGTAGAAAGGCAGGGATTTCCAACAAGCACACTTGGGCTCGATTTGGACTTTAGGAGGTGCCTCAAAACCAGCTCCAAAGTGGCGCGATGCATACAGTTTTTGGCGCGGCGCACAGACACCCAAAGGCCAAAATCAATCCCGCTTCGCGAAATTTCGCTTCGCAATTTTCTCCAAGTGGGCTCGCTCATTTACAATGTATTTTTCTTGGAATCAAAGGCAAAGTTTAAAAAGCATTTTTGGCTTCTAACCAAGTGGCCAAATGAAGGCGAATAGCCACCCAAAAAAAATCTGCGCTCATATTTGCTTTTTCCTTACTGGTCCCCATAGAAAATTGAATGTAACTGTTGATGGTTGGCTCTTCACTTCCTGGGTTGATCGACTTTCCCATGGCAAGGCTTATTTATTGTATTGAGAGTCATTTTGTAAAGGGTTGGAATTTCTGGGAAACTGTGGGAGAGAAACCCAGTCACTCACTGTACATTTTGACAGAGAATTAATGAAAGATTGCAGCTCTGGTTCATGAGATTCCTGTGGCGTGAGTTTAGCAAATGTATCTTCTTTATGTTTCATATGTATTTCGTTATGTTTCATATTTTCATTCATATTCATTTCCAGTGAAAGCTTTCTAAGTAAAAAGGTAGAATTCAGTGTGCTGCTCTGCCTTGGGATAGTTTTCACGTTCTATGTTTTCTTCTGTTGAAAAGGATTCATGTATTTATGCCCTTTTCACACTCCTAAACAATCTCTCCACCTCATATTATTTCGAATCTAATTGCTAGACTTTCCGCCTGTCTTGCCTCACGAAATAATCTGTCTTTGAGTTAAATTCTCTGCTCATGCTGTTCCTTGGCCCCACACATCCCAGAAAACTCAGTCATTCTTCAAACATCTCCATCATATTTATTTACCTAGCCTAAAATCAGTATCCATTTTTGCGTCATCTCAGACCCTATTGTTTGTTTTCCTGAGTGTGACCCGGAGAGAGCCCTCTCCTGTTCTGGTAGGGCTAGCTACCAGGCTGAGCGTGGTTTGTGGTTACCCTGAATTTTGTCTTCCTTCAGCCTAAGGCAAATTTAGGTGCTAATAGGGGGTAAGAAGACAGGGGATGATCGTGGTATGGTAGACTAGCCTCCAATTGTTTGGGTAGCATCACGAAAGTGGTCATACAATGCTACCCAAAAAAAGCAATACTATCAGGAAGTGACCTAGTTATTTGATGGGTTAACAGAGATAAAAGGAGATAAGAAACAAGAATCACACATAAAACGTAACACCCGACCAATTAAAGAATGGTTTAGGTTGTTTTTGCAAATTGTTGATAATGAAAAAATGTTAAAGGAGTTTTTCAGGAGTCTAAGAGCAGTATTTCTAGAAGACAAAGAAAAGGGGGAAACCATATAGACAAATCTACTGGAAAGACATTTGCGAAAGGTATGGCGAAACAAAAATAGAACCGGTAGAGAATTACGGATTGATGCTCAAGTTGCAGGATTCCATATTAAGGAAACAATGCTAGATCTGGGTTCAGATGTAAATATTCTACCCAGAAAGACATACGAACCGCTGGGGAAGCCACAACTTAAATATTCACCAATACAACTATGGATGGCGAATCAATATTACATATTTCCCATTGGAACATTGGAATATGTAGAAGTGGATATAGCAGGGGTGAAAAATTATATTGAATTTGAAGTAATTGATATAATGGGTGATAAGGACCCATACCTAGCACTTCTTGGTATCAACTGGGCATATGAGAACCATGCTATCATCGAACTAAAGAAAGAGTTAATGATCTTTGAAGTAGAAGGAATGCAGGTAATACAACTACTAGATCCATATCAAGTACCAAGGTTCACGGAACTTGTGGATGACCGAGACGAGCCGGGAATGCTAGATTAGTTGTACAAGCTAACGATAGGAAAAAGAGAAGACTACATAAATCCCATAGTAGGAGGATCGGTCAGTTGGAGGAGCATAAAAAGTTCAAAAGCTGGTTTAGAAGCTGCTTGGGATGCATGGCAACAAGGGGGATATGAGATTCATACCAGACGCTGTGCTAAGATAGGTAGGATAAACTGGATTGGGACAGAGGTAAGCAACTATCCCATCTTCCACGGTATTGGATCAGTAGACACTTTTTAAATAAGGTAGACAAAAACATAAGAGAAGATCAAAAAGTCACACTATTAGATATTGTGTTACATGCCACCCTGGAAAGGTGGTGGAAAGCACATCGCAACACTTTGCGTGAATGTGAGACTATCAAGCGAGCCACGAGAGAGAGATTTAGTCAAGAAGGAGACCGGCCGCATGACAAGGTCAAGTATAGAGGAAACTCAGATCCCAGAAAACATTTAGAGGATTGCACAGATAAATGGGAAAAAGAGAAAGTACCGAAGGAACTTTGGGTGCATTTATTCATACATACCTTAGGTACAATCCCGCAATCATGGTATATATAGGAGGAAATTTGTAGAAAAACAACAGATTGGGATATCATGGCTAGCTAATTTAGCAGCAATTTCTGGTTCAAAGATAGTGATCAACACATGAATGAAACCTTATATGCCATTAAAAGAATCCTTTTTACTCCAGGATAGTTATGGGAAGGTTGCGTTAACGAAAAATTCCTACAGTATTTTTATGAAGTAGGGTATTCGGAATATATGTCTTGTGGTAAAGTAGACGTGGATCTAGAGGAGGATGATCTAGAAGGACTTTGACACCTGACATTTTAAGAAACACAAGGTGAATGGGATATTAAAGAATGTCCTTCAAGAGACGCTGCACACTTTCTCCCGGTCAAAACTGTGGAAACATAACATCGACTCAGAGAATAAACCTAATATGGCATCCATCAGAGATTATTGGGATGAGTGGAAAACTAGGGAGATTTCCGATCTACTTCGTGAATACGAAGACTTATTTCAAGCTTCTGTGGTTGAATTAAAAGGGATAAAAGGGGACATCAGAGAAATGAAGATTGTGCTGAAACTAGATGGTCGTATAGTGAAACACATACCATATAGGCTAAACCCAAGAGTGAAAGAGAAACTCAAGAAAGAGATTGACAAAATGTTAGAACCTGAACTTATCTTCTCGGTGGACGAAGTTGAATGGATTAGCCCAATTGCAATATAGAACAAGAAGGATGCCACATAAATCAGAGTTTGTGTAGTTTACAAGAGCCTAAACAATGCATGTGTACATGATCCATTCCCAACGCTGTTTAGTGATGAGGTTATGGACAATGTTGCGGGGAATGAGGCATATTCCTTTATCAATGGATTTTCAGGTTATCATCAAGTCCGCATTGCAAAAGAAGATAAGAAGAAAACAACATTCACGACAGAATGGGGGTCATATGCTTATCATGTAATGCCATTCGGTCTGAAGAACGTGCTAGTGGTTTTGTCACGAATTATCATAACTGCCTTTAGAGATTATATTCACAGGTTCTTAGAAGTATACATGGACGATTGGACGGTGTACAATTTGCTAAAGAAACACACCAGTCTACTATGGGTCATGTTTGAAAGGTGTAGGCAGTTACAAATCTCATTAAATCTTAAGAAATGCATCTTTTCAGTTCCATTCAGAACGTTACTAGGCCACATTGTTTGCAAGGATCGGGTGTGTGTAGATCCCGCAAAGGTTACAACAATTGTAAATATGGAGCTGCCAAATAACTTAAACCAACTGCGAGCAACACTGGGCCATACAGGATATTACCATTGATTTATTCAAAATTATGCCTCAAATATGTCTCCTATGGAGAAACTATTAAAGAAGACAGAAGCTTTCATGTGGACGGAGGCCTACCAAGCAACACTAAACAAATTAAAATAAAAACTAGTAAGCGCCCCTATTATTGTATACCTGGACTGGAATAAGCAGTGCTGGCACAACCTAGAGAAAGAAACATGGATCACCCAATTTACTTCACCAGTAGGAACCTATCAACAGTCGAGAAGAACTACACAACAACAGAGAGGGAAGCATTGGCAATGGTTTACTCCCTATAAAAATTTAGACACTATCTACTGGGGGCACCATTTAAGTTCATCACAGACCACTCATCTTTAAAATACCTAGTGAACAAATCTGTGTTGGAGGGTAGAATCTGTCGATGGTTACTATTGTTCCAATAATTCACCTTCGAAGTGGTCATAAAACCGAGAAGGTTAAATGTGGGGCCAAACCATATATCAAGGTTAGAATCAGGAGAAAATGAAGGACCATTAGATGACCAACTGCCAGATGCTAACTTGTTCTGAATAGAAGCCATTCCAGACTACTTAGAGGAGATTATTGTGTTACTAACATCGGGATACTACCATGAGGGATACACATCGACACAAAAATGACACCTAATAGTGAGAGTGACAACTTATCAGTTAATTGCAGGACACCTACACAAGCTAGGCCTCGATCAAGTTCTACGACGTTGTCTCCTTCAAAGTGAAAGGTGGGAAGTATTGTGGGAGTGCCATGCTGGGGTTGCGGAGGCCATGCTGGGGGCAAAGCTACCGTAAGAAAGATACTGCAAGTTGGGTTGTGGTGGCCTACCGTCCACAAGGACGCTATAGAATACGCAAAGAGTTGTGATGTATGTCAGAGAGTCGTGAAGCCATCACATCAGGATGAACTGCCCCTAAATCCAGTTCACATAGTAAAAATATTTGAGAAATGGGCATTAGATTTCATCGGCCCTATCACACCACCAAAATGTCATTCACATGCCAGATAAATCATAACCGCTACAGAGTACCTTACTTGGTGGGCAGAGGCAGTGCCAATCAAGTATTGTACAACCGATACTACAACAAGATTCATCTTTGAGTGTATTATATCTAGATTTGGATGTCCAAAAAGCTTAACCAGTGATCAAGGGACACATTTCATTAACGAAATTGTCACTTCTCTCCTGAAGAAATTCATGGTCCAACATCACAAAAGCAGCCGTACCACCCATAGGCCAATGGAACGGTTAAAGCCTTTAACAAAATACTTGAGAGGGGTTTGACAAAAATTGTGTCAGCAAATCGAGACAATTGGGACGAATGGGTACCATCAACATTATGGGCTTATAGAATGATAGTAAAGAGGACACAAACAAATCCCATTCCAACTAGTATACGGTAGAGAGGTAGTAGTACCAACAGAATTCATTGTCCCGATCATTTTTATCTCATAGGCGACCAAAATAACAGATGATGCACCGTGGAAAGATAGAATGGAACAATTGATGGAGTTGGATGAATCGAGGTTTTTAGCGGAGTTCCACCAATCAGTTGAACAAAGGAGACAGAAGGCTTGACACGACAGACACATCTAAAAGAAAACCTTCAAGATAGGAGATCATGCTCTATTGTATGACAACAAGTTTCAAAAGTTTCCGAGAAAACTTCAAGTGCATTGGTTGGGGCCATTCATAGTTGCGGAGATTAAATATTCTGGGGCGGTGAAGTTAGCGTAACTTGATGGGATACTGTTTCCTGGATGGGTGAATGGCGCACACATGAAGCCTTTCTACAAATCCACCGTTGCGCCATCAAATTGAAGGGGTCTCGGAAACGATCCCGCAAGTAGGTTTTAGTCAATAATACATAACCCGTATATAATAAATTCATAGTGAGTCACATGATTCAGTAGCATACTCCTTTATATTCCATGTTTTTTTCATTTTTTGTTGTTCAAAAATGAATAGCACATGTCAATCTGGTTGCGGTAATCATATCATGTCACTGCAACCCACTTGTGGTTGCGGGGGGGGAAGTCACATGTTCCATGAGTCTTTTCCAACTTACTACAGGTATTTTCCATAATAAGTAGGAAATAATACACCTATTAGACAAAGTTTCGTAAAATATTTTCCCGTTGAGGAATAAATCAGCAAATAATTACACACCATTATGGAAACTTTATTAACCATGCATCCCACTCTGTCCTTTCCCGTGCTACGTCATACCAGTCAGACCCAGGTCAGAAGACAACGACATAACATGATTAAAAAGCATAGGGAAAGTTTCCATAGTAATTAGTTATCAAGTCCAATCAGAAACATCGTGTCAAGTTTGTCTACTTAATTTGGGGAGTTTCAGAATTTCAAACGCAGGTGACAGAAAAAATTCAAGTTCGCTTTGAGAACCAGCAGCAGTAGAGAGGCAAAGACTCCAAACCTCTGATAATTCTTGTCTACCAGAGGTGCACAAAGATGAAAAAAGCTATTATTTCAGTCCCAGACAATCAGCTGGACAAGCGAATTACAGTGGTAGAGAATCTGTATGGAAAGTATGACAAAGAAACACTAGTGGATAATGATCTCTTGGATTGTTTCCAATTTCCATCGTTGAAGCGGGAAGTATACACAGAAGATGTGCCAAAGGGAGATGGCACAATCACAACCAAGATTAAAGAATATTTCAAAGGCCTCCAATGATCGATGCTGATAAATCTTAGGAGTCTGCCTGTTTTCGGCACGCAATTGGCAGCAATGCAATGCACAAAGCTATTAGCCAGCAAGATGCATGGGGGATCGCTATGGCTTGACAAAGAATATCCCATTCATGTTGATGACATCCATCGCCTGACAGGACTCTCTGCAGGAGGAAATGCAGTGGCTACAATGTTCCAAGGAGGAACAAAGAGAGCGAAGAAAGAAGGAGACAAGGATTATTACGAGAAATACAAGACCAAGCACAAGGGTAGAGGTGCGAAGATTGATCTTATCACCAAGGAAGAAATAAGATTCACCTGCTACATAATAGCGGGGAAAAAATGAGGCATTTTTCCAAGAACGAATGTACCCTAGATGCAATTTCGGTTGTGGAACACTGCTGCCAAGGGGAGGTGTTGAACTAGTCAACCTTTGTACTGAATGAGCTATTTGAAGCCTGTGAGGACATTTACAAAAGGAGCATGAATTTCATATTTGGCTACATATTGATGACTCTGGCAATGTGGAAATGGCGACCATTGAGAGGAAGAGAAATGATGCAAATCAGAGAGGAACAACCCATAGCGCTTAGATATGATCCATGGAGAGCTTCAGGGGACCCCAAAAACAAAGAAATTAATGAGGTGGCATTTTTCGAATGGTATGGGTTAATGCTGATCACAATCAGGACGACACAGAGAATACCCAGACAACTGTTGGATGAGTTTTCACAAGATATATGGTTTGGGGTTATGCATGGGCACACATACATTAGGCCGAGATGCATCCACCCAGAAACATTTCAAATGAGGAAACAAAGATTTGTTCTATCAGAAGCAACATTCCACAGCAAGGTCGGTTTGTGGCTGGGGGTTGTGTGCGATATCACCGAAGGGAAATATAGACATTTGTTTGAAGGGATGAGGACGCAACAACAAACAAAGGAAGAAGAAGGGAGTAGCAGGAAGTGACAAGCAGAGGATGACCTGGAGCCGATGGTTCATCAAATGGAGCAGCGGATGTTGTCCATCAAGCAAACAATTGCGAACTTCACTAAACCTTCAGGTGAGGCAACAAAATCCATGGATTTTCAAGGTTCCACTATGTTTAATCCAATAATAACCACTCCTCTAGCTGTAGCAATTCCCAATGTTGTCCCCCATGCACAATAAAGGCCAACAATCCCAAAGCCAAAGCAGAAAAGGGGAATTAAAAATTCGGTCCCCAAGAAGCCCAAGACAACCGCTGCAGTCCTAATTGTCGACCTCACTGGTGAGGTCGGTCAGTTCATACCCGCATCCCCAATCATTGAAGAAAATCCCCAAACCTCATTCATAGTCTCACCAGGGTCATGGGATCCATCCCCGAATATAGTCTCCACCTCCGTGAACCTGTCCTAAACAATCCCCCTTGGTACGTGTGTAGCCACAAAAGAGATGGAAGTGGACTCTACCCAGCAGTTTTGTGAGCCTCTTCAAGGCAATGGCGCTCACACATCCTCGCTAGTATCCCTACTTTTAGGGATGGGTCCACTACCAGGAGATGAGACTATGCTTTCTACTCCGCAATCAGTGGGAACTGAGCAGTACCAAACCACATTTCCTATAAATTTCTCATTCATCACAAACCCTACCATTATTTTACCTACGCCTCAGTTCAACCTGTCTTTGTAGCAAGCAAACTCTCCCCCATCTCACTCAGACAAGTCTATTTCCAGCAGCCTACCCATTCGGAGTAATTTTCCAGATCCAAATACAATGCAGTAATGAACCTTGTAGCATTGGTCATCAACGCAGTTGTTTAGATTCATCCAACAAGTTTCACAGAGAGGAGAGAAATTACATGATGACCTCGTTCGTGAACATGAGCAACATAAAAGATAGTTATAGGAGGTCACAGAAGAAAGAGATCAGTTGAAACAAGAAAATAGTGATCTACAGGTGCAGGTAGATCAAGTTACAAATAAATTTCGGTCACTATGGCCGACCATATCAGGTGTTTTCGTAGAAGCTCTCATGGATATTATGTCGTGCAATTTGGTCGATTGTTGCAACCATATCCAAGCAATGTGCTCAATTTTGGCAACCACGAATGCAGACATGAAGATAAAATTAGAGACAGTCAGATCGGCGTTACCTGATCCGACTAAGATATGCACTAGGACAATAGATGAGAATATCAACACCATCTTCGTTGCAAAAGAATCACTCGTTGAAGCGTTGGCTAATGGGTTTTCCATAATGGAGAAAGTACATGACTAGTCGGGCAGCCTAGCCACAAAGAATCAACATGTCTAGCCCTGCGAGAACAACTCCAAGTATTACTTTCTGACAACAAAAGATGCACAGATCCTGTCCAATTTCAAAAGATCAATGAAGAGATCGTCACACTTGAGGCCCAAGAAAAACAGATAGAGGAGGAATCTGCGAAAACAAAGAAGAAAATCAGAGACCTCAAACCTTCGGTCCGCCAACATGTCCTTGCCCTGAATGAAGTCTGCAACAATAGTGAAGATCAGTCGAACAAACTACAAAGCAATAGGTCGAGTCAGCTAACATCCAGCACAACAGAGGAATTCATCAAATAGGTTGACTAGATAGAAAATGTGTGGCAAACAACACTGAGCGAATATAACAGGTTTGGGTAAGAAACGACAACATTTGTTCCTGAGTTGGGGCCTTCGTTTGGAGAAGGAAGCCAACAGACCACAAAAGTAGCAAATGAAACAGTAGTCCCTCAAAGGGAAAATAGGAGCAGCCACAAGCAGAAATAACCTTAGAAACAACAAGACCCACAACACTGGAGATAGATTGACTAGGGGATGAGTCAAAGAACTATGGTTGGACCTACTGGGGCCTTTGTTTTGAATTTTGAAAGTTTTGAAGATATGAAGAGGGAAAAACAGGTGGCGGGAGCAATGGTCAAGTTGCGGTGAAGACAACTGGGAAAGGGAGCAAGACCATGCAATTGTGGGAAAATTGCGGAAAGGTGTCAGGAACAAGCATAAACAGTTGAGTGAACAAGGAGGAGGACGAGAAGTAGCCAAGGGGATAGACAACCAAACAGAACTAGCAGTTCGAGCAGCGAAGGAATAGATAAAAAGGAGAGAACAACATGAAGAAGAGGTTGTTGATATATGAGGGGGTTTGGAGCATAAAGGAACCCGATTAGAAGGCGGAGAAGTGGCGGGAAGACTAGATCGGGGCTTGGTCTGAGATCTGGAGCATTCTGTCATGGTATTTTATGTATTTACTCACAGCTTCATGTCGAAGGTGTATTGTAATGGATCTTCTGTTGAATTAATATGAACGAGTACTTGGACTAGTTGCATAGTATTATTTGTGTGTAATTTCGTGATTGATAAGCTTGCTCAAAAGTTTTTAATGTTGAAGGTCTTCCCTCATATGAATGTGATTTCTATAATGATATAATGTCGTGATGAATGTATGCTTTAAGTTGTACATAGAATAATGGTTGCGACATCCTTGATATCCTTCTGAACCCTTCTTAGTTTCTGTCATGGCACACCTCAGGTGAGACTCCTTACCTGTTGGGGTAGGGTGAAAATGTCGGTGTTATCCTAGAATATAGCGGCCCTTTGTTGGCCCCTTGTGCCTGAACCCAAGGTCTTTCTCTGATGTCATTTTTGTGCCAAAATGGTTCTTATAACCAACATACAAGTGAGTTTGTTTCCTAGTCCCAAGATGGCAATAAAGTTGTTGGAATGGTTGGGTTTGGATTTGTTGGCCTTGAAAAGGCACTTGATGTGATCCATATTGTTGCCCGATAGGGGTTTTCATTCCCCCTAGTACGGGTTTCGTTGATATTGTGTCAAATTTTTAATAATTTGACCTAATGAAACTTGAGGAGTACCCTGCGCAAGTGATCGAGAAGGTGAGGGACCTTGTACATGTTGACTAATCGGGTTCTGGGGGGAAACCAAATACCATTGGAATGGGTTGTAAAGGTTGGCTCAGATGTATTTGATCTTGTTGAGGTGTTGATAGATAGGTAGGAAATTTTTTATGAAGATGATACAATTTGAGGATTCAACAATCGATCCCGAAATGAACCAGGTTGAATGGGTAAAGTAGGTTGGAAAACACTGGAACTCATTCCGGGATAAGGAGGAATATAACTAGGTGGATTACCATATTTAGGTATACCAAAAATGGGTTTCCCCCCTTCCATGGGAGGAGGGGATGATGGAGGCAACTGTGATCTAGATGGAGGGTACCAAACATAAGGAGGGTTTGGTTGTTGAGGGTAGCTTTTCCTAGTGACATAAGGGCCAACCTGCTGCTCTATTGTAGGTGTAGATGGAGGAAGAGGAGAAAATTTTGTGGCATTCATAAGAGAAGTACCAGAAATTATTCCTGAATTGGATGACATGGGAGAGGTCCAAGGACTGGAATCCACACCAGAAAAGGTACTAGAAAATGACTGATAGCCAAGTGGGATGGACGAGCTACCATATAAATGAGTTTCTGGTGATGTTATTGTTATCTCCTGAAATAAAATTGTCAATTTTATTTCATTAGGTGATAGAAGGTCTTTTTAGGAAAGAGTTTTATTTAATTTTAAACTCATTTCATCGATTCTTAAGCTTGTAATCATGTTAATAAACTTTCTAGTCAGCTCATTTTTGAAAAATCAACTTTCGATAGCTAACCTGCATTCTTAGCAGACCTCTTAGCTACTGAAATCGCAGGTTTTTCAAACAATAAACTGCTTTGGGAAAACTCAATTTTCTCAGCCATGGAGAGGCTGTTTTACACGCTCAAATAGTTGATTGAAAACTAGACATCCTAATCTATATAATGATACTTTTAGATCTGCATTTAGAGCTCAACAAGCTAGTAAAAAGTCGCCCGCAATATGAGGCAGCGTTTTCAAAAATGTGGCGTTTCTACTATGCTGAGTCATCATTTTCAAATGATGATTCTGAGCGACTGGAGGATCATTTTGAGAAATGGTCAGAGGATTTTGTGCCTAACATTTCAAAGAACAATAACGTCTTTGGGTTTATACACAGGTGTCATAGATGTGGAGAACCAAATCCATCTCTGAGCCCCAGTTTTTCAACAGTCTGGCCCAATTTTTGTGGCAGACAATTTCAGAAATTGATTGTAACTGATTGTTATCTTCGGGATTTGGGAAGATTTCGACCTCATCCATCAGATCCTGAGAAATCTGCAGCTGTTGAAGATTATGAAGACCATTTGTACAAGAATTGACCAGTTAAATAGGATCTATTCCTATCTATTTTAACTTTTCTATTTCCTATCTGTTTTAACTTTTCTATTTTAGGTGTTTCAGATCCATTTTTATAGGATCTTGACTTTGATGTAATGGCTATAAAGCCTAGAACTCTAGAGATGAGAAGAGGTTCGACTTTGGAGACTTTTCATACTTCGTAATCTCAAGCTTCTCATTTTCATATTAGTAATACAAGCTTCTTTTGCTATTATCTGTTCAGATTTACATCTTCTTATCTGTTCTCTGCTTGCACCTGAATATGTTATTCATGTTATTCCTATTTGTCTAATGCCAGATAACTGTCACCTTATCTTTGCATTGATGAATTAGAATTGCAAGTTTCATTTACCTTTTGTAATTGGCCATTCATATGTGTTAATGTATGATTCTGCTGGTACAGTAAGGATTCTTCATACATCCACTTATTTATAAACCCTCTGAACAGTAGTAGTTGAAAGCCTTGTCAATCTAAGAGTGTTTATGTATGTCTTGAGTGAATAAGATTTGATTCAGTCATCCGACTTGATCCAAACACATTCCCATAATTGAGAGAACCATTGAGGGATATTTATATGTTACCAGGCATCTTTGAACTACAACCTAGAAGAGTTTCCTGGAGTGCTAACATAATTGGCGCCATTGCCGGGGAACGACGATTGAAGCTCAGCTTCCCTGGGAGATGACAAAGACCCAGCTTTGATGATAGACAAAGTCTGGATACTATCTCGGTTGTAATCATCTATCTGGCGACTCCACTGGGGGACGAATCTGTTGGCGACTCTATTGGGTAATTGTGGCTCAGTGTAGGAGGCATACTCGGTGAAATCCTCAGAAGCCACCAACTGACCCAGTACCTGATCCTGAAAAGATCATCAGAGAAGGAAAAGCATTACAGAAAGGAGCTTCAAGTTCAGAATCATCTCAGTCTGAAACTGAATGCCACTTAGCTTACATTCATACCAATCTTCCTGCTGTTGAGCTTGCTATACAAGAATTGTCATCAAAAGGAGAAGAAAGCCTTGCAAAGTTATTATCTGGTTTTTATAGAGCTTCTTACTCTTTAGATTCTTCTTTCATTGTAAGTCCAAAGAAATATTCCCCTCCTATCCATCATACTCCCTTAGTCATATCAGCTCCTCCTCAACCCTCGGTTGTTCAAGCTTCCAGTACTTTCATATCTACCACAGCCATGGCAGCACCACAAGCACCTACCAAGATAGAAAGAATCATAGCTGCTAGGTATGGACCATTAGTATTGCCCACTCCCTTGAGTGCAATGCCTACTGGAGAATATCAAAAGTACATGCCTAAGTTTACAGGGACAGAGGGGATTACAGCTGAAGAACATCTTGAATTATTTTATAGCTATGCTGACAATTTGGATATTAGTGAAGCTGATGTATGGATGAGAGTTTTTGTTCAAAGCCTAGATGGAGAGGCTAGGAAATGGTTCAGAGAATTGACACCAAGGTCTATAGCAGACATTGAGGCTTTAGATGATGCTTTCCTCAAGCATTGGGGAGATAAGAAAGATCTACTCTACTACCATACAGAATTTGTGAATTTAAAGAGAGAAAGTGGTGAGTCATTGTTTGATTTCAACAAAAGATTTAACCGTATGTACAATAAGATACCAGCTGAGGTGAAACCTACCACTACATCCGCAAAACTCACCTATGCAAATGCCTTTGATGCTGAATTTTGTTTACTGTTGAGAGAGAGAAGATGTGCTACCTTGGCTGACATGCAGGATGCAACATTAGAGGTAGAATAAAATATTATGGCTACAGAAAAAATTAAGGGAAAAGTTGATAGGAGAAAACAGAAGGATGAATCCTCATCATCTTTAGATCCTAAGATTGATAAAATGACTAAGATGATAGAGTCATTAACCTCTGAAATCTCCAAATTGAAGATTGAGAATCAGCAGCCTGGAAGAGGAAGAGGTCTTAATACCTTTGCTCCTCGGAACCCAAATCCATATAGGAGAAACAATAAGCAGTTGCATATTTTGTAAAGAAATAGAAACACCAATGAAGATCAAAAGGTAAAGGCACCTTTCCATAATGCAGTAATGGAAGAAGAGCAATCTGAAGAAGATGACGAAATCCATTGTCTGGAAGACAAAGGCAGTGCATCCTTCTTGACCTTAGCTACCTATGAAGAGTCATTATTCAATGACCAGATCAGTCAAGAGTGGGATGATGGAGTTGTTCTACAGGTTGATGATCAGCACAAGTATAATCTGAGGTCAAAGACAAATACTACCAAGCAAGCTCTTGTTCAGAAAGTTGTTGTCCCTGCAAAACAACAAGCTAGTAAGCAGCAAATTCCAGCAGCTAATCCAATCATCCTCAAAGCTCCAGCTCATGAGGTAAGAGGCTTTGACAAGATTTCTTCTCCCTTCAGTTTTGAAGTAGAAATTCAAAAATTAAAAATACCTATACCTCTGATCGAACTGATCAAGAATGAGGCTTTCAAAAGAACTATTTTCAAAGCCCTCGAACCTAAAGCTACCCAAGCCACTACTGATTATGTCAATCTGCAAGATGACAAACCAGCTGTTGTTCTCAGTCCTATGGTTGAAAACTGTGATGAAAACTCCCCATCATTTTATGTCTCTTTAAGTATCCATGATAAAATCCTACACAACTGCCTTCTAGACATAGGAGCTAGTCATAATCTAATGCCCAAGGCTGTCATGGATGAGTTAGGTCTTGACATCACCAAATCTTATCATGACCTGTTCTCTTTTGATTCTAGGAAAGTAAAATGTCTGGGACTAATCAAAGATTTAGCCATCACCTTGTCTCAGCTACCCATGAAAAGCATGATGATGGATATTGTGGTAGCAGATGTGCCTCCCAAATTTGGCATGTTGTTATATAGAAGTTGTATCAAGAGATTAGGGGGAACATTGCAGAATGACCTTTCCTATGCTACTGTTCCAGTTTTCAGAGGTCAAAATAGGATATTGTACAGAGAGGCTCAGTTGGCTTACATCATTAGTGATGAAAGGAATCCCACAAATCACCCCATTTATTCTGTTGACACTGATTTTGGAGCCTGTATTCTTCAGATTGAAGAATCCCATTTGTCCTCTATGCAGGTTAGAAAACCAGTTTGTCAAATCACAGAGAAAGAGGGCACACCAATTTGGGATATGTTCTTTGATGGAGCTTGCTCTAAGGAAGCTGCAGGAGCAGGTGTAGTTCTTGTGTCACCCACAAAAGAAGTCATTCATTTATCTTTCAAACTAAATTTTCAGGTCACCAATAACATAGCAGAATATGAAGCCTTGATATTGGGCTTAAATGCTTCTAAAGAAATGGGCATCAAAGGTCTCAAAGTGTTTGGGGATGCAGATCTTATCATTCAACAAGTAAACAACACTTTCCAGGCAAAGCATCAGAGGCTGAAGGCATATAGAGATGAGGTATGGAAGCTCAGGGATTCTTTCAATGATTTCAATATTTCTTATATCCCTAGAACAATGAACCAGTTGGCTGATTCCCTTGCTGTGTCTGCTAGCATGTTTATTCCTCCTTTGCCTCCCAAGTTGACTTATGAAGTTCAGGTGAAATATAGACCATCTCTGCCTGATAATGTCAAATACTAGAAAGTATTTGAAGATGATGATGAGATTAATAGATTTCTTCAAGTCATTGATGAGTTTTCTGAAATGCACATTGACCAAGATAATGAAACTATTGAGGAGTCCAACAAGCCCAAGTTGAAAGATAAAATTGGTCAGGATAATATTGTTCAGTTACCAAGTAACTATATACCTAGAGGTTTAGTGCCTCTAGAGAAACTGTTTGATCATAATGATGTACCTTATAAACCTATCAAAAAAGAAAATGAGTCTGTTGTCCATAAACATAACATTGGAAGTCAAGCTCATCCAAAGTTCATAAATCTGTCTACTCAGTTGTCTTCTGCCCAAAGTTTAGAGTATTGCACCCAGATGAAGCAATTTGCTGATGTTTTTTCTTGGGAGTATAATGATCTTAAAACCTATGACACCAACATCATTCAGCATAAGATTCCCCTTGAAAAGAACACCATTCCTTTCAGGAAGAAATTAAGGCCTATCAGCCCTCTTTTATTGCCTTTGATTGAAAAACAAGCCTATGCTCTCATCAAATCTTTAAAAGCATTCAGAGTTTATATTTTGCATTCCAAGGTTATTGCATATGTTCCTTCAGCCTTAGTGAAGGATGTTTTAACTCAGCCAGATATTGATGGAAAGAGAGCTAAATGGATTGCCAAATTCATTGAGTTCAACATAGAGGTGAAGCCCACTAAGCTTGTCAAGGGCCAAGGCTTAGCCAAGCTTATGGCTGAGGAAAATTGCAGCTTGTTAGGTATTAACTTTATTGGTTTAAATTTAGATGATGAGCAGACAGAGGGAACAACAGAAGAGTAGGACCACAGTCAATCTTTGGCTGAAAATTTAGCCACATGTGAATGGTATTCCAACATAGTTCATTTTTTTCAGAAATTAGAAGTTCCTCTAGGGCTTAGCTCAAGTCAAGCTCGAGCCCTTAAGCTCAAATCAGTAAAATTTTTCATAAGAAAAAATCTTCTTTATTGGAAAGATCCATCAAGAATCCTTTTGAGATGTCTAGACAAAGAACAATCTTTGGAAGTTATGCACCAACTTCATTCTAGAATTTGTGGAGGTCACCACTACTGGAAGACTACAACCCACAAAATTCTGAGGGCTAGATATTATTGGCCTACTCTCTTTTCTGATGTATGTGCTTTTGTCAAATCTTGTGACAAGTGTCAGAGGTTCGCAGGGAGACAACAGCTAAAATCTCCTCCCTTGAAACCAATACATGCCAATGGTCCTTTCCAGCAGTGGGGCCTAGACTTCATAGGTGAGATCAATCCACATTCTAGTGGCAAACACAAGCGGATCTTGGCAGCCACTGATTACTTTACCAAGTGGATAGAGGGTATACCCACTAGAAATGCTAATCATCAAGTTATTATGAAGTTCTTGTAAGAAAATATTTTTACTAGATTTGGTTGCCCAAAGAAACTAGTCACTGATAGTGCTGTAGCTTTCAAAGCAGATGAATTGGTTGATATGTGTGAATCAATGGGCATTCAGTTGGCACATTCTACTCCATATTATCCTCAAGGCAATGGCCTTGCAGAATAATATAACAAGAGTCTTGTGAGGATCATCAAAAAACTATTAGAAGCCAATCAAAGGAGCTGGGATTCCAAGTTGAAGTTTTCCCTTGGGCTGACAAAGTTACCAACAAAAAATAAAACTTCTCCATTTAAGCTGGTTTATGGCACTGATGTTGTTTTTCCTATCCAGCTAATTCTCCCTGTGGCCAAATTCTTTCAAGAAGAACAGGATGAAACGAATGACATGGTAAGGAGAATGAATAACCTGGTTGAATTACAGTAGATCAAAGAGTAGCTGGTTGAGAAGTCAAAAGTTCATTAGAAGAAAATCAAAGAAACCTTTGACAGGAAGGCAAAAGTGGGCAATTTCCAAGTTGGTGACTGGGTTCTCAAATGGGATGCATTGAAGGAAAAGAAAGGTAATCATGGTAAGTTTGACTCCTTATGGATAGGTCTGTTTGTCATCGCTCAAATTCAGCAGAACAATACCTTTATTTTTCACAGTCTGAAAGGAGAAGATGTTTTTGGTGGCCCAGTCAATGGGCGGTTCTTGAAACTTTATTTCATTTAAGGCTTTAAAGCCTTGATATTGTAAATATGTTTTTCAGTTTTTATTTTCTAAGAAAAATAAACTCCATACCCAATGGAATAGTACGAGATAGCTTTGATTTTGGTTTTACATGAAAGGCATTGGTCTGTGGTTCTTGAAACCTCACAGGGAGGCTTTCATCCCCAGAAGGAGCCAATGTTATCTCCTGAAATAAAATTGTCAATTTTATTTCATTAGGTGATAGAAGGTCTTTTTAGGAAAGAGTTTTATTTAATTTTTAGACTCATTTCATTGAGTCTTAAGCTTGTAATCATGTTAATAAACTTTCTAGTCAGCTCATTTTTGAAAAATCAACTTTCGATAGCTAACCCGCATTCTCAGCAGACCTCTTAGCTACTGAAATCGCAGGTTTTTCAAACGATAAACTGCTTTGGGAAAACTCAATTTTCTCAGCCATGGAGAGGCCATTTTACACGCTCAAATAGTCGATTGACAACTAGACATCCTAAGCTATATAATGGTACTTTCAGATCTCCATTTAGAGCTTGGGAAGGTAGTAAAAAGTCTCCCGCAATATGAGGTAGCGTTTTGTAAAATGTGACATTTCTATTGTGTTGAGTCATCATTTTCAAACGATGATTCTGAGTGACTGGAGGATCATTTTGAGAAATGGTCAGATGCTTTTGTGCCTAACATTCAAAGAACAATAACCTCTTTGGGTTTATACACAGGTGTCACAGATGTGGAGAACCAAATCCATCTTCGAGCCCCATTTTTTCAACAGTCTGGCCCAATTTCTGTGGCAAATAGTTTCAGAAATTGATTGTAACTGATTGTTATCTTCAGGATTTGGGAATATTTTGACCTCATCCATAAGATCCTGAGAAATCTGTAGTTGTTGAAGATTATCAAGAACATTTGTACAAGAATTGACTAGTTAAATAGGATCTATTCCTATCTGTTTTACCTTTTCTATTTCCTATCTGTTTTAACTTTTCTATTTTAGGTGTTTCAGATCCATTTTTATAGGATCTTGACTTTGATGTAATGGCTATAAAGCCTAGAACTCTAGAGATGAGAAGAGGTTTGACTTTGGAGACTTTTCATACTTCGTAATCTCAAGCTTCTCATTTTCATATTAGTAATACAAGCTTCTTTTGCTATTATCTGTTCAGATTTACATCTTCTTATTTGTTCTCTGCTTGCACCTGAATATGTTATTCAAGTTATTCCCATTTGTCTAATGCCAGAAAATTGCCACCTTATCTTTGCATTGATGATGTTATGTTCCTATACCAATAGGTGTCATAATTTTTGAATGGATGAGGTCAAAACTGTAATATGTACATACCTTTGCTTTCTGCAAATGTTTTCCATATTTGTAAAAAAATAAAAAATAAAAATAAAAAAATGTAAAGAGGGTATGTCCTAAAAGAAAAATCAAAGGACAAAAAGAATGAAAAAGGTCAAAAAGAAAAGATGAAAAATGAACCCCAAGGAAAAGGAAAAAGACCATGAAAGTGTGCAAGTCCAAATGCCACTACTATTTCACTTTTATACAATAAGGATTGTGTGCAACTTGTTACCTTTGCCACAATCCATGAAAGGTCAAACTGTTTAAACTTGATTATTTCATGCTTAGAGATAGAGAATAAAATCTGACCAAACTGTTTAATCTTGGCAGATAAGTAGATAGGTAGAGTAAATAAAAAAGGAGCTCAACAATTTAATCTAAGCCCTTGGATGTAATAAGGATAGATTTAGATAGATTTCTATTGTAAAAGAAAAGAAAAGTTTGATAATGGTTTGCCAGTTTAAGTACACCCCAATAAAGAGTAGAAAAATGGTAGGATGTGTAGATGGGTAAGTAGTTGGATGGTTGCAGAATTATGGTGATTTATTGGATAAAGTCATATTATTTACTTTCATCATCTAAGTTGTGAAGAGTGTGGATGATAATCGAACATTTACAAAGTCAAATGATTAATTTCCCCATTCATTTTACCTCTAATTTCACTAATTTCCCACAAGCAAAAATCAAAGTACCTAAAATCTTAATTTAAAGGGGCTCAGAGCATTTCTCTGACTTCTGGAGGGATCGGACCCTCGGCCCAATAACTTATAAGGTTTAAGTACTACAACTCCCTTCCGAAAATTCACTACCTCCATAAACATTCATCTCACCTAAAAATCCCTTTTCTTAAGGTGAAATTACCATTTACCTAGGGAAAGTAATAAACCTTACCTAAAACCCCCTTTGTTTACATAAAAACCCACAAAAAGCATTAAGCCTAAGTTATGATGTGTAAATATGGATGTATAAATAAATATCAATACATTATACTTAGCGCAATTTGCTTTTTTGCTTCCGTTTTCATATTAACTTTAACTTTTATTATATTTAACTCACGAAAAATACACCCCTTTCCTGTATATTGTATTAAAATCCCATATATTAAATACCCCACCCCATGGTTTGAAATATAAACCATACTAAGTAAATAAATTAGATGGATTAATTAGTTGATTTGCGACTAATTAAGAGCCATAACCCTTCGCCAAACCAAAAAGGATTAAGTAATCAAACATGATTAATTAATAACCTTCCTCCAATCATATCGCCCCCAACATCACTAAACTGCCCTAACCCGCAATTAAAATCCCGTCGAGCCCCTCCAGTAACTCCCCGATCAAATCACATCCCAATCACTGTACGATCTGACCCCTTCAGATCTAACGGCCGTCACTCATATCGGGCGGCCTCTGATGCCAACCTTTACCCCCCCGATGCGAGCAGTTTTACTATTCACCCTTTTGCTATGTGTTGCCCGATGAATGGCATCGGGCAGACCTCTCCCAAAACCGCCAAGTCCCCAAAAGCGGTGCGATAGATTCCGCTTACCGCCTCCGCTTACCACCTTCACTACACGACAAAACGTCACCTCCGTTAGTGGGCACCAACTGTCACTTTCCATTATACCCACCAAAATCATTGACTTTGTAGATAAACCAAAAAACTCATTGTTTTTGTTTTTTACCAAGAAAATAACCTTCTGTTCTCCATGCAAGCACAGAGTACATTCAAGTTGTCAACCTGCTACCAACTGTCAACCTTCCATAGCTGCTGAACTCCAGACCACTGTGCAGACCTATGTGCCTCCTACAAATAGTGCACCAACACCATTGCTCCTTTCAAACAACCGATACCAGGTATTTACCCCATT
Organism: Pinus tabuliformis; assembly: GCA_031772625.1. Lineage (NCBI taxonomy): Eukaryota > Viridiplantae > Streptophyta > Pinopsida > Pinales > Pinaceae > Pinus > Pinus tabuliformis. Next base: position 1,277,498,675 of record CM062819.1, read on the forward strand.
CCGACTGAAGAACCCTGATTTCTGGCCGAACCTGAGCTAAATTTCTTTAAATACTAAGTAATTTAGTTAATTAAGCCACCTGGTAGTCCTGAAACACTCTGAAACATACCAATTATTCCCATATTTCCCTGAAATTCTTTGCCCCCGTCCTTGAATCCACAAGAACCAAGGATGGACGCCCCAATTGCTTTGAATGTCATGCCAGTTACTACTCCCCACAGAGATTTAGACCATCTTCCCCTGGTTGACAAAGATTTTCAGATTAAAGACCTCATCTTTGAAGAATCCCCTTTGAAATTGCATTGCAGACACTGAGATAACTACTTGAACCATGCAGATAAGATAGGCCTCTGGGAATCAAACCTGCCCAAATATCAATTCCCCAGTGTTCATGTCTTCCCAGAGATTGTTCACTACTGTCATGCAAACTATGACCCTATCATGAGAGCTGTAATGTCCCCAGATCAGAAAGTCCTATTCACTATCACTGTAGAATCCATAAATGAGATGTTACAGTTACAACCTGGTGAAAACCTCACCCCCCTTACCATTGCTGACTTGCTTGACAGATTTTCCAAGCTATCTAGTTCCAGAAGTACTCAAATCCTCCAGACTTTCATTGTTGAAGAAAAATACATGCCAAAGGACCCCCCTCCTTACATGTCATCCTTCTTTTCTGATCTGGGCAAAGATATCACATCAATGATATCATGCATTTTAGGTTTTACCACTAGTGAATATATAGATGATATCATTTTTTCCTACATGTCTATTTTTACCCCTGGCCAGCCTCCTGCAGTCAAATTTGATTATGCAAAATTCATCTCAGATAAGATGCATGATCAGTTTCTGAGATTGGAAAATGAAAGAGTGTTCAAATATTCATCAGTCATGTACCATTTATTTCTTTACTATCAGACTGATAAGTTTCCCTTCTCTGTCCAAAAACTTGATACCAAAGGGAATCCTAGATCTGTCATCTTCTGGACCCCTCTGTTCCACAGGTCTAATTCTCCCTACCCATATATAGATTTCATTTATCTATTTGTACACCCAATGGCTACCATGCTGCTAGGAAGCCATCCTCTGAGAATCAGTGCAGACATTAGGAGGATCCTGCAATTGTCAAAACAATACAAAGTAAGGGATTGGTACTTGTACCAAAACCATATAGAAATCAGAATCTATGGATGTGAGTTACCACCTTACAAAATGCCAAAGTACCTCCCCATGAGATTATTTTCTCTGGAGTACTACAGACAAATAATCAATTTAGATGAGGTGCATTTTGTTAGAACGAAGAAAAAGGCCCAACTAAGAATAAAAGATCATCTTGGCCCTTTCATTTGTAATAATAGAGAAGTAGGAAAGGAGGTAGATGAAATCCTCCAAAGGTTGAAATTAAAATAGAGTTTCATGTGGACCTATGATCCCCACAACTTTATTTGTAATAGGAGACAAAAAAATAAGCTATCTCCTTACATCCACCATAGGATCCCAGAAATTGAACAGTATGCCAATAAAACAGAATGGGTGGAAAACACATTAGTAGATCAAGATAGTATAGAGGTTTCCGTTGACAATGTATTGACGGCTTTAGATAGGAGGCTTGATGGAGATTTATTTGTACATGTGCCTAGAGAAACTTCATCTCAAAGGCAGTCACAGGAAAATAGTGGATAGACTTCAGAGCAAGCAGGGCCATTAGGCCAACCAAGATCATCAGAACAGGTGGAAGATTCAGAGCTACCAGAGATTTCAGAGGAGCTCAATCAAATAGGAAAAATATGACCAATCCCCCAATTTTGCAGACTCCTCTAAATGAGGAGAAAAATCCAAAAAGAGACAAAGAGGAGGCCACTCCTTCCACCATAACTGTTAATCAAACCTATGCTAAGAGGCAAAGGTTAAACCCATTTTCTGAACAGGAGTAAATCAAGGAAACAACAGGCAACACAGTGGCAGAAAGAACTGATAGTGTGCATACTATCCCTTCAGGAGGTACACCATCTACCTCATAGTTCTAGGTATTAGAAAGGCAACAAAGCACAGAGGTATCTTCCTTCAGGACTCCTTCTAGTCAGAACCAGGATATCAAAGAAAAGTATAAAGAAATCAAAGCAAGGAATGAGAAACTAAAGGCTCAAACCTATGCTCATTATCTCAGAATGGCTCCAACTAACCAGACAAGGCTGATGTCAGCCTTTGATATAAAAGAAGGCAAGATGCAAATGAGTTTTCTTAAGCCAACTGTGCAACAACCAAGATCAATGGCTGACTATTTGAAAACTGATTTTGAATTTTTGGCAAAGGATATTCACCCAATTGATCAAATAGAGATACATAAATAAACAGGTGAAATGGTCTACTCTACATTGACCAACAAAGCAATCATAGCTCATCAACTACAAAACTCACTGAATAACACATCTGCACAACTTCAATTGGAAAAGGCCTCTTCTCAGGCCAAAGACACCAGAATAAAGACTTTGGAAGACTTGGTCATAGAGCTGGGACATGATCCCAAGGATGTCAAAGTAGCAGAGCAATTAATAAAGAAGAAAAATGATGACATAGCTGCACTAAAGAAGCAGCTCAAGATTCCTCCTCTTCACCATCCTCAAACTGTTGAAGTTTTAGAAAAACAGAAGGAGGAAGAACTTATGGACCTAGTCCTTAAGTTGAATGATCAATTAAAGGAAACTGAGAAAGAATTGGAGAATGTGATACAGTCCAAGCAGAGTGAGCTGGCCACCGCTCCTCAGACTGTAATACCTACAGTTTCCATAGCAGTACCCTCCACCCTGGCAGCTTCCTTGGCACCAACGATTCCAACAGTAACAGCATTGCCAGTAGCAGGTACTACTTCAGCCACAGGTACATCAACTAGTACAGGGATAACAATAGAAAAGACAGATGAATTGGTTAAAGCTATGGAACAAATGAGCATCCAGGCCACAGAACTCAAGAAACTCAAAGAGCAAGTCACAAGCCTAGAAACTAGTTGTGAACTTGCACAGGTTCAGCATAAAGAAGAAGTACGAAAAAACCAAAGGATGGTGGAAAGAATAAGAATCCTTGAAAAAGATTTGACACTAGAAAAGCCATTGGGAGACATCAAGGATATACTGTGGACCAATATCACTGATTCCATCAATGATATTTGGCCTTCCATTCAGGTTATTTTTGAGCAAACTGAATTAGTTAAAATAGCCATGGAAGACATACAAAACACAAAGGAAGAACTAAGAGACAAGCCTGAGGAAGAAAATCAATTGATAGATTTTTTGAACAGTAGAAACAGGTACCAGCTGGATGAATTAGAGATTCAGGACAAAACAACAACTATTATTGAGATAAAGAAGGTTCTTACTAAAAGGAACCTGATGCTTAATTTGGAGAAAAGATGTCAAAGCATTCAAGTAGACATCAACAACTTTATGTTAAAATATGGCATTTTGAGAGAAAAAGGACTTCCTAGTCCACTGGTTATACATGACAAGTTAATGACACAGGAAGATTACATTGAGAGATTGAATAAACAGGCTAGGAGCCAAGCCAGTTCTTTAGGGGTAAAAGCATTGCCTACAGGAAAAGTACTTTATGATGGCCTGGAGAATCTGTTCTACATAGAACATGAAGTCAAGCATTTGTTCACCAGAAAACCCAATTTTTCCAAATATACAGAAGCCGATGAAGTCTACAGGAAAATGATCAGAATAAAATTACCAGATAGTGAATGGTGGACCAATTTGATAGATTTACTATAAAGTTACTATAGTAAATCTGTGGGGTAAAATATGTCTTTCAGGTAAAAACAAGTAATACAGGATTAATCAGCACAGGTAAAGAGTATCAGTAGGTCAAAGATAAGAGTGAAATCCAACACATAACTACCAAAGAAACTGCAAGAGCCAAATCCAAATTCTAGTAGCCAGCACATTCACAAATAAAGGGACAGCAAGCAAATAGTTTTCCATCTGTCTCTATCTTCGTGTTGAAGATATTTTTTGTTTCCTAGAAGAATTCTCATATGGTTATGAGATATTTTGTATTAATTTTTGTATAAATACTTCACAAATTGAAGTAATTAGGGTGGATTAAAAAGCATTTCTGGAGACATTTTGTTTTAAGCTAAGGAGCTATTGTACTCAAGACTGGACTGGTTTACTGGATTATGAAATAAAGCTGAGGACATTTCACTCGATTCTTGTGCACAATTGGAACAAATAAGTATCATTTTCTCATGTTTCAATATTGTATTCTCTTTATGTTATGAAATATTTATATGTGTTTCTTATAAAATCTTAAAAGAAAACAAGGAATGATATCATTAGAATTAGCTTAAGTGCTCTTTGTTTTAACTTTTTGCGTTATTTATGTTTTCTACTAAATTGCCTTGGGGGTTCTTGATTTCCCCCTTACTTCCGTAGTTTATTCCCCCTTTGGCTCATAGTACAGGATTCTTCATTGCCCTTTGCTACTGGCCATACTTCCTTTCCTCATCTTAATCCCTGTTAAGGATTCTTCATTGCCCTTAGCCCTAGTTAGGACTCTCATCCATTTAAACCTGCAGATTTTCTCTTGTTGTGTTAGCCTGCCCTGTGAACTCTTACCTCAGTGATAAATAAAATCCAGTTAAGCCTTTCTTGATTGACTCCATAGCCCAATGGCCTAAATATTTGCTCTGCCCATCTGTCTTCTTAATTCCACCACCCAATCAAAACAAACAACCCTAAACATTAAGAACTAGCCTAAAATCTTATTTAAACAAAGTTAAATCTGAAAGAGAGAGCCCTCTCTGGACTTAGGTTGGCTAGAACCTGAGTCTAAAATATTGGTTTGTGGTTACCTCAGGGCATTCCTTCTTTGATAATTTCTAAGGAAGAAACCTGAGTGATATCATATGAATTAGAATTGCAAGTTTCATTTACCTTTTATAATTGGCCATTCATATGTGTTAATGTATGATTCTGCTGGTACAGTAAGGATTCTTCATACATCCACTTATTTATAAACCCTCTGAACGTAGTAGTTGAAAGCCTTGTAAATATAAGAGTGTTTATGTATGTCTTGAGTGAATAAGATTTGATTCAGTCATCCGACTTGATCCAAACACATTCCCATAATTGAGAGAACCATTGAGGGATATTTATATGTTACTAGGCATCTTCGAACTACAACCAGTAAGGATTCTTCATACATCCACTTATTTATAAACCCTCTGAACGTAGTAGTTGAAAGCCTTGTAAATATAAGAGTGTTTATGTATGTCTTGAGTGAATAAGATTTGATTCAGTCATCCGAATTGATCCAAACACATTCCCATAATTGAGAGAACCATTGAGGGATATTTATATGTTACTAGGCATCTTCGAACTACAACCTAGAAGAGTTTCCTGGAGTGCTAACAATTACAAACATATATGAGGAAGTGACACTTGATGTCTTAACCATAGTGGTGGATACAAGTTGGGAGTTTGAATCAGTTCTAGTCATGGTTAACAATCCCAATGAAGATTTCCGCAAGAGATCCATGGGTAGGCCCAAAGAATTAGGTAAAGGAGATTATGTCGGAGGTTGAAAAGATGGAAGAGGATCATTTTGATAAAAATTAAGTCCTTCCCAATGAATGGGAGTAGAAGGATAAAGATCTTCTTAAGGGATCCCTTCAATACCCACATGTCTGTATGAAAGAGGTTCACTGTCAGGCCCAAGATATATTGGTTCTATCTGAGACAAAGGAAGAGAGGAGGAAGGTCCCAAAGAATTAGGTCAAGATGGTTAAGGCTCCTTAGGTTCAATAACCTCTGGAAACAAAGTTTCAGACTCAGGGAGATCAGATTCAATGACCTCAGGTAACAAAGTATCAGGGACTTCTCTTTCAATTGTGTCAGTGTCACCAATAGGAATAGATGTAATCTCGGGTTCAGAACTCAAAGGGACAGATGCTTTTGGCTTATTAATATCGAGAGGAGGGCCAAAATTAGTTCATGATGTTCTTGATTCAGTAGTTTGTGTTTTCTTATGCTTTGGACGATGGTTAGGTGTAGCCTCTGAAGGAAGAGGAGGCTTATTTTTCATTCTATGCAAACAAAGGGGATGGGGTTTTTTTTCACATTGGATAATAAATTTTATTAACACAAAAATAAATAAATAAAAAAGAGGGTAATCTAGGCATAAGGATTACCAAGCAACTGTGAACTGCAATATACACCTTGGCGATGCAAGGACTTAACATATGGCAATCAATCTCCCCGAATGTTGTGTTCGGTGTATCAGGATATACAAGGTGACAGACTCGGTTACATATGGATGGATAACAACCTATTGGGGACTCCCAAAATATACGCGATGGTGAATGGGAGTTAAGTCCGTATTAGTGTTGTCTAATGTGTAACCATTCGATGAGAGCATTCCCATGTACTTTACGTGCGTGGAGCACCCCCAATATACCCTAAGGTACATGGCATACGATCCTATACACTCACATACGTGGAACGAGATTTCACCCCTAGGATGTGACACTGGAAAACAACGACAACTCCTACATTTAACGACGTCAGAACATGTCTTTAGCCTAGACCTCTAAATGTTTATGTTAATGTTACAAATTATCCTTAGGTTGATTCAATAAATTTTACTGTTTTTCTTTGATTATGTTTCAATTTTAGAACTCACCACGAATATCACCTGAATATCCTAAAATGCAAGTCTAGCATGAGAAAATAGAAATCCTTTCTCTTTTAATGAAAATCTAACTGAGGTGTAGGTTTTAACCCCGTACAGAAATTACTTGCATACGAATTCTAAAACACAGAAAATAAACAATGCGAGAGCATAACACATAAAACACATATACACAAAGATTTTCCCCTGGATCCCAAAACCGAGACTACCTTCATTATATTCCTTTCAATGTTACAATACATATTTATACATGCCGAAGCATCCAATACCATGGACCGAAAACCATTGCGTCCAAAACCATGGACCGAAAACCATAGGTAGGTCCGCCCAACCTAATATAGGGTCCAGAAAATTTTTTCCCGCGGCACTGCCCCGAACCCCGTAGAGGGGGGCTACTTGCCCCCCTCGAACCCCTCGGACAAGGGGGCTGCAGCCCCCCTTGTGATCCCCCCAACTGCGCATTTAAGGGGGGGCTCCGCACCCCCTCTAACCCCCTGGTTCACTACGTAGGTTAGTCATGGAAAGAATATAACACAACCCAACATGAGGAAGGGAAGAAACAATCAAGATGCATCACACAATATGCAACAAACAAGATGCAAGATGCAATTTCCTTTTCGATGCAACTGTTCCTATGCTAATGCACATGCAAAACCCTAAATGTTGATGAAATTTTTTTCTTTTCACCACACTTAATTTTCGAAATGAAGAAAAATAAGATGTAAATGTTCAATTACTGATTCAATTACACTTTTCAAAATGAGAACTAAAACAACAATTCATCCAAGCGATAAAAAATCAAACGAAATCAGTTTGCAAGCGACCAAATGATAAGAACAAAGAAAAATCAAAACCAATTCTTACCAGAGGAAAACAATACAAATGCAAACCAAATGGAGGCATTAGAGAGACCACAAGGCACTGAATACTAAGGGAAGTTAAGGTAGAAGTAGGTTGACCAAAGAGAGGCTCAAGAACCAAGGCAAAATTCATGTAAAACAGGGGCCAACGCTACTGTAGAAGAGGCACCAGTGCGTTACAACGCTGGTGCAGAGTGGGCCAGGGTGAGGTGCAATGCTCTATCAAAGGCATAGGGGGTGTGTTGGGCCTGGGAAAGAGGATTTTGGAACAAAAAATACAAAAAAGGCTCAATGAAATCACTTCCTAGGTTTTTTCTTGGTTGGATGATACAACAAAGGTCTGTCAAGGAGGTAATCAAACACAATGGATGTAGAGAATCTTGTAGATTCACAAGCTTGTGCAATGTACGAAAGCACATGAGAAGAATCTACTACTACTTTCAACCAGAGAAAGCCAATAGATCGATGAAAAAAACATGAACAAGAAGAAGATAAATCAATGGCACATAACACAATAAGTATTCGGGGAAAGCCTCAATTGAAAACCCCTACTATATGTATTGCATGAAATCATAAATCCAAGATGATAATACAATGCTTGTTCTCATAAGAAAAATCCCAGCACTTAGTATGATCAATCTCCCTACTCATAAGCAAGCTCAAGCTAATCTCTAGCCTCTTATGTTGCTCTCCAAGCCCCTGATTCCTTGCGTTCTTGGTCAAAGAATTTGGATGAATACAATATGCTTTGCTCAATCTATAACTCAACCTGCACAAGTATTTTCTATTCGCTGCCTGACTTACTTCCTTTGGCCAATACTTAGCCAAATTTCCAAGCCTCCAAGCTTCTAATTATTTTCACAATTCCCAAGAGAATTATCTCGTATTTAAAGGGAAATTCCTCATCTATAACTGCACAATTGAAAATTAGGTCCTTCTCTGGTTGCATGCATGATATTTACAACTCAATAAATCATACAACTGATAGTACATTTTCCCTGCACTCTAGTCTCAACTGGGTTTTTCTCTGAACTGACATGCATGAATTTCTGATGAGGGAATCTTCAGTTAACTGGAGTGACACTTGTGGATGCACTAGTGCACAAACTGGTTGTTAATCCTTTATTAGTTCCACAAACAGTTAGAACTAATTTAATTGAACATAACTCAGTAAACTGAGTTATCTAATTACAACTCATAATTAAAGTCATCCTGGACCCCTAAAACTTAGGGAGAAAATATACATGACTTTCAAAAGAATTCCAACTCAAAATTCCTAAGTTAACTAAGTCAACTTAACTTAGTTAACTATTACAAGTTGCTATGAGAAAAGAATTACTATTTAATTCACAATTTAATTCAAGGACAAATTAAATTGGAATTTCTAGATGTTATTTTTAACATTTCTAGATGGAAAAGGAAACCACCAAGGGAATACTCTGTTCCCCAATATGGTCGCCAATTTGTTATACGAGATTTACGATTGCAGATAAAAGTATCTCCCCTAGGTCGGTGGATAACCTAGAACAATAGAGAGACAAGGAAAACAATGCTTTTCCTTAAAGTAAATAAATGACAGAGTGAGGCCTACCTTGAATCCTTTGCACACTTCGCTCCTTCTTTAGCTTGGAAGCTCCAATTCCAGCTCTGAATGATAAAATTAGAACCTTCACAGTTAGATAACACAAGCCAAGAAACTACGAAATCTATGTAGTATCATCTAAATACTTAATTTAATAGATCAACATGGTATTGAAATAAGTGAAATAACAACCTCACATATAGGAAAACAATGAATTATTTGCATTAATATAAATGGAAGGAGATTACAACCATAAGTGGTAGTTGATCTTGTAGAAGAGATCCTTCAAGTTGTTGACTTGTCCTTGCCTTGTCACAATATGCACCTCCAATCACCCTAAATGCATGAGATGATAACCACTCACTACAACAGCATAAGGGTAGAATCACTCTCCAAAAGCCAACCCCCAACCAAATAGAATGTTGGGAATATATAGAGAAGTAGGGTAAGTTGGTAGTTTTTATGAAATTACCAATCTAAGGTAAGATATCCACCTTTGATGGAGGGATAGGATCAAAGGATAAGTGGTGAAAACTCCAAAGTAGGGAAAGATAGGATATAAATGTTTTATCCAAGGTAAGTAGTTAAAACAACTTCTAGAAACTCCTAGAAGGAGAAACTTCTGGGATCCCGATCATTCTCCCGAATTTCTAGAACCAACACAGGTGCAAAGGGGAGAAACTTGGCTGTGACCAACGCAAGCCACAGTGGAGCAACCTGTAGGTGATCATACCCTAGTAGGCATACATAGAGCATTGGTCCTAAAACTAGCTCAGATGATGCAGTTTAGGGCTGAAATTCTGGGGGATGAAGGGAACATGCTTAGGGATTTGTGCAAGATGGTGACAAGGGGGAATAGGATTTTGATTGATCCCATTAGGAGGCTCACTGATCGGATGTGACAAAATGGCCTATGACACCACGTGTTAGATGTACTATAATTATGGTGACTAGTTGATGCTAAATGATTCACCATGTGTTTGAAGTACTAATCTGAATTATGGTGAGGATATACCATAGGTCTCAAGTATTGAACCAAATTATGGTGAGAATATACCAAGGGTATGAGGTACTAACTCTAATGATGGTAACTTGTCGATATTGTTGACTTACCATGTGTCAAACTTATTTGACCACATTATGGTAATTGGTTGATGCTATCGATTTACCATGTGTCATAGTTGTTGACCCAATTATGGTAACTTATTCTACCATGTGCCACAATTGTTGACACGATTATGGTACTTGGATTTATTATAACATTTTCTTAGAGATATTTTCCAACATGAGAGCATCAAGATAGTCATTATGAATACCTCCCTAGCTAAGAGGGAGTGTTGAATTTTTTAGCTATGACCGGTCTTCATAATTATTATTTTAGTCATTGATGTATTTGTAAATCATGTTCTTCATGCTATTGTCAAAAGAGAAAAATATTAAGGCATGTTCTTCATGCCCTTTTGAAATGAGAAAAATTGAATTTTTGAAATTAATTTTTTGGCTCCAAAAGAAGTTAGGTTGGCTCCCCTTGAGTTAGGCTGACCCTAGCTTCTAGAGGCACCCATTAAGCTTCTCAAGAGATTATATAAAGATACCATTTCATACTACTCTATGGAAATAAAATTGGTCTATCTGAGGTCAACAAAGAAGAGGTCTGAGGCCAGTGAAAGAGGTATGTCTAAGGCAAGTAAAGAGAACGAATATGAGGCTAGCAAAGAAGCATGTCTGAGGTCAACGAAGAGGATATATCTAAAGTAGACGAAGGTCAAATCCATGATAGATTTTTTGGGTTTATATAAGGAGTAGAATCAAGTATTCCTTGAAGGAGAAGAAGACCATATTTATGGGCAAGCCAAAATTATGATTTAGGTAGATCAAGGACAAACTTGTGGAGCATATTTTTGACTTGACTAGAGGGAAGCTTGACTAGGTTTGACCTAGTTATATTGTTGGTATGTTTTACCTTCTATATGACTAATGTATATCTGTTTAACTTGATAATTTATCTAAAAGGTTGTTGGGTTCTCCCCCATGTGGGTTTTCCTAGGGTAAACTCTTGTGTTCTTTGTGTGGTTGTCTCTTCATGATCTTACTATCATAAATATTATATGGTTGATTCCTTCTATGTAATTTCTTAATGATGGAATAATGGTAAGAATGCAAAAATGATATAAATCATTAAAAGTAATTATCAGTATAGAAGACACTATAAAAATCAACAAGGGTATTAAAAATAAAGGCACAAAGTGACAGGAACATAGACCCAGAATAGGATTGAGAAACTGTTGGAGGTGAATTTTGAGTTCATCTGGGAATTTCTTATTAAAACTCACAATTATCTTTAGGTAACTAAAGTAATTAATGAACATATTACTGAAATGTTTCCAGTATCGGAAACACGTGTACAATTGTCAAGTAAATATTACACCTCAACTTGCTCTTGAGCTTGAAGAAATTATAGAAGTGCGCAACTGATGGAAATTAATTAATAGTTCTTCTTCTACAATTGCTCCATGAAGTTGAAAAGTTCTTTTCAGTTTGTATGTTACAACAACTTTCCATTTTAAATATTTTTGTTTGTAATTTGTTGAGGAAAATCAAGAGGAGAAAACTGCCCTCCCCTATGTTTGTAAAAACTATTTAAGCAGCTCTCAAGCACTAAGAAAAGGGTTTTAAATTTTTGTAAGGAAAGGTCCAATTACACTTTTGTACTTAATTTTTTTATTAATACATGCATTGAACCATTTTTGGTTCCATGTTTCAACAAATCAAAGTAGACTCAATAATATTATTTGAATTTTTTTTTCTCTAATTTTCAATTGGAAGTGTTTTTATGTTTATGATTGAATGAGTTACTATCGATTTATCATTTCTTTCAGTTTTGAACATAAAGATACAAGATTTGTATGTGAATATTGTAATGAATTAATTCAATTAACTATTTAATTGAATTAATCTTTTCGCTTACAATTTGTGTTAAATTAATGATATAACAAGTAAATCTATATCTCTCGTTATTTTGTTATCTTTCCTTTCACATTTAAGAGTACCCGAGCTATATAAAATTATATGTAGTTTAGAATTAGTTTTATATTTTACTACTTTTTCCTTTAGTGATATTATCTAGGTTTCCTACATCTGTTTTCATTTTCTCATTCTCAAGTTTCCATTCGTTGGAGCAATCTCCACAAGGGTAATTGGGCCCACTTAACTAGTAGAAACCACCATCCCAAACACAAAATGTTCTAATTGGGGCTCTCACTGGGTGGTTTCCAAAATGTTGATGTTGTCAATTTTGGCCATCAACAACAACTATCCGGGCCTCTAGGTGTGGAGCAATTTAACATATTAAAGCTTAAGCCCATATCCAAATACAAATGATTAGGTGAACTAACCATTAAAGTTTTGGTCCCCACTCTTGATAATATGGGATGTTATTAAAGTCCCTGGAGCTAGAGTTAAAATCAACACAGGTAGATAAAAGATCTAGGTATCCAATAACTTATTACATGTGAGTGCATCTAGATCTAGATTTAGTGGAATGTTTGTTTAACCAAGTTCACACTGTGTGGTTTCATGAAAACAAATCTAAGCCCCTGAGGAGGCAAGGATCCATTAGCCTAAGTCTTATCTGGGTCATCCAAACTGAATTTTAGCTGAGAAATAAAATGAATATTCCAATTTTTCTGAATCGTCCTTCATGGCATGTGTGCTCTACTAGGATTCCATTGTGTTAATGTAATATAAAGCAAAAGAAGTTTGGAAGTGATGTGAAATTTGGTTTATTTATACCATAATGGTTTTGTTGTACACAATCATACGTGGTTCTTCTATTGTGTGAAGTGCAAAATAAGTTTGATAAATGAAGTCTATGGAAATGTGTGAAGTTATTCAATCTGAGTGTAGTTAACACTGTGAAGCCTGGGTTATTTTGTGGAATGGTCATTGGTACAGTTGTGGTATTTCTATTATATGAAGACTGGGAATGAACAGAGAGTTGAACAAAGCTTTACACGATCAAGAACAAAATAAGTATGATAATGAAGTCTATGGAAGACGCGTGACCAAAGAAGAGCTTGGGAATGAGGTTTGAATAGACAAATTGATACTATATGTAGAATTGAAAGATATATAATAGGGAGTGACAAACAAAACATAGGGGTGGGTTACAAGAACTATGATAAAATAGAGTTGAATATATAGAGAATGGATCTAACAGGAAGCTCAGGATTGGTGCTTGAATTTCTTAGGGGATTGATGTCTCCTTTTGGTTGGTGCTAGTAAACCATTTTAGGTTGATACCTACATTTCTTGGGGTTGGTGCCTCCTTCTAGTCGGTTCCAGTCAAACATTTCAGGTTGGTGCATGCATTTGTCATTCTATTTGGTGCCAATAAAATATTTCAAGGGGTTGGTGCCTCCTTTTGGTTGGTGCCAATAAATCAACGTAACAGTAAAATAAGCTCATATATGGTGTATTTTTTGTTGTTGTTGATGTGATTGGTATTATATATGCATTGAAGTGTTTTGATTGGTCGATATTTTCCATAATACTAATTTAAACCCCCTCTCAGTATAATCATAGTTCTAACAGAAAGTATCTAAAATCATTCGATAACCACAGGAGGACCCAAGTGTATTAGAATAGTTTGTGTGGGAGAATGATCTATCACAGTATCAATATTTCCTATATTTAAGTAATATCCCAACTCAAACACATGGTCCTTTTATAATTCCACACTTCTCCTATAGGACATTCAAGATTCTTGAAAACTTGCCATACGCTCAAGAAGGATGTTTTATAAGAAGGGCTTAAATTTGATGTTCAAAAGTTTGTGGCTGAATGTGTAGTCCACCAATAGAAAAGTTAGAGATAATCATGATCCGAGGTTTCATACAACCATTAGCCATACCAAGTCAATGTTGGGAAGAAGTTTCAATGGATTTTATTACAAGTATATCCAAATATCAAGGAAAGACTGGTAGTGGTAGATTGACTAACAATGTATACCCATTTTTCTTTCTTTCTCATCCTTTTAAAGAAAGTATAGTGGCAACAACATTTATGGAACTAGTCCAAAAGCTACATGGAATCTAAAATATTTTTGTAACTGATATAGATCCAATTTTGATTGGAAAAATTTTGGAATAATTATTTTCTTGTTTAGGTACTCAATTGGCTCATACCTCATCCTAACATCCCCATTTCAATGGAAAAAGCTGATATTTTGAATAAATATTTAGAAGGATATATTTGTTTATTTACATCTGATTAAAAAACACAATGGGTCAAGTGGTTTCCCTTCGTATATTTTTGCTATAACATATATTTCCATAATTCATAAAAAATTTCCCCATTTATGGAACTTTCGGAATATCATCCTCCATACATCACATCACCGTTAAAAAAGGATGTAAAGGCTCATATAGTGGAGGGAAACATAGGGCACCAATAAGAGGTTCTCAAACTATTGAAGGACAACTTGCTTATAGCACACAATATGATGAAGCAACACGAAGATCAACATTGTAGTGAAAGGGAATTTGAAGTGGGGGATTGGGTGTTTTTGAGACTACAACAATATAAAAAAAAATTCCTTTAAGAAACAAAATAAGGAAAATAAATGATTTCTTAGGTGTTATGGCCCCTATAATTTGTTATAGGGATTGGAAGTATGAATTATAGATTGGATTTTCCTCGATTTTCATGTATACATCAAAGCTTCCACATTTATTTATTAAAAAAGGTAATAAATGAAAATATGTTAGTCCAACCAAATTTACTAGAGATTGATGAAGAAGGCAAAACCATACTATAACAAAAAAAATCGTGGAAACAAGGATTAAGTAGCTAAGAAATTGAACAATTGCTAGGGACCTCCTCAAATAGAAGAACCTGCTAGCAGAACAGGTGACATGGAAAGATGCGTTATTCATGTAGAAACGCCCACAATTAGTCAACTGTTGATGACAACACTTGTTTGAAAGAGAGGCGATGTTAAGTCCTAGAAAAACCCCATGTTATCCAAAAAACCCCTTATTAAGCCATAAATATTGAGTTACTACATTTCTATTCTTATATTGTTATGTAGGCTAGAACCTTTAATTATACCCTCTCATTATAATTGTAACCTTGTTCTTATCTCTCTCTCTCTCTCTCTCTCTCTCTCTATATATATATATATATAGTCTCTCGGATTGTTCCAACTACATAAAACAATAAGGCATCCAATGAGGATCCAACGATCCTCCCACTTTAGGTTGGATAGTGGCATTCTCTAAACATAGGGTGTATTCCATGTGAACTCATATAGATTTTCTATGATCACATATAAATATGGCTAGATTATAAATAAAAGAGTATTATTATTTTTAAATGAGTGGTTAAGCTTTGTATTGAATGAAACTTACGTAAAATATATGATCCATGAATCTAATGTAAACTCAAGGAATGCAATTAAGATAAATAATATTCTAAATAAAAAATAACATAACATAATTAAAACACACACACACACACACACACACATATAGAGAGAGAGATATCATTGCTAATAAATTATTTTTACCATAATAAGTGTAATGAAATAATTTCAATAGCATGTACTAATATATTTCAACCTATAACAAATTAACTAAATATATTGAATTAAAAGTTTCAAATAATGTATATTTTGAAGATAGGTAATTCAAGTAATCGCTACAACGAATTAACGATGATCGTGTCAACTATCAAATCATTAACAAACACCAAGATCTAACAATATAAACACACCAAACAAAGAGGTCAATGCATATCACTGACATATAAATATATTTCTCATAAAATATGCAATTGAATCATCAATGTCGTGCATTAATAAATTCAACATGCAATTAATTAGTTAAATATCATGATTCAGATGCTTCAGAGAGTATATATCTAGAAAGAAGACGAATCAAGTAATGTTAGAATGGTTTATCATCTAATCATGTCAACTTGTTTAAAACATTCCATGTACTAGTATACATCAAAATTGTAAGAATAAGTTACACAGTCATAGAATCTAGTTCACACAGTGTGAGTGTTGGAACCATTTCAACATAAATTTCACTTCTACCAAAAGCTCACACCTCTTCACTTTGATATTTTACAGCCTTTTAATATTTACAGGAGTTGGTTTCTATTCTATTTCCATAACCTATTGTAAATAAAACCCCAATATTAATACTAATTAACATTAACTACTTCTCCCTAAATCAAACTTTCAATATTATAATGTTTTTACTTCTAATTACTTTCTTTTGATTATGCTCCTCCATTTTCTAATTAGCCTCCCTAGATCATATATAAAAAAATAAGTATTAGTTCCATGAAATTCACATAACATAAAATAAAACAAATTTATTTTTGTACTTCATTTTTCTTACTTGGATACATCGCCATTTTCTTCAAATACTCTTGGAACAAAAATTTCTAGGAAAATATATATATTTTATATAATTCTCTTTATGATAATTAGGTTATTTGTTAGTTGAGAGTAAACATTTATTTTAACACAAGTGAAATTATATTGAATTTGTGCTTAGGTTAAAGGGATATCCTAAATTAATTCATATATATTTAAACACTAGAAAAACTGGAAAATCCTAGAAAAATAGGAATAGGTTTCATGCATATCAGTTTATAAGATTTAAAGAAAATGTTTTTAAAACTATATATGAAGAGACAGGGATTCGATTTTGGGAGATGACCATCGATGATATCGAAGGGTCAATAACATTTATGATGGATGGATGTCACTCACGTCGGATGGAAATTTTTTTGGGTGCGTTAACCTTTCTCTTAAATCCGATGAGATTTTACATTATTCACATGGGTTGTCACTTGTACATTTTAAATAATATTTTGTAAGGTTTCATAAGGAAACTTTATTTGGTTCAGCACGAGAGTTGAGATCCGATGGGATCCAACGGACAAAATTCACCTTGATTAACGACAGGAATTAATATTGGATTGAAAACCTATCTATGAGTTAACCGGATTTAATATTGGATTGAAAACCTGTCTATGAGTTAACCATGTGTCTTGGTCCAATAGGTTTCACACATGTGGAGTGGACCTTCGTGTGAATCAAATATTTTATGAGGTTTAATAAAGTTTTTTTCAAGGAAATATCCAGGGAGATCTACTTAAAGGGATCACATCCCATCAACTTATTAGAAAATTCCCATCGATAAAGGATGACATAGTCATTAGTTACAAAGGATCTAAGTATAAAATGATGAGCCTAGTTTGTTAATACAATATGAGATATTATGTTCTTCTTTCAGTCAACAAGATAATTACTTGAAGTAATTAGTAATAAAAATTAGGTCCTAGAAGTCAATTATAGTTGTTCATAATCATATCTCAAAGTTTTTTATGGTGGAAATCCATTTAGCATTAGCTAGTTTAGTACATAAGGTAAGATTACCCCTGAGAGAGACGTTTTATAATTGAGATAGTAAGGAAAAGATTCATATGAGTACCCTCTTTGTCTTCTTGGTGTCACTACACTGCCAAAGAGTATCCATAGCTCATGATGTAATCAGCTCGACACCACAAGCCTTTCTTCTCTGTCAGTGGACATCCATATCCCTGATAGAAATCCCTGCACTCCCCTCTAAGATAATGTGAAGATATAATAGCATAAATTTTTAAATCGGGATGTTTTCACATTGGGTTTTACCCTAATACCACAAACCTTTCTCCACTGCCAGTGAGTGTCTATATCCCTGGTGGAGATGTTTGCATCCCTTGATTATATGTGTGGATGCAATAGTACAATTTATGTTAAATCGGGATGTTTATGCACTAGGTTTTACCCTAATACCACAAACCTTTCTCTATTGCCAGTGAGCATCTATAGCCTCGGCAGAGATGTTTACATCCCTTGAATATATATGTGGTATATCCTTTATTATATCATAGAGGGATGATGTTTGATAGTGAAGGTAATGTTGAAGAATGAAACTAGCGTCGGTATTCATAATTGTATTTGAGTCATGATAAAATGGATTTTTCAAAAGAAAGAAAAGGGAATTTTATTATTAAATAAATTGACTTATTAAAGCATGGGTTTCATGCTTGGGTCAATGGTTTATAGGTCAAAGCCTCCATTGTAGGCTTCTAGGGTTTATGTCAAGTGTCCTTGTCCATATCATAATGTAATAAACCCTTCTTGGGCATTGTCAATCAAGAAAGAAAATTATTTTAATGTAAAATAGGTCAATTATGCCTCCTCCACCAAGTCCTCCTCAAATTGGACAATTAAGCCTAATTGAGGGTCATAATCTCCTATATAAAGGCAACAACTCGACCTCATTTGGAACATACACTCAACAATTTTGATTTGCAACTTCTGGGACAAGAAAAAGTGTCAAATTCAAGGGATAAAGAGGAAAGGAATAATAAAGGAAAAAGGAGGTCGTTATCAATCACAAGAAGTCGAAATTATCGTTCTTTCTCACATGTGTGAAGTTGTTGAACTACTGGAAGGGTTGAAAACTGCAGTCCTGAAGCTCGGCTGAAATTCTGTAGCTGGGGGTCGAAAATCTATTGTTGGGGGTTGAAATTCTAGATTGAAGCTACAACTGTAAAGCTGGTACTTGGATACTTTGGCAAGGATCATCTATAGAAATGAAGGTTTGATTTGGTGGAGGAGGAAGGTATTTTGGTCTAGGGTCTTTGTATATCTCAACTTGAATTTTCTAGTGGAAGAGTTTGACTGGGTTTCCCCTATAGAGGGGTTTTAGCCCTGGTTGAGTGCCTACATATGGTGTCATTCATCTCCGTGTTTTTTTTTTTTTTTTAAGATTGCTTGATGAAACAAAGATAAAAGAAGAACATAAGAAAGTTAATAAGAACAAAAATATATCATAAGTAATTATCAACATAAGAAAATATTTATGCCTTTCTGATTTTCTAATAGGTAAGATGGAGTACTCACGTCATCAATATTTCTCATTAGGTATGTTAATTTCTCACAATTTCAATTCTACCCACACATAAACTAGTTATATTCTATATCATATATGGATATAAAACTTTGAGCCAATTGAAAGTGATTACTTATAATTGAGTATCTAAGCCCTTTTCAGAATGTGGTTACCAAAAGAAAATCCCCATTCAACCTACTAGAAATAACATAATCTCTTTCGTGATGTTTTCCTAAACTCATGAGGATGTTGTATACTAAGTAGGAGACATCAATCAATAGATCGTTCTTACTAGGTTCAATTAATGTTTTTAAGATACAATAGCTTCATCTTTATTCGTTCTAACTTTTAAATCCCTAAAGCATATGTGAAGATTTATTTATATACACAATACATATACATTTTTTGGTTTTAATAACAAAATTAATCAAAGAAATCGAATAGCCAATGCAAACAGGTTAGAAACTTACCTACTCTATAACTCTCACCTATGTGCTTCATGATTATTGAGAATACTAATATGTTAAGAAAATGCAAAAAAGGGTAATACATCTCGTTTAATAATCTCCCTAGAAAGAGGTTGATGTCTATGTGACAATAAGATGATGTTCTTCTAAAAACCTCCATTCAATCCTCCACAAAGTCATAGTACTTTATGTGAATATCTGATTGATAATGTCTTTCTGACATTAAAAAATATGCAACATATTGAAGATGTATTTTACTCTTACAACTATCTGAAATCATACTAAGGTTAGTCATATGACAATTTAAATCCTTGTGGCATTCTTGCATATAATAACATGAAGATAAATCATTGATAGAGTCATGCACATTATCACAAATTTTCTTGTATTTCAAAATATTTGAAAAATGATTCATATTTTTTGTTATTTCTAATAAGGATTGAAGATTGATGCATGGAGTATGAGGCATAGATGAATTTTTGAAATACACTCTAAATACAATATCATGAATGTAAACTTCAATTATTCCTTCCAACACTTTCATTGGTTGATTCATGATATAATTAGGCATTTTACCCTCTTCAACATCAATTTTAAACTTTTTGTTATTGAATGCATGCATTAATTTGGAAGGTGTTATCAAAGATTTGATCTATAAATGAAGAAGAAAACATTTGAAATAGAGTTTTGAGATAGATCATTTACATTTCCATGTACTAGAATATTTTGAAAATATTTATTATTGATGGCAATGTCTTCATCAATATCCTTAAATTCCTTATCCAAAAACTTTGAGAAAGTATACAAATTTTCAATTGGTTTTATAAATGGATTAATATATATTTTGAAGAAATATGACCAAGATTCACTCACAGGTGTTTTATAGTCTTTAGATCATTTATGATCACAAAATTTTAAAGAATGTTCTTCATATTGATTTTCTTGTACATTATGATCTTCATAAGAAAAGGAAAAATCAAGATTGTCAAATTCATCATCATTTGCATAACTATCATAGATAGGCTTATGATTAGGAAAATGGAAGAGCATTATATCAGTTACATACTCATGTTCATTATGCTTATTACTATCAAAGGGATCATAGTTTCCCAATGATTGTAAACTTGTAGTTGTAAATGAGTTATCACCCATTTTAGGATTGCAACAGGGAGTTAATTGTTAATCTTCATATTCATCATATATTAGTGGTTTAGAATAATTAACATGAAGATCACATGAAATAGAATCACAACTATTGAATACATCATCACATATCGTTTCTTATGAAGATGAATGCAAAATTGAATCTCCTTATTGAAAAGGGTCTTGATCGGTTAATTGTTGATATGCATAGTTATGAATGTATAATGGTGATTCTTCCCGATCACGTGTCATATATGAAATTGCTTCTTCAAACTCGCTTTATTCACAAACTTCATTACTATTATGATCAGGAAAATGGAACAGAGATAAACCAAATTCAACATTAGTCATTAGATGTTGAGATTCTTCAAGACATAGATGTACTTCTTGATATTATGTTATAATAGAAAGGTTTTCTTAGTAATCAGAGCTTAATAATTTCATGTCCTATTTGAAGAAATATTCAATTGGTAGATCAAGAGAGGATAAATATATTTCCTTAAAATCATCAAGCTCAGATTCATCCTATAAACTTACAACTTTAAGTTCTTCATTACTGACATAATTTTTTCTTTCGTAAAACCCTAGATCAGAATTATCAGCATGTTCATTTATATTGCAACAATCTTTAAGCAGTAATTCAATACGATACATCCTTTTATAATAAGTGTGAAAGAAAAAATGAAAATATCTTAAAGAAGAGATGTTACTACGAAAAATCATCTTGTACCATCGTCTAGTGTCTGCTTCCAAAGACCTCATGAATAATTTCATGAGTACATCCTCATGCTAAATACCAATCTTATGAATGCAATCATGGAATTTGATCAGATGTTGAGCAGGGTCGTCATTTTCATCTTCTTGAAATCAATGGAGATACTCATCCCATATGTCTATGTCAGACATATCATTAGGATAACCAACTATGTTAGCAAAATTAAGAGGAGAAAATTGTACAGATACCCATGATGCCAATGAATGCCATTGAATGAATAAAAATAAACTAGGAGTTTCCAGGTGAAGATTTAAAAAAAAAATTATTCTGAAATAAGCCAAGTGTGTGTTGTTTTGTTCCTGTTCACTACTAGGTCATAGATTTAATTATTTGTCATTTACCAGGGAAATGAATTTTTTTTCTTCTATCCTTGGCAAGGACACTAGAAAGGATGTTGTCGCTCAGATTATTCCAATGACATAAAACAATCCTAAAGTCATCTAATAAGGATCCAACAATCCTCTCTCTTTAGGTTTAAGGTTGTTCTTCTCCAAACATAGGGGGTATTCCCTATGAACTTACGTAGATGTTCTATGATCACAAATAAATATGGCTATATTATAAATAAAAGTGTATTTTTTTAAAAATGAGTGGTTAAGCTTTGTATTGAATGAAACTTATGTAAAATATATGATCCATAAATCTAATGTAAACTCAAGGAATGCAATTAAGATAAATAATATTCCAAATAAAATTACTTGATAGAATTAAAACAAAAATAAAAGATAACATTAAAGTAAAAATAACACATATATCATTGGTAATAAATTGTATTTACCATAATAAGTGTAATGAAATAATTTCAATATCATGGATTAATATATTTCTACCTACAGCCCCGAGGGATAGCTCAAATGGTCGAGTTCCCGTTGATAGTACTCTCCCGGTTTGGGAGGTCACGGGGTCAAATCTCCTCGACGCCCTCGGGGTTAGGCCTGAGGCCATGCTTCTCTACGTGGATGTAGCGGCCCACCTCCGGTGCCCCGTGAACCACATCGAAAATATATATATATATATATATATATATATATATATATATATATATATATATATATTTTCTACCTACAACAAATTAAGTAAATATATTGAATTAAAAGTTTCAGATAATATATATATATATATATATATATATATAAAGACAAATAATTCAAATAATAGATACAATGAATTAATGACGATGTTTCAACTATCAAATCATTAACAAACACCAATATATAACAATAGAAACACACCAAACAAAGAAGTAAATACATATCACTGGCATATAATTATATTTCTCATGAAAGATGCAATTGAATCATCAACGTCATGCATTAATAAATTCAACATGCAACCAATCAGTTAAATATCATGACTCAGATGCTTCATATAGTATATATTTAGAAGGAAGGATGAATCAAGTAATGTTAGAATTATTTATCATCTGATCATGTCAACTTGTTTAAAACATTCCATTTACTAGTATATAACAATATAAAACTAACAAAATAATTAATGAGAGAAAATACTATATATCAAAATTACAAGAATAAGTTACACATCATAGAATCTGGTTCACACAGTGTGTGTGTGTCTTAGAAATTTTTTGACATAAGTTTCACTTCTCCCAAAAGCTCACCCCTCTTTTGATATTTTACAACCTTTTTATCTTTACGGGAGTTGGTTTCTATTTTG
Organism: Pinus tabuliformis; assembly: GCA_031772625.1. Classification (NCBI taxonomy): domain Eukaryota; kingdom Viridiplantae; phylum Streptophyta; class Pinopsida; order Pinales; family Pinaceae; genus Pinus; species Pinus tabuliformis. The sequence continues at coordinate 1,277,521,825 of CM062819.1, forward strand.
TTTTCAAAACCTCCCATACAAAAAAAACTGCTAATATTAATTCTAATTAATTGTTGTTAATTGTTTCTCCTTAAATTAAACCTTCATTAATATAATGTTTTTAATTTTAATCCTTCTTCAATTTTTGGGCACTCGTTAGTTTCCTTTCTATTATACTCCTCCATTTTCTAATTAGCCTCCCTAGATCATATATAAAATATGAGGATTAGTTACATGAAATTTACATAATGTAAAATAAAACAAATTTATTTATGTACCTCATTTTCTTACTAGGCTATATCGTCATTTTCCTAAAATACTCTTGGAACATAAATTTCTAGGCAAAGATATATACTTTAAGTACCTCTCTTTATGATAATTAGGTTATTTTTTTATTTGAGAGTAAAAAAATATTTTAACACAAGTAAAATTATATTGAATTTGTGCTTAGGTTAAAGTTGTATCATAAATTAATTCATATATATTTAAAACCCTAGAAAAAGTGGAAACCCCTTGAGAAATAGGAATAGGTTTTGTGCATATCAATTTATAAGAATTTTTTTTTTTTTAAACTATCTATGATATATTAAAATCTTTCGTATCAGTATATGAAGAGATAGGGATTTTATTTTAGGAGATGAATTTTGATGAGATCGAATGGTCAATAACATTTATGGTGGATGAATGTCATTCACATAGGATGGGAAATTGTCCGTGCATTAAACCCTCTCTTAATTCCGATGAGATTGTACATTATGTTGTGGCTGCTACAACACCCTCCAAATTTTGCCTACATTCAAATTTTGGATCCTCACATTGATCATATGAATTGTCATTTCGAGTCATTAAAGTTGTTCCATGCTAGTTATCCAATTTTTTCTAAGCATTCAAGTTCCTTTCAAAAGAAGCCTGAAGTGTCATCTTTCGTTAAAGGCAGCTCTGGCGAACTTTTAAGAGGCAGCTCCAGTGTACTCTCTTGCATTAGTTGATCCTTTTTATCATTAGAACATGTGTTGGACACATTCCCATGGCATAGTGCACCTTTTGATTGCAGTCGACACTTGTGTCATAAAGACATGCGCCCTAACTATCACACATGGAAATTAGTGTTGTTTTATTGTTTTTTTGAAGTATACATGTTGGTTTTGGGTATTGTGCACATTTTGGTTTTTTATTTATTTATTGTTTATGTGTGAGTGATCATGTTTAGGACTTGTTGTATGCTCTTATTCTTACTCTCTTGTCCCATTGATCTCACACTTAGTCAATTTTGGAGTTCTTCCTTGTCCTCACATCTTGCACAAGTTATGAACACATTCAACTTTCAGCCAAGTGATGAGTGAATTTTCGACTCCTAAGCCTCAATGATGAGATCCTTACCTCCTAGACTTGCACAATGCACCCATCTTGAGGACAACATCCTTCATTTCGCATTGAACATCTTCAAAGCATCGTCACTCAACTCTTGCTACTTACACTTTCCCATTGTGTAAACCTTGACCAGACCTACCGTGTGTTGTGCATTATGCACCCTCAGTGGACAATAGAGTTATTATTGGGCCCTTACAATGGGAACCTATGCAATACCTAGAGTCCCCTCCTCATAATTGTGCAATGTGCAGTCACAGTGCCCAAGCTTATCACCCTTGTCTCTTTGACTTTCCCTCTGCACCCAAGTCTCACATCTCTCTCTCTTTCCATTGCATATTGCACATTTCCAGTGCTATACCTTCACTCTTTGCCTCTTGATTCTACCCTCTATGCCCAAGAAGGACCCTCTCTCATTCCTTGTGCACTGTCCCATCACAGTAAACATCTTGCATGCGAAAACAAGGTGGTATGGATGATTTTGAGACTGATGTTGTCTTTCCAAGAGTGAACTTCATTTGCAGGTATTATCATCCTAACATGGTAGATAATGTTCAAGGATGTCATCAAGGGGAGGTTGTAAGAAGACACTTTTGGAGATAAGGCACAAAGGTACCATCATGCCAGAGATAAAGGAACTCTGGACTATTATAGGTAGATGGAAACCAAGATGATTTGAAAGGCTCTAATGCTATAACTAGACCCTTTGGAAGGTGAAGATGAAGTACAAGCTATATCTATCATGAAGGATTGAAGACATAGCAACAAAGAGAAGAACTTGGAATTGACACATTACAATGAAGTCTCATGTCATAGTCGCCAAGTTGTAGTTCATAGTGTCAACACAAGAGTGTTATTTTATCCCATGTATTTTGCCACATTATGGTGGAATGTAATTTTGTAATTTCAAAAATTGGAAAATGTAAAATGTGTGGAAGCACAAGGGTCACACATGGAATGTGAAGATTCCCTAGGAAGTCCAAAACTCATGTAGGAGCTCAAAAGTCATATGGGTGCTCAAGGTTCATGAGGGAGGTCAAGAGTCACATGGGAGGTGAAAGGTCACCTCATTTGTTATAAATAAACCCTCATAGCTCAAGCACAGAACTTTTCACTTTGGCTTCTTAAGCTAGGAATAGGTGAAAATATCATTCTTCTGAGGAGAAAGTGCTGGCTTAATGTTCCACTATTGGAGCTAGTGGTGCAACATTGTAAGTATGTATCTTGGAACTTTCATTTAATGTTTTGAAGCTCTCGGAGCTGAGAGACTTTAATGCATGCCTTGTGAATGTTGTAAAATTATTCTTTCATGTATTTTGTAAGATTATTATTTCATGTTTACGATGTATTCTCGCATCTTATTTGTGCTAAATAAAATGAACTATTTCGTTGGCTTTTGTACACATATTTGAATTGTGTGTCCTTATTTTCTTTCATGATTATTGTTACTTTGTGAACTATTTTGCATATTAATTAACGATTATTTCTACATAAATTTTTGTGTCTTTATTAGGATAGTAATATTACTTTTATTCTAAAGCCTCACTCTTTACTTTCCCTATGTGAAATTAATTTGTTCACATTACAACTGTTTGTATCACAAAGCTTACTTGCTTTTCTCAAAAGTATATGCATGCTCTCTTATGTCGTAAATTGTAGCCAAGGAAAATATTGAAGAACATAATAATGACAACTGAGCCTATTTCCTGAATGGGGATCCTATCCAAAATGACGTGAAGTCTAGTTAGGACTTCATATCAGAAAAGCCCCTGTATGTTGGTGATTTCCAACACTATAAACACATTATTCACATGGTTTATAAAATGGGTTGTCACATGTAGTTTTTAAATAATAGTTTATAAGTTTTTGTAAGCCCACTTTATTTGGTTCACAATTTACAATGCACACAGCACCATGCATATTGGAACATTAAGAGATATAATATTTAGCATGAGAGTTGAGATCTAATGGGATTCAATGGAAAAAATTCACCTTGATTGAAAGCTAGAATCAATATCGAATTGGAAACCTTTCTGTGAGTTAACCCTGTGTTAGGGTTCAACGAGTTTCGCACGTGGAGTCGACCCTCACGTGAATCAAATATTTTATGAGGTTTACTAAAGTTTTATAAAGGTGGATCTTAAATTTATGGGGTACACTTTTATTTTGAACTCTGTTTTATTTTATATATTTATTTATTTATATTTAAGACATAAATTTGAAAGGGAGATGGAATTTCATGGTAATTGATTCCCATATAGATTTTGATCTTCATTTACATTACGTTGGAATTTTACACATTTAAATTTAGCCAATGTCATTTAAATATTCATTTTCCTTTAAGCTAGGTATGAGTGTAAGTTTGACTCATAAAATTTGATGTGATTTTGACCAAAATTCAACTCGGTAAGATTATGGTTTTAATATAATGACATAGTGTTAAACTAAAGGTGAATATATTTAAGCCACGTGTTACCATAACCATGTTTTAATTAGCTTTATGAGCAGTGTTTTATTATAATGCACTTTTTATCATATATTTCCATTTTTTATGGACATCATTAGTTATTGATATATATTATGATGGTTAATGATATGTATTAGTGTTAATCATTTGATCATTGTTTAGACTAATGTTAAATGATATGTGTATATATTAATATGTGATTGATGATATTGTAATATAGTGAAATAATTATATAATAATATGCATATACATTTCTATTGATATGTGACATTCGTTAATATGTTTTAATATTGTCCATTATTGTTTAAAATATTTAATAATTATCTAATAAATAACCCATAAATGATCCAAATGTGGTTACTTTTTATATCATTGTTGTGCTCTAGTAATTTAAGGGGAGAGTGATTTTGATTAGACTTTAAAAGATTAGGGAAGAGATTGAATGTAAGGGGTAGGCTAGGATAGGATAGTGAAATTAATTTTGAGAGACAGAACAAGGCTAGCAGTTACATGATAGAATTTACAGAGCTAGACCAGTTTTTAAAGAGGGTCAGATTGGGCTACAACAATCTCTCTCTCTCTCTCTCTCTCTCTCTCTCTCGCTATATATATATATATTAAGGAGACCTAACCTTAGTATGCTCATATCTTGCCTCATACATTGTATTCATTGTAAAATGAGGTTTTCCCCTTAAAGTGGACTATATTTACTGGATCCTTATCATCTTTTAGGAACATGGTTCGTAACATATTATTGAGGAACCTCCAGGTCAAGAAGAGGACCACGAGACCTTGTTTCTAGAATGACTATAACAGTTGGAAGTTGGGTCAAACAATATGAAATTGGTATCTTGTTAGAAGATTTCAAAACAAACATGCTTAGCTCTTTATGCTCAAAATTTGATAACATGCAGGTTAAGAAGAAGAGAGTAGTAGAGTTGGTCTTGGAAATTTTTTACCCAAGGTGTAGAAAGAAACACCTTCTAAAGGAATTCCCATTAAACATAATTGAGATATGCAAGATTCAGAATAAGACCAATCCACAAGTAACTACCCATTCCTATCAAGATTTAATGTAATGTACCAAGAGGTAGAACAAGAATTTGAGAAATTGTGCTTCATCAATTAGAAATTTCCATGGAAACCTCACCCATAATGTATGATTCTAGATCGATCTATTTTGTTTAATTAGTACTGGGATAACTCTCATATCCATTATCCTTTGGAACCTTGGTGCCCATCTATACCTTAGTGGAGCCATTCTCTACCTCAAGACCATTCATGGCAACTGAAGAAATAATACCTTTGGCCAAGAAAAACAATAGTTTATACCACATCAACTTATGCAATTTCCATCAAAACCACAACTCCAATCATCTAACCCATCTCCTTCTCCTCGCTCCTAACTTCCCACAAAAATGATATCTAACCCAAATAATAAAACATAAAAACCCGCATCTTCCATTAAGTTTCCAAATTACCCCACTTATTCTATCACCTCCCTTGATTTCCATGATATTCATCTATGATTAGGGAGAACTCTTAATCAAAGTAATTCTTTGGTAATCATGGAAGAAGATGTGAAACAAGTCCGAATTGATGCATATATTGGTTGTAGGTTAGGAGACATGATTTTATCCCATGGAACTTCTACCAAAAATATCACCTTGTACCCTCCATCTAAAACCAACCTAAAATACAAATTACCTACCTAGATAGAATGTGAAGAAAGTGATGATAAAGGAGTTTCCTAACAAATATTCAAGGTGGATCAATACCTCTCCATAAAATAAAATAATGAAGATTACATGATTAATGACTACATATCCTCATCTTCTCAACAATACCCTCACATATTTTAATCGAACATGGATATTGTGTCCGCGGAAAATTGTTCATTACTGGATATTACCACAATCATATATCCTAGAAAAATATATATTTCCTCAAGTATCCCTATAATAATCATCCCTATAAATACTTTAAACATAAATTCAACACTCATAGAAGAAAGGAAAAAAATAAAAGAATTAAGGCTCATAAAAAACATAGCAACACATTCACCTAAGAATGTATTGATATGATATAAATCCACCTAGATATTTGGACTCATCGTATATATATTAAGGATTATTACCAACCCATCCAAAAACCCTAGAGTAGAATGAACCCTTGTTTGAAGGAAATAGTTAAGAAGGAGTTGCACAAGTTACTTTCTATGAACTTTATACCTTATTTCAAGCAACTAGTGGGTATCAACATTTGTCAATGTTCTTGACAAAAAAGGAAAGTGAAAAATATGTGTTGATTACAAATAAATAAACAAAAACACCCATACATACCATCCATCCCTCGAGGATTACTACAAAACCACTTTTGCGCGTGGTGAACATTCTCTTACCAAGTGGTTCCCTTTGGACTTTGCAATGCCCCAAGTACATTTCAACGAGTAGTTCTATGCACATTTTTTTACCTAATCCATGATTGTCTAGAAATATACATGGATAGATTTTTGGTATATGGTTTATGGTAGCAATATATTCCAAATTGATAGTTAGTTCTTCTAATTTTTCTCTTGAGAAGTGATATTTAATTGGAATATGCTTTATTTTCGAGTGCATAATATGATTCTTTGAAATATTTATTGTACTTATGTTGTCACAAAGTATTAATATCATATGATAATATTCTACCTTAATATTTCTCAATGTCTGCTTCATCCAAATAACTTGTGTGCACCATTATGTTGTTGCTACATACTCGTCCTCTATTGTGGATAGAGAATTTAAAGGCTATTTCTTGCTCAACCAAGACACTAGACTTTGGCCAAAAAATAATAATCCTCCAATTATACTTTTCTTATCATCAAAAATGCCTATCGAATCTACACATGTATATGTTAGAGAAAAATATTCACCTCTAGAGTACCACAAGCCAAAATCCAAGGTTCCCTTTATATATTTGATTTTTCTTTTCATTTCTTGCATATGAGTTTATTTTGGTGTAACTTGAAACTATGCAACCAATCATATTTAATGCATAATGTTCAACCTTGATGCCCTCACATATAGTAGGTTACAGTGCTTCATTTGTTTTCGGAGATTTTTCATCTTTGCTCAATTTGCAACCCATGACCATGGGTGTGCTTACTTCTCTACAATCTTCCATTCTAAATTTCTTCAACACTTCCTTGATTTACTTGGTTTGGAAAATTAACATGCCTTTGTTGGATTGAGAAAATTATAAAGAAACAAAGAAATATAGTTCACCAAGCATATACATCTCAAATTCCTTTTGCATTTCCTTTGCAAACCCTTAGCACATTTTTTTTATACTACCTCCAAAAATTATGTCATCTACATAAACCACAACAATTAACTACTTTTCACTTTTTACCTTGATGTAGAGTATAACAAACAAATTTTGAATACTTATTGGAATATTCATAATATATGGAATATGTAATTATCCATTATAGGAAAAGTAATATATTTATATACTAGAATGTTGAATGTACAATTGATATGACATGGTTACAAATGAGGGTCTTTCTTATACACTAGGAAAGGTTCCCCTTCACGAATAATGGTGCCTTTAGAGACATGCCTCTTAAGTATAGTAATCATTATTAACTATTAATTATTAATTATTTATATTCATAAGATTGCCTTACCCTTTAGAAAAGATTTGTCCTCAAAGCTTATTGATGAAAAGGTTTGATATATTTTTCTGTCTCAAAATATCTTCTCATCTTCTCAATTTGTGGAACTATCATCTTCAATGATACAAGATGATATGAACTTTTGAATGTGGTACAAAATTGTTGCATTGTGACATGATCTAACCATCCCAAATCAATCTTATGTGGAATATTGTGGTTACTGGAAACCTAGGATGAATTTTTATCATAAGCCTCAATTGTGCTCACATTAGTATTCTTTGGAACTTAAGTCGATTGTTTCTCTTCTATATGATTTTAGCATGTTGACTAATTAAGGTATCTAGTTTTATTATGAGGATGTTGCTAAGGTATTTTTTTCATATGATTTTCTGTTAATGCGCTTGTAGAATTTTCTTTACTTGTTTTTGGCATATGATCTTCTTCGCTTGCTGATGTTGCTAAGTTGATTAATGGGTCTTCACTTAGAATTTGCATTGTTTGTATGAAAATATCAGAGTATTTATGTATTCAGGCTTCTGTGATCCATAATGAATTACGCAAAGTCTTTGAATTTCATTGGATTTGGATCCTTTTGAATAGTGATATTATTTAGCTCGGTGTTTGTTCCCTTTTCTTCAACTTAGATTACCACATTTGAAGACATTGATGTTTCTTTCTCGATAAGTTTTTTGAATTTGTTCTTCAATGATTTCTTATCATCTTTAAGCTTCTTGATTTGCTTGAGTAGATTTTGATTATGATTCCTAAAATGTAAGAGTTCTTTAGCTTCTTATTCATCAAATTTATTTTTAATGTTTTGACATTCAATTTTTTCATCTTTTAAACCTCTTATTTATTCTAATAACTTTTGATTAAGTCTTTTTAAATGCATATTTTCTTCTTCTTTCTTCGATAATTTCTTGTTCTAACTCATCCTTCTCTTTACACTTCTTGACTTGTGCTAGTAGTTTCTGACTATGATCTTTTAAGCAAGAATTTTCTTTGTTTTTATCTGTAGTAACTTCATTAAATTATTATTGCATCCTGGATATTGAACATTGTTTGTCCTAACTAATTATATTTGATATATCATTCAGGTCCTTGCACAATGGTACTATCGAATTGGAATTCTTTTTAATGTCCTTAAGTGTCACCTTCTTATTTTTATCTAGAAAAGCTAAAAAATAACTTTGTGTTTAACATGAAAGTACTGAGTTCTTTGAACTAGGGTAAACCAAAAATTATGCCAATTTCTTTTTCATACATAGTTACGACACTGAATTGAGATATACATTCATAATGATCAATTGTCACTTGTAAATCATTAATTTCATACTCTTTCTTGCCAAAAATATATTTTCTTTCACCTATATTTGGCTCTGGAATTGATAGTTGATTCACCAAATTAATAATGATGTAATTTTCCTTGTCGTTTTAGTAATGATATTAATTTCCTTCCCTTGTATACTCCCTTTTAATGTAAATAATTTGTGATCTATCATTGAAATACCATTATAGGAAAATATTCCTTCCTTTTTTTTTTTCGAATTATAATCCATTATTTTTTCGTTAGTGATTGCCTCGATTTTGCATCCATCGATAATTTCATCAAATGATACTTTGACCAAAGAGTTTATGTATCCTTTATATAAGAATACCACTTCTCCAATATGTAACTGATATTTTCTTACTTTACTTTATAAGGTATAACTTCAATATTGTAGCCTTTTGCTTAGTGCTTCTCCTCTTTTCTCCTTCACTTGAAGTGACTGTTTTTTTTTTGCCTTTGACTTAAAAGTAACCCTCTTTTATGTTTTTATGATAATATTTCTATTTCCCCCTTTTTTGTTTTTACTTTAAAATTTCATAAATGTATATATATAGATATAGATATAAGCCCCAAGGGTTAGCTCAATTGGTCAAGTCCTCGTCATTAAAGCACCTCTATTATTGAGAGGTCACGTGTTCAATTCTATCAACACTCTCAGAGTCAGGCTCTATGGTTGAGCAGATAGGAAGTGATCCCTTCAGGTAGATCTTCCTGGTACAAATATTCTGTGGATGTAGTGGTCCCCGATTTCCGAGGACCATGAAACACACACACACACACACACACAGATATATATATATATATATATATATATATATATATATATATATATATATATGTTTGTGTGTGTATTATGTTTACGTTATGTAGCGTCGTGACCTTTGATGTATGATTGTGTATGAATGATATAAATGATGTAAATGTCCTTTTTATGGGAATGTATGGTTGGATAATTTACAACAAACAATGACACATATAGCAAATTAACTAGTATGCAGGGTTGTTATTATTTTTATGATAATTTAATTGAGTTGAATTTCCATGTAAGTACTTGTATGGTGAATCATTGTCTACATTGGAAACAAATTGCACCGAATAATCTTTTGGAGGGAAACAATCCCCAGTGATCAAATTTGAAGGGCTATAATTTTAATTTTATTAAATAAATTAAATTCTTAAAACTAGATGGAAGGTAGTGCTATAGCTCAAATTGACCCAATCAATTTGAGATTTGTCACCTTATTTATGTGGCTTAAGAATTCTTGTAGTCTGAAGACTATTCCATCTCTCCATGTTTTCATTGAAAATTTTCTTAGGTTTTGTGGCCCTAGACTGGAGTAGTATGAGAATTTTGAAATCTAAAAAATAAACATAAGAAAGTTTTAATAAGAGATATATTTGTAAACTATTATCATATTTTAACAAGATAAAATGTATCTCATCACAAAATAAAATTACAAAAAAGTTAAAAATATAAAAGGAATCCAAATATTTAGAAAAATAAAAATAAAAAATAAAGGTGTCATTTATAAAATTAAAAGTTAGTTATGAATTTCATCCCAACAAAATGTCAAAAAAGAAGAAGAGAGATTTAACTCAATTCCTCCTCTTTATGTATATATTTTTATATCGAATTTTATATGGATTGCCAAAGCCTCATTCTCCCTTCCACTAAGATGTAGGGTTTTATCTATTCATCCGCTAAACTCACAGGTTGTTGGAATAAGGAATTACTAAGAGGGGGGTGAATTAGTAATTGTGAGGTTTCTTAAGACTTTAAGTACAAACCTTCAATTATTTTCAATATTGTCAGTAATTTGAGAGAGAATTCATACTACAGTATTCATGAACAACTAGATAAGATATTCACATACATCAATTGAACAAAACACACACATATGGACACATGTATTCTTACATGAAAACCCAAAGGGAAAAAACCACCAATCTGTTTATTATTATGATGTAATTTAAGCATCCACTTAATTACATCAATTTGTTTGTGAGAACCCACTCACAGGAGGACCCAACCCCCTTTAGATAGAAATCCACAACTTGGCAAGCGACACCAACCTCTTGTGAATGCAGGACACTACCTGCCCCAGCCACTATTATATTTTTCATATAATTTTTAAACTAAAAACAGAGGCAAATACATATAAACAGAATTATAAATTTGATTCACTGCAATACCAACCTCTTCCCTTTAGCTCTGCAGACCTCCTCTAAATTGTTCTCCTTGCTACTCCTCAAGCTCTAATCACTGCCCTCTATAACATTGTATCTCAGTTCAACACTTGGCCCACACTCACTATCTTTACACTCACAACACTACTCTCTTGATCTCTCTCAACAATCATTCATTCACCTGCTTTGCTAAATTGTGCTTCATTGTTTTATCCCTCTGTTGCACTAGGAACGATGCTGTTTATGTTGTGCATTACACACTGCCATTCACACTACCCAAGTGTACTCGTGCATGGTTGTCCATGCAACTATTGCAACATTAAACATTAATAATGGGCTCTTAAGAGTTTCCATGCTGAGAAATAAATCCTCATTCAACCTTCACCCTCCAATGAGGCTCTCCATGTTTATTCATTTGATCGCATTACTCAGAATGTGCTCTAGCATGGCTATGTTGTTTTTGTAGTCAATCTCTTGTCCTTGGGGCTCTCTTCTTCATTTAATTCAATGAAGTGTGTATGCAAGATCAGGGATGGATTGCTTCAGTTGATTACTGGCCCATTGATCCTCTCTACAAAAACGTGATCCTTGTTTCCTTAGCTCAACAATCTATACAATCTCCATTACTCTGGCGACACGAACTCCTCTACGCACATTTACTCTCAGTTGTCGACTCATTCATCCTTCTGTTGTGGCTAGCAACACCCCCCCCTTGTTCATTTAAGTGTTGTCCAAAATACTAAATGAATGGGGACCCTTAGTTAAATTTTAGAAAAAAAGCAAGAGTTTCCTTTCTTCAAAATAAGGTTACCATCGTAAGCTTAGGAAGGTCTTTTGAATATTTTTTAACCTAAGTCTATGATAAGGGAAATATCTTTAAAGCCGCGTTGCAAAAAAGATAGGAAATGCCTCCATTTCTCTATAATATCGGTATGCGCAAGACTCTCGTGTTAAGCATAATATCGCATCGCAATAAAGTAATACTCATAAGGAAAAAACTTCAAGATTTACCGATCTGCGATAACACCGATCGCAAGATCGCATATCGCAGAAATGAGCTGACAAGATTCGGCAAACATTAAACTTCTGCGACCTGCGATGTTGCGATCGCTGCGATATTATATTCGTATGTTTGCGCGATCTGCGATGGTGCGATTTGCGATGGCACGATCTGCGATGTTACGTAAGCAAATCATAAATCACTTCATCACGAATCCTTTGGGCACGCTATTCAAAGAAAAGCCACTTACCATAATCTGACTCAAGATCATGCGCTTTTAATGATAGTAAAGGAATTAGTTGTCAGCTATTAAATGAAATGAAGACGCGTGCTTTTGTAAAGAATTACTTCACGTAAGGTGGCATATTTGATATATCTGTTGCATTTAAAACTCTCCCATCACCTTTCTTGATCAGTCATTTCCATTTCACTCGTAAGCTGCAGGAACGAAGAACTAAAGACGATTCAAAGCCAAACGCAGGAAGAAATGGGAAAGAAAAATAAAGCTCAAGGCTCTGAGGCGAAGGAAAAGACGAAGGAGATGGCGCCTTTGTATACAGACACAGCCTGTAACAGAGACACAGGGATATCGACATGGGAAAGCATGTACAGACTGCTTGAAGAAGAGAATCCCAAAATAATGAAGGTTGCTGCTGTCGCGGGCTCACAACGCTCTTCCGAGGCATCCTTAGAGGAGCTAGCATGTTCATTTCTTCACCGGATAGCAGCAAGGCCCAAAATTCTACCATATACAGATATGATCAAGTGGATACTTGACAATGCAGAGATGAACAACAGACAATTCAAGATTCAAGGACATGGGCTCATCGGATCATTCGCTGTACAAGATTTAAAGCTTATGTATCATCTTCCTGAACCGCAGGCGACTTACAATGCACAATTCGTTAAGAAATTTGTGGCAGAGAACCCAAACCTAGCAGAGACCACCAAAGATTGGTCCAGAAAAGAGGAGCCACTCAAAAAAGACAAAAACGGTATGTACAGCACTGGTTCCCTCACCTCTCTGTATTGTTTTGCTGCGGCCATGCTTTGTAGATTATTTGGGATGCCAGATATCAATAAGTTTTCGTCTGAATGGCTACCATTAATAGATGCTGCCACAAATGTCGATATTATGGATTGGGCCAAGATCTTTTCTGATAATCTATACACGGCTATTATCAATTACCGGTCTAAAAGATCCTTGTCTCAAAGGATCTATCCTCCTTTTTATCTGTCCGCATATGTTATGGATTCTATTTGTTATGTGTCTAAATTTCCCACTATGGGTTGGAAATGGACTACCCAGGACCCATTACCTATCCATGTTTATCATAAGATGTTATGGGATTCTCAGTTCATCCCACACTTCTACCAGATTTGTCACGGGCTTATCTTACCCTTGTATAGAATGATGTATGATGAAGACCCCCCGAGGTGCTCACCCGAGGCACAGATAGATATCATCCCCATCGCAAGATGGTTCGGGGAAGAATGGTTCACCTATATTAGAGTGTTTGGAAGCACTGTACCTCCTCATGTCCTGCCTCTGTATATCCCCGATAAACTTTTGGCTCGGGAAATTGCATATCAAACCTATTCAGAAGGCGGCTTGACCAAAGACCTAAAAGACAAAAAGAAGGCCATATGGCCTCAGTTTCCTGTAGCTTGTGGGGCCTTTTCATTGTTCGATGTAGGTCACGCTTTCACCGAAGTGGAGAATGTGACGTGTCTACAATTATTTAAATTCCCAGCAAGGCCATTTGACCCAAATGAAGTTGCCCAAGATTTCACAACGAATGTCAAAATAAAAGTATTCGTTGGAAAGAAAGATTTGTTTGATGATTTATTTCAGAGTAAAAGCTCACTCCAGGAAATTTTGCGGGAAGCTCAGTCGAAGTTGTCTCCAGATGACCTCCAAAGATTCATGTTATACAGGGAAAGAAGGCTGGCCAGTGTTCCTC